>OX328265.1:44924302-46124302 GCA_946814005.1 Chamaenerion angustifolium | reverse complement strand
AATGATGATGCCTCCTCCTCCTCCACCACCTTCTCTTGGAGCAAGGCAACTGTCTGTTGCCAGTTCGCAGGCCGTAGCAGAGGAGCAGGTGAGGTTATATCAGGTATCTGGTGGCATGTTCAAGAGGAAAGAACCCGAAGGAGGTTGGGATAGCTACAAACATTCCTCGTGGCAGTCCTAGCAAGCAGCCAGCACAAATGTATCGACTTTCGACTTATGTAAGTTTATTACTGGACTTGTTTATTATTTGGTTTGGTCAAACAACTTGAGCATATGTCGTGGATGAGATTTATCAAAGTGGAATGGTAATAATACCACTTTCACGGTGTTAAAGCAGATGCCATCTCTCCATGTTTCCTGAGATTGTATTTTAGAATTCTGATGGATATTGATTTTTTTATTATTTTTTTGGCCATTTGATAGATATTGACTGTTATCTAATTATACTGTATTTAGGTTGTTGTTGGTACTTGGAGTCAGATGTTGAAGCTGAGAGGTGTATTCTGTTGGATGGCGGGGGTGGTAATTGAGCTGGGTACAGACGGACTACAGAGGAGGCATCGATGGTCTCCCTCCAACAACCACCCCTGCAAAAATTTTCTGTCATGTTGCTGCTGTTTTTGTTCTGCAAAAATGCAAGTAATTATAATATATAAAAAAAGTGATGCGATATTATGATATGGGTGGTTGGTTGGGGTGAGCCATATGTAGATAAGATATATATTTGTCGGATGAAAAGAAAGAAAAGGCAAAGGTATTTGCCTGCTGTCAAAAAATACTTCCTTTGGGCGTCGGGGTTGGGACCTGGCAAGACCCCCTCTGCTCTCCTGACTTGTAGAATGGAAAGAAGTTGGGGTTTCAACTTTGCTGATGGTGAAAGTGTTCATTCTCTTATTTATGCATTACAATTTACATGTCTTGGATTGGTTTTGCAAATTCGTACCAGAAACAACACCAGTGGATTTCAAACTCCTTAATTCAGTTCGCTTTACCAAGTTCAACCAACCTTGTGTAGATATTCAGATTTGGTGGTAGTTTGAATGCAGCTTTAGATACCCAACATGGCTCATTGAGAGAGCAGGTATGACAACTAGATTTCATTCACTTTAACTAGAGTCGACTCTGAGCAGCACATGTAGTGTGACTCATGCCAACCAAGAAAGAAACAAGGTTTGAGTTGTGAAATGCAATTATGCTGTCTGTACAAACAACATGAACAGAAAAAAAGTGGGAGATGACAACTCAATAATACTGTCTTGATTTTGGACTGGCCCTGGTTGGTTCAGTGAAGATGATGCTCCCTATTCCAGGCACATGAGCTTCCTCCCACATATCACGTTTCTGCCAATTTTTTGTAATCAGTTAGTTGTCAATAAAATCTGCACTGAGAGTAGTTATTAGGGTAGGGAAAACGGATCATGGGTCGTGTCAGCCTTTGGTCGTGTCAGCCTTTGGTCGTGTCAGGGACCCCAGGACCTAAACATAACCCGTGTAATAGTATGAGTCAATTTTTCAAACCCAAACCTTACCCGTCAGGAATGAAAGGGTTGGGTCAGATTGATCCGTTGGACCCATATAACCCACAGGTCAGATTGACCCGTTGGACCCGTGCATACCAAAAAACCCATGACACCTGTTATTTTAATATAATATAAAATTGTCACTTGTCATAGGTTGACCTGTGGGTCAAATCTTCATACCCAAACCTGACCCGTGGTATCACGGGTCATCTACGGGTTGGGTCAAAATGACCAATGAGTCAATAACCCTGACCCAAACACGACTCGCGGGTCATCCACGGATTGAGTCAGGTTTTGCCGCCCCTAGTAGTTATATAATATACTTACAGTAGCCAACCACGCTGCTTCTTTTTCTTCTTCTTCTTCTTGCTTTTCTGTCTCTCTAGTGGATTCAACACTACCTTGATTGCAGCATCAAACACACCTTTCACATTCTGCAATTCAATTCATTTGCATTAAGAAGCAAATGCTAAATTCATGCAAATTAATGAACTGATACTGTAATCATGGATGGATTCATCAATTTTTTACTCCCATGCAAGATTCGAATAAATAGAGACCTGACCTGCTGTGTTTTTGAGCTGCACTCTATATAGTAAGCAGCACCGATTTGTTTCCGCAGTTCCTCACCCTGATAATACCATGGCGAGTAACAACATATCATTCAAGCATTATGCAAAATCGAATGGAGCACCTATATAGCGCAGTACACACACGGATAAATCACAGTGAATCGAATAGAACAGAACCTGTGCAGTTGTCACAGGCACCAATCCAGGATGATCAGCCAAATAATGTTTGTCCTCACGAAGATCTGCACCCTCATTACAAATAAATAACGTATTTTTGTATCAATTATATGAAAAATGAAACATAACCAGTGAATGGACTCTTCGTGCACCACCTATTATTTATAGCTAGTGAAAGAGCCAAATTGTGCTCCATATTGCAGCAGCAGTGTCCTTATTGAGAATTTGATTTCAAATATCTAATTACAAACTTTATATAGATTTTCCTTTTTAACTCATTCCAGTCTCTTTTTAGGCACTTCATTAAGTTGTAACAACCATAACCCAGGGATCTTCACTCACCATCAAGAGGTAAAGTCTGCATTGATTATATTCATTCTTAGAATATGCAGCATAAATTGTTAGGTGCTTACCCAGTTTAGTACCCACCAGGACAATAGGGATTCCCGGAGCATGATGCTGAAGTTCTGGGATCCACTGGAAACAAAAACTTCCAAGTCAGTCCGTTAGAAATAATCAATAGTGAGATCATGATGTATAAGAGAGGAAAGGCTTGGTTCAACAACCTTACCTTTTTAAGAACATTCTCATAACTGGCACGACTAATTAAGGAGAAAGCCAAGACAAACACATCTCCCCCTCTGTAGCTCAAGGGTCTTAGTCTATTGTAATCTTCTTGCCCTATATAGATATGGAGAGGGATCAAATCAGTTGCGGGACTCTAGAGCATTGCCAATTTGGCATATGACGTCTTGCTTTTTCTTAACCTGAGTATATATTGAATATCATTGACATCAACATAAACAATTCTCCATACCAGCAGTATCCCAAAGGCCAAGGTTGACTGTGACGCCTTCAACTACCACATTTGCACTGAAGTTGTCAAATACTGTGGGTATGTAGTCCTGATGGATTCAATTTTGCACACTATCAGAATGGATGTAGTTTAATTTTTGAGAGTATGATCCAATTCACAGTAGGCTTGCAGAACAACCAAGAAACGCCACATCCATGAAATTTACCGTAAAAAGATTCTTTTACGCTTGATTTCCAAATAATAAATTAAATTGTGAAGGTGAATTCGGAACCTTTGTTATTCCCTAGTAATTGACACATCATAATAATACTGGCGAGGATAGGATTGAATGGAGAAATCAGAAGGCAACCATGATTCGTGAAGCAAAGAAAGCGGCAAAAGCTACACTTGAGATGTAAAAACAAGTAAAGCTAAATCTGGTTTGAGCAGACGCAAGATGGATTCGTTTAGAGGAAGGAGGAGAGTGGCTTACAGTAGGGAACTTGTTGCTAGTGTAGCAGATGAGCAAGCAAGTCTTGCCCACAGCGCCATCTCCAACTGTGACGCACTTGATGAATCTTGAAGCCATTGAGTTGACAGTGTATGAGTTATGATCAACAATCAAGCTCAGTAAAAGAGTAAAGGATGAATCAAAATCCGTTCAAGCTTGGGCGATCAGATTGAACTGCAATGGATTTCTTCTTGTGTGTAGTTAATCAGCCGGAGACAGAAAGATAGAGCGGCTGGCTGGTGGAGGTGGAATCACATGATTCTCACTTCCTCTTTGCCATTTACAGTTCGACTCTCTCTCTCTCTCTGTGGAAAGGTGAAAGTGGCAGTTTTTCCGAGTTAAAGAAAGATGGAGGAACAAGTCAACTTCACTCAACAAATCTCGTTACACTTCCGTCCGTCCGACCCATGAGTTGTGTCAACATTGAGTCGAGTCATTGAGTCGAGTCGTGTCAGGTAGTTTTTTATTCAAACCTGACCCGCGTAATAGTATGAGTTAATTTTTGAAACCCAAACCTGACTCACGTGTTGACGGATCAATCCGCGAGTCAGAACCACGCGTTGACGGATCAATCCGCGAGTCAGAATGAACCATCATGAATAGTAAAACTTGAGACTCATTCGATCTCCATGACTCGCGGATCAGTTTGACCTGTTCGACTCACCAGTACATAAAATCTCATAAACAAACTGACTCATGAGTCAAGACTACTGACCCATGAGTCAGAATTATATATATATTTAATATAATATACAATTCGGGACAGGTCATGGGTTGACCCATGAGTCAAGACTACTGACCCAAACCTGACCCGTGTTTTCACGGGTCCTCCATGGATCGTGTCAAAATGACCCATGAGTTAAAAAATCTGACTCAAACACGACCCGTGAGCGGGTCATCCACGAGTTGAGTCAATTTTTGATGCCCCTACTTCCTTTCGTAACACCAATGCCCGACTTCCATTTTGGAAATAGTGGCTATATTTGCACCCTCAACTATAACCTACTATGTAACTTGCACCCTAAACTATTTCTTTTGAGGTTTCAAATAAGCACAAGAGCCCACTGCTACCAGCCCCAACCTAGGTCCTAAGTTGGAGCTTGACCAACGAACCCTGGTTAAAAGGGCTAAGAGAAATGTTTAGCATAAGGGGTCATAGCTTGGCTTGTTTTAACCGAGATAGTTGTCGCAATTTGGTTACACATCGATTATCGGCTCCCACTAACAACTAGATAGGTGTATCCCGATCTAGATCAACCTCAGACTGACTCTAATCTAGACCCGTATCATGGCGACTTGGGATCCCGATCTAGATCAACCTTAGACCGACTCTCATCTAGACCCGTGTTATGATCACTTTCCCACCAGTCGCGTTCCTTATATGGGTAACTATCTACCCCAACTGCTTTAAAGAATCCGGGACCGACAGGGGGGAGGAGTCCTCAGAAATGAATGGGGAGACTGAATTAAAAGATTCCAAAAAAAGGATCAGAATTACAAATAGTCTAGCGGGCGAACCGTGGGCCATCCGAGATGGCTTATCAATGGCTAATAACTTAGGGGTGAAAGCTATTCATGTGGAATTACACGATCAAGAAGCAATGATATAATAGACTTTTGATGTCACTAATTCTTGATTGCAGAAAATTATTAATGACCTTCAAAAGGTTTATACTTCGACACGTTTTGGAAAGCGAATGCATTTGCATATATTTTGGCAAAGGAAACTGTTGACTTGGAAAACTCATCTCGTGTCATTTTGAACTCTCCTTCGGAGACACTAAAACTTCTTTTAATTGATAGAGGGTTATAAATCGTCTAAATTAGTCCAGAATCGTATTAGTTAATCTTTGTAGCAACTGTTTTCTTATTTACAAAAAAATAATATATGTGCAACAACTTTTTAAATTATCTAACTAGAAAATGACTTTTTACCGTCTATAATAAGAGGGTCTTGCGTAAAAATAATATCATGACATGGATCATTAACATCAGTGCATCACAATCAACATCTTCTGATCGTATGTTAGGGTTTTCATTCAACTATTTAATCACTTACTATCAATTTAATAATTTATGTTGTTAATGTGATATTAACTTTACGTGCAAAACTTGTACCCCACCACAATTGTTTCATGTTGGCACTTTGCCCGGACACAATCATTTTTCTTTTACATATAGAAGTGTAAAAAATTTCAGTATTCAGTAACAAATTAACCATTAAACGTATTGGCCAAAAAAAAACCCATTAAACGTATAATAGTGGAAAATGTCAGTGTGTGTCTGTGTGAGATAATGAAAACTAAGTGTTTTTTTGGGATAAAAGTCATTAAAAAATGGATGGAAATAATTATAATTGTTTTTTTAAAGGTAGAAAATAGGTTGATTTTAAATTCAAGTATGGTCTAGTAGTATAAATTCTCTTATAGTTATAATTTAAAGTTGGTTGGTTCTTCAAGGGTCCCAAATATATGAATACTCAACCACTTTATTGTCTATCGGGCCTGATGATTTTATATGTTACCTGAATTAAACTTATGTGATTGGCCAAAAAAAAATTAAACTTATGTGGGTAGTTCAAATAATATCTGCATCCTTGTTAACAAAAGAATCAAGATCATGGGAACATTTATATTAGTTAATGTAATAAAAGGGTAAACCACACATCAACCACTTATGTTGGTTAATTAGTTAATGTAATAAAAGGGTAAACCACACATCAACCACTTATATTTTTTGTGTAGCTAAACGATTACGTACGTTTCAAAAATGCGATTTTTTAGTTAAACGTGTCATATTCAGTCACATATGTTTAATAAAAATGACGATTTTATCATTCTCTTTTATCATGTTCTTCATTTCTGAAATCTGATTTTGAACCTAGATTTGCACAAATATGAGTTCGAATTGAATCCAGAAACACAGATTTGAGTTTGACTAGAACTCAGATTTGTACAAATCTGAGATCGAAATCCGATTTCAAATTTGAATCGAGGAAGAAGAGATTGAAGATGAACATGAAGAACAATTAAAATGTATTTTAGTAATTTTTATTTTTTAATTGTTCAGTCACATTTTAAAATATAAGTAACTATTTAGCACAAGTTTCAATTATTCAATCACATGTGCTGACATAAGTAAGTGTTTGAGATAATTTCCCATAAAACTAAATGTAATATCAGAAACAATAAACATAGAAGTTGTCAGATCTTTATTGGAAAACATCTTGTTCACATCGAAATTTGCGGAAGAATAATCACCTCGTATGTTTAGCTGAGCTATGAATTAAGGTCTGATAGTTGAAGGTGTAAAAGAAAGGTGAGATATGCTTAAAGCATAAGTAGAGGTTAAGCAACATGAATGAAGCTTATGCACAAAGACATGAATGGGAATGAAAAGATTGAGAAAGGAAGACATTTCCACACTAGAAACAGCAAAAGCACATAATAATAATAAAGTTGCAGAAAAAGAAACATTTTTTTTTATAATTAAGGAACTAATCAATGGCGGGTGACAAAAAAAACTTCGCACCAAGTCCAAATTACAAATAAAACTAACACTTTTACCGTCCTTGAATATGAAAACCCAATAGCCGCCCTCGAAAAAACAAAACAACACTTTGTCTACCAGAAAATCTCATTTTGATGATGCAATAATAATAAGTAAAAGTCTGAGGCACCTACTTTGCAACACTTGTATAACATGTGACATAGACCATTTAACAGAAAAATCCTACGTTTGACTAACAGAATATCATATGACAACATTCTCTAAACATAACAGATATATCATTTGATCACTTCAACAAATATACGGTACCATCCGATCACATGGCCAAAACATATGGTACCATTGGAGCTATTAACCCTAAAAATAATTATGCTTTTCTAATAAAAGGCCAAAGCTTGTCTATCTGCGTCTGTATCAAACACCAACTTCACGAGGATAATGACTCTCAAGTCTGCAAAAGATATATGGAATCAGCTCAAGTAGTATTCAAGCTATGTAAGGATTCGAGGAATGCATGCACTCAACCTCATCAGAGAATTCGAGAGAGAAGATGAAAGACTCATAAACTCTATTAAGGAGTACTCAAACAAATTATTCAACATAGCTAAGGAAGTGAGATTGTTGGGTATTGATTTTCCAGGTGCTCGATTTGTTGAAAAACGTTATCGTTACTGTCCCAGAAAGATACGAGACTTCGTTAACAACTCAGGAAAACACAAAGGATTTATCAAAAATTTCTTTGGCAGTGCTACTGCAAGTACTTCAAGCTCAAGCAACGGAGTCTAATGTGACAAGAAACCATTGCAAGCTTTCAACACCAGGAGAAAACCAAGCTGCAATTTCAATTTCAAAAAATTCAGTCTTTCATGGAAAGACCAAGCATTCAACATCAAGTTATTCAAAAGGAAAATGATGTTCCATGTTAAAATTTTCGATGCATTTGTTTAAGCTTTAGGTGCCTCGGAGAGCCAAATATTCGACTCGGGAAACAGATTAATTGCAGCTGCAAGCATCACTGAAGCAGTAGCCTTCATGCACAAGGGGCTTTGGGAGGAGGGGATTGCGCATGGTAACCTTAAATCAACAAACATCTTCTTTGAAAAGAAAACGGATCTTTAGGAATGAATGAGGAGAGGTTGGTGAATTTGCATATAGCTTTGAAGTGCATTAGTCCACCTTTTAAGTTAGTTTGCAACCATCATAAACGTGTTAAAGGAGGAGGGTGGAAAGGTCCCTAATATCTGGGCCGCCGACTGTTTTCTTGGCTCCCAAGGAAACTAATGTTAGATAATAAATCGTAACTAAATTTTCACTTAAACACCTTAAAGTTTTATGACAATCGTTGATATATCGATGGGGTTTCTTGGATTGATCTGAAGTCGTGACGACACTTTCAGATTGAAACAATTTGGTGGTTCACCCAAACTTTCGATCGGATAAAATCAGAATCTGTTTGAACTAGAACTTGAGAAGGAATGTGAGTGTTTGAGATGAATATTTCGGACCTCCCCTATGACCAATTTATAGTGTTTGTCACACCCTTTGGAAGAGACACCACACCCTTTGGCCTTGGATTGCCGCCCAAGTTACCACCCTTGCACCACTTCATTCGAAAATTTGGCTCCAAAACATAGGAACCTCTTGGGATGAGACTTGGTGCCGAAGTCATTGCACCATTCCGGTCTAAACTTGGCTCCAAAGCAAGTGTCCAAAAACCGGGAACTTTGAGTTAAATGTTAAGTCATTAATTCCAAAAATTCAAATTTATAATGAATTTTTAGCTCGACCCCATCCAGAGGCTCTACCCCTTGGACCCCGCCAGGGGCTCCCGCCCCTGGGACCCAACCCAGGGGCACTGCCCCCTTTGACCCTCATTGCTCGTTCCTAAGCAACTGATGAATTTACGACACAGTGAATCATAATATACTTAAATAAGCGTGCACTCCGCACCCTCTTAACTTGTTTAATGAAATACTATGATCATATTGGTCAACTAGTCAATTCAATTACACTAAAATATCTAACAACAATTGGTTTCAGACATGGTATCAAAGCTATTATGACTGCAAAGTCTTAGGTTTTATTCACACGATCCCTAATTATTAAGCACATGGTATAACTAATGCATTATACACAAGCACACATCAATGTATCTGTTAAGAAATCAAGAACATGCAATGTTGTTTTCTTCTTCATAAACTTACGGTTGCATCGGGCCATAACAATTTTGTGTTCGGGAATGCATTCCGTGTAATATCTTACAGTTAATATTGTTTTCCATGGACGTCGGTCGAATAGCTTAGGATTCTTCGGTGAAACCTAAACCCTAGCTATATTTCTACTAAAAATGAGTAGATGAAGAGTGTTTTTTTCTGCAGGGAAAATGTCAAAAAAGCAAGTTTTGCCTCCTTTGCTGCCTGCCTGGTCGTGGAATAAAACAGAGAATTGTCAACGTTAAGAGGAAAAGATAGTAAATATGGCTTGGAAGTAGCAGAGTCAAGGGTTGGCCTCCATGTGACTCTCCTTCCTAGTCATTGCATAATATATCGTGCTCTGGGATTCTTTAACAAGAAAGTGACCTAACCCTAATTTCCCAACCCCAAAGGACGATCTTGCCCTAGTTCTCGGAAGGCATAGACAAGTTCACACGTACCATTCGCGGAACTGCAGGAGGCAATCGTTTTCGAGTTCTGACTTCACATTGTAATACAGACATTTAATACAATTGGAGGATAAGATACACCAGACACGACAGTGAAAGAGACAAAACTCTCCAAAGATTCGACAGTTCATCATCAGAAGATAAATAATTTGAAATTATACAGATTACAGAGCAACAATTATGGAGTAGCTGCTGTGATCTAGAAGGCAAAGATACTTGGTGAATGCTAACTGAACTGTGACACTCGAGCCGATAAATCATCCTCACAAATCCAACTATCTATCCATTTTTTAAATCGCAACAGCTTCAATATAGAAACTTTGCTCCCGTGACTGAATTAGACTTGTAAGTCCTGTATTTTTTTCAACTATATTTACTCAATCAACTATTTTTTTTCTATTGGTATGAGTCTTTTACCTTACAAGTCTGATCATGGTTTCAGATCGGCTCTACATCATTTATGACGCTACAAGACTGAGTCATTGTTCTCACTAGTTTAATTTAACCAGTTTCACTTTGAAACTCTTCTAGATCAAGGGTAATACTTCTCTTATTTATAATTTTTTTTAAAATTATTTCTTCATTCTATATATGATACTTTTGAAAGTGTTACACTAAAATAAAATGGATATTTATTTGGTTAGGGCAGAAATTCACTTTGAATGGATACATAAAAAGTATACCTAGTTTTTAAAACTTAATTTTTCAACACTCCTTCTTTCTTAAACTCTACCTAATTTTAGCATTCCTGAAGATATTGACACATGAAAATCATCATTTTGTTGTTGTTTTTCTAGCAGAAGAAGAGAGGCCAAAATAATGTCACGGATCATATCAACTAGTGTGTGACTAATCCTAATTAATGGTGGACCTCTGAATCATGTACTTCAAATCCTTCCTTTTTAACATTTTCTTAATTAAATAAAATGTCTGCTCGTTTAAATTAAACTCCATTTGATTAGGGGACAAACGTGTTTGGTATTGACATGATGAATTATGAGAACCAATGCAAATCTGGGCCCATATGGATTGGATTCGAAAAGTCGGTTTGACCCTGAATTACAATTTACAACCTGATAATGCTTTCTTTTTTTAAGGAAAAAGAACTGAGTAGACTCTAATCAGGCCACGGAAAAAGCTTCAATAATTTTGTTTTTAGCAATTACTGCTCGTGATGCTCGTTACCAGTAATAATTTTTCAGTCATCCTTAAAGAAGATAACTTGAAAGTTATTAGCATGACATTCATTGTAACTTGATAAAAAAAAATCATTGTAACTCATGGATCTACCCGACATATATTAGCAAGAAAAAATAAAGTATGATGTTTCAATTATAGAAACTTAACAGTAAGCAAATCAAAATTTTGGAAAATATAAGAAAATAGGGTTAATTACCATAATATAAGAAAATATATTATTTTGGTAATTATATAATGTAGCAACTTACTATAATTGCAATTTAGAGTATGAAACAGAACTTTTTCAAACAATAATTTGCTTCATCCCTACAACTTTCGATTAATATGATCAACTCTAACAAACATATTAGAATTTGGATAGACAGATGTGATATCCTCTCCCATATTGAATAGAAAGAGGTGATTTGAAACTCATATAAGTAGAAATGTACTACTCAAGCCTAACATGAATTTCTCGTTCCCTGGGCTTAAGTGAGAACAACGGACTCTGTTAGGCTAGGAAGGACTAGCTTAGTGAGAACACTTGCTCGAACTTGGGGCATCACAAATGGTATCAGAGTTTATCCGGGAATGTGATCGGGTTTCCAAGGTCGAAGGTCAGTGCCAACAGGAGAAAATAGTTGACAATACCCTGGAAGAGTATCTAAAAAGTAGGACTTGCAAGATCGAGTCACCTACAATAGCAAATATTTTGGACTGGGTCGCGACGAGGATGTCACTTGTTTCAAAGAGAGTAGATTGTGATACTCTGTCCCACCTCGAATAGAAAGAAGTGATTTAGAACTCATATAAACATATATATATCATTCAAGTTCAACATGAATATCTCATTTTGGGGCATAAGTGAGAATAACATACTCAATCACACTATGTTGGACTAGTAAGAACAATTGATGATCTTGAGTGTGTGTAATATGATAGTTTCCCTAATACTATAATATGGATTTAAACTCGAAAATTTCATAATTTTTTAAAACTCCATAACTCTGTAATGTAAGGAGGTGTCACATGTGATTCGATGAACTAAAATGATATTATATATATATATCCTTTCTCTTCGGAGAGGTCTTGTGGATGAAAATAATTTCAACCAAGACCCACCACCACCTTCATCAACTAATGGCAAGAAAAGAATTAGACTAAAGACTCAAAACCCTCGCTTTATCAAAAACCGCATCCTCTCTGATGGAGAAAGGTGTAAGTAAGTAGATGGGTATACTATTTCATTTCCCCTGCAACCTTTTTGTCTCTCTTGCTTATGTTGTTGCCTTTCTTGACCAACCAACAAGATACTTATTAGGTCCAAAACACCCCATCTGTACTGTACTCCAGTATACATCACAAACTCTTGAGTCCAAAGGGATTTAGAGTTGAAAGTAATTAAAAGAAGAGAGCAAGTTCTTGTCTTGTTCAGCATCCATGTCCAGAATGTCAAGGATTCATGATTTCACAGCTTCTAAAGATGAGATCTTGACATACCCTACACCTCAATGGCCTTCTCCTCCTCCATCATCACCCTCTTCCTCACTTCACATTAATCCAGCAATTCTTCTGACAATAGTTATCTTAGCAGCAATCTTCTTCGTTACGGGTCTGATCCATTTGCTCATTAGATTCTTCACAAAGCAGACATCTTCTCCCTCAATATACTTATCATCGTCCACTAGGTATGCAGGGAGCTCCGGCGCCTCTCATGCTCTTCAGAGACAACTGCATCAGCTGTTTCGGTTACATGACACGGGCCTTGACCAAACCTCCATTGACGCGTTGCCTGTCTTCTACTACAAGCACATTATAGGTCTCAAAGAACCGTCGGACTGTGCTGTCTGTCTCTGTGAGTTCTCTCACCAAGACAAGCTCAGGCTGCTCCCTAATTGCAGCCACGCCTTCCACATTCAGTGTATAGACACGTGGCTTCTCTCCAACTCATCTTGCCCCCTCTGCAGGGGTTCTATCGTGGGGTCCGAGATGCTTGACATTATCAATGAAGAAGAATTGGATTCAGCTCCTCCAACTCCAAAATCAGAATTGGATTTTGCTGTTGATCATAAGAGAGTAGTAAACCGAGTTTTTTCAGTGAGGCTCGGAAAATTTAGAAGCTTCAACAACGAACAAGAGTTAATAAGAGACGAGGAGGGGAGCTGCCGTTATCTAGATTCAAGAAGATGTTACTCAATGGGATCTTATCAGTATATTGTGGGGGATTTGGATCTTCAAGTGGCATACTCTTGCCGTGCAAGACAACAACAAAGTACAGAAGAAGGAAGGGATGAGGAAGGAGGTAAGAGAATCAATGGAAGGTGGTCAAGATCTGGTGATAGTTTCTCTATCTCCAAAATCTGGCTTTGGCCTAAAAACAGCAGCAGCAGGTTGCCTAGATCATTACCAGACATGCCATATTAAGGTTGTAATAGCAAGCAAGCGCTAGTTGAGACTATTTTGTATCCTCGAGTTAACAGATCATATTATTCCGATGAGTTGCTCATGTTAGTTACTCATACATCGGTTACAATGTAGTGGATGTTCCAGATTAGTACATTTGCAAAGAAAGTGACTACTGTCCACATTTAAAATAGGTAGAATTGATCAATGTCCTCCTTGATACGGTTAGGTTTAGGCCCCGACATCTTTTCAATCTTCAGAGAGCAGCCAATAACTAGATTAGCTGACAATCTACCTTCCTTCAACAGGGTGAGATCCTCATTTGTAACACTTTATGTCCGAGCGACTCTCCTCACTAATCCAACTCTTTCAGACTCAGCTTGTTGTCCTCACGTATGCCTAAAAAGGAGAAAAACACTTATTGAACGTAAGGAATACATTTCTTCTTGCTTATAAGGGATCCTAATGTGAGACAAACCACAGTGCAAGACGTAGTTCTTATTACAAAAGAATGTCAACTTGTATAAATAGGAGTTGTAATTCACTTTGCCACTTTGTTTGAAGGATGAGTTGCATATTTATATAGATACACTACCTACAAAATCTCAACTTAGAGATAACATGAATCACTATTTTATTTGATAATGCCCTTGGTTCCACTCCAGTCTCCAGGTGTGAGTGATCATCTCACATGTCAATAGACTCAATACCAACAAACTAAAACTGGAAAAAAGAACGGAGAGCTACTTTGCATACACATACATGCATAGGGAAGAGGCCCAGTATTCTCTTTTGCTGCAGAAAACAGCAGGCCTTAAATCTCCAACATAATATCTCAGAAATGTTACAGTAGCATTGTTTGCTCCAATATAACCTTTGCCATCACCTGCTCTAGCCCACTGAAAATAAATCGACTTGCAACAACTGTTGTTTTTCTTGGTTAGAAATTGAGATACCGACCACATTGATCATGAAAGGCAATTTGTGGAGGATAAGGATGAGTTAGAAAATAAGATTTTTCCTTGATTTTCTTATATTTGTGTCTCTATCACAATCAAAATAATGCAGTCCTTTCCTTGTGTGGGAGAAAATGCTTCTTTTGGGTAATCATTTTAAATTTTGACGGACCAACAAGATTTGAGGACCCTTATCTTCTCCTCTTTATTAAGATTTGATGTAGGGTGATGATTGGGTGAATTATTGTCACTTTATTTTGTTGTTGTTTGATCACTTTGTAAGAAATAATAATCATTCAACAAGCCGTTCGAATCTATAAAAGTGTATCGTATTTAAACTATTTAGCGATATGTTCTGGTACCTGAGCTGGTTTAATGTTTATAAGTTTTATTAGTATAGGATAAAATACAATTATATCTCGGGTTAAAACTGAATTATATCTATAGGTTTGATTATCAATCCAAATTATCTATTCCGTCAATTTTTTTATGGAAAGTTAACCTAATATGTTGGGTTAAATATCAAGGAGTTTGAACGTTTTGCAACGAGCTACCCGAACTTTAAAAAATCAAAACGGGCTACCTCAACTTTAGTCAAAGGTGTAACGAACTACTTCCGTCCAATTTCTAACGAATTTCTGTCAACAGTTGACGGTAATTTGGACGGAGGTAGCTCGTTGCACCTTCGTCAAAGTTGAGATAACCCGTTTTGATTTTTTAAAGTTCGGGTAGCTCGTTGAAAAACATTCAAAGTTCAGGTAGCTCCTTAGTATTTAACTCTAATATGTTTTACAAATTATAAAAATATCAAAATACTTATAGAAAGGTCCCAAATTAACTCTTCAAAAAAATTATATAGGTTACAATTAAGTTTTAGTTCGACAAGAACTTGATTAAACCCTAATCAAATTGGAATCCAGTGATATAACCCCAATTGAAGAGGGTATGATATGAATCTTGACCTAGATCATCTACCATTAGATGAGAGGATGATTTGAGTCTTGACCCAAACCCGAATGAGACTTAATTGAATTTGATCATGACTCACTTTTGAAGTATAATAAAATTTTAAATAGTTAAATTATAATATTTTTATAAGTATTTTATTAATTTCATATTTTTTTAAATATATTCTCCTAAATTTATATAAAAAATTTAACGTAACGAGTAAACTCAAATAACAACAAAATATGCCAAACTTTTTATCATCTGATCACATGACCCAAACATGACCCAAACATAGGGTACTATTGGACCTATTAACCCTATAAATAATATGGGAAAAGAGAAAAGCTCTACTTTGTCTAAATATTAGAAACATAGTCCTCTTATTGTATATTAGCATAAAAAGAAACCCTTGAATTGAATATCCCTAATCAAATCCCATAAAAAATTTCAGAAACATCCATATAATTATATATTGAAGCAATATAATCCTCAAGTTTAACCAAGCCTCTTCTCTTACTATATAACAAATGTAAAGAGGACCAAAAGAAATAAAATAAATAAAACAAACCAAACCTAAATTTCATTTTCATTGAGATGATATAAACACATGTTCTGCGCCGCCACGTTACGTCAAGGCCTCAAAGAAAGTCAACACTCCAGCCAAGTATGATCGTGACACGTGCCCACAGCCTCGGCGCATTTCCTTCCACATCAGCAACCGCCGCTGAACCGTTCCTATTTCCCGGCTATTCATCCGAAAACCGGTACCTCCTTGCCCTTTCCGATATCCGCCGCGACCGGCGCAGCCACGGAGGCAAACCGGGCGGAGAAGTTTCTGAATCCAACGTACTGATCGTCCTCCTCCTCGAAATCCCCACTCTGTCCGGGCCCTTCATCGAAATTCAACGAATAGCTGAGTGGATCATAATTGAGTGCCCCATGCCGATGGGAGCCTACGCCGCTCCGGCTCCGGTTGAATCTCCGAATGAAAGTTTTCCACTTGGGGCCGGCGACAATCTCGGACCACTCACGTGCCTTCTTGAGAGTCTTGATACCGCGTGCCCACCACCTGTCGTCGTGTTGGCCGGATGCGACGCGTTCCCAGAAGGATGGCCCGAGGCGAGAGGACCGGCGGTGGGAGAAGCATGGGAAGCAGAAGCAGAAGTTGGAGTTGTAGTGGATAGGGGTGGATGGCTCTTCGTAGATCGGAAGCTCCGTTTCCTTGGCGGCCATGGCCGATCCCTCGGTGTCCTTAGACAAAAACCTCTCTCTCTGTCTCTCGTTTGTGCGCCGCAGAGTGGAGAAAATTAGAAAATATATAATCCCTTATATATATCAGATATAGAAGGTCACAACGGAAACATATGAAGGGACAAGGTGACTGGGAAATGCCGGTGACAAGGTCTTGTAGTGTTGGAGTCGGACCTCTTTAGCCAGTACACAGTCTACATTCTTATTTCACTCCTCATGGAACATGTCAATCCCTCCGATTGTAAATTTCAAAATAATGACTGATTAAATTTAAGTTACTGAACTAATTTTATACATATCGAGGATGTGATAATTCAATAAACATTTTTTCTTAACTAAAACCTATCATATAATATAGTCAATGGTGGTGATTTTTTTAGTAAGATGCTATAGTTGATCTACATTATTTCCATCCCATTCACAGAAATCTATGGCCATTCGTTGCTCATAATACTATTTATTATCAAAAGTCAACTATAGAAATACACAATCGACAATTCCATTGAATTGTTATTAGAAAACAAATAATAATAATAATAATTGATTAACTGAAACCGGAGACACGATGGTAATTTTTTTTTTCATGAAATAATTTTGAAACATGCCGAGAATTGATCTCACAACTTCGTACATTTAAAAAAAGGGTTCTTGCATTTAAAAAAAGGGCGATAGAGAAATATGTGTCCGTTGCTAATTAAATACCAAGGTTCTTGCCGTTCCCGTTTTTTTTTTTTTTGGCCAACCGTTGGTTGGGGTTGGAGGAGCCGGTGGAAGGTGATCTGGTGCTGCGGCGGGGTCCACATTTAGATGATTAATTAATAAGCTAATAAGGGTGGACGGAGGAGAGACACATGGTGGGACCTGTCGCCAGCGAGACAGAGAACCCGGCAATCAGAAAGTCGGGTTCATCTTCTTCGGAGCGGAAATATTCATATTTATTCGGAAAGTAATAAACAATTAAACATGACGAAAAATGTAAATTAGGCATGTAAGAATTTAAAATGCCAAAATAAAAATAAATATATTTTGTAGGATTAAATTTATACAAAGTTAATAAATATGGCTCCGATAACAAAGCTAATCAATTGCCCCTTCTCATCCTTATATAACTCCCATAATAAATGTGGTATTTTTATTAACCAACTATGTTATAAGTTCAAACTTTTGAGTGAAAATATTTGACATACTCTTAAACCAGAATCAATATTTGAATCAAAGATTTTGTGTTCTTGGCCATGAATCTACTAAAGAAGAAAAAAACATTACTTGATCATCAAAAGACAACCTTCCTATAATGTTTCTGATCAGAGATCATCGTCTATATCAACTAACAACGATTTGGATAATCATCCTAAGAAAGAGTAATTATACTGTTATTATATACGCATGCAGCTAGCCCTTCCAACTCAAACCCTTCAAGGTCTTTCTTTCCTTATGCAGCAGTATCTGTTTTGGAAATTTCCTGAGATGAGACCAGACAGACAGACAGATAGTTGGAACAGAATGCAGCCGTTCTATCCTCCTCGTACCTTTCTTCATGTTCATGTTGATGTTGTTTCAAATCGATTTCTCCAAAGACACAAGGATGTCGAATCTGATGCGAGACTTTGAACTAGAAGGATCATCAACTGCAGTCAAGCTCTGGAGTAGTGTCAAAACATCCCCAGTATCATCGAGGTAGTACCGAGCTTTGCTAGGTTTCTGACCAACTGTGCAAGCAAAGACTTCTGGGTAGTTTGTTGATAACCTGGTACTTGAGGCTACATTGGCGATGCTTTCAAACATATCCTCGTCAGATCGATCATCTCCAATGCATAAGACGAACTCGGGAAATTTACCATCATGGATCAGAGTGGACAGAATTTTCTCAGATACATATCCCTTTGTCACACCCTAAAATAAGAAGATTGCAGAAAAAAAGTATACATCTTCAATTACGGTATTGAAATTTGACAAAATATTGTAATAAAATGATTAATTACCTAGTAGTTATATTGGAACTTTGAGTGGTATAATTTGTTATTTAAATATATTTTTTGAATAAATTGTTGGTTGAGTTTACGTTAACTCTGTCTAATTTGTTATTAAATGATGACAGAGATATGCATGTATTCGTTACGTGTCAACTAACTAATTGCCAATTTTCTCAAAATTTAGTTAGTAAAGTAATGGTTTTTGCAAAATTCATCTAAGAAAATGCAAATTTCTCAAAAGTTCAACTAGGAATTTGCATGAAAAACATATTGAAATAATAAATAAAATTCTGTCTCAAAGTTCAACTTTGTGTAACTTCAACTAGCATTTTATTCAATAAAAAATTTAGCAACCAAATTATTTAAACATTCAAAATTTTAACAAACAGGTAAATACTTAATCCTATAATAAATACATGAAACGGATATATATATAAGCATAAAAATAATGATCATCTCAAAAATGTTATAATAGTAACTAATTTTAAATTCCTTGCATAATGTGATATTGTTAATTTAACATCTTAGAGCATTGTACAAAGACTGTCTATTAAGCTGTGGTGTGTCCTGTGTCATTTCATTTAATTCGTTATAATTGTATGATTTTAAGAGTAATGTTAGAGTTGAATGACTCAATTACCTGAGGCTTTACTTCGATAATGTATTGACCTTTCTTGACAACCACGGGTTCGTTTGCAAGCACACTTTCTAGGTGATCCAGCAACTCAATAGCCTGAAATGACCCGAAATCTGGGTCTGCGTCCTGGTAATGCCACACTAGAGCACTCTCCTTAGTCTCCACAAAGGACCCATCAGTCGTTTCAGTGTATAGATCCATTACAGGCTCTGCAATCTTCTTCCAGTCAAAGTTGTCGTCTAAAGGACCTGTTTCCCAGTCCGATGCACCACTCCACCTGCAAAGCCAATGATGTAATAATGTTTCGGCGCGCAAGAGCAAAGAAGAGGAAACACTTTACGTTACCTTATGAAATAGCCATGTTCAGCTGCAATGCCCAGATTCTGACACTGGTTAAACCAATCACTTAAAGAACTCCTCCCTCTTCCACTGACAAGGAACACCGTGTTGTTCGGATCGTTGCAGAGACTGTTGAGCACCGAGATGACAGCAGGGTTCGGTGCTTTACTTATGGAAGTTTGGGGCACCAAAGTACCATCATAATCCAAAAATATGGCTCTTCTCTTTGACCTTGTATAAGCAGACGCAATACTTTCACTAGAAAGCTTTCTAAAGCTCGGTGAGAGTGACAGAATCCTGAAATTGAGCCCAAACCCTACTCCCCAACATCGTTTATTATAGTTGTCTTTGCATGATCGCTCCAAATCCTGCAAGAAACTACGAGCCCAGTAACCCACATCGTGTGAACTAACATATCTATAATGTTTTTCGTGCCTTAGCCGTTTCTCCATCTCTGGCATGTTCAAAGCCAAACTGAGAGCATCACACACCGCGTCACTGTCCCAAGGGTTGACTCGGATAGCCCCACTCAAAGAAGGTGAGCAGCCGATGAATTCAGACAGAACAAGCATGCTCGTACGAGGAGAGTTGGAAGGAATCTCCAAAGCTTGATCCATTTTCGTAGTTCCCTGTCTGCAAACTATGTACTTGTATGGAATTAGATTCATACCATCTCTAACGGCATTGACAATACAACAGTCTGCCAAAACATAGTACGCGGTCTTCTCGTAAAAGGGCATGGGGCGATCTATCAGAATCACAGGCTTATAACTGGGGAACCCGAACCTTTGATTGATCCGCTCAGTCGTGGTGTAAGTTTCTCTCTTTGCGTCGTCTACATCTTTGCCGGCGCTCCGAGCAGGGTTGACTATTTGGACTAAGACTACCTTTCCTTGAAGGTCTGGATTCTGCTCTAAGAGCTGCTCCATTGCCAATAGCTTGAGACTAATGCCCTTGAATATATCCATATCATCCACGCCTAGAATGACTTTCTTGCCTTCGAACTGCCGTTGAATCTCCTTGGCCTTAGTATAGGAGGATGGGTGGTTCAACGATGATTCTAGTCGACCCATGTGGATTCCAGCAGGCAGAATCTTGATGTAAACCGTCCGTCCGAAATAATCAAGCCCGATGTGACCACGCTTTGATTCGTAGTTTAAACCCAGCATTCTACTGCAACAAGATAGAAAATGGCGAGCATAATCAAAAGTATGGAAACCGATCAAATCGGCATTGAGCAATCCTCTTAGAATCTCATCTCTGACAGGCAAGGTCCGATATATTTCCGAGGAAGGAAACGGGCTGTGGAGGAAGAAACCGAGCTTAACCTTCTTGAATCTCCTCCTCAAGAAAGTGGGTGTAACCATTAGGTGATAGTCATGAACCCATACGTAATCTTCATCAGGGTTGATCACCTCCATGACCTTATCTGCAAAAATCTTGTTTGCAGAGACATATGCTTGCCATAAGGAGCGATCGAATCGGTTTCCATACTCCGGACACATTGGCAACATATAATGGAAGAGTGGCCATAAGTACTGCTTAGAAAAGCCATGGTAGAATTTCTTGTGAAGTTCGTGTGGGAGGAAAGTGGGGACACATTTGAACTTCTCCAACAACAGCTGAGCGACTTCGTCTTGTTCGTTTGCAGCAACATCAACCTTCAAAGACCCGACATACAATACATCGCTTGATGATGCAATCCGATCCTTCATTTGCAACTGAAGTATGTCCTCATCTAAGGTGAAGTCCCACTTGCCTGATTCTGTATCTCGTTGGGCATTGACGGGGAGAAAGTTTAGCACTATGATTTTCTTGTCACGGGGCTCGGGTATGGGAGAAGTAGCGATCCCACTCACCTTTCCATCCTCGGCATCAGATATGATTCCGGGCACAGTTAGAACTCTAGGGAGGCTTCTGGGTGTTTGTGGGAAGCTTAGCATGTCGCCAGAAGCTAACTCTATTAAACTTATGCATGATCTTGACAACATCATTGTTGATGATAGATAAATAGATAGATAGCCTTTTATCTATGTAACATCTAATGGACTTGATTTTTTAAGCCAGACAGTCCTTGGCCATGGTGATATCAAATTCTCTGAAACAAAGCAAATGGGATTAGAAATTCCAATTACAGACATCAGAAGATGAAGACAAATGTTTATATCTTTCCCAGAAAAGTACAGCATGTAAACTCTGCACTCAAGCACTATCATCTATTGCTGTCTAGAAGAGTTCCATGTCAATTTCTAACTGAAAATGCAATTTGGATAGGGATCTTAAAGGAATAGACATAACTGGTGTTTGTGTTTAATTTCATAATCTTATCATTCTAAACGTGAAGAAGAGTTATAAGTTCTTGCATAAACAGGACCATCTACCATACATTCTATCTTAGATCTGAGCTTGTCTGTGTTTTTGCATGATTTTCATCTTCTAACTAACAGTACGATTGATCACTAATCTGTTCTGGAAAATTATGAATTGAAGAGCAATCACCACGCGCAAACAGATAATAAATCACAAATAAAAGACATCATGAACAGCAACATAAATAAATACAGTGACAGAAAAGTAATATCAGCAGAGAGCATAAACGCATCATCTAACTTATTGAATCTAAAGTGTAGAAGCAATAAAAGGTAAAGAAGACAGACCATAAGAAGAGCCTAGCTAGCTAGCCAGATTGGAGCTCTCATAGCTCGTCTTGATGCATGGATATGAGAGCTCCATTTTATGTCAATAATGTGGATGTAAATATATAAGGCTATTATTATCTGATTTGATGCAACGGAGAGGGGCTCCATGCCTACTTATGACTTACGAGGGAGCACATAATTTTCAGTTAAATGCGGTGTGGGGAAGAACACTATGAAGCTAACCTATATCAACATTTTCAGAGTTTGTCAGATGTGTTCTGTAGAATGACTAAATAATGCAGCAACACCACCTAATTATATTTGAACGAAAAAAAAAACATGTTTTTAGTGCAGGAATTTAAAAGAGGAAGAAGAAGGTATGTCAGAGATTTTGTTGGATCTAAAGGAAACTTAAAGAGGAATAATTCTTTGCTCTCTTTCGAAGATACTTCCCACTTTTGTCTTCATGGAAGGTTTCTGTTTCTGGACTGAATGCAAGAGATCACAAGGGCCATGCCAAAATCACATAGATTGAAAAGATCATCCAAACATCACAAGCTTTCTATTTTTTTACTGTAAACGCAGCAGCAAAACATGAGAAATCAATACGCCAAACGAGGTTGTGATTGAACATCGATGAGAACAAACAGAGCAGATACAGAAAGAGTGCTATAATATCATAGATTCAAACTTGAAACCATAACACATCTCAGAGTTGTGATTCACGTCCAAGATCACATACGATAGATCAAGGAGGGCATACATACATACATGAGAAGAGAAGAAGCCAAGTTTCCATCCTTGTAGAAGAAACAACTTACAGGAGAGGAGAGAAGATGCAGGAATGAATGGATGATTTCCATAGAAGAGTGATACAATCTGACCAGAGGTGAGGTGACTGGGTTTGGTTTTGTTACAGAGAAAGAAAGGAAGTGCAGAGTGTTTATTCGGATTAAGGAATGAAAATGAATTTGTCTCACAAGTCACAAGTTCCGTTCATCGTTTGGTGATTTATTTGTTAGTTTTTTCAACAAAGGAAGCTTGTTTCTCCCTCTCTGTCTCCTCTTTTCTCTCTCTCTCGTTCTCTTTCTCTACCAGAAGATTTAAAACGTGGAATGAAGAGTCAATATTAATTCATAAATAAACAATATATTTTATTCGTCACGCTGAATTTTATCTGAATAACAGTTGAGATAAAATCAGCATATATTAGAATGCATTTTTTGGATAAAATGTTTATATATCTGTGATATATTTTCCTTCCTTCAAACAAATCCAAAATAAATGTATATGAATGTTGAAAAAATCTAGGCAATAATAATATGGAAACTATTTCCAGATGCTGCAAGAAATCCTTAAGCATTTTGTACAAGAAATTGGAATGGGGTGTCCATATCAATGTGTGCTCTTCTTCGACCAACACTGATACTATAATATATTACTTGTTAGTTATTGTTTTGTATATTAGCGTAGAATATTTCTTAATAAAAATAATATTATATTATTAGTTTGTACTTTTGTGAAAAGAAAAATATTTAAATTAATTTATTAAAGTAAATATGTGTTTTATTCTTGATTCATTTTGTTATTTTAGTATAGGTAAATTAAAAATTATAACATAATATGTCTTTGAAAAATCTTCTTATTTATTTTCTCATAAAGAATAATTTATAAATTAGAGTAACGTAGAATAATGTAAGAAAGGTTATAACTTATAACCATTAATTATTTACAATATTCAATACTAAAAAATATTATAATAAATATAAATATATTTATAAGATATTAAAATAATATATTTTTATATTAAAACAAAACAATTATATATATATAAATTAAAATAATATAATATTATTTAATAATTTAGATTATTTTGTATCATAACTAAAAATAAAGATTTAGATCAATCAATTTTAAGTCAAAATCATCAATTTTGTAAGTTCAATTATATTCCTTTAGATATATGGATTTTTTTAATTCCTTTCTTATTTCCATATAAAAAATTGTGATAAAAAAAATCCATATAAAATGATGATTGTCCTTTCAACTAAAATAGGAGATTTATATACACATTTTTTTTATTCCTTCTATAGAATGAAGATGATGTTTATCCCTAATGTCAATTATTATTACAATACTTTATTATTATTTAGTAAAGGTAAGTTTCCCCTCTAAATAATAAAAGCAGATACAGAAATAAATAAGGTAATAAGGAGTTTGATCCGTTGATTTTTGGGAAAATGTGAGGATAACTCGTGTTATTTTGCATTTAGACAAATCAAGTTCTTTGGTATAAGGTCGGTCTCGAATAAAATTGTTTTTTTTTATAGTGTTAATAAAATACTAAGCTTAAAATTTCATACTCAAACTTTTTTTTATGAAAATAAATCATCTTAATCGACTTAAACTCGTCTCTAATTATTATAATAATATTTTTAAGAAAATTTTAAAATTTGAATGAGAGTCGAGTTTCATGCTATCATATAACTTTTTTGGGTCAACTTAACGTTGTATTTTTTTTTACATATATATATATATATTTATCAAATGGAAAGCACTATTTTCCTTTCTTTAATATCTAAATTAATTAATAAAACAACATTATCTAACAATCCCCACTTTATCTCAAAGAATATAAATATAATAATTTGACCCTTCTTCTCTTCTCATTTCCAAGAGTTGGCCCGGCCCGGCCCCACCCGTACGTTGCATGGATAAGGATCGAGATTTCTCTTCTTCTACACCCATGTCAACCGTTTGATTCAACTCGTTCCGTTCAATATCAGCCGTTGAAATAAACCCCGACAAAGGCACGGAAGTTGCCTTGTGATGCAAAATTACAAAACAGACCTTTCTAGCAACGACTTTTCATCGCAACTAGCTGTTTCGTTACGAATTTAAATTTAAACCTACACCGGTTCCACTGTTTATGAGTTGGCTTAAGTCTGAATAACACCACGAACAACTGTGTTTATAAAAATATATAATAAAATGTTAGATATTTTAGCGTAATTGAATTGATTAGTTGATCAATATGAACATAATATTTCATCAAACAAGAGGGTGTGAAGTGCACACTTGTTTGATTATATTATGATTCACGGTATCATAATTTCATTGATTGCTTAGGGGTTCTCCCCTAAGCAATGGGGTCAAAGGGTGCATTGCCCCCTTTGCAGAGGTATATGGACAGCACCCCTAGGCAGTTACTATTCTAAAAATTCATTATATATATATATATTTTTTTTAGAATTAATCACTTATTTCTGACCTCAAAAATCTCGATTTTGCACACTAACCTCTAATCACTTACTTCAGCACCAAGATTGATTTGAAAAGGTGCAAGGTAACTTTGACACCAATATTGATTCGAGAATATACAAGGTAACTTTGGCGCCAATTTTCGTCTGAAAGGGTCATGTTTCTGGTTCGAAGATCACACAACAAACAGTCTACTCATACTCAGTTATTCGTCAGATTCTGATTTTATCTGATTGAAATTTTGGGTGAACCACCAAATAGTTTCATGCGTGTAGGTAGCTAGGGTAGCATGCCCTGTCGAGTGATAGTGATTGGTTGTGGCGGGAACATCTGGCTGTCCATTTCCATTCCTTACGGATGTTCCTAACTTCCTTCCAGGTTGTTTGCTGACTATCCCAATCTTGACCTGGGACTGACAATCTCATTGGCTTGCTGACCTTCTTATTAGGCAGCTTCTTTCCATACCGCCGGGTTTAGGGTTTGCGGACTCCTACTCCTATAGGTTAGAGAGAGGATAGGCTTCTTCCTCCTGCGTGGTTTCCACACTCTCCGTCATGAAGTTCTCTGAGGGCTGCACGTCCTTCTGCTGGTCCTATGCACTGGTAATATGGCCCGGAATAGAAGCGCTTATATAGGTCGCCATTGATGGGACAGAATCAGGCACACTAACCTCTAATCACTTACTTCGGCACCAAGATTGATTTGAAAAGGTGCAAGGTAACTTTGGCACCAATATTGATTCGAGAATATACAAGGTAACTTTGGCACCAATTTTCGTCCGAAAGGGTCATGTTTCTGGTTCGAAGATCACACAACAAACAGTCTACTCATACTCAGTTATTCGTCAGATTCTGATTTTATCTGATTGAAATTTGAATGAACCACCAAATAGTTTCAATCTGAAAGTGTCATCACGACTTCAAATCAATCCAGAAATCCTCTCAAAATTTCTACATAAAATATAATATAATAACACGAACACAATAAGTGGAATGAAGGTTCGTGTCGAAACGACACAACCATAGGGTTTGTCAACTCTATATTAATCCGATAAAAAAAAACTCTATATTAATAATTTATAAGGTTTGATATTCAAATTCATAATTTTAATAATGAGAAGTTCGTTATTTTTATATTTTCTTAAATTTTTTACATATGGATATACATACAACTTACTAATATAATATAACATGATAATACGACATGCACAAAAAAAATGTATGTCAGTGTTTCGTGTGACGAAAATGACACGATAAGTTTATCATATATATTTGTATTTAATAAATCTAACAAGATAAATATATGAGTTTACATTTACGGCTTCATCACGGCTTCATCAGCAAGAGTAAATAAGGTTACATTTACATACAGTCTACCTAACTACAAAATTCACCCGTACAACTTTTGGAGTTTGTTTAATGAAGAGAGCATATTAAAAAAAATATACATTTAAGGTTTAATTAAAAATAATAATTATATAATTAAATGCTATTTTTGAAATAAAATTTCTGTTATAGACAGTGGCGTAAATAAAAGATGAGCTGTAATTTTTTTTTTTTGCAATCGGTTTGTCAATTACAGCTCAACTGTAAAATTGATATTTATTATGAGAATAGATGGAAGAGACGGTGGGTGGGTGACCGAAGTGCACGCCGCCCGTCGACTACCCCATTTCCCAGCGCCTGGATTGGTTTGTGTAGTGTAAACTATTTTTTAATTGGTTAATTATAGAATAAGTACCCCAATTATACATTGATTGACAAGTAGGTACCTAAATTTTTTTTGCCGCAAATAGGTTGCCCAACTTTGTGAATTAGCAAATATGTACCTAACGTTAATTTTCCGTTAAGAATAAATGAAAAATATTACGTGAGAAGCAAACATATACCTAAACTTGACATGGTTTGATAAACAGGTATCTGAACTTACACAAATTAACAAGTAGATACCTGAACCAGTTCAGAATCGGTTCGATCGGACCACTTTTTTTTTATAAAAAAAGTAGGGTTTATATACTAAACACATACATGACTCAACTTCAAACGTTCTCGGTGCATCTAAGTAGGGTTTATGGGGTCGTACGAGTGAACTAGTTGATATGTAAAATTTATATAATAGAATTGAAATGAGAACGAATCGTACGAATTAACCCGTAAATCTACATATCGTGATCTTGTTTTTGAGTCTTTAAAATTTATAGCATATACATGATAAGATGATCGATATATTTAATATAAATTATCGGTCTGAATATTCTTTGCAAAAAAATCTCATTCTACATACAAGTTCCTCCTTCAAAGGCTTAGATTCTAAGTCGGGTTTGTCGACGATGCTCATCTCCGAACTAGGTTTAGAGTGATGGGTACCCAAGATGACTGAACTAAGGAAGTACCCGAACGAAAGCGACAACCACGTAAACGAAGTCAATAGCGATCTTATCCCGACCGGGGATAACATGGATCGATGAGGTCAGGATGGTGATGGACCCGAGCGATGGGTTCATGATGCTTCATTAATGCATTGAGAACGTCTGTAGTTAAACCATGCATGCATTTGTTTGGTATATCAACCATACTCTTTTTATTTTATTTTATAATAAAGTGGTTCGGTCAAACCGATTTTTGAACTGATTCTGGTATCTACTTGCTAATTCGTATAAGTTCAGTTACATGTTTGCTCCTCACGTTATTTTTCGTTTAGTCTTAACGGAAAATTAACGTTAAGTATCTATTTGTCAATTTCACAAAGTTGGGCAACCTATTTGCGATCAAAAACTATTCACTTTTCAAAAAATATTTGAAAAAGTGTATATCGAAATTTTTTTTTTAGAAAAGTATGCATACGCGCGACGCGCCTATTGAATAGGCGCATCCCTAGGACGCGCCTATTGAATAGGCTCATCCCTAGGACGCGCCTATTGAATAGGCGCATCCCTAGGACGCGCCTATTCAGTAGGCGCGTCCTAGGGATGCGCCTACTGCCTAAATTTTTTTTTTTTTCGCAAAAACACTGGTCTATCAGAAACCACGTTGATTTTAAGTCTGCTTATGGTTTTCCTCCTAAATAGAAATTGAGAGATAGTCTCACGCGTATTCATAGGTCCAAACTACAAATTTTCCAACTTGTTCTGAACAACAATGAAACAAAGTTGTTTATTCACAAGTTTCTGAATGAGACTTTTCTTCCGATACACTAGCTAGTTTGACATTTTCAGGAATTACTCCTGCAAAAGAGCTATTTGGGGTTACTTTAGGTTCCTGTCCTAAATGTTCCAACTTGTTCTGAACAACAATGAAACAAAGTTGTTTATTCACAAGTTTCTGAATGAGACTTTTCTTCAGATACACTAGGTAGTTTGACATTATCAGACATTACTCCTGCAAAAGAGCTCTTTGGGGTTACTTTAGGTTCCTGTCCTAAATTTTCCAACTTGTTCTGAACAACAATGAAACAAAGTTGTTTATTCACAAGTTTCTGAATGAGACTTTTCTTCAGATACACTAGGTAGTTTGACATTTTCAGGCATTACTCCTGCAAAAGAGCTCTTTGGGGTTACTTTAGGTTCCTGTCCTAATTTTCCAACTTGTTCTGAACAACAATGAAACAAAGTTGTTTATTCACAAGTTTCTGAATGAGACTTTTCTTCAGATACACTAGGTAGTTTGACATTTTCAGGCATTACTCCTGCAAAAGAGCTCTTTGGGGTTACTTTAGGTTCCTGTCCTAAATTTTCCAACTTGTTCTGAACAACAATGAAACAAAGTTGTTTATTCACGAGATTCTGAATCTTCCGAATATCTTCTGTCGTACGGTGAGGACAGAAGAAAACTGATCCCCTTCCAATGGTTAGGAAGGGTCTTGGATCAAGAGGACAGAATATCAATTTGTTAACAAAAGGGTCTTGGATCAAGAGGACAGAAAATCAATTTGTTAACAAACCACCGAGATGATTGTCTCACGCGTTGCTTTATCCCAGTATTCACAAGTCCAAATTCCTCTACGCGCACCAAATTCCTCCATGTATGCTTTTTTTCCTACTATATGCTTACTTTTTGAAAAACATCTGATTTTGAGCCTGTTTATACGGTTTTCCTCCTACATAGAAATTGAGAGATAATCTCTCCAATTAAGAAGAAAGGAAGTTCTCAGAAGTTAAATACTTTAGGTAAAACATCCGCGAGGTAAAACATTGAAACAAAGTTGTTCATTCACAAGTTTCTGAATGAGACTTTTCTTCAAATACACTAGCTAGTTTGACATTTTCAGGAATTACTGCTGCAAAATAACTCTTTTGGGGTTACTTTAGATAAATTTCAAAAAGTAACTATGTCCGTTAGGCGCGACCCCGGGGTGCGCGTATACATAGTTTGCTAAAAAACCATTTCTTCTTAGAACTTCCTTTCTTCTTTACTGGAGAGAGTATCTCTCAATTTCTATTTAGGAGGAAAACAATAAGCAGGCTTGAACTCAGATAAAAAGCTATAGTCATTGGAGAAGCTTTACAAGATATTCGGAAGATTCAGAAACTTGTGAATAAACAACTTTGTTTCATTGTTGTTCAGAACAAGTTGGAACATTTAGGACAGGAACCTAAAGTAACCCCAAATAGCTCTTTTGCAGGAGTAATTCCTGAAAATGTCAAACTAGCTAGTGTATCTGAAGAAAAGTTTCATTCAGAAACTTGTGAATAAACAACTTTGTTTCATTGTTGTTCAGAACAAGTTGGAAAATTTGTAGTTTGGACCTATGAATACGCGTGAGACTATCTCTCAATTTCTATTTAGGAGGAAAACCATAAGCAGACTTAAAATCAACGTGGTTTCTGATAGACCGGTGTTTTTGCGAAAAAAAAAAAATTTAGGCAGTAGGCGCACCCCTGGCGTGCGCCTATTGCAGTAGGCGCATCCCTAGGACGCGCCTATGCATACTTTTCTAAAAAAAAAATTTCGATATACACTTTTTCAAATATTTTTTGAAAAGTGAATAGTTTTTGAAAAAGTTCCCTATTTGCGGCAAAAATAAATAGGTACCTACTTGTCAAACCATGTAAAATTGGGGTACCTATTTGATAATTAACCCTTTTTTAATTTATAATACTTATCCATATTTTACCCTTATCCATAAATGTGATACAAAAATAAAATCTAAACTGAAAGTTACATAATAAGTGAAGGAGAGAATTTATTTAATAATTATAGAATATAATCAGTAAAAATATTTCAAACGATTGCGTACAGAATTGAACAAACTGAAAACTTAGGTAAATTTGATATGGTCAATTTAAATAGTTATAAATTTAGGTGTAGCTAAAAAAAAGTTGTCAAGCTCATCATGCATCCTCCTTCCTAATCGTCCCCAAATCAAGGGACTTGTTCTTCTTCAGTAGAAAATACACGCATGGGAGTAACACAATTAGTGGGAAACCGAGGAATCTAAATGAATTACACTCCAAGAAACTTACCACATCTTGATCATCATATATCTAAAATAGTGTAGTACCTCGTAAATTAGTGTAGTATCTCGCATTACATCGGAATTTAAAACTCATATAAACAAAAATGTACTACTGAAGTTCAATATGAATTCATTTGTTTCTGAATCCAAGTGAAGACAACATGTTCAGTCATACTGAATTGAGAAAGGGAAGACAATCGCTCGAACTTAGTGCGTTACAAATGGTGACTAAGCACTAGATCCCTGGAGGGTATCTAAAAAATATAAAACTTATCGAATCACCTATTGGTAGCAAAGATTTTAGATAGCGTCATTGTTGTCGTAATAGATTTCTGCGAATGTATTATTCAAATTAAAAATAAAAATAAAAAATCCTGAGCTCAGAGGACAATGGTCTCACTTATGCTAAGTTGAGGTAATGAAGATAATCATTCGAAAATTAAAAATAGTGGATTTATTAAAGCTTAATTAATTGTAAAATAAACTTACGAATATAAAAGAGAGGTATTATTAAAGTTTAATAAGAGATTAATATTTTTTTATTTAAATAAAAATAACGAGCTCGGTAGTAGTGAAAACTGAAAACAATCCGCCGTCATAACTATGATGCAATCTTCTACATCCGAGTCGAAACATATCGGTCCCGTTTGTCATTCATTTGATTGATTGATTGAATTTACCAAAATATACCTCATTTGATAAATATATACGAAAATGTCTTTCGACTTAAACTAAATACAAATCTATATCTACGCGCGACTCTCATTCGCTGTAGAAAACTCTACCCACGAATGAGAGTAGCGGGTCTGTTTTTTTATTATTTTCAGTTCCACACGCGACTCTTATTCGCGGGTGAAGCTGTGAATAACTCCATCTGTGAATGAGAGTCGCGGGTGAAGCTGAAAAAAAAATAAATATCCGCTACTATCATTCGCGGGTGAATGAAAATCGCGGGTAGGTATAAATTTGTATTTATTTTTTATTCAATAACATTTTGGTATATATTTAGTAAATGAGGTATATTTTGAAAAAATATTCGAAATAGGATGGTGGGATGGAATATGATTAAAGACGTGGTGTAAGGGAATGTTAACCGGAATTCAAGGTGGTGCTTTCACACCAAAAAGACAAGAACATAAAAAAAGGTTGTGCTGTCGTGCGGAGAAGCAGAAGATAGACATTGCGTGTGATGCGCTGTTTGGATTTGTAGGTATAAAAGTATGATACGGTGGCCTTGTCTTAGTCACGACTTAGTGTCGTAGTTAGAGGTGCATGGGACAATGATGTTATGAGTTTGATTCAACAAACACAAATCTCACAAAAATATGTCTTGGGATCGATTCAAACATGTTTTTTGGATTCATAACAATGATTTTCGAGTTCAAACAAAGTTAGAATCGAATTGGAACGTAAAAATTGCTAAACTGAGTTCAAACGTACTCAGAAACATGTTGGTTTTACATTCGATTCAAAATTTAAGACAGAAGATTGATTCATCAATTCGTAAAAAAGAATACCACATTTAACGTTGAAATTAATATAAAAATAAAAGTGTGTGCATTTACCTACATCCAAAAAAACGTTTGTGATATGGATAAACAAAAAATAGAAACTCAAAAAGTTATTTATGAGTAGGGGTAAAAAGAAAAGACTACTGAACCCAAAAACTGTTTATAGATTTCAGAATACCTTTCACCTACAGCTTCAGCATGAGCATGAAGGAGGGAATTGAAATGCTCATAGGTTGCAATTTCATCAGAGCCATGTATGGAGGATTGCGAATAGAAGGTAACATAATTACCTTCTACAAAAACTTGACCTCAATCCACACGAGGCAAGAAACTTTGCAAGCAAATATGGCCATAGAAGAATTAGAAATGGAGGAAAATGAGTACATAGCCTTCCAGGAGATGGTATTATTCAACATGGGAAGAACAAGCTCATCATTCAAAAGACGTTTCCAAGCGTTGTTGGAAAAACTGGAAGAACAGGGCTATATAGGAGAAGATCCTTTGAGGCATTGGTCGAAGAATCAAGTCCAATGCAAGCTTGATATCATCAATCCTGACATAACCATTCAGGATAAGCCTCTCAAGTATGTCACCCCAAAGTTGAAGGAGCAGTTTAAGAGGCATACTGATGCTCTCTTAAAACTCGGAGTAATAAGACCAAGTAAGAGTAAATACAGGACAATGTCCATGATGGTTTACTCAGGTTCTTCAGTAGATCCAGCCACCGGGAAGGAGATAAAGGGAAAGGAGAGGATGGTGTTCAACTATAGAACACTGAATGACAACACGTATAAAGATCAATATTCCCTGCCAGGAATCAACACTATCATGCAAAAGGTTGGGAGATCAAAGATATACTAGTTTTAAAGAGTTCTTTTTTAATTTAAGACCGAATCAAAACGGACAATTTTTTTAATCTTAAACTCGATTTCGTGCTTGTTTTTTTATATATATATCCAAAATCCTGAATAAACTGACCCATAACAAGTATATTTTAGAGTCAATACTTATAGTGCATTTGGAATTAGTTTATTGAGTGTTTGGAATTTGAACTTATTTATATTTAATATTTGGTAAGATCTCTGTATTGGATATTTAGTATTTAACAGATTTAGACAAAACTTTATTTATTTTTTTAGAGAAAAAGTCGGTCCAATATCGAGACGGCTCAAGTCAAGTAAGACCAACTCAGATGAATTTTTTGGGATAAACTCGGACTCAATCTCAATCCTCCAAACATGAGTTTCCGAAATATCGAATTCATTTTTTTTTTAAAGTCTGTCCCGCCGGTCCCGAACTAACCCCTTATTTATAAGTCTATGACAAGTGAATGTCTCTCTATTTCCTATTTTAGGTTCAACAAGTTCTAGCCCAACATCAAAAGCCCGAAGTCAGATTTTTCAAAACTTTGTACCCCGCCTGCCTATATAAAAAAAAAATGCACATCCAAAGAAGCATAGCCAAACCCACAATTAGATTATCATTCAAAGTTTTTTTCTATATATAAGAGAGTGTAGCTCAACCATTACATGGTATGTCTTCAATAGCAACTCTTATGATTGTCAGATGCTCTCATCCACTTGGTCTATGAAAAATCAGGTTCTTTTGGTTTGAACAACTTGGGCATCTTCAGATCATCAGGATTTATAATCCCAACTTTCTGGGTATTAGATCCTCTTCGAGTGTTTGCAGCAAATCTCGAAGCCAAAATCGTTGCTCCAATGTGTTGTTGTTTCTTGCTTTCATCATCCATTGAACAGCTATAAATAGATTGCTCGTCTTCATCATCGTACTCTTCATCCACAATACTAATGTAATTATAGTAGCTGCTCTCTTGTTGAGCCAACTCCATTGCCATCTTCCTCTTCTTATACCTTCTCCACGCCGCTTGTATGAAGCAAGCTCCCCAAGTCCTCCACTGGTGGGAATAGTACCTAAAAGCGTGTTGAAGTTTCTTGCTGTGCAGTCGCTTGAACTGGCTCGCCACGAATTTCAAATCTTCTGCTCTGAGTGCGAATGCTTCGAGTTCAGTTAGGGTTTTGACAGTTCTAGTGGATGATGGTAAGTTCATGCTTGTAGGGACCAAAGCCCAAGTGAGCAACTCCTCGCCGCAGAAATCCCCAGGTCTCAGAGTTATGGTGTTGAAGAATCCCGACCGTCCACCATCTGTAGTGCTGCTTTCTACTTGTCCTCTTATGATGAAAAGCATCTCGTTAACCGGTTCGCCTTCTTTGATTATGTATGCGTCCTTGGTGTGCAGTGAAGAAACAAGGCGTTCACATATTGCATCTAAAAGTTGATCATCCATCTGTGCAAAGAATGGAACCTGGAAGATAAAAGAAAAACCTTTAAAAATAAGGTTTTGAATCTCCTGGTTCATCAATAGACGATCTCAACATTCGAGCCAAAGATGAAGTATATTATTCTTACACGACAAACAAGGGCAAGACAGAGGTGTCTTCGGATTTGCCGTCGGAGATCGGGAGGTAAGGACTGCAAGATGATTTCCTCATCGACACCTCTGGTGGCTAGCCATCTGTATTGAACGAATCGACGAACGCGGTTCTGTAATTCAGGCGGCAGCTGACGATGCATCATCCATTCTTCCGTGTCTCTTCGCTTAACTCTCCATTCTTCAAGTCTCACCGTAGAAGATTGCAAGTAAGTCTTAAAAAAAGGTCATCACGTTGTAAGCAATTTCTAGAAAAATTATTATTATTTACATCACTCGTACTCATATAATTACGCACTTATTTGTACTACTGTTACTATGGTCAATTTTTTCAATTGAATAGGTTAAAATGACAATTTTGTCTCATATTCATCTTTATATCAACACTAAATCAAACCCCAAAATGCAGATTTAAGTTCGAATTCAACCCAGAAATGATGTTATGAGTTCGAAATCAACGAAAAACAACATCTATTCGTTCGAAAAATCAACTTAGAAATGTTATTCTGGGTTCGAATTTATTCTCAACTCTGTTTTTTTTTAAGATTTGATTCGTGATTTTGTGATGAAGATGAACATGAGGGTAAAATTATCATTTTGACATAAAAAAGTAACGATTAATCGAAAAATGAATGGAACACTAATTGTGGTGCATTTAACAATTTCTTATAATTTAAGAGGGTACTGAATAATACTTTCAAATATTTTGATGTAATTAACAACAAAAGACAAATACCCGAGTATATTGAAACTATTTATCAATTTTTTGTTTAGGAAAGCATGTTAACTACCTGTATGTTGCCTATCAGATGAGAGAAGAAAATTAACCCCGCAATGCTTATCATTATGGAGAACAAGTTTTCCTCGCTAAGTGTTGTTGTCATCAGATTTTGGCCATATGAACTGCAAGTCACGTCATAATGAAGAAGATGGACATATCATCCTCTAAAAAAGGTAATAATATAAACATCGTATACGAATACCTGAGGTTTCGCAAACCCCACCAAAGACAATAAAAATATTTCTCCAGAAATTGTGCTGTGGCAACTCCCTCTGTGAAAGCTGCTGCAAAAATTCCAAACAATTGATGGTTTTTATCCTTGAAGGCATCACATTTTGAAAAGACTTTGGTGGTATTCAGCCATTTGACACGATCGGGCCAAGTAAGTGAGCTACAGTCCAGATAAACTGTTTTACAAGAACGGTACTTTCTGTGCATTTCCTTTAAACATTCGCCTCTCCAACATCCGTGTTGTCTCTCAAGTGCCCACAGATACCAAGTGGCTCCGATAACCTGGAATGGCATTATGAGATTGATATGATTATCTGTCATAAATATTAAGTATTTCAAAGATGGGTGCTTACATGGCTAGCAAGAGTACATAAAAGAAGATTATATGCTGCTCCTGTCCATGGAGTTTTTGCTATAACACCGGTAGTTTTAACTATTCGTCTTTGCAAAGGAAACATGAGGTACAACCGAGGAACATATTGGATAAGAACTATTAGAGAAACCATGTGATGAGCATGATCTGCCCTTGGATTCTTTATTGCCGGAATTACAAACCAAATAACGATCTGTCAAAGCAAAACATCAGATGATCAGCATACAAACATTAATAATGTCCCGACGTAACATTCTACTGATCATGATGGTCGACGAATATGATACGTGAAACAGATCGATGGAAATATCAAGAACTGACCTGCGGAAGAGGAAGTGTAGCAGTAAAATCAACGATGAAGTCGTTCTTTAAGTACCTAATCGCGATGGCTTTTGCGTCCATTACCAGCTCTCCACGGCCAAAAACCCTAGAATTGGGTGCTACATAGGCGGTTCTGAATTTGAGAACAATATGAAAGATATAGAAGAAATCAGCTATTGTCCTTAAGAAGGTGACAGCGATTCCAAACTTGAGGTTTGCATGGACGCAGGCGGGACCGCCCACGACAGGGATGAAGAAGAAGAGAGGGTCGATGAAGAGAGCAATGAGGCAGGCAATGAGGAAGATATGATACCATCGTGTGACGAAGGTGCTGCGGGGGTCTAGGGTTTTGTACCACCATGGAGCTTTTTTGCGGAGGAATGCCGAACTATGGAATTGGCTGAAGGGAGTGGCTGAATAAAAAGAAAAGGTATTCACCATTGCCTTCGTCGTTGTCTTGTTCTTCCTCTTCCATTAATGAAACTGTGAAGAAGAGAGAAATTAAGGTAAGGAGAGAGGAAGTTGCGGGAATCCATTGAAAGATACCTCATTCGTTGCAAATTGTTCATGGTTAGTGGTTACTTTTTAAAATTTTGCAAATTATCCGCTATTGCAAAATGTTAAATTTGACCGTTATATGCCATTTGACCAAGGCTTCACCAAGTGTGAGTGTTTTATGACATTGTTAAAAAATGAAGAAGAAAAGCTCATTAAAAATTGAGCTGATGTTGAAGCCGGTATGAACTCAGATGAAGAGTTAAAATTTGAAAGAAAAAATTTCATTAACGGCCGAGGTGTTTGGACAGAAACCCGTGATATATCTCGAGTGAAGAGTACTCTATCGATGTTCTAAAACATAAGTTAAAAATAATAATAATAATAAAAAAACGAACTTTAAGTAAAAACCAATAGCAAACTAATTTTTTTTTAAAAAAACAACAAACCAAACGATTGAAATTAAGCAATCAACAAACTTACCGTAAATTTTCATTATGTTTGAACATATTTTTTTATATTTGAAAGTGTTATTAAGTCAACATTAGTTGAAGTGTTCTAAGGAAATGATATTACAACTTAAGTCAGTATTCGTTCAAACATAATAAAAATTTGAGTTATGTTTGTTGTTGGCTCAATTCCAAAAATTTAATTTGTTGTTTGTAAAAAAAAGAGTTTAATTTGCTATTTGTTTTTTTTTATTAAATTTTGGTTAGTTTTTTTTTAATAATTAATCCTAAAAAAATAATTGAAGGGTGAGATTGTCGGGGTCAAACAAAAAACTCTCACTAAAGGTTGAACTTATCAGGATAAAACCCATAGTATGCACTCAAATGAAAAATCTGAAGTATATATTTTGCAAACAAGTAAAAAAAAAACTATCACTAAAGGCAGAAATAGTCAGATTGAAACCCACAATATAAATTCAAATGAAAAGTTTAGTATAAATGGTGAACGATATAAAAAATTTCTCAAATAAATAATATTATATAAACAACATTAAGCACTCCTTTATGACTATTATTTTTTTCATTCCCCTGCTGGATTTCCATCGGCCAATAACTAAGTTTTTAGGTACGAATCCGATCTAACGTCACATAGTTTCCTATATTCCCTACAAAATAAATAAAGGTCAAATAAACGCGGGAAGTAAACCGCGTGCCATGTATCCGACCATGATTGGTCCACCTAAGAAACTCAGTAGTCTCTCTATCTTTCAAGTTGAAAGGGAATTTGTGATACCAAATTAATATCACACATTTATTTCACTTTCAATGCAAGAATAACCAGTTTTGTTTTGGAAGACTTATATTATTAATATAAACATCATTATCTAGTGCTGTAACATATATATATATAATTTAGCATTTACATTATTTGGTTTGTTTATTCTCACCGCTTTTTTAAAATTGAATAACCGATAAAATATTATAAAAGAATAATTGATTATTTGAGAATAAATATTCATATTCAAACAGATAATTCCTATGATTCTCTTATATTAAAAAAAACAGTATCATACTTGGAATCTATTTATTGGATGACGTACGTTGGTATAACTCGTTTTGGAGCGTTCCAGATCTGTTTGATTGCTACTACGGTGTGACCTACACGGAAGGAAAACTCGGGGTGTTCCCGTTGTTTCCCCTCCGACAATCAAGTTAGTCGAAAGTTCGTTATAAGGGGAGTAAATGCAGAAAATATGGAGGGTGAGAATAGTAAATGAGGCAATAAACTGAGAAGAGAGGTAAGTGATGGTATTTATAACTCTCACCTCTAACCTTGGTCGGGTTATTCCTGACCATGGTCATCCCAATTATCATTTGATCAAATGACCATGGTTGAGTGCTCATTAATCTGCTGAGTGGACATGTGCTTTTGGCAGACGGTCATTTCTGTTCTTTTGGTCAGCTTGTCTGTGATATCCTTAAATGGTCGTAAGTAGGTCAGCGGGCGCCGTATTGGGGGCTGTAGACACTCAATTGTCCCTCTGACATGCATTGAACATTGACGTAGGGGACCAAGGATGGGGAAGGCATCCCGATGGGTGGCGCCTAGGGGTGTCAAAACGGGTCATGGGTCGACTCATGGGTCGTGTCGACCTTGGGTCGTGTCAGGGACCCTCTGACCCAAACCTGACCCGTGTAATAGTATGGGTCAGTTTTTGAAACCCAAACCTGACCCGCGGGTTGGTGGGTCAACCCGCGGGTCAGAATGACCCGTCAGTAATGGTAAGGGTTGGGTCAGATTGATTCGTTCGACCTCCATGACCCGCGGGTCAATCTGACCCATTCGACCCATCATTTCAATAAAAACAAAAAATAGATTAAAATATATAAATGGAACGGGTCATGGGTTGACCCGTGGGTCAAGGCTTCTGACCCAAACCTGACCCGTGTTTTCACGGGTCATCCATGGGTCGTGTCAAAATGACCCATGGGTCAAAAACTCTGACCCAAACCCAACCCGTGAGCGGGTCAACCATGGGTCACCCACGGGTTGGGTCAAATTTTGACACCCCTAGTGGCGCCCCCCCTCTGGCTAATGTCAATGGTGTGTGATTGCGGTGTAGTGTTCCGAAGGTGTCCAGGTGTTGCCCTGCTTGAGAGTTTGTAGAGCGGAGGTACATGGCGCATATGGCACGCCCCTATGACTTTGGTGTCTGAGGCGCGCACCTTGTGCTTGGTCCGAGCGGCACTATGGGCTTATCACGGCCATCTTCATGGGCTAAGTCTCTTCCTGGGCCATGGTCTTCATGGGCGCGCCTAAATAATGCCTAGCCAGTAGTGGCACTACTCGCACCTTCATGTAAAGTCGGTTTTCGGTCGGATCGTCTTATAGATGCGGGTTAATACCAACACTATTAAGATTGGTAAGGTGTACATTTATTTACAATAAAGTTTTAATAATTCATTGATTACAAAAATATACCTTACTAATCTCATTCATTCTTACTAATCTCATTCATTGATCAATTATTAATGAAGGGTAAAATAGTCAAATGACAAAAATAGCGTATGGATTAGCAAATCCGGGTGTGGAAATAGGGACTTTCTCTACTACATAATTCTACTGTTGCCTCCAAATGCATTTCATTCAAAGCAAAGGGAAAGAAACTTAATTTAAAATTCTTATCGTTCCCAAAACCTTCGGCAACATTCAAACTCTCTTATTGGAACACGTGTTCAGTCGGTTGAGTGGGTCCGTCTCTTTAGTCTTTGCCCTTGACAAAGTCAGCATCCAACAAAGATCCAAGTAACTCGTATTGGTTGAGAACGTTGGATCATTCCACATCAAATAACTCAAATTAAGTTCACTTACAAACAGATATACTCCTGGTTTATAATTTTATTTTTAACAATAATATTTCAAATTTAAATTTAATATTTATTATTGGAAATTGCAGCTTCTAAAAATCAAATGCAATCACAAACATTATAACGGTGGATCAATGTTAAGTTTTCGAACTCCATTTTATTCTCGCGTGAAAAAATAGTTTTGCACTACATAAAAATAGGGGTTAAATATTAAAAAAAAAAACTGAACTTTGAGAAAAAACCAAACAGCAAACTGATTAAGCAATCAACAAATCTATCTCAAATTTTTCAATGTTTGAAAGAGTTATTTAATCGTAATACTGTTTCCATAGAATAATTCAACTAATGCTGACTTAATAACTCTTTCAAATATTAAAAATTTTGTTCAAACGTAATGAAAATTTGAGATAGGATTGTTGATTGTTTAATTCTAAATTTTTGATTTGTTATTTATAAAAAAAACTGCTGTTTAGTTTTTTCTCAAAATTTGGTATATATTTTTTTATAATTAACCCTAAAAACAATATTAAAACTATCCACTAAAAACTGTAAAAATTAGTTACATTCGTTTGTAGTTTAAATTTGGATGCGAACGCCACGCCGTCGCGATTAATTTCTTAATTATATATAAAAAAAAAATATCTAAGGAAACATACACTGACCAAACCCACTTCGCCACCTGGAAGGGGACACGTGTCACAACTAATTTCGCGCCAAATATACTGTACCGAGTCTTTCTCGGAAGTTAACTCAGCAATCCTAGTCGTGCCACGTGTTCTTGAAGATCTTCTCGTTAAAACCCTTCCAACTGAAACCTCTCGAATGAGTCTTCCAATCTCATAGCAAAAGCAGAGTTTACAGTACTGTGTGCTTTTTACCTGATGATGATTCACAAACGCCGGATTCTGTCCTTCCCAACGGTATCTCCATGTGTGGGGATATCTCCGACGACACTTCTCGGCTCTCTCATCACTCTCTCACACCAAATTTGCGATTTCCGATCAAAAATCTTCACAACACAGAGGAGATACGCTAAGCAGACGATTCGCCATGTGGGGATCCTGTTGGAATTCTTCGAGGATGTTTGGGCGATACAACCGCCTCTCTCAGCCTCTGTTCTCTTATGTTTCTCCGAGCTTCATTTCGCATTCCAGAAAATCAACTTCTTGTTGGAAGATTGCTCCAGAGAAGGCGCACGCACAAGGATGTTGATGAAATCAGAGCTCGTCTCATATGAATTCTGGTTAGTGATTCGATCCATATCTACAATCCTCGATATTCTGCCGTTGTATTCAATCAATGTGTGCGATGAGGTGAAGGAACTAGTTGGTTTGGTCTCGAGGCAAGTTAGCAGAGTACAATTCGAGCTCGACTGTGGAGATGAATATGCCATGACAGAAACTTATAGGATTTTGGAGTGCTTTGAGAAGGGGATCGAACCTCATTTGAGTGTGATGAAACGAGTTCTTGACTACATCAAGATCAGAACTTGGAGTGATTGTATGAAGGAGATTAAGTTCTTGGAAGAGGAGATTCAGTTGGATTGCTCCGATCGCGATGGGAAGGAGCTCACACTCGTCAGTAGCTTGTTGGGATTCATGAGCTATTGCAGAGGTGTCATATTCGAAGAATCAGATTCTTGCCAAACCGATACGAAGCAGAATTCGGAGATTTTTACCGGCTTGAACCCAGAAGATTTCCGATGTCCAATCTCCCTGGAGCTGATGACGGATCCTGTCACTATCTCCACCGGTCAAACCTACGATCGATCCTCGATCGAGAAGTGGTTTAAATCAGGAAACTTGATCTGCCCCAAAACAGGGGAGAAGCTGACAACCTCGTTCTTGGTCCCAAATCTTAATCTTCGGAAGCTTATTCATCAATTCTGTGCAGATTACGGAATATCCCTCGTGGGGTCGGCGAGAAAGAATCGTGACACAACAATTCTTCCGGGGAGTTCGTCTGCTTCTCGAGCAGTGAAGTTTCTGTCGAGGTTTCTTGTCCAAAGGCTTGTGTTTGGGACGGTGGAGCAGAAGAAGAAAGTGGCCTCGGAGATTCGGTTGCTTTCAGAGTCGAATGTGTTCAACACATCGTGCTTAGTCGATGCAGGGACTATTCCTCCCCTGCTGAATATCTTGTGTTGTGTGGATGCAGAAGCTCAAGAAACCGCCATTGCAGCTCTGCTGAAGCTGTCGAAGCATAAGAAGGGAAGAAAGGTGATGATGGAGTGCGGAGGACTAAGAACCATTGTCTCTGTCCTAGACAAGGGACATACCATGGAGTCGAAGCAGACGGCAGCTGCAACAATCTGTTACCTTTCTAGAGTCAAAGGTTGTCAGAAATTAATCGGAGAAATGCCAGACGCGGTCCCTGCTCTTGTCGCCCTAATTCGGGACGGAAAATCTCGAGGCCAGAAAAACGCAGTTCTCACCATTCTCGGCCTCTTACTGAACCGTGAGAATCATCAGAGAGTGCTCGAGGCGGGGACTGTTCTTCTTCTAGTGAACATTCTAGCAACTTCAGAAAAGGCAGACCTAATAACGGATTCTCTAGCAGTTCTTGCATTGCTTTCAGAAACTGCAAATGGGGCAATGGTGATTCTAGAGACGCCAGTTCTTCCTCTGATTGTTGGGTTTGTGAAGTGCTCGATATCAAGAGAAGGGAAGGAGTATAGCGTTTCGATCTTGTTATCTATGTGCGTTCATGGTGGGGAAGACGTGGTTGCTACCTTAGCAAGAGACTTATCCCTCACGGCCTCTCTCTATTCCCTTATGAGCAATGGGGTTGGTGGCGGCACTACTTCTAGTGGAACCAAAAAAGCACGGTCTCTGATCAAGATTCTACTCGACTTCAATGACAGAAATTATTCTCCAGGCATGAACTATCCATTGCCAGGTGAACGATTCAGAAATCATGGGTACAATGTTCTATGATGTTTTTGGTATCATGTCTGTACGAAGGATGTAAATAAGTAGGAAAAATACATTTTTGATACGGTTGTAGTGTTGGTGTTGTTGATGCTAGCTCAGTTTTTGCAGCAGCTAGTGCTTCAGTTTAGATATTGAAACATCCTCTAGTATTAAATGAATAAAACAAAAAATGTTCAATCCTGTGTGTATAGATTCTCATGCCATTTTACAGCGAAATGTCTCAAAACTTACTTGAGAATCAAATCGAAGAATGGATATTCATATTACCTCGTGTTCTTGACAGAATAAGAACAGGGTGAGATACTGAGATTGTATCACACATTCAAGAAGCCATAGAAAGGTTGGATTGGATTACAAAAAAAAAATAAGAAAATGCCATGTTTTTTAAACTCGAGCATCGCCATGTTCTTCTTTTTCTGGAATCGTTCCAGTTCTTGAATCGTCAAAGGCGATGCAATTTCTGCAGATTGGACAGATTGGTGTGTTCAGGAGCCAGGAATCTACACAATGGACATGAAAATAGTGGCCGCAATTTGGCAGTGATCTGCATTTCTCACCCGACTTGAAATTCTCAAGGCAAATTGTACATTCCACTGCGCTTATGGAGCCAAATCCTTCTTCACCAACATGATCGAAGCATGGAAGACTGTTCAGATCCTCGATGGAGATATTTCGAGTTGAAGTGCCTCGTCTATGAAGCAAACCCACATGAGATCTCCCCTGTTCTCCTCCAAATAGTCTCCGAACTATGAAAATGTGAATCATTACCAGTAAAACAATTCCAATGACCAATAACCCAAAAGAGATTAGTACTTCCTTCATCACTGATGATCCAATTACCAAAATTGGTATGGACAATACAAATCTTTAATTTAGAGAAGTAGAGAAAGGACAGAATCAGAATCTGCACTCTGATACTATTTTCAGAAAGCAGAATCCAAACTCTGCTGAGTATAAAAAAGAGAGGAAAGGCTTCAGATTTTGCTGTCAATATCTTGTGGAGTTGTTCTTATCGAGACGACAACCCCAACTGTCAAACCCTTTCTTCATCTGCATCTCTCTCAAGTCTTTGATCTTATCGAAGCCCAATCACTGAAATTTCTCCCTCCTTCCCATGGCAGACCACAACATAACAAAACAGAACAACCTTGGAGGAGGAGAAGAGGGTTGTTTACAGTTGAAGGTGGTCAGACATTGAAGGTAGCACAAAAAGTGAGACTTTTTATTGTCTACTAATTTTCAACCGCTGACCAATGAATATCCTCTCCTCTTTTTCTTAACAAGAAGAAGAAGATTAATAAACAACAAGAGGGCAGTTTAAGAAATCGTCTGCATTGACTAAACTGGATGACTGAACTTATTATTCATGCATCGGAACCCAATTAACTTGCGACAAGCGTCTACCGAATAAAAGAATCTTAAATATCATTGGAATTATAAAAACTGTCATCTTGACAGAAAGAAAATATATATTCTAATGCAGGTTGGGGATACAAAAAGCCAAGCGCCTACCTGCAACAACGGTCCTGACTTTTGACTTGGAAGTTCATATGACAGTGAGAGTGAGCCGTCCTATTATTATGTCTAAACACTTTTGCAGATTAGGCAGGTCATACTAGAGATGTATGAGAAGATTTTATCGGCCTCAATAACCGATATTGATCCGAAAACATTGCTTGAGATACCACAGCAGACCGTTTACAGTTAGTTAGATGGAAGGTATTCATGAAGATTAGTTGAATGATATTATTCTTTCTGCAGAAAGATGATGATTCTATTAGAAGTCAGAAAGAACAGAACAGCCATGTTCATGATCTGTCTCATGACATGGCAAAGTGAAACAAATGATTGTTTCCTGACACATATTCCCTAATCTCTGCTCAATTACAGAGCAATATCCAGAGTGAGGTCGATTGATTATTCAATTATCAGAATTTTTGAGGAGAGAAGAAGTATTTAATCTGCTTATTCTAATGGAAACACTTGCTGACATGACATGACATGACAGAACAGTGTTGTAACTTGGGAATCAAAGTCAAGGAAGAGCCTTGCAAATTTTAAGGCTGGCTTCCTCAGATAATGTCTACGGCTTCCTCAGATAATGTCTACCTGATCTTCTCCTTACCCTCCTCGATAAATGACAGAATAACTCATCTCTAGATATCAATAACAAAAAAATGAAAATCAACATATAATTTTTCAATCCATTATTTCCTATCCTATACTTTGTTATAGGACTGAGACTTCAAAAATGATGGGCATTATTGGTTAGCTAGTTTTCCATGATAACTTCGACCATTAGGACCCTCAAACATGGTCTAAGCGTGTAATCTTATTAAAATACTGGTATTGCAAAGTAAGTTGAGCAACAGTTACAATGCTTGTTTGGGCAACAAATTGACGAGTGAGATAAACCTCCCAACAGAAAGACTAAATAGTAAATACTAAAATATTCTGATACACAAATTCCCAGCAGAAAAGTAAAAAGTATGGAAGAATGAAAACTAACGACATTTATTTACATCATCCATTCATTCAATGAGAGACATAGACGAGTCTCTTGCTGTATATACCAGCAAATACCGACAATATGAGTTCCTAGTTGAATAATCAATCCCCACTGCTGAAAAGAGAGACGGAGAGAAGGTCTCAAGGCAGCAGAACAATACCACTTCGTTCAATGTGCAGAACAGGTTATGAAACCAAACTAGTAATCAAATCCATTATGGCCCTCTACGCGTCCGGAAGCAAAGGCAGCCTTGAGCTTGGTCGTGAGGAATCATACCACCTCCACGAGTGGTATCGATTGCCTCCAGCATGGTCACAACCTCATCCATTTCGGGTCGCTTGTCGGGGTGAGCATCCCAGCATCTCTTCATCACGTTAGCAAGAGCGCTAGGGCAACATCTTGGTATCTCTGGCCTAAGGTTCTGTGCTTCATATGATCATATTATTATCAAGAAAATATTATAGGTTAGTAAAAAAAACTCTCACCTGGCGCACAACAGCAGACGTCATTTCTGAGAAACTAAGATCCGGATATGGCATGTCACAACAGTAAGTCTCCCACAGACATATACCAAAACTATATACATCACACTTTCTGTTGTATGGGTTTCCATTCAATACCTGCATCCACACACCCATTTATCAAGTCAGCGTGAGGTGCTTGATAACCGATGGACCTCTATGTCATTCATTGGACAAACAAGACAATAGATACACTAGACTTGACTCCTTGTGTTTGAAGAAAATAGATATACGAAACTATGAAAGTTTAAATACGCAACAATCATGTTAGGCAGATATATCCAACCATCACACACTCAAATCTCTTATTTGGGTGAGAAAAGTCTTCCAAATTTAATATAGGGCAAATATTATATTCACTTGTGTACCAGGAGATTGAAACCACAATGAGCATTAGTCAGTATGACTTAGACTAGAATACCTCAGGCGCCATGTAGCCAAGAGTCCCCGTCTCTCCCGTCATGTCATTAGGGTTTGAAGCTTCAACACGGGCAACTCCAAAATCAGCAATCTTTACAGTCCGGGTCTTATCCAATAGCATGTTCTCAGTCTTCACATCTCTATGGACAATCTTCTGGGAGTGAAGGTAACTTAACCTAAAGAAAACATATCATTTTTGTTGTCATAGTATCTTCTAAGAGAAAAGAATAGGATCGTACTGTAGACCGATAGAATATGCCTAAAGAAGAGAAGAGTACCCTCTGGCAAGATCAAGTGCAAGCTGATGGACAACCTTGAACGCTAATTTCCTTCTCCTATTTTTAATAAGATAGGATTTTAGAGTCCCTCCAGGGAGATATTCCACAACAACACAACAGACGTTTTTTGGCATGTCTATTGGACCATTTTCAGTCTGTATGAGCAGATCCGATGACCCCATTGCTGCACCAATGAACTGAAAGAAGCATCAATGCTGTCATTAGAATGTGAAAACATTGTATAATATGGTTACAGCAGAAATGTGGGGTCTAATACAATGAATGATGTACTTTTCACAGTGTTTTCGAGTTACTTGGTTCATATCTCAAACAATAAGAACTGTATATTGACATTCAGGCAGAGTAGCATGACCTTTTACTAGGCAATGCCATCATAAAATTGCATCAAGTAATATGGAGAAGGTGCATTATAGGCAACTACTGGATGATTATGTTATAATAGCACCACAAAATCCACTCAATGTAGATTCATCAATCAGCAAGACTAATCAATAAGCAAAACATAATCATTTTTTACTGAAGGATCATTGGAATTAAAGAAGGGAACAGAGACAGTAGGGATAAACCTTTGTGACGTTAGGATGATCTAACTTGTGCCACACTGCAACTTCTTGTGCAAAAGATGTCCGCAGAGATGTTATTTCAGCATCGGTCCTGTGTCCTTCTTCGCCCCAATCAAGCAGTTTGACTGAAACAAAGAAGTGAAACCGAGATAGATGTAACTAAATCCAGCTCATCAACAAGATGTTGTGGACATCTTTCACTAGCAAAGATTTAATAGAAATGAGACTTGATAGAACAAATTAGCCAATAATCAATCGAAGTGGAAACTTTGTAGCTCTAGATAGATAGTAGGAGCTGAAAAGTTAAGGGCAAACTTTCGAATAGATGGGGACATTGAGAAAAAAAAATGATAGCACCCAACATTAACTGAGATTTAGTGTCTCATTTGTAGCTCGATTAAGCAACCCTAAACAGCAAATCACCTTACACGATTATTAATATCAATTAACTAGATGTTACATTTGGTTCATTAGGCAAGACAAATTAAAATTTCAACCATAAAATACTTTTAATCGCACAATTGCCTGTCATATGCTTATAAAAATGTAAGTACTTGCTAGAGCGCCTAAAATCAAGCCAGCTACTTCTATGATAATCGGAACTCCAAAAGTCCAAATTGTGTAATATTTTTTTTAAAAAAACTAAGATTCCGTAATTGGTTCTGCTAAATGTTAGGCATTGAATTTGATCAGGAACACCCACTCAATAAGGTGACAACTTCCTTTATATTCCTTCTCATCAGAAGAATATATCGTTCGTTCATTTGTTTAATTATTGTTTAGAATATAAATTATAACATCATCTCAGACATGACAATAATGGACAGTTCTTTCAGAAATAAATAAAACATTAAAGTACAGAAAACCCTGTATAATCAATGATCTATTACGCACTTGCACCATCAGAACGGAATACCAAACGAAGCAAGAAGATAAAGAAAATTCATGCAACACTGAAATACTAATCAAACGAGCGAGGAAAAGAAACCATTTTGTGATGAAGATAAAACGAGGAAAAAGGAGAAATTTGTGCGTTGACTGACCGGCAACATCTAGGCCATCGTAGTAGCCTCGGTGGATGGTACCGAAGGTGCCACGTGCAATCACAGACTTGATGGTGAGCTTGGAGGGTTCGATCTCCCATTCCTTGCGTTCCCTCTTGGAGATTAGAGAAAAACTCTTGTCAAAGGCGGTGGCAGCGTCTGCTTTGGGGTTCAACTCATCTCTGGTCTTCCGATTCTTCTCGAGAGAGACGGCTCTGTTGAACCTCTCCAGCTGCTCGTCGATGCTTTTCAGATCGATCTTATCTGCCCTCACGAAGCCATCATCTGCCGCGTCCTTCATCTTTGACCACTATCGGCCGCCTCTGTCGCTTCAACTCCCAATTCCCAACTCCCAGTATCAGAGAGAAGTCAAGAAGGGAATTTGGTAATCTTAATAAGAAGAGGAGGAGGAGAAAGCTTCAGCGTTAGACTGAGCGGAAGATTACCGGACGGGTGGAAATCCAATCAAGCAGGTGTAAACAGGGAGAACAGACACTGGTCTCTCTTCCCTTCCCTCTCCTCCTTTGTGGGTGTCCCTTTTGGGGAGAGGTCTCATTAATTAATTAATTAATTAAGTTACATAAGTAAATTTTAATAGGTATTTTTATAGCATTTTATTACTTTTAATATTCAATTTTTTTAATTATTTTATGTCAAATATACATAGGGCTGGCAATGGTTAGGGTATGGTCAGGGTATGCCAAATACCATAACCATACCATATTTTTAAACCACATACCATAACCATAACCATTATGGGTACAATTTTCAATACCATAACCATCAAAATAACCGTGGTTATTAACCATGGTTTTAACCGTATAACCATATTTATTCCACATGTAATATAATAAAAGACCGAAAATTTAATTTAAAAAAATACATATATCTACATTACCAACATTAAAAATATATAACACTAACATCATTCAACATTAACACTAACATCATTCAACATTCATATGATTCAACATTAACATTCACACCACTGAATTAACATTAAAATTTAACAAACACCCATAACGAGTAATGATTCAACACCCCTAACCATTTCACACTTGTCGTATTTGTTTCAATCAATCATCATCTTCCTCAATATCATCAATTGATTTCACTTTTATGCTGTAATTTAAATTTAGTATAATATATATATATTAGTTTATTAATAATAAATAATTATTATATTTATAAAATAACCATGGTTATAACCATGGTTATAACTCAAATACCATAACCATAACCATAACCATTATGGGTAGAGAATTCATCACCATAACCGCACCGCACCATAATGGTACGGTTAACCATATTAAACAGTAACGGTTATAACCGTGGTTATGGGTTTTTCACCGCACCATTGCCAGCCCTAAATATACATCTCTAATTTAGGTTGTATGCTGTATAAATTATTTTCAAATCTTTCAAAATTCGATCATATCTAATTATTCAGAGTAAATTTATAATTTTATCAATCTCCTTTAAATAAGGATTTTTTTTTTACTATATCAAATGCACAATATTATATTTATATAAATATACACATATTAAAATTATCTATTATATAGATAAGTTACACGTAAGAGAAAACTACCAAACTGGTACCCGAACATGTGGATGATTAGCAAGTAGGTACTTAAACTTTTTTTGTAGCAAATATGTTGTTAATCTTTCTTAAATAAGCAAATAGGTACCTACCGTTAATTTCCGTTAAGAATAAACGAAAAATATCACGTGAGAAACAAACAGGTAGCTAAACTTACACGAATGAGCAAGTATGTACCTGAATCGGTTCATAACTGGTTCGATCAAACCACTTTATTTTTTTTTTATAAAAAAATGGTTTATACACCAAACACATGCATGACTCAACTCCAGACGTTTTCGTTGCATCAAGAAACAATCCGGAATTGAGTCATGCATGTGTTTGGTATATTAACCCTACTTTAAAAAAATAATAATAATAAAGTGGTTCGACCGAACCACTTCAGATACCTACTTGATCATTCGTGTAAGTTCAGGTACCTGTTTGCTCCTCACGTGGTATTTTCCGTTTATTCTTAACGGAAATTAACGGTAGGTACCTATTTGCTAATTTCATAAGTTCGGTTACTTAGTTGCTAAAAAATAATAATTAAGTACATACTTACCAATCACTCACAAGTTCGGGTACCAATTTGATAGTTTTCCACATTAACGAAGGATACATTTTGTATATTATATATCTGTTTAAAAGATTACGATTTTTTCGGTTCGTTCAACGATTCGGTTTGAAAATTTGCGAATAGTTAGCAGGGAGAGAGAGACACGCTCACCAGTCAATCAGATTTGTTGTTTATTTCATAAAATACTTATTTAGCTTACGAATTTATTTAAAGGTAAAGTTTTCAAGTAAGATTTTTAGTTTTCCAGTAAGATTTTGCGAATATGAAGAAAAAAAATATAAATCTGTTATATTCAATTATAGTTTCAATTTTAATTACAGCACATTCGTATTTAAATATAAAATGAATATATATTTAAATAAATAAATAAATATTAATATAACTAATTTAGTCTAATATATACTAGACTCCGGCACGCACTACGCGCGTGCACGTTGGTGTCGTTTGTCTTGCATGAGGAGTTAGAAGGACATGATCGATCTGATTCCTAAGATAGTACAAGAATTAAACTCTTGATGAAAAATATTATTGGAATTGTAAGATTAAACTTAAATTACCTAATATAATGAAATAAAATTGTTTTAGTTTTAAATATTTGTAATAAATTGCTTGAGCATCCAAGAGTCTCTTTAGTAGTGGTTCTTCCTCCCAGATGCTCGAGCCTAGTACAAGAATTAAACACTTGATGACAAATATTATTGAAATTGTAACACTAAACTTAAATTACATAATATAACGAAATAAAATTATTTTTTTAAAAATATTTGTAAGAAATTGCTCGAGCATTTGGGAGAAAGAACCACTACTAAAGAGGATCCCGGATGCTCGAGCAATAATTCCTACAAATATTTAAAACAAAATAATTTCATTTCATTATATTAGGTAATTTAAGTTTAGTCTTTCAATTCCAATAATATTTTTCATCAAGTGTTTAATTATTGTACTATCCTAGGAATCAGGTCGATCATGTCCTTCTAACTCCTCACGCAAGACAAACGACGACAACGTGTACGCGCGCAGTGCATGCTAGAGTCTAGTATAATCATTAGGAAAATACACTTAAGTGGATTCTAGAACTTCAATTTTAATTTTATTTTAAATTGCGTATGAATTTTTGTTTATAACTATTCATTGAGTGAATGTAAATTGACTCTTAGAGAGCAATATGATTACTAGTAAATGAAAAAAGTATACTCAAATTATCAAACACAATTAAAGAAAATTAAGATGTATATATTTCTCATAACTATAACACAATTGAACAGTTAATTAATATAACTAAATGAAAAATATAATTAAAGAAAATTAATATGCACATTTTCGTCCTTACTATACCAAAATTGAACAGTTAATTGATAAACCTAACAAAATATTTTGTAGACTCCATTCAAGAATATATATTGATAATTCTTTTGAAATCCCCTTTCTTAACCAAAACTTTTGTTGGTGACTACATATAATATTTTTGTTACTATAAATTCACAATTAAAAAATTAAAAAGTCACAATTACCAATAAAATATGACGACTTGAGAACATAATATACGATTATCATTATTATGTAACATTGTAAAGTTATATAAAATAACAGATATAATAATTAAATTAAATTAATTAAAAAATTGGATAAATAATGAATGATATTTCTTATTCCACTCTAATTTAAATTTCAAACTTGATTATATTGTACATCTTAATTATTTATTGCTTCAAATAATATATAATGCATATTTGACATTATTAATTCAATCTAAATTCTCCCAGTTGTAGATGGAATTATAACTTTTATAAACGATCTAAGTTTCTAGATTAACTCTTATCATAACGTCCGATAAAGTGAAAATATAATTTTATTTGTTAGAGAGATATAAAAAAAATTGTGCATGAGAAATTTATAACTATCATCTTGTAAAATTTGTAATGTTCCATACGTGTGAAGCTGGTTAATATGTATAAGGTCATATGTTTGAGTCTTCATACATATAATTTTTTATAAATTTTTGATAAGATATTTGAATGATAAAAAAAGAGATGGATGGTGATAAATAAAATATAATTATCTATCTTGTTTAATTTGTAATGTTGAATACGTGTGTAGCTGGTTAATATGTGTGTCTTTAAGTTATAAGGTCATAAATCTTGTTTAATTTGTAATGTTGCATACGTGTGTGTCTTCGAGTCTCCGTGCAAATATTTTTTTATAACTTTTTTCATACGACATTTAAATGACCAAAACACTTATGGTAAATATACAGATTACGGTTACAAAAAACACTTTTACCTTACTAATATAGATATAGGGAGAAATATAATAATAATAATAATAAAATATTATCTCTAAGAAATAGTTATCTACCACACTTTTTACATTATTATTTATCAACGTTATTTTTTTAAAATCGAAACCTAACATAAACAAGAGGAAAAATGAATGCATGAATCATATACTTCCTGTTGTTTATGGCCGATAATTGTTCCTTGTATTGAACTCCAACTCAAAACTGCTAAATGAAGAAAGCATGCGTAGAGACGACACTTTTGGCAGACCAAATTCAGAACACACTTTGTCACTTTATTATTATTCCGCAAAAGTATATATATATATATATAACAAACATGGAATGCATTATCTACGTACACATTTGCATACTTCATTAATTGAGTAACTTGTTGATAGTAAGCATTTAAATATTAAAAGCATGGTGGTATTTTGATAATTATAATTGATAAAACAAAAAAGTTTTTGATGTAAAAATAATTATTCAATTCCAAAATGACATAAAACAAAGAAGAAGAAAAAAAACAGTCGACCTTATAATTAGTCCACAACGGTCCATGTCATGTCATTTTCAAAAATCCAATGGCAGACTTCTATTTGCCCCGGACCGTAACCCAGCGCCACGAAAGCTCCGTGTCCAGAACTCCACGCTGACGTGTCAAGGTGACAGATGGCGACCCCACGGTTAATCTTGACTTGGCTTACAACATCGATAATGTCCGCTTCGTATACCCGAACGTCAGGCACCGAGTGGCAGTAGTAAAGTAGGTAAGGGTACAGACTCTGGTGACACGACACTGACTCAGTCACACGACCGCCATTGATCCCTTCGACTGGACCCAGCATCACCTTACGGCTCGACCCATAGACGGTCTCCGTGGTTCGAACCGTGATGTTGTGGCCTAGGACCGAGACTGCAAAGTCGATCATGTCCTCAGCAGACCCCACGCACCGCTTTGTCTCGTCTCGGCTTGGCGGCCTCTCACATTCCTCCAATGCATTCATGATCACGTGCTCCGCCATCGAGTTCTTCTCTGCATGGAACAGTTCCTTCAACTCGGAAACCCTAGAGGTTGAAAATGGCAGCCTCGACAGGATCGGTCGGGGAAGAAACGGTCTCTCAGGCATCTTGTCCCGAATATCTGGCATCACCATGATATTTCCTTCTCTTATCTCGGACTCCCTAAAGAATCTCCCTTTCTCCACCATGTTTATGGAACTACCGCTAAAGTTGCTGTACCCAGAGAAGGTTATGCCCTTATTGACGTAGTCCTTGAAGTTTCGGTCCGTAGTATAGGTTTTGAACACGACAGCAGTCTGCCCTTTCGATCCTTTTCCGTACTCTTTGAACGTGTCGTTTCCGGGGTTGAAGGATTTACCATAATTTGTGAAACGGACCTTTGCAGAATTCGCATTCCTTGCATAAGATTGGAATGAGTTCTTCCCGACATTTGCTGTATTTCTGTAATTTCCGAAGCTCAATGTCGCAGAATTGGCACCGCTGCTATAGCCTTTGAAGTTACTGTGCGGGTCGTTTCCCATCTCGCCGTAGTTTGTAAAAGTTTGGTTCCCACCATTACCTGTTACAATCATACATTGTTTTTTTAATTTACGCAATTTATATGGTGGAAATTTTATAAATAGTATAGATATGAGTTAGGTATCGTTTTATTGTGTTTACCTAACAAGTCGTAACCCGTGAATGTGGAAGAAATCGTGTTGGCATCGTCACCGTAACTGGAAAACTGTCCCCGGACGCCATTTCCATGTTTAGCGTAGCTCGTAAATGTCTGACTCCCTGAATTTGTGTCCGCGCTGTAACTGGAGAACGACAGAGGATGATCATTTCCATCGGAGTCGTAGGTGGTGAAGAGCAGGTTCGGAATGTTGACCTTCGGATCGTAGCTGTTGAACTCCCCGGATCCGCCATTGGCACCAAATCCATAGTTGGAAAAGCTTCCATTGGCCACATTCCCATCGTTTGCATAGTTTGAGAAGGTCTCGCTATGGGAAGTTGCATCCTTGCTGTACGTCTTGAAGGAGTGTTTCGGAGTGTTGAGTCCGACGGAGTAGTTCTTGAACGAGTCGATTCCGGTGAGTCGAGAGGTTCCGTAGTTGGAGAACCGTTTGTTTGTGTATGTGGTAAAGTCAGCGTCCTTCTGTTCGTCATTGTCGGTGGAAGAGAGACGAAGTGGTGAGGATTCGTCCAACGAGCAGAACAGGCGGGCGAGGGAGCAGAAGGAGTAGAGGTGAGTGGAGAGGGAGTTTTGGACGGCGAGGGTTGTAAGGAATGCAGAGTCGGCGGCGGAGAGAGGAGAAGCCTTGGAGAGTAGGAAGGGTGGTGGCCGCTTGGGGAGGTTGTTGCTGGCTTGTATCTGTCGGTTCCAGTAGCGAATCAAGGCAGCTTTGGCTGTGAAGGGGTTGTCGTGCGGTGGCGTGGCCTTAGTTCTTCCGGCGAGAGAAACCTGTCAAGATATAGACATGGCAAACAAAATCGTCACTTTAACTTTCGGCTAAACATCTGTTTAACAGAATGACTTGCAATGAGGGAGAAAGAGAGTTACATTAGATGTCGAAAGAAACACAAAAACAAGGATGTAAAGAAAAGATAGAGATTTGAATCGTGAAGTCATTGTATGGAGGTCAGTCTGGCCTGAGAGAGATGGAGTATTGGCAATAAGGAGCAACCAATGGAATAAATAGGGGGAATAATATATGTGGTGTATAGCTTAAACAATAAACTTTAATAAGCTTGTGATTGGATCATTTGTAGACCATTTGTCTAGCTAGGGTTTTGATTATATTCTGGATTTTGAAGTACTTTGATGTCTTGTTTTCGTGTCACTTAGAATCATTTCTGTGGACAGTTTGGCAATGAAGATGTTGTGTGGATTGGATAGGGAATATGATGATGACGACGATGATGAGATTTTTCATGCGTACTCCTCACTTCAGGGCTTCTCAATAGCACTTTTAATTTATCTGCTATGCATAACAATGCTTCCTCTTCAAGTATCTAATAAAATATAAATCAATATAATTTGATTTGATTAGTTAGATAATAAAATGTAATGAAAGTATGAAACTCTTAAAAAAATCACATTAATAAATATAATGATATTATTTTAAGGGTAAATTAACTCAACATCAACCGTTAGTTATGTTGGTACATATGGACTGAATAGTTGAAACTTGAGCTGAACAGTCACTTATATTTCGCAATATGACTGAACGCCTATAAAAAAAATTGTGAGATAAAATACTTTTCTTCATCTTATTTCTTATAATATATTGGCCAAAAAAAAAATCTTATTTCTTTGATCTTCTTCAAACTTATTAAATAACCAAAATTGAATGTCGAACTCATGAGCTTGAATGCCAAACAAAAAATCGAATGTCGAACACAAAAATCAGTAATTTCTGGGTCGGTAAACTTGTAAGGGGAAAGGAAAGAAAAAATTCATGTATGGATTTACCTAAATATGTAATCGAAACTAGATTTTGTGTTTGAAATTGAGAAAGAAAAACTTGAACATGAAGAACAATAAGATAAGTGTATCAAACATAAGTGATTAATAAATGTCATCACGTTTAACCAAAAAGTCGCATTCTTATGTAAGTGACCGTCTAATTAGAAAAAAAATAAAAATAAAAATGATTATTTAATCAAATAAAACAAATTTGATTTACCCTTATAGTACTTTAAGTAAAGTAGAAAGAGACCCATACTACATTTGAAATTTAAATTAAAGAAGGAGATTCGTTTCCCTCATTTGGTTTGATGTTCTAATTGAATTGGGGGTTTAGGAAACCAAGAGAATATATAAAGTGTGACTGCAAGTAAATATGGGAGTAAGCTTATTTTGAGTCCTTTTTGCTCAGCCTTTTTCACAGTGCTCCTATTATCAAAAGACAGCTCAATAAAGAATATCGTCTTGTTCTTACTTTAAACTTACTCTTCTTGGCCAAAGTCGAGACCATTCTTTTCAATTGATTCTAAAATAAAAGTTAAAAGGTAACTCTAAAATACTTGGAGTAACACTAACGGTGCTTTCTTTCCTATAATTAATAGGAATAGAATAAAGAATAAGAGATAATAATACGAAGTTATTGCTGTGGTGAAATTGAATAAGAAATTCTATTGTTTTTTATTGTGAAGTTGTATATGAAAATGGAATGAAATCTGCTAAAATAATATATTTGTCATTCAAATTATATGTATATTATATAATATAATTAATTTGTAAGTTTGTATTATAAGTTACTATCGGACCACCTCATCTTTTTAAGGTTAATCGTTTTTTTATGTGTGATCTAGGATTTGAATTTGCATTATCGTACCAATGTTAAGTCAAATCATATGTCTTAATCATTTATTTTTTTACAAATCAAAACTTATGAGTGAATGTTGTTTTTTCATTATATTGTTAACAATCTCTAAGGACTAATGTAGCATGTTGGAGAATAACTACATCCTTATCTTTATCTTTCCTAATATAAAAGAAAAGGTTGGCGTAATGAACAAAGAAGTAAAATACTCACTCTCTACTATTCCACTACTTTTTTTTCTTCATATTTTCTTTTGCATTTTCTTCTTTTAATTACTTAGGTTATATTTATATGTGAATTTTTAATATATAAAATGAGGTAATTTTATAAGGTCGTTTGAAAAAAAAAAAAGTAACTAATGTAAAATATTTTGAAATGTAGTTTGACTTTTCTAAGAAGAATAATAACATTGATTACATTTCTATTCAATTAGTAAATTTTAATTTGATTGACATATTCAACTACATTTAAGATACAAAGACTCATTAGACAACCTTAGTCATAGCATAGTTATCATAACCGGATCAGCGGTCCAACTGGGAACCGGATCCTTATTCAGTTTGGTTTAGTTAAAAGACCGTTTTACAAATGAACAGTGTTAGAACTAGACAGTTTTTGAAAAACCGATCGATTTCCAGTTCACTTTGTAGTGTTTTTTTTACTTGGTTCACCAAATTAGGTTCTTACTCCCTCGTGTCTGCTCCACCCGATAAACTGCAGCAGACCACACCCTCGCAGTCTTCTAGACCGCTGTCCGGTGGGTTTTCACAATTTCACATTTCATTTGCCTATTTTGGCGCCCTCAAAGTGCTCTTCTTCTTGATTTCCTCCTTTTCTGGTGTAAAACCCAAGAACTGAGATTGAAATACACGTTTTCCATAATTTTCTTGCATTCGGAAATTTCAGTAAAATCTCTCTGGTATGGGGCAGGTGGAGCAACAATACACTATGACAATGGGGGACAGGTAATGGTGGAACCGTCATCTTCACCTTCATTCAACCAACTAGTCTCGTCCTTGCCCCCGGTCGACCATCCACCACCGCCTCCGCCACCAACATTCTCTGAGCTTCATCCTCGGGGCCTCTCCCTGTTTCGTCCAATCTCCTATCTCTGAGTCACCTCCGAGTACGACAGTAACAACACCGTGTTCTTCCATCGTCTCTCTTGCAAGTTCTTTGACGGACTCGTCAAGCTGAAGCTCTCTTTTCGAAACCCCTGTCTAGTGAGTTAAAGGTAAGGTGAAGCAGAAGATTGGTGGTGGGTTAAGATGGCTGGGTTGGGCTTGGGCAATTTTTTTTTAAAATTATGAACAGTAAATCGCACACTGAACCGAGTCTGACCGGATGAATCGTCTTCCTTGCCGGTCCGGTTCTGATAACTATGAGTGATAGTATGGTACAACTTGAACCTATTAAATTTAATGACTAATTAATAAAAATAAATATATAAGTTTTGATATTGATGTTAGAACTTAGAACTAGTTAACTTATTAAAAACTTCACAACTAAATGATTTCACTCGAATTTATAACAATAGCCAATAAGATATTTTATGAGTTGATGAGGTGGGTTTTGAATTTTGATTGAACCTCAACCACTCAATAATCTAGTAAAATGGTCTGCAAGGTTTTCGACCATTGATCCTTCCCTACAAGAACCTTATCCAAACTAATCCTAATCGCACCAGAAATCACGAAAGATCTTGCAAAACAAAATTCAGACAATGTCAACTCTTCACAGTCCTAGTGTCACCAGTACTCATGCATCTCCTCCATCTCCAATCCCATCATGTCTTCCTCCTGAAACTCCTCCGAACGCTTTCTCCAACTTACCCTTCAACAGACGAAGCATCCTCAGCACTGCTCTCACAGTCTGCATCAGCACTACTACTACCCCTTTCCTTATGTTGGACGAACAATCTAATTCTGCAGTGGCTCGCGGCCTTTTCCAGATGCCTCCTGTTCGACTCATCAATCGGTACCTAATTAATTCAGTTTAGGCTGCTAATAGTTTTGCTAAATTGTCAAAGTCAGAGATGATGGTCTCGTGGGTTTGGTGTTGTGTGAAAGGTATTTCTTGGTGAGGGCTGGTGAGTCGGAATACGAGAAGATTGGGATAATCAACACGAACCCAGTCGCAAAGACATCAGTCGACAATGGACTGTCGGAGAAGGGTAAGACGCAGACGATCAGAGCTGCTTTCGACCTCAAAGAAATGGGAGCCTGCGAGAATAACTGCTGGATTTGGCCTTCAATTACTCAGAGATCTTATCAAGCTGCCGAAATCATAGCTGCAGTCAATGGTATCAGCAGAAGGTGTGTATATATATGTATATGCACGCGTTTGCGTTGCATGCATGGTTTTTAGATGCAATATTGTTCTTAGTTATATGCATGCAGTTACATTGTTCCAGAGTACAGCTTCTTGGATGCTCGGGGTTTAGGAGCTTATGAAGGAAAGAAGCTGGATTTCGTCTCCGAGGTACAACTATATGTTGGAATAATGAATCTTAGGTTCGATTTAAACATCCTAAAATACTGAATAAACACATTTAAATCAAACAGCGGAAGCTTGAATCGAATTCGTGAACTTACCTCCAGCCATTGCAAAACTGAGTTTCGTGATTCGTTTGGAACTTATAAACCCTTACTCTTCACGGTGTATTCAAAGATGAATTGAAAAAGAGTAGTATTTAGGAACCAAAACGAGAATGCTATTTATAATGCTCTATCCATCGAAGAGCATAAGTGAAAGCATTGAATGATTGCTTTTGTGGACGAATGGTTGCTTAACGTGTTGACCAATTTCTGTTGTTAATTGACTATAGAAGGAGAAAAAAACAACTTGGATTTCTCTCTAATAAGTGCATGCAGAAAGTCGGCGATTTGCAAGTGGTATGCTACATATTTTTTAACAACACTATATATACATGACTGTGTTGTGTCTTTGTTCAAGAATATATCGCATATATATGTTGTCATTTGAAAGATTGATGATTAGCTCGAGGTGCTAGCTTATAGGTTTATGATTCAGATGGTGTATCCCCAAGGATGAAGCCTCCTCCCATTGATGATGGAACCCCGAATGAGAGCGTATCGGATGTTTTTGTTCGAGTGACGCAACTCATGTCCATTCTCGAAACCCAATACTCCAAGGACACCGTCATCATTGTCTCCCCAGATTCAGACAATTTATCAGTTCTGCAAGCTGGTCTTCTTGGCCTTGATCTTCGAAGGTATGTTAAAAATCACTATATTTATAGTTCCATGCATGAGAGTAGCTGGGAATTAGAAGAGCAAGCTTGCTCATTGATCCAAATGAAACATCTAATTAACTTTGCTTATTGGCTATTGCTTCGATCCATGGCAAGCATGCAGACACAGAGAGCTCGCTTTTGCTCCTGGAGAAGTACGCTTTGTCGATGCTAGTAGCATTCCGACGTACAAGCAGCCACCATCCGCCATTTACAAATGTTTAAATCCACCAAGCTGTACGTAACTAACTAGGAGAATCTCTTTGACATACATACACGGAACAGAAAACCCTAAACCCTTACTGACTTCTGCTTCATTAATGAATTGTAACTTTGCTGTGTGTCTATATATCCTAGTATTAAGTATTTGGTCGGCGATGTACGATGTCGTACCTAGCTACCTAGGTGATGGTTATATATATGGTCGGTCATCTTTCTCTATCTCGAGATAGAAAGATGATGAGTAATTATACGAATGCTCTGAATAGAAGCACAATATCTCATAAAGGTTCAATTTTATGCAGACAAATTCCATACTTAATCAAAAACAATCCATGGGTATAACTTTGGTGTTTCATAGATCAGAGTCTGTCTTGTCTTTGCACATGAAACTGATGATATGTTCAGATGAAACGTACAACAGGAAGCAATTCATTCTTATATCAGATCATATAATAATACATATATGATTGCAGATTCTAAACATATAATGAAATTGATAAAGAACTTCACCTCTTCTACTTGAATAATTTGTTACAAAGTGAATCAAATTCAGGTCATATGATTACCTCCTGGGGGCTGGAATATCAACTCTGCTACACCCTCTGCTATTGTTGTTGAAGTTTCCACCTACAAAATTAGGAACAAACAAATAATGCTTTAACCTTTACCCGGTGTTCTATAAGAAACAATGCATATATATTGCGAGTCTCACTTATATATATATAATTACCTGGGGCCATTGGAGGTTGCTGAACAAGCTGATAAGGATCTCGACTTTGGGAAGATTGAGCAGGATGGTTGAAAGAATGATTCGTAATATTATACACAAACTCATATTGTTGATCATCAATTCTCGCAGGCAATGAATTGTAATAGTCATACTGTGGATATGAAGCTGAAGCAGGGACAGTGGCCTGAACATTAGAGGAATTAGAAGCATTATTTATAGGGAGAAATGGGCCCGCCATCTCGTTTACAATTTCACTGTACATTATTGCTATCTCCTCATCAGATAATGTTGTCATTTGCCCGTTTTCAGCTCCAACAGACAATGGTGTCCTCTGCTCGTTTCCAAATTCATCATATATTGTTGCCAACGGCTGGTTTTCAAATTCATCAAATATTGATGTCATTTGGTGGTCTCCAAATTCATCATACATTGTTCTCATCTGCTCATTTTCAACTCCATGATATATTGTTGTCATCTGTCCGCTTCTAACTCCATTAGATACTGTTGTCGTCTGTCCATTTCTAACTCCATTAGACATTGGTGTCATTGACCCGTTTCTAACTCCATTAGATATTGGTGTCATCTGTCCATTTCTAACACCATTAGATATCGTTGCTCTATTTCCAATTCCATTAGATATTGTTGCCATCTGCCCATTCCCAACCCCATTAAATATTGTTGTCATCTGCTCGTTTCCAATCCCATGAGATGATATTGTTGTCATATGCTCGTTTCTAACTCCATTAGTTATTGGTGTCATCTGCCCGTTTCCAATTCCATTAGATACTATTGTCACTTGCCCATTTTCAACCCCATCTGATATTGTTGCCATATGCTCGTTTCCAACTCCGTCAAATAGTGTTGCCTCGTTGTCAATTATTATTGACTCGTTATTTGAGTCCATCCATATTGGTTGTACTTTCAGTCGATTCTTCAGAGCAAGTCTGTATTTCTATAAGCAACAATGTTAGAAAGTTGCAAATATATATGATTTTTCTTATACGAGGAAAGGAGAGTTCAAATATTTTATACGTCAAAACACATGAAGTGTCACGGATCAAACTATACACACCTGAAGATGACTTGCCACATTTTCTCGAGAAAGCCAAGGAAGGTTCATCCGATCCAAAATCTGCTTTGGTTTTGCAACTGTAAAATAGATAAATTTTCTATCATAGTTAAATAGGTAACTTTTTAAGGTAGTGTAAAGTGAGGGAACTTACCGTCTGGTCCGCCAAGCTGATTAACAACCGTAAGGAATCGCTGATGAAGCCCTACGTCCCATGAAACCCTTGTCTTCTTGACGATGTTGGAATCGTCATTGTCTGTGTTACTGACACCTTCATTGGCTTCTTCATATATAAAGTTCCACTCAAAATTATCATTTTCAGTCTGTTGGTCATCTGTTCCCCCCTCAATCAGCTGATTCGAGTTAGGGTTAGGGTTAAGGTTAGGGTTAGGGTTAGGGTTAAGGTTAGGGTTAGGGTTTCTCCAAGTATAGAATCCTCTGTTAGCTAGTCTGCTTCTCAGTACATGTTGCCAAATGTTCTTCATCACCTCCAATGCAGCTGGCTTCAGTATGTACTCTGCAGCTCCTGCGAGTACTGCCTTTATTATCAACCTCTTGTCGTCCAAAAACGAGAGCACTGAAAAAGACACAACATTAGAAACATTCAACACTTATCTATCTAAGATAAACAAAAGTGACGAAACTTACCGACAACAGGTGCTATTTTAGTCATGTGTTCCAAAAATCCATAAGCGTCAACGTCAAGGTTGTCCAACTCCGTCACGACAATATCACACTCCTCGTTTTGATCATAAACTCGTTTTAGAGCATTTTTAGCACTTATTTCGTGCAACACTACAAGCGTATTGAGTATAAAAATCGAAGAAATACATAGTAACTTAGTAGAGCATATATTCTTGTAAATAAATAGATTAAGGTAAATTATCATGAGTAAATATTCTTTTTTCAAATCAATAGAGTAAATTATTGTTTTCTTTTCAAACTAGTAATTTTTCAAATAATGGAGTAAATTGTAAAATTTAATCCTTAGCAATTAATTAGCAGTCTTGTCGTTATAGAATTTCTCTTCATAAAATAATGTAAGATCAATAATACAGTAGTAGTGCATTGTCTTTTGGATGTATTGATGTCTATTCCAACACAATTATAGGATGTAAAGATCATCAAATCCCAGGAAAGGTAAGAAATTCTTAATCTAACAATGCATTGATGGTAACAAGAAAAAGTAAAAAAATCTGCGAAAAGGTAAGACTTTCTGAAATATCTGATAATTATACATTCGAAATCATTGTTACCTCTTCTGAGATTTCTTTTTAACATCAATGCATTATATTTTGTGGATTAGTAAGAGAATCAATGCATCGAGAAACCACCTGTAAAGTTGCACTGAACCAGCAAATCGTTGAGGATGCTGAGAGACTCAAGGGCAGGGTCGATGGCCATTACTCGGAGACCAACTGGAAATTCTGCTGCAAGACCTATTCTTGTGAAGAAAACATCTGTTGAACTGGCATTGCTTGACTGTGACATGTTGTTCCGACTGAGGAGGATTATGCGGTATAGCTAAGCTAGGGTTTGAATTGGGTTGGGGGGAAACAATAGAGAAGACGACGACGACGGAGGATTATAAGGTCTAGCAGCAATATAAAACTCAAAAGCATAATCTATTATATTTTATATATATATATAGTTATGATTATAGATATGGTTACTTATAGATCAAATACTCTAATTAAGAGATATAAAGCAAGAGAGTTCTTTATATATAGATAGATAGATATAATCTACAAGAGTACGAGTAGATAATGAAATATTATAAAAAATTATAACTAATCTAATCTAATATATGTTATATATTTTAGTGTAATTGGATTGACTAGTTGACCAATGAGATCATAGTATCTCATTAAACAAGTTAGGAGGGTGTAGAGTGCACGCTTGTTTAAGTATATTATGATTCATTGTATCGGAGATTCATCAGTTGATTAGAGATGAGGCAATGGGGTTAAAGAGGGCAACGCCCCCTTTGTCGGGTCCAGGGGCAGCGCCCCTAGCGGTTTAAACAGTAACTTTACTGTTCAAAACACTATTTGTAAGTTTTTGTATCGTATGTAGAGTTTTTTACGTACCGTATTATACAGTCAGTCTAAAAGTAAAAAATTAACGCATGGTTAGCGTCATTTAATTCGTAATTAAATTATGTACGCACCGTAATTTTTTTTGATTTTTTTTTGAGTAAGTACATAATTAAATTTATCACCTAATGTATTTAATTATTCGGTCAAATTATGGTGTAAACGATGTTAGGCAAAATCACTGTATTTTTAATCAAAAACATTACCCTAGATAGATAATTGAATTACCACATAAATGACGTTAACCGTGTTGAGTTTGGACTTACATGGTCCGAGTTATAATTTTTTAAGTACAATTTTCATATCTCAACTTACGGCATGCCGTACAGTCAATCTGTAAATCCAAATTTAACATTTTTTGCATCATTTGAATCGCAATTAAAATATCTACTTACTATAATATTTTTTAAATTTTTTTAAAAGATACATAATTTTATTTTGAATTAAACATCGAGTCATCATTTTCGAAAAAAAATGATTTAAAAACAAAAACAGATGGACACACAGGCGCCACCCAGGGGTGCGTCTATATCTATTTTTCTAAAAAAAAAAAATTTGCATACTTACTTTTCTAAATAAAAAAAATAAAATGGTTAGTTTTAAAAAAAAAAAATCAGTTTTACTTGAAAATTAATACAATCATGTGTTAATTTTCTCCTACCTTTTAATATAACATAATAGATAAGGATGTAATAATATTCACTAGGAGAATCTGATTTTTATCCACTTTTGAATTTGACTCAACATCGACTTATATGATACAAAATTTTGAACATACATCGAATTATCTAGTTGACTCAACATCGACTTATATGATACAAAATTTTGAACATACATCGAATTATCTAGTTTGATTTTGAGGGAAGATACGCAACCACTTTTCGAAAGATGATATTTTTTGCAGTCATAACAAATCATCCCAAGGATATAACAAAGTCACAAGGTAACCGAGTAGCAAAACTCGAAAACGTTATTTATAAATTTTATCGGGACATATATTTTATTGGACTCCCATAGTCACACTAATTTTAGCATAAGTGAATTGATACTTAGATGAATTGCTTTTGTAGGATATGTAATCTTATTTATATGTATCTAGGTGTCACTTCTAAATCATTGAATCATCTCATTTATAAGTATATAGGTGTCACTTCTAAATCATTGAATCATCTCATTTATCCAAATTGGTTGTATCATTTTATTATACCATATACAACTTCAAGGTACATATATCCTTTAATACTTTTTTAAAAAAATTTACTTTTTTTATGTATTATTTGGAATTAATAGTTTGTTAAAATAATAAATACACCTCATTATTATTTTTTCATTATATATAATTTTTTAATATTATAATTTACCACATTTTAGAGAATGTTTAACCAATATATATCTGGAAAAAATTTTCAGAAATATCATAAATTTTTTTAAAAAATACGAAAGTATACCTACCCGCGAATGATATTCGCAGATGAACATAAAAAAATCACACGTGAATGTGATCCACAAGTCCCTTTCTCTCTCTCTCAAGAGTACTGCATCTCTCTCTCTTTGCTTTTCACGTCACTTGCTTTTCACAGATCCTCATCCACCCGAGAATCCTATTCACGGGTATGTTTTATATGTTTACCCGCGAATGAGATTCACAAGTGGTAAAAAAATAAATTTTCACTTGCGAAGGAGATTCGCGAGTATGTATACTTTCGTATTTTTAAAAAACTTGGGGATATTTCTGTATTTTTTTTCAAATATATATGGGAGATTCTATTTGTAGACTATCGACTACTTTATACAAACCATTTTTTTGAAAGACTAAAATGCCCTAATAGTTGTTTACATATTTGTCCTTACTAATTTTAAAGAAATTAATTATCAAATAGACCTAATATTTTCGTAGTTACTAAATCGACCCCATATTATTAAAATGGTGAAAAATTATGATTCTAGCAAGTTTTGAACTCTAGACCTCTTACATACTAGCTAAATTTTTTTACCACTTATACTAGCAATTCCAATTGATCTCCTATATACTTCAAATATAGTTATCGAAGCAACTCTAATAATATTGTATTAAACACCTTATGTTTATTTATTGATGCTCTTTAGTAATTAACATTTGTTCAACATTATTTATTTAATTATTGTTTTAATTTAATTATGTATCTACTGATTAAAATTTTAAAATGGTTGAAAAATAAGTAATTTTCTAAATTTAGTATTTATAAACTACCAGAATATTCATTTTGAAAATATTTTTTTCAACCATCTATAAAAAAAATTCAGAAAGATTATAGTATTTAGATAATTAAATAGGAACTCTAACGACATATATGGTGTTAAGTTTCAATTTTCTTATCGATTATCAAATTTGGTCAAAGTAGTGTTGATAGTTTTTGACAATTTTTATAAATTTGACCAAATTTTGTGGTTGATGGGAAAATTCAAACTTAGCATCATATGTGTTAGAGTTCTAATTTAATTATCTACATATTATAGTCTTTCTTATTTATTTAGAGATGGTTGAAAAAATATTTTCAAAATGAGTATTCTCGTAGTCTATAAATACTAAATTTAGAAAATTACTTATTTTTCAATCATTTTTAAAAATATTGATTAGTAGATAGATAATTAAATTAAAACTATAATTAAACAAACAACGTTGAACAAATGTTAATTACTAAAGAGCATCAATAAATAAACATAAGATGTTTAATACAATAATATGAGTTATATTTTTTTAAGTCAAATTTTCATATCTCAAGTTACGACATAGCGTACAGTAAATTCGTAAGTCCAAATTTAATATTTTTTTGCATCATTTGAATCGCAGTTAAAATATCTACTTACTATATTTTTAATTTTTTTTAATAGATATATAATTTTATTTTTAATTAAATATCGAGTCGTAAAAAAAGGAAAAAAAAACTAACACTACTCATTGGTAGCGTTTTTCAAAAACGTTGCCTCAAATAGCGAATTTTGTAAAAAAAATAAAATAAGCACTACCCACTGTATCACTTATATACCGATTTAAAAAAAAAATTGTATATTTATGTTTTCATATTTGTTGGGGACAGTCCGACACTTACTATTTTTTGTAACAAATTCAGTTAAATATAGAAAAGAATTTTTTCCGGTCAGTGGGTCCCACAAACCCAACTACTTCCAAGTTGAACACGTCACCCATTCCTATCTTACACGTGTCACGCACCTACCCTACAACCGAACAAAGTGGACTGTGCGTTAAGGCCCATTAAGCCTAACTAAAATTCGGTCGACGCCGTTAAGCGGCCGTCAAGATTTGCCTCTTTTTTTAGCTTCCATCCACTGGTGGTGTGTCCCCAGTTCTGTGCCTTCTCTCCGTTCTCTCTTCAGAAGCATCTATCTTCGAAAGGAAATGAAATGAGGATCCCAATTCTGATGATACAGTAGGGTTTATACTCAATCACTATTGATGGCTATTCGAGGCGTTGATTTCAAGTGGTTAGTTAGTTCCTCAGAGTTTCTTGTGATTTGAGATTGGCCTGCATAGGTCCATTTATAATTATGCCTGATTCGATTGAGCTACTAATGTTTCAAGTTCTTGATCATGGATTCTTGCAGTTACGATGGCTTCTTCTTGTCGATGTTGGCGACAAGTGTGTATCCTCACATATTCGTTTTCGTTTCTTCGAAAATTGAAGTTTAGAGATGGTTAAGTAGTTTAATTCAAAGAATTGGAACTCTTCCATTGTTGTTAATTCAAAAATTATCTACATTATTTGCTCAAATTTTGTGAAGTTCAAGTAGACGTTGGTCTAATGATGTGCAGGTCCCTTCGATCATACTACTGAGCTGCATGACTGTTAATAACTTGATTAATTATATAGAATTACTTTTCTTGCTACCCTTTTGTTTTAAGTGTTCTCCTTTTATTGAGTTGTTGATTACTTGATGAAATGTGCAGCTATTAGCTTTTTTAAGGGTTAAGATAAAGGTTAGATTTGGTGGCTTACCTATATGTATTTAGATGGGCCCTTACAGTCTTTGAATTCAAACTAAATTTATCAGCAATGTGTTAGAATGTCTCTGATTGGATTCTTTATTATTAAGAGATGTTCTTAACAACGTCCAACTAGAATCATTGTTGCCGTCAACTGGAAGCACTATCATCTTTGTACATACCCATTGCATATATGGATCGTGGTGAGTTCTCTCGTTTAGATAAGTGACAACGTGATGTGTTATTTCCTTTCTGTAGTACGTGAACTTGGTGGGGAATCAATATTGGCTCATCTCGGATATTTTGATGCAGGTTGATTACACTGCAGTATTTGTTTTTCGGCTGTTAATGTTTGTAGATAATGGACTTGCCACTGGAATGGGATTGTATGTCTCTTCTGCCATTTTGTCAATTGTCATGCTCTTTTAGTTGTCTAATAATTATTGAACTCCTCAGAGTCGTTATGTCTAGTAGGAAAGCTTCTTAATATGGACGAACAATATATATTGTCGATTTGTCATCTTTTGAAAGCTCAAATGAAACTCTTTTGGGATTTTTGCTATTACAAATTTTTTTCTCTGCTTAGTAAAAAAACCCTTTTCAAAGCAGTTTAAATTTTCCTAGATAAAGAATTCTGCTAAATAAGAAAGCTCTTCAAAGATTTACTTTCTCAAGAAATGGGTGTAAAAATTGTGCAGTGTCATTAAATTCACCACCAGCACATAGTTCTGTACTTCTGTTGCCCTAAAATTGCTTTATTCTCGTCGGGCTATTTTTTCTTTGGCTTGTTCACCAGGTACAATATTGATTAATTAAACCAATCATATCAATATGCTAACTCTTGAAATATTCTTCATTTCATTAGTCTAAAAATATTGTTTGTATAGGGATTTTGGTTCGCAGCAAATATATGCTCGATTCTGTGGCAGATTAGTGGTTCTTTCAGTCCTCTCTCTTATGCTCTATCCATTTCTTTGGGCGTGGACTATAATTGGCACCATATGGTTCACAAGTGCCAGAAACTGTGTAAGTGATCTACCTTTTGCTGCTTGTTCAAGTTCGTCTTCTACTCAAATTAACCTTAATATGCTCTTGCCTTTGATGTTTCAGTTGCCAGAGGAAGGTCAGAAATGGGGCTTTCTTATTTGGCTGTTCTTCAGCTATTCTGGTCTCATTTTTATTGCTTGCTTGTCTTTGAGAAAGGTCTGTGCTAATCTCTCAGCATTCCCCGTGTTCATAATTCTGTTAAGTTAAAAGTATTCTCTGTTTGATCACAAATGGGTGTGCCTCACCTTCATAAATTTCCCTTTAAAATCTCCCATTTCACGACTCTTTCTTTGATTTACTTGCTTGCTGTCAACATGCTAAATACTGAACACTTTCAGTGGTTTAGAAGAAGACAGGCTCACCAAGTACGTGCCCAACAGGGAATCCCTGTTTCAGAGTATGGGGTAAGCCTGAAATTCCCTTTAGAATAAATATAGGAGCTTGCTATTTGGTGGTTTGATTGATATAAGGATCAACTACCAATTGAAATGTATCTTCATTTCTCTGGACAGCTATCCAGTAAATTTGGTTTCAGTTATCTGGTAGTGCAAATATTTTCCATGATGTTCTGCTACTGTACTTTATCACGTGTCATTTTTATTCCAGATTTTGGTGGACATGATCCGAGTACCAGACTGGGCATTTGAAGCAGCTGGTCAAGAGATGAGAGGCATGGGTCAAGATGCTGCTACATATCATCCTGGTCTTTATCTGACCACCACTCAGGTAAGTAGTTATTTTTACCTTCCCCAGTAAATGGTCTTTGAGGGAGATAATAATGGGTCCTATGTGGATTGTTATTATTATTTTTTCTTTTTCAAACATTGGTGGTTTGGCAGAGGGAAGCAGTAGAAGCCCTTATTCAAGAACTCCCCAAGTTCAGGCTCAAAGCTGTCCCGACCGATTGCAGTGAATGTCCAATCTGCTTAGAAGAATTCCATGAAGGAAATGAGGTCAGTCTCTTTCTGGTTCGTCCCTTTAAACTCTGGTAGCATAGTAATAATCAATATAATCGCTGGAAGCAGGTGCGTGGTCTCCCTTGCGCACACAACTTCCATGTAGAGTGTATAGATGAGTGGCTGCGGTTAAATGTGAAATGCCCCAGATGCCGCTGTTCAGTCTTCCCAAACCTCGACCTCAGTGCCTTATCCAACATCCGATCTGACACTGAGCGTTCACCTGTCAATCTCACAGTTGTGACAACAGCAGCTGCAGCAAGCCGCTACATTAGTGCCCAACCTTTGAGCCAGAGCCGTCATCTGAGGTCCTCGCATCATAGTGTTGTCACTATTGTCCGATCTGTTGGGACTGAAAATGCAGTGTCTCCCGGTTCCACCACAACTGATGTAACTTCATCTGTTTGATGGAGTCTCACAAGGTGACCATTTTCTGTTAGCTTGAGTTGGGAATGAATATCTTGTTTCGTTTTGAGCTCCTAAATCTAACCTACCCTAGAAAGAGGTTGCTGGATACATTTTTTTCATCTTCTGGCCCTGTTGTTGCTCAAAAGGATGAAGCGGAGTCTAGGCATGTATTTGGTTTAGCAGTCGTGTAATTTTCACAACTTTCTTCGACAATGAAGTTGTATATGCTGTTGCTTTGATTGGCTTTATCATTTATGGTTCATACTATTTTTTTGAGAAGAGATGCTTGGAAGTTGGAGAGACTTTCTTGTCGTTCAAGATACCTCTCTTCTGATGAATCTTGTTTAGCTTGTTTGTGTCTTTTTAATAAGCGAGAGGCGGATGCTTTTCTTGTTTCTTTAGGGAAATATTTGGTCGGGGAAAAGAAGCAAATTCTGTTGTATTTTATCTCACAGTTTTTTTCTTTTGATAGCAGACAAGTCTAGAGAGGAAGGGATGTAGAAAATAGAGAAAACTGTAGAAAGTGTTAAATACATATACCAAGCAACATATAATGTCCTGACAAAATATTCACTTTTTTTGTGATTGTGTAGTAAGTAAAGTATCGTATAATGTCTATGATTACTACACTCAAATACGATCTCTATGAGTTCATTCATTTATATGAAACTTCATCGGTCAACCCGTGGATCCGTGTCATGGGTTACGAGCTAACCGATTGTACCTTAGTAACACTTAAATTTTAAAAATAGAGTTAATTATTAAAAAATAAATTGAACTTTGATGAAAATATAAAGAACATATCGATTTTTTTACAAATAGTAAACCAAACTTAATAAATATAATTTTTTTATAAATAGTAAGTCAAACTTAATAAATTTAGTAATTAATAAATCTACCTAAAATTGTAGACAAATTTTTCTAATTTGCCTTATTATAAGTGCAACAACAATATTATAGATAGAATTATATGAAATCTGACAAATTATTCCGTTCAATTTTTTAAAAAACAAATGTCCAAACATAAATGTAATTTTATGTAGGTTTGTTAATTTAGTTTTACTAAATCTGGTTTGTTATTTGTTAAAAAAAAGTTTGTATTTTCATCAAAGTTTTTTTTAATTAACCTTTAAAAAATGCATACATAGCTCAAGAACAATTGACTGCTAAGAACAATCTGGGTCAATGTAACGAGAGTCGTCAAGTATAGGACCATGTGACGTGGCAGTAACAATGCGTGATTTGAAGAGTTCATCAATCAAAGCATCTCGAATCCACTTTCTCCCTCTCGCATGTAAAATTGAAAATTCAACATTACGCTCGATTGCGAGGATAAAAATGATGGGCAAGGCCAGAAGCAACAATCTCCGCCATGAGAAATTCTTCATTAAAGAAAGGCGGCGATTCCTCGGCTCACCCCGAGTCTCCACACTCCCCACTCCGCCTACACTCTCCCCTCCGATCAGATCTCGGGGATCCTCAGGAGACCCCTCCTTATGCCTCTCCTGCCGCCTCGCCGGAGAACCCCAAGTTCACCGCCTCTACGGTTGACAAGCATACGCAGTGGTCCCCCTCTCTCTCGCCTCTCCCACGCGGTTGGAATGCCAGCTACAAAGATCCACCGACGGTCAACAGGGCTGTTAGGGAGAACTGGATGTCTCCGTATACCGTCAAGGATCGTCCAGCTGACAACCACGTCCAAGAACAAGAGAGGCGGACCGCGGCGGTGGCGACAGGGACGAGGTCTAGAAGCGTGGAGTCCGTACAGAAAGTGGCGCTGGGGTTTAGGGTTATTGAAGTGATTTTGTGTTTGATCTCGTTTTCGATTATGGCGGCGGATAGAACCAAGGGCTGGAGTGGCGATTCTTTCAATCGGTACAAGGAGTACAGGTACCCTATTTGCAGCTTTTTGATTGTCATGTGGATTCAGCTTTTGTTCTGTTTGGGTATATGTTTGTCTGTCATTATTGACGTTTGAAGATGGGGTTTTCACTGTTTGAATTATGATTGCCCACACTATTAAAGGTTCAAGTTTTCTGCACTGGGTCCGCACAAATCCATTCAAACTGTAACGGTGAAGCTTGCTATAACGGTGAAGCTTGCTCTGTAATTGAAATAAGAGCTTTGCTACTAACTGCCAAATTCAGTGGGAAAAGTGGATTAATTTTTGATTGAATTCAATCATCAATTCGAATATTCGATATATATATATATATCTTGTTGCCACATTTGTAATTTAGTAATTTACTGTGAAGTGAAATCTACTGCTTTAACATTCTTGATTTCTGCTGCTGTGGCCTTCCAAGTTCCAATGGTTTATTTCTTGAAAATCAAAACTAGGGTAACTGCGGGCATTTAATCCTCTTGGACTTGGTTCAGACTTAGCCTGAGTTTGTGAATGTATAACTCTTTGCTGGAGCTGATGATGGATAAAGGCTGCTGAATGTTTTGTAATTTCTTTTGTTTTCGCTGTTCGTATTACTAAATCATGGATATACTAGTAGGGAACGTACTCTTGGTCTTGGTGGTACTTTAAAAAAAAAATGCTAATCTAGTGATCTTTGGTATCCCCATTTGTGGCCTGCCTGCACTTCAGAAGGATAACTGACTTGGCATCTATATTCATTTTCTCATTCCCGCTGCTTTTGTATATATATATGATCTTTCATTTTCTAACCCTTGGTCTTAATAAATCGATGGCAGGTACTGTCTTGCAGTCAATGTTATTGCTTTTGTGTATTCGAGCTATCAAACATGTGATTTGATTTACCGCATGATCACTGGAAAACATGTCAGCATCCAACCCATCCATGGATGTTTTGATTTCTTGGCAGATCAGGTCAGTAGCTCGATGAAACCATCTGTTTGTTTTTAATGGTAGTTTGGTATGAATAGTTTTTGAGGATTGATCGTCATCTTGAAACTTAGTCTGTGTCTATTCATCTTTGCAGATGGTTTTCTTCCATATTTGTTTTTGCTTTTAAAGTTGGGTCTTGGTCTGAATGAACAGGTACTGGCATATCTTCTAATATCCGCATCATCGTCAGCAGCAAGTCGTGTGGATGATTGGCAGACGAATTGGGGAAAGGACAAGTTTACAGAGCTAGCAAGTGCATCCATCGCCATGTCTTTCCTTGCCTTTGTGTCCTTCGCTATCAGTTCCCTCATCTCTGGTTTCTTCCTCTTCACCATCTCCGACATTGCTTAATCACCCTCCACCTATGATTTCGTTTGTGAATAGAGAGTATAAGTGATTTCGTCTATATCCTTTCTCCTTAGGGTGTTATACAGAAAAATAATAACAACAAAGGTTTCCACACATAGTATTATGTTTTGTGTAATAAAGGCATTGTCAGATCATTTCCTACATGCTGGTTTTATTTTTAATTTAGAGTCGAACAATTTATTAATTTTTTTGTTTGAAAAAATTGATAGTCTAAATTGCTGTTAAATTATGATAAAAATTTGTATTTTATTTATTATTTGACTTTGTTATTCGTGCAATTTATTAGATTAACTATGAAAAAATATTATATTTTGCTAATTATTTTTAAAAAAAAAAGTACAATATAAGTTTATTTGTAGCTATATACATATAACTTTATATAAAAGTAACTAATAATTTGATTGACAAATATTCATATTTCATATCCTCATAGTTCTATTAGTAAATACATAGAAAAATACTGGAAATGACGTATAAATAGGTACAGATCATTTGATATATGTACTATGTTAATTTCATCGTTTTAAATTATCTAACTCTTCCCGAACTTTTAGGAAAAAACAAACAGCAAACCAAATTTTTGTTTGTACAAACAACAAACCAAATTTTTTGAATTGAGTAATCAACAAACTTAGCTAAAATTTTCATTACGTTTGAACAGATTTTTCAATGTTTGAGAAAGTTATTAAGTTGTAATACCATTTTCTTAGAATACTTCAACTAATACTGACTTAATAACTGACTCAAACATTGAAAAATCCGTTCATACATAATGAAAATTTGAGGTAGGTTTATTAATTGCTCAATTTTAAAAGTTTGGTTCATTGTTTGTAAAAAAAATAGTTCAGTTTGTTATTTAATTCTTTTTCTCAAAGTTATTCTTTTATAATTAACCCTATTTTTTGTATATAGTAATTAGGATATGTCATAAGAATTTGAGTTAATAATTCGTAGTTGATTGGGGAATCCCCAGACCATAAATATTTTATAAAAAAAACAACAACAAAGCAGACTAGAGAGAGTACGGATGAGTCGTACTGTCAATGTACTGTCAAAGATTCTCCTGAGTCATGTCTTGTCATTATACGCGGTTCGTACATATTTTCAGATGATTATTACAATTAATTAACTGGAGAAATTACCACAGTAAACTCAGTCAGTCAAAGAAAAAACCCTAACCCACCAAAAAAACTCAGTAAAGAAGACGGTGGAGCTAGGCCGTATACGGAAGAGGACCATCACCACTGGAATGACCGACTTGTCCCCCTCCTACCGACTTTTCCTTTTCTTTTGCTATTTGTCTTCCTTTTCAAAGCAGATGAATAATTATACAATAATATTATTCTGAGGTAACCAGAAATATGTATATATTGTATATATATAGAATCACCATCCATTGTTTTCCAAGACAACTGAATTTGGGCAGAACCAACCAAACCTTGGGACTTGTTTCAGGAATGTCACATGCATGTCTCAGACACTGCATTTATCTCTTCTCACCGAAACCTGCAAACATTAGCTCATCTCCAATTCTCCATGTCCACATGCAATTGACGACTCCGGTCCCCCACAAACTAGTTAAGAGAACCAGAGTTCATATGAAGATGGTCACTTTTCTTATTCTATTCTTTTCTTCATCGTAATGACATTATCATATCTGTATTACAGTAGGATTCAGATGGATTTAATGGAGAACTTTGAGAGGATTTCTGGATTCATCTGAAATTGTGACGACACTTTCAGATTGAAACTATTTGGTGGTTCATCCAAAATTTCAATCGGATAAAATCAGAATTTGAACAAAAACTGAATATGAATGTTTGTTTGTTGTGTGATACGTCGAACCAGAACTTATGACAAATTTATAATGTCTTTCGTCCATTTTTGACGAAATTTGGCGCCAAAGAAACTTGCACCACTTCAGATCAAACTTGGAGTCAAAGTTAATTGCACCACCTCGGTTCAAACTTGGCATCAATGATAGTGATTAAAGGTAAATGTCCAAAATTGGAATTTTTGGGGTTAAAAATAAGTGATTAATTCCAAAAATTCAAATTTATAATACATTTTTTGGAATAATATTTTTTTCCCAAATAAATTTTTTCCAAGCTGACCTGGGACACTAGTCATCAGGGGTGCTGCTTCCGAACCTCCATTGCTTAGGGGCTTCACCCCTAACAACCGATAATGTTTTGATACCATAAATTATAATAAACTCAGACAAGTGTGCACTCCACACCCTCTTGACTTATTTGATGTAATATTATTATCATATTGGTCAACTAGTCAATCTAATTACACTAAAATATCAAACATTTTACTAAACATTTTACTGTAACACACATGATAAACGGACCGATCGGAAAGAATAATGAAATAATTTTGTAAAATATGTTGAGTTTTTCAATTTTCACAACTGCATATTCAAATCTTTTGTTGTCAATTATTTATGTTACTATAACAAGGAATCTTTGACCAGTTTTCTTAATTATTGATCACTTTTTGAGATTTGGATGATGGCATTATGGAGATTATGATTGAAAGAAGAGGTGAGTTTGTGAGAAAAAAGGGGGTAGGAGTCATTGTCGGCATGACTGGTTTGTCTCTTCAGAAGTGGATCTTCGCACGTTATGAATGTATTACATTGTGTGGATATGTCGAGAGAGAGAGAGGTGAAGAGAGAAGACTGAGTTTACTACTACTACTGACCGGAAACATAAACTCCTTCCTACTCTATGAATCACCCACCATGTCTCAAATCCCAAGTTCTTCAACAACCTGACTTTCAGTGTCCAAACCCAGAATGGGGATAGCTAGTTACCTTTAAGTCTCCTATTAGCTCAGTGAATAAGCCCATACCTTTAATCTTCTAAAGTGTGTATGGGATTCATGATCATACTTTTCTTCCCTCCCCTCAAAACACCCACATAGAAAGGAAAAAAACAGTCTCTTTTCTGCATTTGCCATAGAAATAGCAAAAAAAGACTCAACTTTGACGATCTTTCTTTCCCAGAACCCATGAAAAAATTCCATTTTTTCAAGCAAATCGCCCACAATACAAGAACTGCTGGGATGAAGATGTCTCTTGGGGAGTTCAAGAGAGCAGTTTCTTGGTCCAATTACTTGGTCTCTTCGGGTGCGGCCATTAAGAGTGAGGGAGAAGAAGAATGGAGCGCTGACATGTCGGAGCTCTTCATCGGCAACAAATTCGCGTCTGGGCGTCACAGTCGGATCTATAGAGGGATTTACAACCAGATTGATGTGGCCGTTAAGATAGTCAGCCAACCGGAGGAGGAGGAGGACTTGTCTGTCTTGTTGGAAAAGCAGTTCAGCTCTGAGGTTGCTTTGCTTTTTCGGTTGCATCACCCAAATATCATCACTGTGAGTGAGTTTCATTCTTTATGACATAAATAATGATGAGAAAATGTAATAATAGAGTTGAAAAAAGAAATTTTAAAAATTCTTACTTTAGTGTGCTATTTAATTATAATGAAATCCAGGTTTACTTTATCTCATTCAGTTTATCACATTGCTTTTTCTTGACTAATGAGTCTCCTGCAAAGTCAAAAAAAACAAAAAATAATCAAGGAAATGACATGAACGCCTGGTTGATTACAGTTTGTTGCAGCCTGTAAGAAACCACCCGTATTCTGCATCATAATGGAGTACATGGGTGGGGGTTCACTTAGAAAATTCCTCCATCAGCAAGAGCCATACTCGCTGCCCCTCAACCTAGTCCTCAAACTTTCCTTAGACATTGCCCATGGAATGCAGTATCTTCATTCTCAGGGGATTTTACACCGCGATCTCAAGTCTGAAAATCTCCTCCTCGGTGAAGACATGACTGTCAAAGTGGCTGACTTTGGCATCTCCTGTCTCGAATCGCAGCTCAAGACTGCCAAGGGATTCACCAGCACTTATCGTTGGATGGCCCCTGAAATGATCAAGGAGAAGCATCACACCAAGAAAATCGATGTTTATAGCTTTGGGATCGTCTTATGGGAGCTCTTGACTGCTTTGACTCCATTCGACGATATGACACCCGAACAGGCCGCTTTTGCTGTTTGTCAGAAGGTATATATATATATATACACACATATATATTGTAACTTCTTTTGCATGATTTTATGAGTTTGTAACTACCATCTTCTTCTTCTTCAATAATTGTGTATATATGGTGCAGAATGCAAGGCCTCCATTTCCTGCTGAATGCCCGGCAGCGTTTAGGAACCTCATCAGTCGATGTTGGTCGATGAATCCTAACAAGCGGCCTCATTTTGATGAGATTGTCTCAATTCTTGAAGGATATGCAGAATCTTTGCAGCACAATCCTGATTTCTTCAAGACATTCAAACCATCCCCTGAGGGATACGTTTTCCGGTGCTTACCTCCTTGTGTTGTTGGGACTAGGATTAGCTTCAAACACCATTGAGATTGATGAGTGCACTGTAAAGAATCGAAATGCTAGATTGCACTTGCCCAAGACCGTATGTAGATCACGAAGTAAGAACTCACATATCTAGATTGAAGAACACTATAAATATTATTAAGGAGAACTCTATTTTATTACTTGTATTTTCACTCACTTTTTGGTGGATAATTACATGCAATGGTTTGGACTCCTATTTATAGTGAGCTAAAGAAAACTCTAGACCTAAAAAATATCTAGAACAAAAAATTAGTAGAAATTAAAACTATCTAGGTCCTAGAAGACTCCATCTCTAGATAATTTTTGAATTAGGCCTAATCTAAGTTAGTAGCCCAAATACATGACCCAAAAATTACTTTACATTTAACACTTCCCTTAAAGTAATTTTTAGTAACTAGTCTTAAATTAGACCGTAAAAACTCAAACTGACCCTTCGAGAGTGACTTTGTGAAGATATCCGTAATATTTTCGTTGGTTTGAATTTCTTCCGCATTGATTGTCTCATCTAGCACTTTCTCTCGAATAAAGTTATGTTGAAGCTCAATGTGCTTTGTCCTTGCGTGAAACACCAGATTATTCGCAAGCTCGATGACACTCTGATTGTCTCCATAGAGTGTAACTGGCTTGTTGATAAGCATATATATATCTTCGAAGTCAGAAACATTCTTGGGCTGCAAGAGCAGAAGCCTTGTATTCTGCCTAGGTGGTCGACAAAGATACTGCATCTTGTTTCTTACTACACCATGAAATGCTGGTATCTCCATAAAAGAAAAGATACCCGGATGTAGATCTTCTATCATCTAGATCTCCCCCGAAATCAACATCCGTGAATCCACAAATCGAAAAATCAACTCCAGCTTTAAATAGTAGCCCCATATCCAGAGTGGAGTTGATATACTTCATAATATTCTTTGTTGTCTCTAGATGAGGCTTCCTTGGGCTTGCATAAATCGGCTAACAAGACCAACAAAGAAGGAAATATCGGGTCTTGTAATAGTTAAGTAAAGAAGACTTCCAACAAGAGCACGATAAGGTCGAGGATCGGGTAAAAGAGACCATTCATCACGTTTGAGATTCACATGAACATCTAGTGGAGTATAACGTACCTTTCTGTGCTTCACTCCGAACTTTTCAACCATTCTCCTTGCATAACCATTCTCCAAACCGAGAAAGTTGTTCAACTCTCCAAGCTTCTTCATATCAATTCACATTAACAGTTCTTCTTGAAGACGAAACATTTCTTCATTGTTATTGCCAGTGATTATCATGTCATCCACATATAAGAGAACAATCACATGTACTCTTTCTCCTTTCTTGATGAAAAAACCTGGATTAGAGTCTGAGTCGCCATATCCGCAAAACTGCAAGTATTGAGCAATCTTTCTATACCAAGCTCTTGGAGCTTGTTTCATCCCATAAAATGACTTATTGAGCTTACAAACATAATTTGGATGCTCTTGATATGTAAATCCAGGTGGTTGCTCCATGTATATATTCTTATCCAGTTCTCCGTACAGGAAGACATTCTTGACGTCAAGATGCCACAATTTCCAACTAAAACTAGCAGATATAGCCAAAAGAGAACATACCATAGTCATTTTTGCCACGGGGCTAAATGTCTGTTCATAATCTTCGCCATATTTTTGGGAGACACCTCGAGCCACTAGTCTTGCTTTGAATCTATCAGTTTTCCCATCAGCTTTCCTTTTGACTCGATAAACCCATTTGCATGTGACTGGATTAACACTTTCGGGTTTAGGAACCAAATCCCAAGTCTCGTTCTTTATGAGAGCCTTCATCTCTTCTTCCATCGCAGTCTCCCACTCTTTTACTCCTTTGGCTTCATCGTATGACGATGGTTCTTCTTCATCTATCGGGCCTACAAAGAAGCATGAATAAGTGGTGACAAAATTTTCATCCCGGTATCGCGATGGCTTAATAATTGATCTCATTGGTCTTTGGTTTTCCACTGTTTCATTATCCGCTTCTTCATGGTTATCTTCTTGAGGGCCTGGACTCCCCCTTTCTCCATGAACCTCTCTTGAAGCGACTTCCATCCTCGATGACGATGGAAGATATATTAACTCTTTATCAGAAGAGTTTTCATGCTCGATCTCACTATTTTCCACGTAGTATGACGATACTTCGTCGAATACGACATCTCTTGACACAACAAACTTGTGCAGAAGAGGATCCATGCATCTCCATCCATTCCTTTGCTCGTCGTAGCCTATGAAGATGCACTTTTTGGCTTTCTGGTTCAGCTTGCTCCTTTGAGACTCCGGGCTATGAACATAGCAGAGTGATCCAAAAATTCGGAGGTGTTTCATAGTGGGCATTTCTCCATATATTAACTTGTAAGGAGATTTCATATTATTAGGATTGAGCGACATTCGATTTATCACGTAATTTGCGCACTTCATACCTTATGCCCATAGCGCCTTAGGCAATCTTTTGTCGTGCAACCAACTCTTACATGTCTCCGAAAAATGTTGAATCTTCCGCTCTACTATGCCATAGCGACATTTTGAATTTCTCCTAAATCGGAACTCTGTTATCGATGAAATAAATTGTGTATGCTTCCGTACTAGATCAAATATCTTCTATAAACATTATTACTGAAAATACAGTATAGAACGAGCGTCGTTATCCCATGTGTATCAGATATTACAGACCTTTTTCCGAGATGGTTCTTTCTTAGGTTCGCGTAGCTTTGTAGTTTTGTCAATATATCATCACTCGCAACTTTGTTTTCAGTGAAATTAGTTTTATTGTGATTCTAACTCGCTATATATTAGGGGAGTAATGTTAATATAATATATATTTTTGGAACCAAAATCCACTATTTTCCGTGATGGTACCCCTTTGAGTTTCGACCAATTTTATTGTTTTTTGAATTTCTCCTAAATCGGAACTCTGATTTCGATGAAATAAATTGTGTATGCTTCCGTACTAGATAAAATATCTTCTATAAACATTATTACTGAAAATACAGTTTAGAATGAGCATCGGTATCCCATGTATATCAGATATTACAGACGTTTTTCCGAGATGGTTCTTTCTTATGTTCGCGCAGCTTCGTAGTTTTGTCAATATCTGATCACTCGCAGCTTTGTTTTTAGTGAAAGAGTTTTATTGTGATTCTAACTCGCTATATATTAGGGGAGTAAAGTTAATATAATATATATTTTTGGAACCAAAATCCACTATTTTCCGTGATGGTACCCCTTTGAGTTTCGACCAATTTTGTTGTTTTTTGAATTTCTCTTAAATCAGAACTTTGTTTTCGATGAAATAAATTGTGTATGCTTCCGTACTAGATCAAATATCTTCTATAAAAATTATTAATGAAAATACAATTTAGAATGAGCGTCGTTATCCCATGTATATCAGATATTACAGACGTTTTTCCGAGATGGTTCTTTCTTAGGTTCGCGCAGCTTCGTAGTTTTGTTAATTTCTCATCACTCGCAACTTTGTTTTCAGTGAAATTTGTGTTATTGTGATTCTAACTCGCTATATATTAGGGGAGTAATGTTAATATAATATATATTTTTGGAACCAAAATCCACTATTTTCGGTGATGGTACCCCTTTGAGTTTCGACCAATTTTGTTGTTTTTTGAATTTCTCCTAAATCGGAACTCTGATTTCGATGAAATAAATTGTGAATGCTTCCGTACTAGATCAAATATCTTCTATAAGCATTATTACTGAAAATACAGTTTAGAATGAGCATCGGTATCCCATGTATATCCGATATTACAGACGTTTTTCCGAGATGGTTATTTCTTATGTTCGCGCAGCTTTGTAGTTTTGTCAATATCTGATCACTCGCAGCTTTGTTTTTATTGAAATTTTTTTATTGTGATTCTAACTCGCTATATATTAGGGGAGTAATGTTAATATAATATATATTTTTGGAACCAAAATCCACTATTTTCCATGATGGTACCCCTTTGAGTTTCGACCAATTTTGTTGTTTTTTGAATTTCTCCTAAATCGGAACTTTGTTTTCGATGAAATAAATTGTGTATGCTTCCGTACTAGATCAAATATCTTTTAGAAATATTCTTACTGAAAATACAGTTTAGAATGAGCGTCGGTATCCCATGTATATCAGATATTACAGACGTTTTTCCGAGATGGTTCTTTCTTATGTTCGCGCAGCTTCGTAGTTTTGTCAATATCTCATCACTCGCAGCTTTGTTTTTAGTGAAATTAGTTTTATCGTGATTCTAACTCGCTATATATTAGGGAAGTAATGATAATATAATATATATTTTTGGTTCCAAAATCCACTATTTTCCGTGATGGTACCCCTTTGAGTTTCAACCAATTTTGTTGTTTTTTGAATTTCTCCTAAATCGGAACTCTGATTTCGATGAAATAAATTGTGAATGCTTCCGTCCTAGATCAAATATCTTCTATAAACATTATTACTGAAAATACAATTTAGAATGAGCATCGGTATCCCATGTATATCCGATATTACAGACGTTTTTCCGAGATGGTACTTTCTTATGTTCGCGCAGCTTCGTAGTTTTGTCAATATCTGATCACTCGCAACTTTGTTTTTAGTGAAATAGTTTTATTGTGATTCTAACTCGCTCTATATTAGGGGAGTAATGTTAATATAATATATATTTTTGGAACCAAACTCCACTATTTTCCGTGATGGTACCCCTTTTTGTTTCGACCAATTTTGTTGTATTTTGAATTTCTCCTAAATCGGAACTTTGTTTTCGATGAAATAAATTGTGTATGCTTCCGTACTAGATCAAATATCTTCTATAAAAATTATTAATGAAAATACAGTTTAGAATGAGCGTCGTTATCCCATGTATATCAGATATTACAGACGTTTTTCCGAGATGGTTCTTTCTTAGGTTCGCGCAGCTTCGTAGTTTTGTTAATTTCTCATCACTCGCAACTTTGTTTATTAGGGGAGTAATGTTAATATAATATATATTTTTGAACCAAAATCCACTATTTTCCGTGATGGTACCCCTTTGAGTTTCGACCAATTTTGTTGTTTTTTGAATTTCTCTTAAATCAGAACTTTGTTTTCGATGAAATAAATTGTGTATGCTTCCGTACTAGATCAAATATCTTCTATAAAAATTATTAATGAAAATACAGTTTAGAATGATCGTCGTTATCCCATGTATATCAGATATTACAGACGTTTTTCCGAGATGGTTCTTTCTTATGTTCGCGCAGCTTCGTAGTTTTGTCAATATCTGATCACTCGCAGCTTTGTTTTTAGTGAAATAGTTTTATTGTGATTCTAACTCGCTATATATTAGGGGAGTAATGTTAATATAATATATATTTTTGGAACCAAAATCCACTATTTTCGGTGATGGTACCCCTTTGAGTTTCGACCAATTTTGTTGTTTTTTGAATTTCTCCTAAATTGGAACTCTGATTTCGATGAAATAAATTGTGAATGCTTCCGTACTAGATCAAATATCTTCTATAAGCATTATTACTGAAAATACAGTTTAGAATGAGCATCGGTATCCCATGTATATCCGATATTACAGACGTTTTTCCGAGATGGTTCTTTCTTATGTTCGCGCAGCTTTGTAGTTTTGTCAATATCTGATCACTCGCAGCTTTGTTTTTATTGAAATTGTTTTATTGTGATTCTAACTCGCTATATATTAGGGGTGTAATGTTAATATAATATATATTTTTGGAACCAAAATCCACTATTTTCCATGATGGTACCCCTTTGAGTTTCGACCAATTTTGTTGTTTTTTGAATTTCTCCTAAATCGGAACTTTGTTTTCGATGAAATAAATTGTGTATGCTTCCGTACTAGATCAAATATCTTTTAGAAACATTCTTACTGAAAATACAGTTTAGAATGAGCGTCGGTATCCCATGTATATCAGATATTACAGACGTTTTTCCGAGATGGTTCTTTCTTATGTTCGCGCAGCTTCGTAGTTTTGTCAATATCTCATCACTCGCAGCTTTGTTTTTAGTGAAATTAGTTTTATCGTGATTCTAACTCGCTATATATTAGGGAAGTAATGATAATATAATATATATTTTTGGTTCCAAAATCCACTATTTTCCGTGATGGTACCCCTTTGAGTTTCAACCAATTTTGTTGTTTTTTGAATTTCTCCTAAATCGGAACTCTGATTTCGATGAAATAAATTGTGAATGCTTCCGTCCTAGATCAAATATCTTCTATAAACATTATTACTGAAAATACAATTTAGAATGAGCATCGGTATCCCATGTATATCCGATATTACATACGTTTTTCCGAGATGGTACTTTCTTATGTTCGCGCAGCTTCGTAGTTTTGTCAATATCTGATCACTCGCAACTTTGTTTTTAGTGAAATAGTTTTATTGTGATTCTAACTCGCTCTATATTAGGGGAGTAATGTTAATATAATATATATTTTTGGAACCAAACTCCACTATTTTCCGTGATGGTACCCCTTTTTGTTTCGACCAATTTTGTTGTATTTTGAATTTCTCCTAAATCGGAACTTTGTTTTCGATGAAATAAATTGTGTATGCTTCCGTACTAGATCAAATATATTTTACAAACATTCTTACTGAAAATACAGTATAGAATGAGCGTCGATATCCCATGTATATCAAATATTACAGACGTTTTTCCGAGATGGTTCTTTCTTATGTTCGCGCAGCTTCGTAGTTTTGTCAATATCTCATCACTCGCAGCTTTGTTTATTAGGGGAGTAATGTTAATATAATATATATTTTTGAACCAAAATCCACTATTTTCCGTGATGGTACCCCTTTGAGTTTCGACCAATTTTGTTGTTTTTTGAATTTCTCCTAAATCGGAACTATGATTTCGATGAAATATATTGTGTATGCTTCCGTACTAGATAAAATATCTTTTACAAACATTCTTACTGAAAATACAGTATAGAATGAGCGTCGGTATCCCATGTATATCAAATATTACAGACATTTTTTCTGAGATGGTTCTTTCTTATGTTCTCGCAGCTTCGTAGTTTTGTCAATATCTCATCACTCGCAGCTTTGTTTTTAGTGAAATAGTTTTATTGTGATTGTAACCTGATATATATTAGGGGAGTAATGTTAATATAATATATATTTTTGGAACCAAAATCCACTATTTTCCGTGATGGTACCCCTTTGAGTTTCGACCAATTTTGTTGTTTTTTGAATTTCTCCTAAATCGGAACTCTGATTTCGATGAAATAAATTGTGTATGCTTCCGTACTAGATCAAATATATTTTATAAACATTCTTACTGAAAATACAGTCTAGAATGAGCGTCGTTATCCCATGTATATCAATTATTACAGACGTTTTTTCGAGATGGTTCTTTCTTATGTTCTCGCAGCATCGTAGTTTTGTCAATATCTCATCACTCGCAGCTTTGTTTTTAGTGAAATTAGTTTTATTGTGATTCTAACTCGTTATATATTAGGGGAGTAATGTTAATATAATATATATTTTTGGAACCAAAATCCACTATTTTCCGTGATGGTACCCCTTTTTGTTTCGACCAATTTTGTTGTATTTTGAATTTCTCCTAAATCGGAACTTTGTTTTCGATGAAATAAATTGTGTATGCTTCCGTACTAGATCAAATATATTTTACAAACATTCTTACTGAAAATACAGTATAGAATGAGCGTCGATATCCCATGTATATCAAATATTACAGACGTTTTTCCGAGATGGTACTTTCTTATGTTCGCGCAGCTTCGTAGTTTTGTCAATATCTGATCACTCGCAACTTTGTTTTTAGTGAAATAGTTTTATTGTGATTCTAACTCGCTCTATATTAGGGGAGTAATGTTAATATAATATATATTTTTGGAACCAAACTCCACTATTTTCCGTGATGGTACCCCTTTTTGTTTCGACCAATTTTGGTGTATTTTGAATTTCTCCTAAATCGGAACTTTGTTTTCGATGAAATAAATTGTGTATGCTTCCGTACTAGATCAAATATCTTCTATAAAAATTATTAATGAAAATACAGTTTAGAATGAGCGTCGTTATCCCATGTATATCAGATATTACAGACGTTTTTCCGAGATGGTTCTTTCTTAGGTTCGCGCAGCTTCGTAGTTTTGTTAATTTCTCATCACTCGCAACTTTGTTTATTAGGGGAGTAATGTTAATATAATATATATTTTTGAACCAAAATCCACTATTTTCCGTGATGGTACCCCTTTGAGTTTCGACCAATTTTGTTGTTTTTTGAATTTCTCTTAAATCAGAACTTTGTTTTCGATGAAATAAATTGTGTATGCTTCCGTACTAGATCAAATATCTTCTATAAAAATTATTAATGAAAATACAGTTTAGAATGATCGTCGTTATCCCATGTATATCAGATATTACAGACGTTTTTCCGAGATGGTTCTTTCTTATGTTCGCGCAGCTTCGTAGTTTTGTCAATATCTGATCACTCGCAGCTTTGTTTTTAGTGAAATAGTTTTATTGTGATTCTAACTCGCTATATATTAGGGGAGTAATGTTAATATAATATATATTTTTGGAACCAAAATCCACTATTTTCGGTGATGGTACCCCTTTGAGTTTCGACCAATTTTGTTGTTTTTTGAATTTCTCCTAAATTGGAACTCTGATTTCGATGAAATAAATTGTGAATGCTTCCGTACTAGATCAAATATCTTCTATAAGCATTATTACTGAAAATACAGTTTAGAATGAGCATCGGTATCCCATGTATATCCGATATTACAGACGTTTTTCCGAGATGGTTCTTTCTTATGTTCGCGCAGCTTTGTAGTTTTGTCAATATCTGATCACTCGCAGCTTTGTTTTTATTGAAATTGTTTTATTGTGATTCTAACTCGCTATATATTAGGGGTGTAATGTTAATATAATATATATTTTTGGAACCAAAATCCACTATTTTCCATGATGGTACCCCTTTGAGTTTCGACCAATTTTGTTGTTTTTTGAATTTCTCCTAAATCGGAACTTTGTTTTCGATGAAATAAATTGTGTATGCTTCCGTACTAGATCAAATATCTTTTAGAAACATTCTTACTGAAAATACAGTTTAGAATGAGCGTCGGTATCCCATGTATATCAGATATTACAGACGTTTTTCCGAGATGGTTCTTTCTTATGTTCGCGCAGCTTCGTAGTTTTGTCAATATCTCATCACTCGCAGCTTTGTTTTTAGTGAAATTAGTTTTATCGTGATTCTAACTCGCTATATATTAGGGAAGTAATGATAATATAATATATATTTTTGGTTCCAAAATCCACTATTTTCCGTGATGGTACCCCTTTGAGTTTCAACAAATTTTGTTGTTTTTTGAATTTCTCCTAAATCGGAACTCTGATTTCGATGAAATAAATTGTGAATGCTTCCGTCCTAGATCAAATATCTTCTATAAACATTATTACTGAAAATACAATTTAGAATGAGCATCGGTATCCCATGTATATCCGATATTACATACGTTTTTCCGAGATGGTACTTTCTTATGTTCGCGCAGCTTCGTAGTTTTGTCAATATCTGATCACTCGCAACTTTGTTTTTAGTGAAATAGTTTTATTGTGATTCTAACTCGCTCTATATTAGGGGAGTAATGTTAATATAATATATATTTTTGGAACCAAACTCCACTATTTTCCGTGATGGTACCCCTTTTTGTTTCGACCAATTTTGTTGTATTTTGAATTTCTCCTAAATCGGAACTTTGTTTTCGATGAAATAAATTGTGTATGCTTCCGTACTAGATCAAATATATTTTACAAACATTCTTACTGAAAATACAGTATAGAATGAGCGTCGATATCCCATGTATATCAAATATTACAGACGTTTTTCCGAGATGGTTCTTTCTTATGTTCGCGCAGCTTCGTAGTTTTGTCAATATCTCATCACTCGCAGCTTTGTTTATTAGGGGAGTAATGTTAATATAATATATATTTTTGAACCAAAATCCACTATTTTCCGTGATGGTACCCCTTTGAGTTTCGACCAATTTTGTTGTTTTTTGAATTTCTCCTAAATCGGAACTATGATTTCGATGAAATATATTGTGTATGCTTCCGTACTAGATAAAATATCTTTTACAAACATTCTTACTGAAAATACAGTATAGAATGAGCGTCGGTATCCGATGTATATCAAATATTACAGACATTTTTTCTGAGATGGTTCTTTCTTATGTTCTCGCAGCTTCGTAGTTTTGTCAATATCTCATCACTCGCAGCTTTGTTTTTAGTGAAATAGTTTTATTGTGATTGTAACCTGATATATATTAGGGGAGTAATGTTAATATAATATATATTTTTGGAACCAAAATCCACTATTTTCCGTGATGGTACCCCTTTGAGTTTCGACCAATTTTGTTGTTTTTTGAATTTCTCCTAAATCGGAACTCTGATTTCGATGAAATAAATTGTGTATGCTTCCGTACTAGATCAAATATATTTTATAAACATTCTTACTGAAAATACAGTCTAGAATGAGCGTCGTTATCCCATGTATATCAATTATTACAGACGTTTTTTCGAGATGGTTCTTTCTTATGTTCTCGCAGCATCGTAGTTTTGTCAATATCTCATCACTCGCAGCTTTGTTTTTAGTGAAATTAGTTTTATTGTGATTCTAACTCGTTATATATTAGGGGAGTAATGTTAATATAATATATATTTTTGGAACCAAAATCCACTATTTTTCGTGATTGTACCCCTTTGAGTTTCGACCAATTTTTTTTTTTTTTTGAATTTCTCCTAAATCGGAACTCTGATTTCGATGAAATAAATTGTGTATGCTTCCGTACTAGATAAAATATCTTCTATAAACATTATTACTGAAAATACAGTTTAGAATGAGCATCGGTATCCCATGTATATCAGATATTACAGACGTTTTTCCGAGATGGTTCTTTCTTATGTTCGCGCAGCTTCGTAGTTTTGTTAATATCTGATCACTCGCAGCTTTGTTTTTAGTGAAAGAGTTTTATTATGATTCTAACTCGCTATATATTAGGGGAGTAAAGTTAATATAATATATATTTTTGGAACCAAAATCCACTATTTTCCGTGATGGAACCCCTTTGAGTTTCGACCAATTTTGTTGTTTTTTGAATTTCTCCTAAATCGGAACCTTGTTTTCGATGAAATAAATTGTGTATGCTTCCGTACTAGATCAAATATCTTTTACAAACATTCTTACTGAAAATACAGTATAGAATGAGCGTCGATATCCCATGTATATCAAATATTACAGACATTTTTCCGAGATGGTTCTTTCTTATGTTCGCGCAGCTTCGTAGTTTTGTCAATATCTCATCACTCGCAGCTTTGTTTATTAGGGGAGTAATGTTAATATAATATATATTTTTGAACCAAAATCCACTATTTTCCGTGATGGTACCCCTTTGAGTTTCGACCAATTTTGTTGTTTTTTGAATTTCTCCTAAATCGGAACTATGATTTCGATGAAATAAATTGTGTATGCTTCCGTACTAGATCAAATATCTTTTACAAACATTCTTACTGAAAATACAGTATAGAATGAGCGTCGGTATCCCATGTATATCAGATATTACAGACGTTTTTCCGAGATGGTTCTTTCTTATGTTCGCGCAGCTTCGTAGTTTTTTCAATATCTCATCACTCGCAGCTTTGTTTTTAGTGAAATTAGTTTTATTGTGATTATAACTCGCTATATATTAGGGGAGTAATGTTAATATAATATATATTTTTGGAACCAAAATCCACTATTTTCCGTGATGGTACCCCTTTGAGCTTCGACCAATTTTGTTGTTTTTTGAATTTCTCCTAAATCGGAACTTTGTTTTCGATGAAATAAATTGTGTATGCTTCCGTACTAGATCAATTATATTTTATAAACATTCTTACTGAAAATAAAGTTTAGAATGAGCGTCGGTATCCCATGTATATCAAATATTACAGACATTTTTTCGAGATGGTTCTTTCTTATGTTCTCGCAGCTTCGTAGTTTTGTCAATATCTCATCACTCGCAGCTTTGTTTTTAGTGAAATAGTTTTATTGTGATTGTAACTCGATATATATTAGGGGAGTAATGTTAATATAATATATATTTTTGGAACCAAAATCCACTATTTTCCGTGATGGTACCCCTTTGAGTTTCGACCAATTTTGTTGTTTTTTGAATTTCTCCTAAATCGGAACTCTGTTTTCGATGAAATAAATTGTGTATGCTTCCGTACTAGATCAAATATCTTTTATAAACATTCTTACTGAAAATAAAGTTTAGAATGAGCGTCGTTATCCCATGTATATCAGATATTACATACGTTTTTCCGAGATGCATGGTTCTTTCTTATGTTCGCGCAGCTTCGTAGTTTTGTTAATTTCTCATCACTCGCAACTTTGTTTTCAGTGAAATTTGTGTTATTGTGATTCTAACTCGCTATATATTAGGGGAGTAATGTTAATATAATATATATTTTTGAACCAAAATCCACTATTTTCCGTGATGGTACCCCTTTGAGTTTCGACCAATTTTGTTGTTTTTTGAATTTCTCCTAAATCGGAACTCTGATATCGATGAAATAAATTGTGAATGCTTCCGCACTAGATCAAATATATTCTATAAACATTATTACTGAAAATACAGTTTAGAATGAGCATCGGTATCCCATGTATATCCGATATTACAGACGTTTTTCCGAGATGGTTCTTTCTTATGTTCGCGCAGCTTCGTAGTTTTGTCAATATCTAATCACTCGCAGCTTTGTTTTTAGTGAAATAGTTTTATTGTGATTCTAACTCGCTATATATTAGGGGAGTAATGTTAATATAATATATATTTTTGGAACCAAAATCCACTATTTTCCGTGATGGTACCCCTTTTTGTTTCGACCAATTTTGTTGTTTTTTGAATTTCTCCTAAATCGGAACTATGATTTCGATGAAATAAATTGTGTATGCTTCCGTACTAGATCAAATATCTTTTATAAACATTCTTACTGAAAATACAGTATAGAATGAGCGTCGGTATCCCATGTATATCAAATATTACAGACGTTTTTCCGAGATGGTTCTTTCTTATGTTCGCGCAGCTTCGTAGTTTTGTCAATATCTCATCACTCGCAGCTTTGTTTTTAGTGAAATTAGTTTTATTGTGATTATAACTCGCTATATATTAGGGGAGTAATGTTAATATAATATATATTTTTGGAACCAAAATCCACTATTTTCCGTGATGGTACCCCTTTGAGCTTCGACCAATTTTGTTGTTTTTTGAATTTCTCCTAAATCGGAATTTTGTTTTCGATGAAATAAATTGTGTATACTTCCGTACTAGATCAAATATCTTTTATAAACATTCTTAATTAAAATACAGTATAGAATGAGCGTCGGTATCCCATGTATATCAAATATTACAGACGTTTTTTCGAGATGGTTCTTTCTTATGTTCGCGCAGCTTCGTAGTTTTGTCAATATCTCATCACTTGCAGCTTTGTTTTTAGTTAAATTAGTTTTATTGTGATTATAACTCGCTATATATTAGGGGAGTAATGTTAATATAATATATATTTTTGGAACCAAAATCCACTATTTTCCGTGATGGTACCCCTTTGAGCTTCGACCAATTTTGTTGTTTTTTGAATTTCTCCTAAATCGGAACTTTGTTTTCGATGAAATAAATTGTGTATGCTTCCGTACTAGATCAATTATATTTTATAAACATTCTTACTGAAAATAAAGTTTAGAATGAGCGTCGGTATCCCATGTATATCAAATATTACAGACATTTTTCTGATATGGTTCTTTCTTATGTTCGCGCAGCTTCGTAGTTTTGTCAATATCTCATCACTCGCAGCTTTGTTTTTAGTGAAATAGTTTCATTGTGATTGTAACTCGATATATATTAGGGGAGTAATGTTAATATAATATATATTTTTGGAACCAAAATCCACTATTTTCCGTGATGTTTCCCCTTTGAGTTTCGACCAATTTTGTTGTTTTTTGAATATCTCCTAAATCGGAACTCTGTTTTCGATGAAATAAATTGTGTAAGCTTCCGTACTAGATCAAATATCTTTTATAAACATTCTTAATTAAAATACAGTATAGAATGAGCATCGGTATCCCATGTATATCAGATATTACATACGTTTTTCCGAGATGGTTCTTTCTTAGGTTCGCGCAGCTTCGTAGTTTTGTTAATTTCTCATCACTCGCAACTTTGTTTTCAGTGAAATTTGTGTTATTGTGATTCTAACTCGCTATATATTAGGGGAGTAATGTTAATATAATATATATTTTTGGAACCAAAATCCACTATTTTCGGTGATGGTACCCCTTTGAGTTTAGACCAATTTTGTTGTTTTTTGAATTTCTCCTAAATCGGAACTCTGATTTCGATGAAATAAATTGTGAATGCTTCCGCACTAGATCAAATATATTCTATAAACATTATTACTGAAAATACAGTTTAGAATGAGCATCGGTATCCCATGTATATCCAATATTACAGACGTTTTTCCGAGATGGTTCTTTCTTATGTTCGCGCAGCTTCGTAGTTTTGTCAATATCTGATCACTCGCAGCTTTGTTTTTAGTGAAATAGTTTTATTGTGATTCTAACTCGCTATATATTAGGGGAGTAATGTTAATATAATATATATTTTTGGAACCAAAATCCACTATTTTCCGTGATGGTACCCCTTTTTGTTTCGACCAATTTTGTTGTTTTTTGAATTTCTCCTAAATCGGAACTATGATTTCGATGAAATAAATTGTGTATGCTTCCGTACTAGATCAAATATCTTTTATAAACATTCTTACTGAAAATACAGTATAGAATGAGCGTCGGTATCCCATGTATATAAAATATTACAGACGTTTTTCCGAGATGGTTCTTTCTTATGTTCGCGCAGCTTCGTAGTTTTGTCAATATCTCATCACTCGCAGCTTTGTTTTTAGTGAAATTAGTTTTATTGTGATTATAACTCGCTATATATTAGGGGAGTAATGTTAATATAATATATATTTTTGGAACCAAAATTCACTATTTTCCGTGATGGTACCCCTTTGAGCTTCGACCAATTTTGTTGTTTTTTGAATTTCTCCTAAATCGGAATTTTGTTTTCGATGAAATAAATTGTGTATACTTCCGTACTAGATCAAATATCTTTTATAAACATTCTTAATTAAAATACAGTATAGAATGAGCGTCGGTATCCCATGTATATCAAATATTACAGACGTTTTTTCGAGATGGTTCTTTCTTATGTTCGCGCAGCTTCGTAGTTTTGTCAATATCTCATCACTTGCAGCTTTGTTTTTAGTGAAATTAGTTTTATTGTGATTATAACTCGCTATATATTAGGGGAGTAATGTTAATATAATATATATTTTTGGAACCAAAATCCACTATTTTCCGTGATGGTACCCCTTTGAGCTTCGACCAATTTTGTTGTTTTTTGAATTTCTCCTAAATCGGAACTTTATTTTCGATGAAATAAATTGTGTATGCTTCCGTACTAGATCAATTATATTTTATAAACATTCTTACTGAAAATAAAGTTTAGAATGAGCGTCGGTATCCCATGTATATCAAATATTACAGACATTTTTCTGATATGGTTCTTTCTTATGTTCGCGCAGCTTCGTAGTTTTGTCAATATCTCATCACTCGCAGCTTTGTTTTTAGTGAAATAGTTTCATTGTGATTGTAACTCGATATATATTAGGGGAGTAATGTTAATATAATATATATTTTTGGAACCAAAATCCACTATTTTCCGTGATGTTTCCCCTTTGAGTTTCGACCAATTTTGTTGTTTTTTGAATTTCTCCTAAATCGGAACTCTGTTTTCGATGAAATAAATTGTGTAAGCTTCCGTACTAGATCAAATATCTTTTATAAACATTCTTACAAAAAATAAAGTTTATAATGAGCGTCGTTATCCCATGTATATCAGATATTACATACGTTTTTCCGAGATGGTTCTTTCTTAGGTTCGCGCAGCTTCGTAGTTTTGTTAATTTCTCATCACTCGCAACTTTGTTTTCAGTGAAATTTGTGTTATTGTGATTCTAACTCGCTCTATATTAGGGGAGTAATGTTAATATAATATATATTTTTGAACCAAAATCCACTATTTTCCGTGATGGTACCCCTTTGACTTTCGACCAATTTTGTTGTTTTTTGAATTTATCCTAAATCGGAACTCTGATTTCGATGAAATAAATTGTGTATGCTTCCGTACTAGATCAAATATCTTCTATAAACATTATTACTGACAATAAAGTTTAGAATGAGATTCGTTATCCAATGTATATCAAATATTACATACGTTTTTTCAAAGATGGTTCTTTCTTAGGTTCGCGCAGCTTCGTAGTTTTGTCAATATCTGATCACTCGCAGCTTTGTTTTTAGTGAAATAGTTTTATTGTGATTCTAACTCGCTATATATTAGGGGAGTAATGTTAATATAATATATATTTTTGGAACCAAAATCCACTATTTTCCGTGATGGTACCCCTTTTTGTTTCGACCAATTTTGTTGTTTTTTGAATTTCTCCTAAATCGGAACTATGATTTCGATGAAATAAATTGTGTATGCTTCCGTACTAGATCAAATATCTTTTATAAACATTCTTACTGAAAATACAGTATAGAATGAGCGTCGGTATCCCATGTATATAAAATATTACAGGCGTTTTTCCGAGATGGTTCTTTCTTATGTTCGCGCAGCTTCGTAGTTTTGTCAATATCTCATCACTCGCAGCTTTGTTTTTAGTGAAATTAGTTTTATTGTGATTATAACTCGCTATATATTAGGGGAGTAATGTTAATATAATATATATTTTTGGAACCAAAATTCACTATTTTCCGTGATGGTACCCCTTTGAGCTTCGACCAATTTTGTTGTTTTTTGAATTTCTCCTAAATCGGAATTTTGTTTTCGATGAAATAAATTGTGTATACTTCCGTACTAGATCAAATATCTTTTATAAACATTCTTAATTAAAATACAGTATAGAATGAGCGTCGGTATCCCATGTATATCAAATATTACAGACGTTTTTTCGAGATGGTTCTTTCTTATGTTCGCGCAGCTTCGTAGTTTTGTCAATATCTCATCACTTGCAGCTTTGTTTTTAGTGAAATTAGTTTTATTGTGATTATAACTCGCTATATATTAGGGGAGTAATGTTAATATAATATATATTTTTGGAACCAAAATCCACTATTTTCCGTGATGGTACCCCTTTGAGCTTCGACCAATTTTGTTGTTTTTTGAATTTCTCCTAAATCGGAACTTTGTTTTCGATGAAATAAATTGTGTATGCTTCCGTACTAGATCAATTATATTTTATAAACATTCTTACTGAAAATAAAGTTTAGAATGAGCGTCGGTATCCCATGTATATCAAATATTACAGACATTTTTCTGATATGGTTCTTTCTTATGTTCGCGCAGCTTCGTAGTTTTGTCAATATCTCATCACTCGCAGCTTTGTTTTTAGTGAAATAGTTTCATTGTGATTGTAACTCGATATATATTAGGGGAGTAATGTTAATATAATATATATTTTTGGAACCAAAATCCACTATTTTCCGTGATGTTTCCCCTTTGAGTTTCGACCAATTTTGTTGTTTTTTGAATTTCTCCTAAATCGGAACTCTGTTTTCGATGAAATAAATTGTGTAAGCTTCCGTACTAGATCAAATATCTTTTATAAACATTCTTACAAAAAATAAAGTTTATAATGAGCGTCGTTATCCCATGTATATCAGATATTACATACGTTTTTCCGAGATGGTTCTTTCTTAGGTTCGCGCAGCTTCGTAGTTTTGTTAATTTCTCATCACTCGCAACTTTGTTTTCAGTGAAATTTGTGTTATTGTGATTCTAACTCGCTCTATATTAGGGGAGTAATGTTAATATAATATATTTTTGAACCAAAATCCACTATTTTCCGTGATGGTACCCCTTTGACTTTCGACCAATTTTGTTGTTTTTTGAATTTATCCTAAATCGGAACTCTGATTTCGATGAAATAAATTGTGTATGCTTCCGTACTAGATCAAATATCTTCTATAAACATTATTACTGACAATAAAGTTTAGAATGAGATTCGTTATCCAATGTATATCAAATATTACATACGTTTTTTCAAAGATGGTTCTTTCTTAGGTTCGCGCAGCTTCGTAGTTTTGTTAATTTCTTATCACTCGCAACTTTGTTTTCAGTGAAATTTGTGTTATTGTGATTCTAAATCGCTATATATTAGGGGAGTAATGTTAATATAATATATATTTTTGGAACCAAAATCCACTATTTTCCGTGATGGTACCCCTTTAAGTTTCGACCAATTTTGTTGTTTTTTGAATTTCTCCTAAATCGGAACTTTGTTTTCGATGAAATAAATTGTGTATACTTCCGTACTAGATCAAATATCTTTTATAAACACTCTTACTGAAAATACAGTATAGAATGAGCGTCGGTATCCCATGTATATCAAATATTACAGACGTTTTTCCGAGATGGTTCTTTCTTATGTTCGCGCAGCTTCGTAGTTTTGTCAATATCTCATCACTTGTAGCTTTGTTTTTAGTGAAATTAGTTTTATTGTGATTATAACTCGCTATATATTAGGGGAGTAATGTTAATATAATATATATTTTTGGAACCAAAATCCACTATTTTCCGTGATGGTACCCCTTTGAGCTTCGACCAATTTTGTTGTTTTTTGAATTTCTCCTAAATCGGAACTTTGTTTTCGATGAAATAAATTGTGTATGCTTCCGTACTAGATCAATTATATTTTATAAACATTCTTACTGAAAATAAAGTTTAGAATGAGCGTCGGTATCCCATGTATATCAAATATTACAGACATTTTTCTGAGATGGTTCTTTCTTATGTTCGCGCAGCTTCGTAGTTTTGTCAATATCTCATCACTCGCAGCTTTGTTTTTAGTGAAATAGTTTCATTGTGATTGTAACTCGATATATATTAGGGGAGTAATGTTAATATAATATATATTTTTGGAACCAAAATCCACTATTTTCCGTGATGTTTCCCCTTTGAGTTTCGACCAATTTTGTTGTTTTTTGAATTTCTCCTAAATCGGAACTCTGTTTTCGATGAAATAAATTGTGTAAGCTTCCGTACTAGATCAAATATATTTTATAAACATTCTTACTAAAAATAAAGTTTATAATGAGCGTCGTTATCCCATGTATATCAGATATTACATACGTTTTTCCGAGATGGTTCTTTCTTAGGTTCGCGCAGCTTCGTAGTTTTGTTAATTTCTCATCACTCGCAACTTTGTTTTCAGTGAAATTTGTGTTATTGTGATTCTAACTCGCTCTATATTAGGGGAGTAATGTTAATATAATATATATTTTTGAACCAAAATCCACTATTTTCCGTGATGGTACCCCTTTGACTTTCGACCAATTTTGTTGTTTTTTGAATTTATCCTAAATCGGAACTCTGATTTCGATGAAATAAATTGTGTATGCTTCCGTACTAGATCAAATATCTTCTATAAACATTATTACTGACAATAAAGTTTAGAATGAGATTCGTTATCCCATGTATATCATATATTACATACGTTTTTTCAAAGATGGTTCTTTCTTAGGTTCGCGCAGCTTCGTAGTTTTGTTAATTTCTTATCACTCGCAACTTTGTTTTCAGTGAAATTTGTGTTATTGTGATTCTAAATCGCTATATATTAGGGGAGTAATGTTAATATAATATATATTTTTGGAACCAAAATCCACTATTTTCCGTGATGGTACCCCTTTAAGTTTCGACCAATTTTGTTGTTTTTTGAATTTATCCTAAATCGGAACTTTGTTTTCGATGAAATAAATTGTGTATACTTCCGTACTAGATCAAATATCTTTTATAAACACTCTTACTGAAAATACAGTATAGAATGAGCGTCGGTATCCCATGTATATCAAATATTACAGACGTTTTTCCGAGATGGTTCTTTCTTATGTTCGCGCAGCTTCGTAGTTTTGTCAATATCTCATCACTCGCAGCTTTGTTTTTAGTGAAATTAGTTTTATTGTGATTCTAACTCGATATAAATTAGGGGAGTAATGTTAATATAATATATATTTTTGGAACCAAAATCCACTATTTTTCGTGATGGTACCCCTTTGAGTTTCGACCAATTTTGTTGTTTTTTGAATTTCACCTAAATCGGAACTCTGTTTTCGATGAAATAAATTGTGTATACTTCCGTACTAGATCAAATATCTTTTATAAACATTCTTACTTAAAATACAGTATAGAATGAGCGTCGGTATCCCATGTATATCAAATATTACAGACGTTTTTCCGAGATGGTTCTTTCTTATGTTCGCGCAGCTTCGTAGTTTTGTCAATATCTCATCACTCACAACTTTGTTTTTAGTGAAATTAGTTTTATCGTGATTCTAACTCGCTATATATTAGGGGAGTAATGTTAATATAATATATATTTTTGGAACCAAAATCCACTATTTTCCGTGATGTTTCCCCTTTGAGTTTCGACCAATTTTGTTGTTTTTTGAATTTCTCCTAAATCGGAACTCTGTTTTCGATGAAATAAATTGTGTAAGCTTCCGTACTAGATCAAATATCTTTTATAAACATTCTTACTAAAAATAAAGTTTATAATGAGCGTCGTTATCCCATGTATATCAGATATTACATACGTTTTTCCGAGATGGTTCTTTCTTAGGTTCGCGCAGCTTCGTAGTTTTGTTAATTTCTCATCACTCGCAACTTTGTTTTCAGTGAAATTTGTGTTATTGTGATTCTAACTCGCTATATATTAGGGGAGTAATGTTAATATAATATATATTTTTGAACCAAAATCCACTATTTTCCGTGATGGTACCCCTTTGAGTTTCGACCAATTTTGTTGTTTTTTGAATTTATCCTAAATCGGAACTCTGATTTCGATGAAATAAATTGTGTATGCTTTCGTACTAGATCAAATATCTTCTATAAACATTATTACTGACAATAAAGTTTAGAATGAGATTCGTTATCCCATGTATATCATATATTACAGACGTTTTTTCAGAGATGGTTCTTTCTTAGGTTCGCATAGCTTCGTAGTTTTGTTAATTTCTCATCACTCGCAACTTTGTTTTCAGTGAAATTTGTGTTATTGTGATTCTAAATCGCTATATATTAGGGGAGTAATGTTAATATAATATATATTTTTGGAACCAAAATCCACTATTTTCCGTGATGGTACCCCTTTAAGTTTCGACCAATTTTGTTGTTTTTTGAATTTATCCTAAATCGGAACTTTGTTTTCGATGAAATAAATTGTGTATACTTCCGTACTAGATCAAATATCTTTTATAAACACTCTTACTGAAAATACAGTATAGAATGAGCGTCGGTATCCCATGTATATCAAATATTACAGACGTTTTTCCGAGATGGTTCTTTCTTATGTTCGCGCCGCTTCGTAGTTTTGTCAATATCTCATCACTCGCAGCTTTGTTTTTAGTGAAATTAGTTTTATTGTGATTCTAACTCGATATAAATTAGGGGAGTAATGTTAATATAATATATATTTTTGGAACCAAAATCCACTATTTTTCGTGATGGTACCCCTTTGAGTTTCGACCAATTTTGTTGTTTTTTGAATTTCACCTAAATCGGAACTCTGTTTTCGATGAAATAAATTGTGTATACTTCCGTACTAGATCAAATATCTTTTATAAACATTCTTACTTAAAATACAGTATAGAATGAGCGTCGGTATCCCATGTATATCAAATATTACAGACGTTTTTCCGAGATGGTTCTTTCTTATGTTCGCGCAGCTTCGTAGTTTTGTCAATATCTCATCACTCACAACTTTGTTTTTAGTGAAATTAGTTTTATCGTGATTCTAACTCGCTATATATTAGGGGAGTAATGTTAATATAATATATATTTTTGGAACCAAAATCCACTATTTTCCGTGATGTTTCCCCTTTGAGTTTCGACCAATTTTGTTGTTTTTTGAATTTCTCCTAAATCGGAACTCTGTTTTCGATGAAATAAATTGTGTAAGCTTCCGTACTAGATCAAATATCTTTTATAAACATTCTTACTAAAAATAAAGTTTATAATGAGCGTCGTTATCCCATGTATATCAGATATTACATACGTTTTTCCGAGATGGTTCTTTCTTAGGTTCGCGCAGCTTCGTAGTTTTGTTAATTTCTCATCACTCGCAACTTTGTTTTCAGTGAAATTTGTGTTATTGTGATTCTAACTCGCTATATATTAGGGGAGTAATGTTAATATAATATATATTTTTGAACCAAAATCCACTATTTTCCGTGATGGTACCCCTTTGAGTTTCGACCAATTTTGTTGTTTTTTGAATTTATCCTAAATCGGAACTCTGATTTCGATGAAATAAATTGTGTATGCTTTCGTACTAGATCAAATATCTTCTATAAACATTATTACTGACAATAAAGTTTAGAATGAGATTCGTTATCCCATGTATATCATATATTACAGACGTTTTTTCAGAGATGGTTCTTTCTTAGGTTCGCATAGCTTCGTAGTTTTGTTAATTTCTCATCACTCGCAACTTTGTTTTCAGTGAAATTTGTGTTATTGTGATTCTAACTCGCTATATATTAGGGGAGTAATGTTAATATAATATATATTTTTGAACCAAAATCCACTATTTTCCGTGATGGTACCCCTTTGACTTTCGACCAATTTTGTTGTTTTTTGAATTTATCCTAAATCGGAACTCTGATTTCGATGAAATAAATTGTGTATGCTTCCGTACTAGATCAAATATCTTCTATAAACATTATTACTGACAATAAAGTTTAAAATGAGATTCGTTATCCCATGTATATCATATATTACAGACGTTTTTTCAGAGATGGTTCTTTCTTAGGTTCGCGCAGCTTCGTAGTTTTGTTAATTTCTTATCACTCGCAACTTTGTTTTCAGTGAAATTTGTGTTATTGTGATTCTAAATCGCTATATATTAGGGGAGTAATGTTAATATAATATATATTTTTGGAACCAAAATCCACTATTTTCCGTGATGGTACCCCTTTAAGTTTCGACCAATTTTTTTGTTTTTTGAATTTCTCCTAAATCGGAACTTTGTTTTCGATGAAATAAATTGTGTATACTTCCGTACTAGATCAAATATCTTTTATAAACACTCTTACTGAAAATACAGTATAGAATGAGCGTCGGTATCCCATGTATATCAAATATTACAGACGTTTTTCCGAGATGGTTCTTTCTTATGTTCGCGCAGCTTCGTAGTTTTGTCAATATCTCATCACTCGCAGCTTTGTTTTTAGTGAAATAGTTTCATTGTGATTGTAACTCGATATATATTAGGGGAGTAATGTTAATATAATATATATTTTTGGAACCAAAATCCACTATTTTCCGTGATGTTTCCCCTTTGAGTTTCGACCAATTTTGTTGTTTTTTGAATTTCTCCTAAATCGGAACTTTGTTTTCGATGAAATAAATTGTGTATACTTCCGTACTAGATCAAATATCTTTTATAAACACTCTTACTGAAAATAAAGTTTAGAATGAGCGTCGTTATCCCATGTATATCATATATTACATACGTTTTTCCGAGATGGTTCTTTCTTAGGTTCGCGCAACGTCGTAGTTTTGTTAATTTCTTATCACTCGCAACTTTGTTTTCAGTGAAATTTGTGTTATTGTGATTCTAAATCGCTATATATTAGGGGAGTAATGTTAATATAATATATAATTTTGGGACCAAAATCCACTATTTTCCGTGATGGTACCCCTTTAAGTTTCGACCAATTTTGTTGTTTTTTGAATTTCTCCTAAATCGGAACTTTGTTTTCGATGAAATAAATTGTGTATACTTCCGTACTAGATCAAATATCTTTTATAAACACTCTTACTGAAAATACAGTATAGAATGAGCGTCGGTATCCCATGTATATCAAATATTACAGACGTTTTTCCGAGATGGTTCTTTCTTATGTTCGCGCAGCTTCGTAGTTTTGTCAATATCTCATCACTCGCAGCTTTGTTTTTAGTGAAATAGTTTCATTGTGATTGTAACTCGATATATATTAGGGGAGTAATGTTAATATAATATATATTTTTGGAACCAAAATCCACTATTTTCCGTGATGTTTCCCCTTTGAGTTTCGACCAATTTTGTTGTTTTTTGAATTTCTCCTAAATCGGAACTTTGTTTTCGATGAAATAAATTGTGTATACTTCCGTACTAGATCAAATATCTTTTATAAACACTCTTACTGAAAATAAAGTTTAGAATGAGCGTCGTTATCCCATGTATATCATATATTACATACGTTTTTCCGAGATGGTTCTTTCTTAGGTTCGCGCAACGTCGTAGTTTTGTTAATTTCTTATCACTCGCAACTTTGTTTTCAGTGAAATTTGTGTTATTGTGATTCTAAATCGCTATATATTAGGGGAGTAATGTTAATATAATATATAATTTTGGGACCAAAATCCACTATTTTCCGTGATGGTACCCCTTTAAGTTTCGACCAATTTTGTTGTTTTTTGAATTTCTCCTAAATCGGAACTTTGTTTTCGATGAAATAAATTGTGTATACTTCCGTACTAGATCAAATATCTTTTATAAACACTCTTACTGAAAATACAGTATAGAATGAGTGTCGGTATCCCATGTATATCCGATATTACAGACGTTTTTCCGAGATGGTTCTTTCTTATGTTCGCGCAGCTTCATAGTTTTGTCAATATCTCATCACTCCCAGCTTTGTTTTTAGTGAAATAGTTTCATTGTGATTGTAACTCGATATATATTAGGGGAGTAATGTTAATATAATATATATTTTTGGAACCAAAATCCACTATTTTCCGTGATGTTTCCCCTTTGAGTTTCGACCAATTTTGTTGTTTTTTGAATTTCTCCTAAATCGGAACTCTGATTTCGATGAAATAAATTGTGAATGCTTCCGTCCTAGATAAAATATCTTCTATAAACATTATTACTGAAAATACAATTTAGAATGAGCATCGGTATCCCATGTATATCCGATATTACAGACGTTTTTCCGAGATGGTACTTTCTTATGTTCGCGCAGCTTCGTAGTTTTGTCAATATCTGATCACTCGCAACTTTGTTTTTAGTGAAATAGTTTTATTGTGATTCTAACTCGCTCTATATTAGGGGAGTAATGTTAATATAATATATATTTTTGGAACCAAACTCCACTATTTTCCGTGATGGTACCCCTTTTTGTTTCGACCAATTTTGTTGTATTTTGAATTTCTCCTAAATCGGAACTTTGTTTTCGATGAAATAAATTGTGTATGCTTCCGTACTAGATCAAATATATTTTACAAACATTCTTACTGAAAATACAGTATAGAATGAGCGTCGATATCCCATGTATATCAAATATTACAGACGTTTTTCCGAGATGGTTCTTTCTTATGTTCGCGCAGCTTCGTAGTTTTGTCAATATCTCATCACTCGCAGCTTTGTTTATTAGGGGAGTAATGTTAATATAATATATATTTTTGAACCAAAATCCACTATTTTCCGTGATGGTACCCCTTTGAGTTTCGACCAATTTTGTTGTTTTTTGAATTTCTCCTAAATCGGAACTATGATTTCGATGAAATATATTGTGTATGCTTCCGTACTAGATAAAATATCTTTTACAAACATTCTTACTTAAAATACAGTATAGAATGAGCGTCGGTATCCCATGTATATCAAATATTACAGACATTTTTTCTGAGATGGTTCTTTCTTATGTTCTCGCAGCTTCGTAGTTTTGTCAATATCTCATCACTCGCAGCTTTGTTTTTAGTGAAATAGTTTTATTGTGATTGTAACCTGATATATATTAGGGGAGTAATGTTAATATAATATATATTTTTGGAACCAAAATCCACTATTTTCCGTGATGGTACCCCTTTGAGTTTCGACCAATTTTGTTGTTTTTTGAATTTCTCCTAAATCGGAACTCTGATTTCGATGAAATAAATTGTGTATGCTTCCGTACTAGATCAAATATATTTTATAAACATTCTTACTGAAAATACAGTCTAGAATGAGCGTCGTTATCCCATGTATATCAATTATTACAGACGTTTTTTCGAGATGGTTCTTTCTTATGTTCTCGCAGCATCGTAGTTTTGTCAATATCTCATCACTCACAGCTTTGTTTTTAGTGAAATTAGTTTTATTGTGATTCTAACTCGTTATATATTAGGGGAGTAATGTTAATATAATATATATTTTTGGAACCAAAATCCACTATTTTTCGTGATTGTACCCCTTTGAGTTTCGACCAATTTTTTTTTTTTTTTGAATTTCTCCTAAATCGGAACTCTGATTTCGATGAAATAAATTGTGTATGCTTCCGTACTAGATAAAATATCTTCTATAAACATTATTACTGAAAATACAGTTTAGAATGAGCATCGGTATCCCATGTATATCAGATATTACAGACGTTTTTCCGAGATGGTTCTTTCTTATGTTCGCGCAGCTTCGTAGTTTTGTTAATATCTGATCACTCGCAGCTTTGTTTTTAGTGAAAGAGTTTTATTATGATTCTAACTCGCTATATATTAGGGGAGTAAAGTTAATATAATATATATTTTTGGAACCAAAATCCACTATTTTCCGTGATGGTACCCCTTTGAGTTTCGACCAATTTTGTTGTTTTTTGAATTTCTCCTAAATCGGAACCTTGTTTTCGATGAAATAAATTGTGTATGCTTCCGTACTAGATCAAATATCTTTTACAAACATTCTTACTGAAAATACAGTATAGAATGAGCGTCGATATCCCATGTATATCAAATATTACAGACATTTTTCCGAGATGGTTCTTTCTTATGTTCGCGCAGCTTCGTAGTTTTGTCAATATCTCATCACTCGCAGCTTTGTTTATTAGGGGAGTAATGTTAATATAATATATATTTTAGAACCAAAATCCACTATTTTCCGTGATGGTACCCCTTTGAGTTTCGACCAATTTTGTTGTTTTTTGAATTTCTCCTAAATCGGAACTATGATTTCGATGAAATAAATTGTGTATGCTTCCGTACTAGATCAAATATCTTTTACAAACATTCTTACTGAAAATACAGTATAGAATGAGCGTCGGTATCCCATGTATATCAGATATTACATACGTTTTTCCGAGATGGTTCTTTCTTATGTTCGCGCAGCTTCGTAGTTTTTTCAATATCTCATCACTCGCAGCTTTGTTTTTAGTGAAATTAGTTTTATTGTGATTATAACTCGCTATATATTAGGGGAGTAATGTTAATATAATATATATTTTTGGAACCAAAATCCACTATTTTCCGTGATGGTACCCCTTTGAGCTTCGACCAATTTTGTTGTTTTTTGAATTTCTCCTAAATCGGAACTTTGTTTTCGATGAAATAAATTGTGTATGCTTCCGTACTAGATCAATTATATTTTATAAACATTCTTACTGAAAATAAAGTTTAGAATGAGCGTCGGTATCCCATGTATATCAAATATTACAGACATTTTTTCGAGATGGTTCTTTCTTATGTTCTCGCAGCTTCGTAGTTTTGTCAATATCTCATCACTCGCAGCTTTGTTTTTAGTGAAATAGTTTTATTGTGATTGTAACTCGATATATATTAGGGGAGTAATGTTAATATAATATATATTTTTGGAACCAAAATCCACTATTTTCCGTGATGGTACCCCTTTGAGTTTCGACCAATTTTGTTGTTTTTTGAATTTCTCCTAAATCGGAACTCTGTTTTCGATGAAATAAATTGTGTATGCTTCCGTACTAGATCAAATATCTTTTATAAACATTATTACTGAAAATAAAGTTTAGAATGAGCGTCGTTATCCCATGTATATCAGATATTACATACGTTTTTCCGAGATGCATGGTTCTTTCTTATGTTCGCGCAGCTTCGTAGTTTTGTTAATTTCTCATCACTCGCAACTTTGTTTTCAGTGAAATTTGTGTTATTGTGATTCTAACTCGCTATATATTAGGGGAGTAATGTTAATATAATATATATTTTTGAACCAAAATCCACTATTTTCCGTGATGGTACCCCTTTGAGTTTCGACCAATTTTGTTGTTTTTTGAATTTCTCCTAAATCGGAACTCTGATATCGATGAAATAAATTGTGAATGCTTCCGCACTAGATCAAATATATTCTATAAACATTATTACTGAAAATACAGTTTAGAATGAGCATCGGTATCCCATGTATATCCGATATTACAGACGTTTTTCCGAGATGGTTCTTTCTTATGTTCGCGCAGCTTCGTAGTTTTGTCAATATCTAATCACTCGCAGCTTTGTTTTTAGTGAAATAGTTTTATTGTGATTCTAACTCGCTATATATTAGGGGAGTAATGTTAATATAATATATATTTTTGGAACCAAAATCCACTATTTTCCGTGATGGTACCCCTTTTTGTTTCGACCAATTTTGTTGTTTTTTGAATTTCTCCTAAATCGGAACTATGATTTCGATGAAATAAATTGTGTATGCTTCCGTACTAGATCAAATATCTTTTATAAACATTCTTACTGAAAATACAGTATAGAATGAGCGTCGGTATCCCATGTATATCAAATATTACAGACGTTTTTCCGAGATGGTTCTTTCTTATGTTCGCGCAGCTTCGTAGTTTTGTCAATATCTCATCACTCGCAGCTTTGTTTTTAGTGAAATTAGTTTTATTGTGATTATAACTCGCTATATATTAGGGGAGTAATGTTAATATAATATATATTTTTGGAACCAAAATCCACTATTTTCCGTGATGGTACCCCTTTGAGCTTCGACCAATTTTGTTGTTTTTTGAATTTCTCCTAAATCGGAATTTTGTTTTCGATGAAATAAATTGTGTATACTTCCGTACTAGATCAAATATCTTTTATAAACATTCTTAATTAAAATACAGTATAGAATGAGCGTCGGTATCCCATGTATATCAAATATTACAGACGTTTTTTCGAGATGGTTCTTTCTTATGTTCGCGCAGCTTCGTAGTTTTGTCAATATCTCATCACTTGCAGCTTTGTTTTTAGTTAAATTAGTTTTATTGTGATTATAAGTCGCTATATATTAGGGGAGTAATGTTAATATAATATATATTTTTGGAACCAAAATCCACTATTTTCCGTGATGGTACCCCTTTGAGCTTCGACCAATTTTGTTGTTTTTTGAATTTCTCCTAAATCGGAACTTTGTTTTCGATGAAATAAATTGTGTATGCTTCCGTACTAGATCAATTATATTTTATAAACATTCTTACTGAAAATAAAGTTTAGAATAAGCGTCGGTATCCCATGTATATCAAATATTACAGACATTTTTCTGATATGGTTCTTTCTTATGTTCGCGCAGCTTCGTAGTTTTGTCAATATCTCATCACTCGCAGCTTTGTTTTTAGTGAAATAGTTTCATTGTGATTGTAACTCGATATATATTAGGGGAGTAATGTTAATATAATATATATTTTTGGAACCAAAATCCACTATTTTCCGTGATGTTTCCCCTTTGAGTTTCGACCAATTTTGTTGTTTTTTGAATATCTCCTAAATCGGAACTCTGTTTTCGATGAAATAAATTGTGTAAGCTTCCGTACTAGATCAAATATCTTTTATAAACATTCTTAATTAAAATACAGTATAGAATGAGCATCGGTATCCCATGTATATCAGATATTACATACGTTTTTCCGAGATGGTTCTTTCTTAGGTTCGCGCAGCTTCGTAGTTTTGTTAATTTCTCATCACTCGCAACTTTGTTTTCAGTGAAATTTGTGTTATTGTGATTCTAACTCGCTATATATTAGGGGAGTAATGTTAATATAATATATATTTTTGGAACCAAAATCCACTATTTTCCGTGATGGTACCCCTTTGAGTTTAGACCAATTTTGTTGTTTTTTGAATTTCTCCTAAATCGGAACTCTGATTTCGATGAAATAAATTGTGAATGCTTCCGCACTAGATCAAATATATTCTATAAACATTATTACTGAAAATACAGTTTAGAATGAGCATCGGTATCCCATGTATATCCAATATTACAGACGTTTTTCCGAGATGGTTCTTTCTTATGTTCGCGCAGCTTCGTAGTTTTGTCAATATCTGATCACTCGCAGCTTTGTTTTTAGTGAAATAGTTTTATTGTGATTCTAACTCGCTATATATTAGGGGAGTAATGTTAATATAATATATATTTTTGGAACCAAAATCCACTATTTTCCGTGATGGTACCCCTTTTTGTTTCGACCAATTTTGTTGTTTTTTGAATTTCTCCTAAATCGGAACTATGATTTCGATGAAATAAATTGTGTATGCTTCCGTACTAGATCAAATAACTTTTATAAACATTCTTACTGAAAATACAGTATAGAATGAGCGTCGGTATCCCATGTATATAAAATATTACAGACGTTTTTCCGAGATGGTTCTTTCTTATGTTCGCGCAGCTTCGTAGTTTTGTCAATATCTCATCACTCGCAGCTTTGTTTTTAGTGAAATTAGTTTTATTGTGATTATAACTCGCTATATATTAGGGGAGTAATGTTAATATAATATATATTTTTGGAACCAAAATCCACTATTTTCCGTGATGGTACCCCTTTGAGCTTCGACCAATTTTGTTGTTTTTTGAATTTCTCCTAAATCGGAATTTTGTTTTCGATGAAATAAATTGTGTATACTTCCGTACTAGATCAAATATCTTTTATAAACATTCTTAATTAAAATACAGTATAGAATGAGCGTCGGTATCCCATGTATATCAAATATTACAGACGTTTTTTCGAGATGGTTCTTTCTTATGTTCGCGCAGCTTCGTAGTTTTGTCAATATCTCATCACTTGCAGCTTTGTTTTTAGTGAAATTAGTTTTATTGTGATTCTAACTCGCTATATATTAGGGGAGTAATGTTAATATAATATATATTTTTGGAACCAAAATCCACTATTTTCCGTGATGGTACCCCTTTTTGTTTCGACCAATTTTGTTGTTTTTTGAATTTCTCCTAAATCGGAACTATGATTTCGATGAAATAAATTGTGTATGCTTCCGTACTAGATCAAATAACTTTTATAAACATTCTTACTGAAAATACAGTATAGAATGAGCGTCGGTATCCCATGTATATAAAATATTACAGACGTTTTTCCGAGATGGTTCTTTCTTATGTTCGCGCAGCTTCGTAGTTTTGTCAATATCTCATCACTCGCAGCTTTGTTTTTAGTGAAATTAGTTTTATTGTGATTATAACTCGCTATATATTAGGGGAGTAATGTTAATATAATATATATTTTTGGAACCAAAATCCACTATTTTCCGTGATGGTACCCCTTTGAGCTTCGACCAATTTTGTTGTTTTTTGAATTTCTCCTAAATCGGAATTTTGTTTTCGATGAAATAAATTGTGTATACTTCCGTACTAGATCAAATATCTTTTATAAACATTCTTAATTAAAATACAGTATAGAATGAGCGTCGGTATCCCATGTATATCAAATATTACAGACGTTTTTTCGAGATGGTTCTTTCTTATGTTCGCGCAGCTTCGTAGTTTTGTCAATATCTCATCACTTGCAGCTTTGTTTTTAGTGAAATTAGTTTTATTGTGATTATAACTCGCTATATATTAGGGGAGTAATGTTAATATAATATATATTTTTGGAACCAAAATCCACTATTTTCCGTGATGGTACCCCTTTGAGCTTCGACCAATTTTGTTGTTTTTTGAATTTCTCCTAAATCGGAACTTTGTTTTCGATGAAATAAATTGTGTATGCTTCCGTACTAGATCAATTATATTTTATAAACATTCTTACTGAAAATAAAGTTTAGAATGAGCGTCGGTATCCCATGTATATCAAATATTACAGACATTTTTCTGATATGGTTCTTTCTTATGTTCGCGCAGCTTCGTAGTTTTGTCAATATCTCATCACTCGCAGCTTTGTTTTTAGTGAAATAGTTTCATTGTGATTGTAACTCGATATATATTAGGGGAGTAATGTTAATATAATATATATTTTTGGAACCAAAATCCACTATTTTCCGTGATGTTTCCCCTTTGAGTTTCGACCAATTTTGTTGTTTTTTGAATTTCTCCTAAATCGGAACTCTGTTTTCGATGAAATAAATTGTGTAAGCTTCCGTACTAGATCAAATATCTTTTATAAACATTCTTACAAAAAATAAAGTTTATAATGAGCGTCGTTATCCCATGTATATCAGATATTACATACGTTTTTCCGAGATGGTTCTTTCTTAGGTTCGCGCAGCTTCGTAGTTTTGTTAATTTCTCATCACTCGCAACTTTGTTTTCAGTGAAATTTGTGTTATTGTGATTCTAACTCGCTCTATATTAGGGGAGTAATGTTAATATAATATATATTTTTGAACCAAAATCCACTATTTTCCGTGATGGTACCCCTTTGACTTTCGACCAATTTTGTTGTTTTTTGAATTTATCCTAAATCGGAACTCTGATTTCGATGAAATAAATTGTGTATACTTCCGTACTAGATCAAATATCTTCTATAAACATTATTACTGACAATAAAGTTTAGAATGAGATTCGTTATCCAATGTATATCAAATATTACATACTTTTTTCAAAGATGGTTCTTTCTTAGGTTCGCGCAGCTTCGTAGTTTTGTTAATTTCTTATCACTCGCAACTTTGTTTTCAGTGAAATTTGTGTTATTGTGATTCTAAATCGCTATATATTAGGGGAGTAATGTTAATATAATATATATTTTTGGAACCAAAATCCACTATTTTCCGTGATGGTACCCCTTTAAGTTTCGACCAATTTTGTTGTTTTTTGAATTTCTCCTAAATCGGAACTTTGTTTTCGATGAAATAAATTGTGTATACTTCCGTACTAGATCAAATATCTTTTATAAACACTCTTACTGAAAATACAGTATAGAATGAGCGTCGGTATCCCATGTATATCAAATATTACAGACGTTTTTCCGAGATGGTTCTTTCTTATGTTCGCGCAGCTTCGTAGTTTTGTCAATATCTCATCACTTGTAGCTTTGTTTTTAGTGAAATTAGTTTTATTGTGATTATAACTCGCTATATATTAGGGGAGTAATGTTAATATAATATATATTTTTGGAACCAAAATCCACTATTTTCCGTGATGGTACCCCTTTGAGCTTCGACCAATTTTGTTGTTTTTTGAATTTCTCCTAAATCGGAACTTTGTTTTCGATGAAATAAATTGTGTATGCTTCCGTACTAGATCAATTATATTTTATAAACATTCTTACTGAAAATAAAGTTTAGAATGAGCGTCGGTATCCCATGTATATCAAATATTACAGACATTTTTCTGAGATGGTTCTTTCTTATGTTCGCGCAGCTTCGTAGTTTTGTCAATATCTCATCACTCGCAGCTTTGTTTTTAGTGAAATAGTTTCACTGTGATTGTAACTCGATATATATTAGGGGAGTAATGTTAATATAATATATATTTTTGGAACCAAAATCCACTATTTTCCGTGATGTTTCCCCTTTGAGTTTCGACCAATTTTGTTGTTTTTTGAATTTCTCCTAAATCGGAACTCTGTTTTCGATGAAATAAATTGTGTAAGCTTCCGTACTAGATCAAATATATTTTATAAACATTCTTACTAAAAATAAAGTTTATAATGAGCGTCGTTATCCCATGTATATCAGATATTACATACGTTTTTCCGAGATGGTTCTTTCTTAGGTTCGCGCAGCTTCGTAGTTTTGTTAATTTCTCATCACTCGCAACTTTGTTTTCAGTGAAATTTGTGTTATTGTGATTCTAACTCGCTCTATATTAGGGGAGTAATGTTAATATAATATATATTTTTGAACCAAAATCCACTATTTTCCGTGATGGTACCCCTTTGACTTTCGACCAATTTTGTTGTTTTTTGAATTTATCCTAAATCGGAACTCTGATTTCGATGAAATAAATTGTGTATGCTTCCGTACTAGATCAAATATCTTCTATAAACATTATTACTGACAATAAAGTTTAGAATGAGATTCGTTATCCCATGTATATCATATATTACATACGTTTTTTCAAAGATGGTTCTACCTTAGGTTCGCGCAGCTTCGTAGTTTTGTTAATTTCTTATCACTCGCAACTTTGTTTTCAGTGAAATTTGTGTTATTGTGATTCTAAATCGCTATATATTAGGGGAGTAATGTTAATATAATATATATTTTTGGAACCAAAATCCACTATTTTCCGTGATGGTACCCCTTTAAGTTTCGACCAATTTTGTTGTTTTTTGAATTTATCCTAAATCGGAACTTTGTTTTCGATGAAATAAATTGTGTATACTTCCGTACTAGATCAAATATCTTTTATAAACACTCTTACTGAAAATACAGTATAGAATGAGCGTCGGTATCCCATGTATATCAAATATTACAGACGTTTTTCCGAGATGGTTCTTTCTTATGTTCGCGCCGCTTCGTAGTTTTGTCAATATCTCATCACTCGCAGCTTTGTTTTTAGTGAAATTAGTTTTATTGTGATTCTAACTCGATATAAATTAGGGGAGTAATGTTAATATAATATATATTTTTGGAACCAAAATCCACTATTTTTCGTGATGGTACCCCTTTGAGTTTCGACCAATTTTGTTGTTTTTTGAATTTCACCTAAATCGGAACTCTGTTTTCGATGAAATAAATTGTGTATACTTCCGTACTAGATCAAATATCTTTTATAAACATTCTTACTTAAAATACAGTATAGAATGAGCGTCGGTATCCCATGTATATCAAATATTACAGACGTTTTTCCGAGATGGTTCTTTCTTATGTTCGCGCAGCTTCGTAGTTTTGTCAATATCTCATCACTCACAACTTTGTTTTTAGTGAAATTAGTTTTATCGTGATTCTAACTCGCTATATATTAGGGGAGTAATGTTAATATAATATATATTTTTGGAACCAAAATCCACTATTTTCCGTGATGTTTCCCCTTTGAGTTTCGACCAATTTTGTTGTTTTTTGAATTTCTCCTAAATCGGAACTCTGTTTTCGATGAAATAAATTGTGTAAGCTTCCGTACTAGATCAAATATCTTTTATAAACATTCTTACTAAAAATAAAGTTTATAATGAGCGTCGTTATCCCATGTATATCAGATATTACATACGTTTTTCCGAGATGGTTCTTTCTTAGGTTCGCGCAGCTTCGTAGTTTTGTTAATTTCTCATCACTCGCAACTTTGTTTTCAGTGAAATTTGTGTTATTGTGATTCTAACTCGCTCTATATTAGGGGAGTAATGTTAATATAATATATATTTTTGAACCAAAATCCACTATTTTCCGTGATGGTACCCCTTTGAGTTTCGACCAATTTTGTTGTTTTTTGAATTTATCCTAAATCGGAACTCTGATTTCGATGAAATAAATTGTGTATGCTTTCGTACTAGATCAAATATCTTCTATAAACATTATTACTGACAATAAAGTTTAGAATGAGATTCGTTATCCCATGTATATCATATATTACAGACGTTTTTTCAGAGATGGTTCTTTCTTAGGTTCGCATAGCTTCGTAGTTTTGTTAATTTCTCATCACTCGCAACTTTGTTTTCAGTGAAATTTGTGTTATTGTGATTCTAACTCGCTATATATTAGGGGAGTAATGTTAATATAATATATATTTTTGAACCAAAATCCACTATTTTCCGTGATGGTACCCCTTTGACTTTCGACCAATTTTGTTGTTTTTTGAATTTATCCTAAATCGGAACTCTGATTTCGATGAAATAAATTGTGTATGCTTCCGTACTAGATCAAATATCTTCTATAAACATTATTACTGACAATAAAGTTTAGAATGAGATTCGTTATCCCATGTATATCATATATTACAGACGTTTTTTCAGAGATGGTTCTTTCTTAGGTTCGCGCAGCTTCGTAGTTTTGTTAATTTCTTATCACTCGCAACTTTGTTTTCAGTGAAATTTGTGTTATTGTGATTCTAAATCGCTATATATTACGGGAGTAATGTTAATATAATATATATTTTTGGAACCAAAATCCACTATTTTCCGTGATGGTACCCCTTTAAGTTTCGACCAATTTTGTTGTTTTTTGAATTTCTCCTAAATCGGAACTTTGTTTTCGATGAAATAAATTGTGTATACTTCCGTACTAGATCAAATATCTTTTATAAACACTCTTACTGAAAATACAGTATAGAATGAGCGTCGGTATCCCATGTATATCAAATATTACAGACGTTTTTCCGAGATGGTTCTTTCTTATGTTCGCGCAGCTTCGTAGTTTTGTCAATATCTCATCACTCGCAGCTTTGTTTTTAGTGAAATTGTTTCATTGTGATTGTAACTCGATATATATTAGGGGAGTAATGTTAATATAATATATATTTTTGGAACCAAAATCCACTATTTTCCGTGATGTTTCCCCTTTGAGTTTCGACCAATTTTGTTGTTTTTTGAATTTCTCCTAAATCGGAACTTTGTTTTCGATGAAATAAATTGTGTATACTTCCGTACTAGATCAAATATCTTTTATAAACACTCTTACTGAAAATAAAGTTTAGAATGAGCGTCGTTATCCCATGTATATCATATATTACATACGTTTTTCCGAGATGGTTCTTTCTTAGGTTCGCGCAACGTCGTAGTTTTGTTAATTTCTTATCACTCGCAACTTTGTTTTCAGTGAAATTTGTGTTATTGTGATTCTAAATCGCTATATATTAGGGGAGTAATGTTAATATAATATATAATTTTGGGACCAAAATCCACTATTTTCCGTGATGGTACCCCTTTAAGTTTCGACCAATTTTGTTGTTTTTTGAATTTCTCCTAAATCGGAACTTTGTTTTCGATGAAATAAATTGTGTATACTTCCGTACTAGATCAAATATCTTTTATAAACACTCTTACTGAAAATACAGTATAGAATGAGCGTCGGTATCCCATGTATATCAAATATTACAGACGTTTTTCCGAGATGGTTCTTTCTTATGTTCGCGCAGCTTCGTAGTTTTGTCAATATCTCATCACTCGCAGCTTTGTTTTTAGTGAAATAGTTTCATTGTGATTGTAACTCGATATATATTAGGGGAGTAATGTTAATATAATATATATTTTTGGAACCAAAATCCACTATTTTCCGTGATGTTTCCCCTTTGAGTTTCGACCAATTTTGTTGTTTTTTGAATTTCTCCTAAATCGGAACTTTGTTTTCGATGAAATAAATTGTGTATACTTCCGTACTAGATCAAATATCTTTTATAAACACTCTTACTGAAAATAAAGTTTAGAATGAGCGTCGTTATCCCATGTATATCATATATTACATACGTTTTTCCGAGATGGTTCTTTCTTAGGTTCGCGCAACGTCGTAGTTTTGTTAATTTCTTATCACTCGCAACTTTGTTTTCAGTGAAATTTGTGTTATTGTGATTCTAAATCGCTATATATTAGGGGAGTAATGTTAATATAATATATAATTTTGGGACCAAAATCCACTATTTTCCGTGATGGTACCCCTTTAAGTTTCGACCAATTTTGTTGTTTTTTGAATTTCTCCTAAATCGGAACTTTGTTTTCGATGAAATAAATTGTGTATACTTCCGTACTAGATCAAATATCTTTTATAAACACTCTTACTGAAAATACAGTATAGAATGAGTGTCGGTATCCCATGTATATCAAATATTACAGACGTTTTTCCGAGATGGTTCTTTCTTATGTTCGCGCAGCTTCATAGTTTTGTCAATATCTCATCACTCCCAGCTTTGTTTTTAGTGAAATAGTTTCATTGTGATTGTAACTCGATATATATTAGGGGAGTAATGTTAATATAATATATATTTTTGGAACCAAAATCCACTATTTTCCGTGATGTTTCCCCTTTGAGTTTCGACCAATTTTGTTGTTTTTTGAATTTCTCCTAAATCGGAACTTTGTTTTCGATGAAATAAATTGTGTATACTTCCGTACTAGATCAAATATCTTTTATAAACATTCTTACTGAAAATAAAGTTTAGAATGAGCGTCGTTATCCCATGTATATCATATATTACATACGTTTTTCCGAGATGGTTCTTTCTTAGGTTCGCGCAACTTCGTAGTTTTGTTAATTTCTTATCACTCGCAACTTTGTTTTCAGTGAAATTTGTGTTATTGTGATTCTAAATCGCTATATATTAGGGGAGTAATGTTAATATAATATATAATTTTGGGACCAAAATCCACTATTTTCCGTGATGGTACCCCTTTGAGTTTCGACCAATTTTGTTGTTTTTTGAATTTCTCCTAAATCGGAACTTTGTTTTCGATGAAATAAATTGTGTATACTTCCGTACTAGATCAAATATCTTTTATAAACACTCTTACTGAAAATAAAGTTTAGAATGAGCGTCGTTATCCCATGTATATCATATATTACATACGTTTTTCCGAGATGGTTCTTTCTTAGGTTCGCGCAACGTCGTAGTTTTGTTAATTTCTTATCACTCGCAACTTTGTTTTCAGTGAAATTTGTGTTATTGTGATTCTAAATCGCTATATATTAGGGGAGTAATGTTAATATAATATATAATTTTGGGACCAAAATCCACTATTTTCCGTGATGGTACCCCTTTAAGTTTCGACCAATTTTGTTGTTTTTTGAATTTCTCCTAAATCGGAACTTTGTTTTCGATGAAATAAATTGTGTATACTTCCGTACTAGATCAAATATCTTTTATAAACACTCTTACTGAAAATACAGTATAGAATGAGCGTCGGTATCCCATGTATATCAAATATTACAGACGTTTTTCCGAGATGGTTCTTTCTTATGTTCGCGCAGCTTCGTAGTTTTGTCAATATCTCATCACTCGCAGCTTTGTTTTTAGTGAAATAGTTTCATTGTGATTGTAACTCGATATATATTAGGGGAGTAATGTTAATATAATATATATTTTTGGAACCAAAATCCACTATTTTCCGTGATGTTTCCCCTTTGAGTTTCGACCAATTTTGTTGTTTTTTGAATTTCTCCTAAATCGGAACTTTGTTTTCGATGAAATAAATTGTGTATACTTCCGTACTAGATCAAATATCTTTTATAAACACTCTTACTGAAAATAAAGTTTAGAATGAGCGTCGTTATCCCATGTATATCATATATTACATACGTTTTTCCGAGATGGTTCTTTCTTAGGTTCGCGCAACGTCGTAGTTTTGTTAATTTCTTATCACTCGCAACTTTGTTTTCAGTGAAATTTGTGTTATTGTGATTCTAAATCGCTATATATTAGGGGAGTAATGTTAATATAATATATAATTTTGGGACCAAAATCCACTATTTTCCGTGATGGTACCCCTTTAAGTTTCGACCAATTTTGTTGTTTTTTGAATTTCTCCTAAATCGGAACTTTGTTTTCGATGAAATAAATTGTGTATACTTCCGTACTAGATCAAATATCTTTTATAAACACTCTTACTGAAAATACAGTATAGAATGAGTGTCGGTATCCCATGTATATCAAATATTACAGACGTTTTTCCGAGATGGTTCTTTCTTATGTTCGCGCAGCTTCATAGTTTTGTCAATATCTCATCACTCCCAGCTTTGTTTTTAGTGAAATAGTTTCATTGTGATTGTAACTCGATATATATTAGGGGAGTAATGTTAATATAATATATATTTTTGGAACCAAAATCCACTATTTTCCGTGATGTTTCCCCTTTGAGTTTCGACCAATTTTGTTGTTTTTTGAATTTCTCCTAAATCGGAACTTTGTTTTCGATGAAATAAATTGTGTATACTTCCGTACTAGATCAAATATCTTTTATAAACATTCTTACTGAAAATAAAGTTTAGAATGAGCGTCGTTATCCCATGTATATCATATATTACATACGTTTTTCCGAGATGGTTCTTTCTTAGGTTCGCGCAACTTCGTAGTTTTGTTAATTTCTTATCACTCGCAACTTTGTTTTCAGTGAAATTTGTGTTATTGTGATTCTAAATCGCTATATATTAGGGGAGTAATGTTAATATAATATATAATTTTGGGACCAAAATCCACTATTTTCCGTGATGGTACCCCTTTGAGTTTCGACCAATTTTGTTGTTTTTTGAATTTCTCCTAAATCGGAACTTTGTTTTCGATGAAATAAATTGTGTATGCTTCCGTACTAGATCAAATATATTTTATAAACATTCTTACTGAAAATACAGTATAGAATGAGCGTCGGTATCCCATGTATATCAAATATTACAGACGTTTTTCTGACATGGTTCTTTCTTATGTTCGCGCAGCTTCGTAGTTTTGTCAATATCTCATCACTAGCAACTTTGTTTTTAGTGAAATTAGTTTTATCGTGATTCTAACTCGCTATATATTAGGGGAGTAATGTTAATATAATATATATTTTTGGAACCAAAATCCACTATTTTCGGTGATGGTACCCCTTTGAGTTTCGACCAATTTTGTTGTTTTTTGAATTTCTCCTAAATCGGAACTCTGATTTCGATGAAATAAATTGTGAATGCTTCCGTACTAGATCAAATATCTTCTATAAACATTATTACTGAAAATACAGTTTATAATGAGCATCGGTATCCCATGTATATCCGATATTACAGACGTTTTTCCGATATGGTTCTTTCTTATGTTCGCGCAGCTTCGTAGTTTTTTCAATATCTCATCACTCGCAGCTTTGTTTTTAGTGAAATAGTTTTATTGTGATTCTTACTCGCTATATATTAGGGGAGTAATGTTAATTTAATATATATTTTTGGAACCAAAATCCACTATTTTCCGTGATGGTACCCCTTTGAGTTTCGACCAATTTTGTTGTTTTTTGAATTTCTCATAAATCGGAACTTTGTTTTCGATGAAATAAATTGTGTATGCTTCCGTACTAGATCAAATATCTTATATAAACATTATTACTGAAAATACAGTTTAGAATGAGCATCGGTATCCCATGTATATCAGATATTAAAGACGTTTTTCCGAGATGGTTCTTTCTTATGTTCGCGCAGCTTTGTAGTTTTGTCAATATCTGATCACTCGCAGCTTTGTTTTTAGTGAAATAGTTTTATTGTGATTCTAACTCGCTCTATATTAGGGGAGTAATGTTAATATAATATATATTTTTGGAACCAAACTCCACTATTTTCCGTGATGGTACCCCTTTTTGTTTCGACCAATTTTGTTGTATTTTGAATTTCTCCTAAATCGGAACTTTGTTTTCGATGAAATAAATTGTGTATGCTTCCGTACTAGATCAAATATCTTTTACAAACATTCTTACTGAAAATACAGTATAGAATGAGCGTCGATATCCCATGTATATCAAATATTACAGACGTTTTTCCGAGATGGTTCTTTCTTATGTTCGCGCAGCTTCGTAGTTTTGTCAATATCTCATCACTCGCAGCTTTGTTTTTAGTGAAATAGTTTTATTGTGATTGTAACTCGATATATATTAGGGGAGTAATGTTAATATAATATATATTTTTGGAACCAAAATCCACTATTTTCCGTGATGGTTCCCCTTTAGGTTCGACCAATTTTGTTGTTTTTTGAATTTCTCCTAAATCGGAACTCTGATTTCGATGAAATAAATTGTGAATGCTTCCGTACTAGATCAAATATCTTCGATAAACATTATTACTGAAAATACAGTTTAGAATGAGCATCGGTATCCCATGTATATCCGATAATACAGACGTTTTTCCGAGATGGTTCTTTCTTAGTTTTTTCAATATCTCATCACTCGCAGCTTTGTTTTTAGTGAAATAGTTTTATTGTGATTCTTACTCGCTATATATTAGGGGAGTAATGTTAATTTAATATATATTTTTGGAACCAAAATCCACTATTTTCCGTGATGGTACCCCTTTGAGTTTCGACCAATTTTGTTGTTTTTTGAATTTCTCATAAATCGGAACTTTGTTTTCGATGAAATAAATTGTGTATGCTTCCGTACTAGATCAAATATCTTATATAAACATTATTACTGAAAATACAGTTTAGAATGAGCATCGGTATCCCATGTATATCAGATATTAAAGACGTTTTTCCGAGATGGTTCTTTCTTATGTTCGCGCAGCTTTGTAGTTTTGTCAATATCTGATCACTCGCAGCTTTGTTTTTATTGAAATTGTTTTATTGTGATTCTAACTCGCTATATATTAGGGGAGTAATGTTAATATAATATATTTTTTTGGAACCAAAATCCACTATTTTCCATGATGGTACCCCTTTGAGTTTCGACCAATTTTGTTGTTTTTTGAATTTCTCCTAAATCGGAACTTTGTTTTCGATGAAATAAATTGTGTATGCTTCCATACTAGATCAAATATCTTTTAGAAACATTCTTACTGAAAATACAGTTTAGAATGAGCGTCGGTATCCCATGTATATCAGATATTACAGACGTTTTTCCGAGATGGTTCTTTCTTATGTTCGCGCAGCTTCGTAGTTTTGTCAATATCTCATCACTCGCAGCTTTGTTTTTAGTGAAATTAGTTTTATCGTGATTCTAACTCGCTATATATTAGGGGAGTAATGATAATATAATATATATTTTTGGTTCCAAAATCCACTATTTTCCGTGATGGTACCCCTTTGAGTTTCGACCAATTTTGTTGTTTTTTGAATTTCTCCTAAATCGGAACTCTGATTTCGATGAAATAAATTGTGAATGCTTCCGTACTAGATCAAATATCTTCTATAAACATTATTACTGAAAATACAGTTTAGAATGAACATCGGTATCCCATGTATATCCGATATTACAGACGTTTTTCCGAGATGGTTCTTTCTTATGTTCGCGCAGCTTCGTAGATTTTTCAATATCTCATCACTCGCAGCTTTGTTTTTAGTGAAATAGTTTTATTGTGATTCTTACTCGCTATATATTAGGGGAGGAGTAATGTTAATTTAATATATATTTTTGGAACCAAAATCCACTATTTTCCGTGATGGTACCCCTTTTTGTTTCGACCAATTTTGTTGTTTTTTGAATTTCTCATAAATCGGAACTTTGTTTTCGATGAAATAAATTGTGTATGCTTCCGTACTAGATCAAATATCTTTTACAAACATTCTTACTGAAAATACAGTATAGAATGAGCGTCGATATCCCATGCATATCAAATATTACAGACGTTTTTCCGAGATGGTTCTTTCTTATGTTCGCGCAGCTTCGTAGTTTTGTCAATATCTCATCACTCGCAGCTTTGTTTTTAGTGAAATAGTTTTATTGTGATTGTAACTCGATATATATTAGGGGAGTAATGTTAATATAATATATATTTTTGGAACCAAAATCCACTATTTTCCGTGATGGTTCCCCTTTGAGTTTCGACCAATTTTGTTGTTTTTTGAATTTCTCCTAAATCGGAACTCTGTTTTCGATGAAATAAATTGTGTATGCTTCCGTACTAGATCAAATATCTTTTATAAACATTCTTACTGAAAATAAATTTTAGAATGAGTGTCGTTATCCCATGTATATCAGATATTACATACGTTTTTCCGAGATGGTTCTTTCTTAGGTTCGCGCAGCTTCGTAGTTTTGTTAATTTCTCATCACTCGCAACTTTGTTTTCAGTGAAATTTGTGTTATTGTGATTCTAACTCGCTATATATTAGGGGAGTAATGTTAATATAATATATATTTTTGAACCAAAATCCACTATTTTCCGTGATGGTACCCCTTTGAGTTTCGACCAATTTTGTTGTTTTTTGAATTTCTCCTAAATCGGAACTCTGATTTCGATGAAATAAATTGTGTATGCTTCCGTACTAGATCAAATATCTTTTATAAACATTCTTACTGAAAATACAGTCTAGAATGAGCGTCGTTATCCCATGTATATCAAATATTACAGACGTTTTTTCGAGATGGTTCTTTCTTATGTTCTCGCAGCATCGTAGTTTTGTCAATATCTCATCACTCGCAGCTTTGTTTTTAGTGAAATTAGTTTTATTGTGATTATAACTCGCTATATATTAGGGGAGTAATGTTAATATAATATATATTTTTGGAACCAAAATCCACTATTTTCTGTGATGGTACCCCTTTCAGTTTCGACCAATTTTGTTATTTTTTGAATTTCTCCTAAATCGGAACTTTGTTTTCGATGAAATAAATTGCGTATACTTCTGTACTATATCAAATATCTTTTATAAACATTCTTACTTAAAATACAGTATAGAATGAGCGTCGTTATCCCATGTATATCAAATATTACAGATGTTTTTCCGAGATGGTTCTTTCTTAGGTTCGCGTAGCTTTGTAGTTTTGTCAATATATCATCACTCGCAACTTTGTTTTCACTGAAATTAGTTTTATTCTGATTATAACTCGCTTTATATTAGGGGAGTAATGTTAATATAATATATATTTTTGGAACCAAAATCCACTATTTTCCGTGATGGTACCCCTTTGAGTTTCGACCAATTTTGTTGTTTTTTGAATTTCTCCTAAATCGGAACTCTGTTTTCGATGAAATAAATTGTGTATGCTTCCGTACTAGATCAAATATCTTTTATAAACATTCTTACTGAAAATACAGTTTAGAATGAGCATCGGTATCCCATGTATATGAGATATTACAGACGTTTTTCCGAGATGGTTCTTTCTTATGTTCGCGCAGCTTCGTAGTTTTGTCAATATCTGATCACTCGCAGCTTTGTTTTTAGTGAAAGAGTTTTATTGTGATTCTAACTCGCTATATATTAGGGGAGTAAAGTTAATATAATATATATTTTTGGAACCAAAATCCACTATTTTCCGTGATGGTACCCCTTTGAGTTTCGACCAATTTTGTTGTTTTTTGAATTTCTCATAAATCGGAACTTTGTTTTCGATGAAATAAATTGTGTATGCTTCCGTACTAGATCAAATATCTTATATAAACATTATTACTGACAATAAAGTTTAGAATGAGATTCGTTATCCCATGTATATCATATATTACATACGTTTTTTCAAAGATGGTTCTTTCTTAGGTTCGCGCAGATTCGTAGTTTTGTTAATTTCTTATCACTCGCAACTTTGTTTTCAGTGAAATTTGTGTTATTGTGATTCTAAATCGCTATATATTAGGGGAGTAATGTTAATATAATATATATTTTTGGAACCAAAATCCACTATTTTCCGTGATGGTACCCCTTTAAGTTTCGACCAATTTTGTTGTTTTTTGAATTTATCCTAAATCGGAACTTTGTTTTCGATGAAATAAATTGTGTATACTTCCGTACTAGATCAAATATCTTTTATAAACACTCTTACTGAAAATACAGTATAGAATGAGCGTCGGTATCCCATGTATATCAAATATTACAGACGTTTTTCCGAGATGGTTCTTTCTTATGTTCGCGCAGCTTCGTAGTTTTGTCAATATCTCATCACTCGCAGCTTTGTTTTTAGTGAAATTAGTTTTATTGTGATTCTAACTCGATATAAATTAGGGGAGTAATGTTAATATAATATATATTTTTGGAACCAAAATCCACTATTTTTCGTGATGGTACCCCTTTGAGTTTCGACCAATTTTGTTGTTTTTTGAATTTCACCTAAATCGGAACTCTGTTTTCGATGAAATAAATTGTGTATACTTCCGTACTAGATCAAATATCTTTTATAAACATTCTTACTTAAAATACAGTATAGAATGAGCGTCGGTATCCCATGTATATCAAATATTACAGACGTTTTTCCGAGATGGTTCTTTCTTATGTTCGCGCAGCTTCGTAGTTTTGTCAATATCTCATCACTCACAACTTTGTTTTTAGTGAAATTAGTTTTATCGTGATTCTAACTCGCTATATATTAGGGGAGTAATGTTAATATAATATATATTTTTGGAACCAAAATCCACTATTTTCCGTGATGTTTCCCCTTTGAGTTTCGACCAATTTTGTTGTTTTTTGAATTTCTCCTAAATCGGAACTCTGTTTTCGATGAAATAAATTGTGTAAGCTTCCGTACTAGATCAAATATCTTTTATAAACATTCTTACTAAAAATAAAGTTTATAATGAGCGTCGTTATCCCATGTATATCAGATATTACATACGTTTTTCCGAGATGGTTCTTTCTTAGGTTCGCGCAGCTTCGTAGTTTTGTTAATTTCTCATCACTCGCAACTTTGTTTTCAGTGAAATTTGTGTTATTGTGATTCTAACTCGATATATATTAGGGGAGTAATGTTAATATAATATATATTTATGAACCAAAATCCACTATTTTCCGTGATGGTACCCCTTTGAGTTTCGACCAATTTTGTTGTTTTTTGAATTTCTCCTAAATCGGAACTCTGTTTTCGATGAAATAAAATGTGTATGCTTCTGTACTTGATCAAATATCTTTTATAAACATTCTTACTGAAAATAAAGTTTAGAATGAGCATCGTTATCCCATGTATATCAGATATTACATACTTTTTCCGAGATGGTTCTTTCTTAGGTTCGCGCAGCTTCGTAGTTTTGTTAATTTCTCATCAATCGCAACTTTGTTTTCAGTGAAATTTGTTTTATTGTGATTCTAACTCGCTATATATTAGGGGAGTAATGTTAATATAATATATATTTTTGGAACCAAAATCCACTTTTTTCCGTAATGGTACCCCTTTGAGTTTCGACCAATTTTGTTGTTTTTTGAATTTTTCCTAAATCGGAACTCTGTTTTCGATGAAATAAATTGTGTATGCTTCCGTACTAGATAAAATATATTTTATAAACATTTTTACTGAAAATACAGTTTAGAATGAGCGTCGGTATCCCATGTATATCAGATATTGCAGACGTATTTCATAGATGGTTCTTTCTTATGTTCGCGCAGCTTCGTAATTTTGTCAATATCTCATCACTCGCAGCTTTGTTTTTACTGAAATTAGTTTTATTGTGATTATAACTCGCTATATATTAGGGGAGTAATGTTAATATAATATATATTTTTGGAACCAAAATCCACTATTTTCTGTGATTGTACCCCTTTGAGTTTCGACCAATTTTGTTGTTTTTTGAATTTCTCCTAAATCGGAACTTTGTTTTCGATGAAATAAATTGTGTATGCTTCCGTACTAGATCAAATATCTTTTATAAACATTCTTACTGAAAATACAGTATAGAATGAGCGTCGGTATCCCATGTATATCAAATATTACAGACGTTTTTCCGAGATGGTTCTTTCTTATGTTCGCGCAGCTTCGTAGTTTTGTCAATATCTCATCACTCGCAACTTTGTTTTTAGTGAAATTTGTTTTATTCTGATTCTAACTCGCTATATATTAGGGGAGTAATGTTAATATAATATATATTTTTGGAACCAAAATCCACTATTTTCGGTGATGGTACCCCTTTGAGTTTCGACCAATTTTGTTGTTTTTTGAATTTCTCCAAAATCGGAACTCTGTTTTCGATGAAATAAATTGTGTAAGCTTCAGTACTAGATCAAATATCTTTTATAAACATTCTTACTTAAAATACAGTATAGAATGAGCGTCGGTATCCCATGTATATCAAATATTACAGACGTTTTTCCGAGATGGTTCTTTCTTATGTTCGCGCAGCTTCGTAGTTTTGTCAATATCTCATCACTCACAACTTTGTTTTTAGTGAAATTAGTTTTATCGTGATTCTAACTCGCTATATATTATGGGAGTAATGTTAATATAATATATATTTTTGGAACCAAAATCCACTATTTTCTGTGATGGTACCTTTTAGTTTCGACCAATTTTGTTATTTTTTGAATTTCTCCAAAATCGGAACTCTGTTTTCGATGAAATAAATTGTGTAAGCTTCAGTACTAGATCAAATATCTTTTATAAACATTCTTACTGAAAATAAAGTATATAATGAGCGTCTTTATCCCATGTATATCAGATATTACATACGTTTTTTCCGAGATGGTTCTTTCTTAGGTTCGCGCAGCTTCGTAGTTTTGTTAATTTCTCATCACTCGCAACTTTGTTTTCAGTGAAATTTGTGTTATTGTGATTCTAACTCGATATATATTAGGGGAGTAATGTTAATATAATATATATTTATGAACCAAAATCCACTATTTTCCGTGATGGTACCCCTTTGAGTTTCGACCAATTTTGTTGTTTTTTGAATTTCTCCTAAATCGGAACTCTGTTTTCGATGAAATAAAATGTGTATGCTTCTGTACTTGATCAAATATCTTTTATAAACATTCTTACTGAAAATAAAGTTTAGAATGAGCATCGTTATCCCATGTATATCAGATATTACATACTTTTTCCGAGATGGTTCTTTCTTAGGTTCGCGCAGCTTCGTAGTTTTGTTAATTTCTCATCAATCGCAACTTTGTTTTCAGTGAAATTTGTTTTATTGTGATTCTAACTCGCTATATATTAGGGGAGTAATGTTAATATAATATATATTTTTGGAACCAAAATCCACTTTTTTCCGTAATGGTACCCCTTTGAGTTTCGACCAATTTTGTTGTTTTTTGAATTTTTCCTAAATCAGAACTCTGTTTTCGATGAAATAAATGGTGTATGCTTCCGTATTAGATAAAATATATTTTATAAACATTTTTACTGAAAATACAGTTTAGAATGAGCGTCGGTATCCCATGTATATCAGATATTGCAGACGTATTTCATAGATGGTTCTTTCTTATGTTCGCGCAGCTTCGTAATTTTGTCAATATCTCATCACTCGCAGCTTTGTTTTTACTGAAATTAGTTATATTGTGATTATAACTCGCTATATATTAGGGGAGTAATGTTAATATAATATATATTTTTGGAACCAAAATCCACTATTTTCTGTGATTGTACCCCTTTGAGTTTCGACCAATTTTGTTGTTTTTTGAATTTCTCCTAAATCGGAACTTTGTTTTCGATGAAATAAATTGTGTATGCTTCCGTACTAGATCAAATATCTTTTATAAACATTCTTACTGAAAATACAGTATAGAATGAGCGTCGTTATCCCATGTATATCAAATATTACAGACGTTTTTCCGAGATGGTTCTTTCTTATGTTCGCGCAGCTTCGTAGTTTTGTCAATATCTCATCACTCGCAACTTTGTTTTTAGTGAAATTAGTTTTATTCTGATTATAACTCGCTATATATTAGGGGTGTAATGTTAATATAATATATATTTTTGGAACCAAAATCCACTATTTTCGGTGATGGTACCCCTTTGAGTTTCGACCAATTTTGTTGTTTTTTGAATTTCTCCAAAATCGGAACTCTGTTTTCGATGAAATAAATTGTGTAAGCTTCAGCAGTACTAGATCAAATATCTTTTATAAACATTCTTACTTAAAATACAGTATAGAATGAGCGTCGGTATCCCATGTATATCAAATATTACAGACGTTTTTCCGAGATGGTTCTTTCTTATGTTCGCGCAGCTTCGTAGTTTTGTCAATATCTCATCACTCACAACTTTGTTTTTAGTGAAATTAGTTTTATCGTGATTCTAACTCGCTATATATTAGGGGAGTAATGTTAATATAATATATATTTTTGGAACCAAAATCCACTATTTTCTGTGATGGTACCTTTTAGTTTCGACCAATTTTGTTGTTTTTTGAATTTCTCCAAAATCGGAACTCTGTTTTCGATGAAATAAATTGTGTAAGCTTCAGTACTAGATCAAATATCTTTTATAAACATTCTTACTGAAAATAAAGTATATAATGAGCGTCTTTATCCCATGTATATCAGATATTACATACGTTTTTTCCGAGATGGTTCTTTCTTAGGTTCGCGCAGCTTCGTAGTTTTGTTAATTTCTCATCACTCGCAACTTTGTTTTCAGTGAAATTTGTGTTATTGTGATTCTAACTCGATATATATTAGGGGAGTAATGTTAATATAATATATATTTATGAACCAAAATCCACTATTTTCCGTGATGGTACCCCTTTGAGTTTCGACCAATTTTGTTGTTTTTTGAATTTCTCCTAAATCGGAACTCTGTTTTCGATGAAATAAAATGTGTATGCTTCTGTACTTGATCAAATATCTTTTATAAACATTCTTACTGAAAATAAAGTTTAGAATGAGCATCGTTATCCCATGTATATCAGATATTACATACTTTTTCCGAGATGGTTCTTTCTTAGGTTCGCGCAGCTTCGTAGTTTTGTTAATTTCTCATCAATCGCAACTTTGTTTTCAGTGAAATTTGTTTTATTGTGATTCTAACTCGCTATATATTAGGGGAGTAATGTTAATATAATATATATTTTTGGAACCAAAATCCACTTTTTTCCGTAATGGTACCCCTTTGAGTTTCGACCAATTTTGTTGTTTTTTGAATTTTTCCTAAATCAGAACTCTGTTTTCGATGAAATAAATGGTGTATGCTTCCGTATTAGATAAAATATATTTTATAAACATTTTTACTGAAAATACAGTTTAGAATGAGCGTCGGTATCCCATGTATATCAGATATTGCAGACGTATTTCATAGATGGTTCTTTCTTATGTTCGCGCAGCTTCGTAATTTTGTCAATATCTCATCACTCGCAGCTTTGTTTTTACTGAAATTAGTTTTATTGTGATTATAACTCGCTATATATTAGGGGAGTAATGTTAATATAATATATATTTTTGGAACCAAAATCCACTATTTTCTGTGATTGTACCCCTTTGAGTTTCGACCAATTTTGTTGTTTTTTGAATTTCTCCTAAATCGGAACTTTGTTTTCGATGAAATAAATTGTGTATGCTTCCGTACTAGATCAAATATCTTTTATAAACATTCTTACTGAAAATACAGTATAGAATGAGCGTCGTTATCCCATGTATATCAAATATTACAGACGTTTTTCCGAGATGGTTCTTTCTTATGTTCGCGCAGCTTCGTAGTTTTGTCAATATCTCATCACTCGCAACTTTGTTTTTAGTGAAATTAGTTTTATTCTGATTATAACTCGCTATATATTAGGGGTGTAATGTTAATATAATATATATTTTTGGAACCAAAATCCACTATTTTCGGTGATGGTACCCCTTTGAGTTTCGACCAATTTTGTTGTTTTTTGAATTTCTCCAAAATCGGAACTCTGTTTTCGATGAAATAAATTGTGTAAGCTTCAGCAGTACTAGATCAAATATCTTTTATAAACATTATTACTTAAAATACAGTATAGAATGAGCGTCGGTATCCCATGTATATCAAATATTACAGACGTTTTTCCGAGATGGTTCTTTCTTATGTTCGCGCAGCTTCGTAGTTTTGTCAATATCTCATCACTCACAACTTTGTTTTTAGTGAAATTAGTTTTATCGTGATTCTAACTCGCTATATATTAGGGGAGTAATGTTAATATAATATATATTTTTGGAACCAAAATCCACTATTTTCTGTGATGGTACCTTTTAGTTTCGACCAATTTTGTTGTTTTTTGAATTTCTCCAAAATCGGAACTCTGTTTTCGATGAAATAAATTGTGTAAGCTTCAGTACTAGATCAAATATCTTTTATAAACATTCTTACTGAAAATAAAGTATATAATGAGCGTCTTTATCCCATGTATATCAGATATTACATACGTTTTTTCCGAGATGGTTCTTTCTTAGGTTCGCGCAGCTTCGTAGTTTTGTTAATTTCTCATCACTCGCAACTTTGTTTTCAGTGAAATTTGTGTTATTGTGATTCTAACTCGATATATATTAGGGGAGTAATGTTAATATAATATATATTTATGAACCAAAATCCACTATTTTCCGTGATGGTACCCCTTTGAGTTTCGACCAATTTTGTTGTTTTTTGAATTTCTCCTAAATCGGAACTCTGTTTTCGATGAAATAAAATGTGTATGCTTCTGTACTTGATCAAATATCTTTTATAAACATTCTTACTGAAAATAAAGTTTAGAATGAGCATCGTTATCCCATGTATATCAGATATTACATACTTTTTCCGAGATGGTTCTTTCTTAGGTTCGCGCAGCTTCGTAGTTTTGTTAATTTCTCATCAATCGCAACTTTGTTTTCAGTGAAATTTGTTTTATTGTGATTCTAACTCGCTATATATTAGGGGAGTAATGTTAATATAATATATATTTTTGGAACCAAAATCCACTTTTTTCCGTAATGGTACCCCTTTGAGTTTCGACCAATTTTGTTGTTTTTTGAATTTTTCCTAAATCGGAACTCTGTTTTCGATGAAATAAATGGTGTATGCTTCCGTACTAGATAAAATATATTTTATAAACATTTTTACTGAAAATACAGTTTAGAATGAGCGTCGGTATCCCATGTATATCAGATATTGCAGACGTATTTCATAGATGGTTCTTTCTTATGTTCGCGCAGCTTCGTAATTTTGTCAATATCTCATCACTCGCAGCTTTGTTTTTACTGAAATTAGTTTTATTGTGATTATAACTCGCTATATATTAGGGTAGTAATGTTAATATAATATATATTTTTGGAACCAAAATCCACTATTTTCTGTGATTGTACCCCTTTGAGTTTCGACCAATTTTGTTGTTTTTTGAATTTCTCCTAAATCGGAACTTTGTTTTCGATGAAATAAATTGTGTATGCTTCCGTACTAGATCAAATATCTTTTATAAACATTCTTACTGAAAATACAGTATAGAATGAGCGTCGGTATCCCATGTATATCAAATATTACAGACGTTTTTCCGAGATGGTTCTTTCTTATGTTCGCGCAGCTTCGTAGTTTTGTCAATATCTCATCACTCGCAACTTTGTTTTTAGTGAAATTAGTTTTATTCTGATTATAACTCGCTATATATTAGGGGAGTAATGTTAATATAATATATATTTTTGGAACCAAAATCCACTATTTTCGGTGATGGTACCCCTTTGAGTTTCGACCAATTTTGTTGTTTTTTGAATTTCTCCAAAATCGGAACTCTGTTTTCGATGAAATAAATTGTGTAAGCTTCAGTACTAGATCAAATATCTTTTATAAACATTCTTACTTAAAATACAGTATAGAATGAGCGTCGGTATCCCATGTATATCAAATATTACAGACGTTTTTCCGAGATGGTTCTTTCTTATGTTCGCGCAGCTTCGTAGTTTTGTCAATATCTCATCACTCACAACTTTGTTTTTAGTGAAATTAGTTTTATTCTGATTATAACTCGCTATATATTAGGGGAGTAATGTTAATATAATATATATTTTTGGAACCAAAATCCACTATTTTCTGTGATGGTACCTTTTAGTTTCGACCAATTTTGTTGTTTTTTGAATTTCTCCAAAATCGGAACTCTGTTTTCGATGAAATAAATTGTGTAAGCTTCAGTACTAGATCAAATATATTTTATAAACATTCTTACTGAAAATAAAGTATATAATGAGCGTCTTTATCCCATGTATATCAGATATTACATACGTTTTTTCCGAGATGGTTCTTTCTTAGGTTCGCGCAGCTTCGTAGTTTTGTTAATTTCTCATCACTCGCAACTTTGTTTTCAGTGAAATTTGTGTTATTGTGATTCTAACTCGATATATATTAGGGGAGTAATGTTAATATAATATATATTTATGAACCAAAATCCACTATTTTCCGTGATGGTACCCCTTTGAGTTTCGACCAATTTTGTTGTTTTTTGAATTTCTCCTAAATCGGAACTCTGTTTTCGATGAAATAAAATGTGTATGCTTCTGTACTTGATCAAATATCTTTTATAAACATTCTTACTGAAAATAAAGTTTAGAATGAGCATCGTTATCCCATGTATATCAGATATTACATACTTTTTCCGAGATGGTTCTTTCTTAGGTTCGCGCAGCTTCGTAGTTTTGTTAATTTCTCATCAATCGCAACTTTGTTTTCAGTGAAATTTGTTTTATTGTGATTCTAACTCGCTATATATTAGGGGAGTAATGTTAATATAATATATATTTTTGGAACCAAAATCCACTTTTTTCCGTAATGGTACCCCTTTGAGTTTCGACCAATTTTGTTGTTTTTTGAATTTTTCCTAAATCAGAACTCTGTTTTCGATGAAATAAATGGTGTATGCTTCCGTATTAGATAAAATATATTTTATAAACATTTTTACTGAAAATACAGTTTAGAATGAGCGTCGGTATCCCATGTATATCAGATATTGCAGACGTATTTCATAGATGGTTCTTTCTTATGTTCGCGCAGCTTCGTAATTTTGTCAATATCTCATCACTCGCAGCTTTGTTTTTACTGAAATTAGTTTTATTGTGATTATAACTCGCTATATATTAGGGGAGTAATGTTAATATAATATATATTTTTGGAACCAAAATCCACTATTTTCTGTGATTGTACCCCTTTGAGTTTCGACCAATTTTGTTGTTTTTTGAATTTCTCCTAAATCGGAACTTTGTTTTCGATGAAATAAATTGTGTATGCTTCCGTACTAGATCAAATATCTTTTATAAACATTCTTACTGAAAATACAGTATAGAATGAGCGTCGTTATCCCATGTATATCAAATATTACAGACGTTTTTCCGAGATGGTTCTTTCTTATGTTCGCGCAGCTTCGTAGTTTTGTCAATATCTCATCACTCGCAACTTTGTTTTTAGTGAAATTAGTTTTATTCTGATTATAACTCGCTATATATTAGGGGTGTAATGTTAATATAATATATATTTTTGGAACCAAAATCCACTATTTTCGGTGATGGTACCCCTTTGAGTTTCGACCAATTTTGTTGTTTTTTGAATTTCTCCAAAATCGGAACTCTGTTTTCGATGAAATAAATTGTGTAAGCTTCAGCAGTACTAGATCAAATATCTTTTATAAACATTATTACTTAAAATACAGTATAGAATGAGCGTCGGTATCCCATGTATATCAAATATTACAGACGTTTTTCCGAGATGGTTCTTTCTTATGTTCGCGCAGCTTCGTAGTTTTGTCAATATCTCATCACTCACAACTTTGTTTTTAGTGAAATTAGTTTTATCGTGATTCTAACTCGCTATATATTAGGGGAGTAATGTTAATATAATATATATTTTTGGAACCAAAATCCACTATTTTCTGTGATGGTACCTTTTAGTTTCGACCAATTTTGTTGTTTTTTGAATTTCTCCAAAATCGGAACTCTGTTTTCGATGAAATAAATTGTGTAAGCTTCAGTACTAGATCAAATATCTTTTATAAACATTCTTACTGAAAATAAAGTATATAATGAGCGTCTTTATCCCATGTATATCAGATATTACATACGTTTTTTCCGAGATGGTTCTTTCTTAGGTTCGCGCAGCTTCGTAGTTTTGTTAATTTCTCATCACTCGCAACTTTGTTTTCAGTGAAATTTGTGTTATTGTGATTCTAACTCGATATATATTAGGGGAGTAATGTTAATATAATATATATTTATGAACCAAAATCCACTATTTTCCGTGATGGTACCCCTTTGAGTTTCGACCAATTTTGTTGTTTTTTGAATTTCTCCTAAATCGGAACTCTGTTTTCGATGAAATAAAATGTGTATGCTTCTGTACTTGATCAAATATCTTTTATAAACATTCTTACTGAAAATAAAGTTTAGAATGAGCATCGTTATCCCATGTATATCAGATATTACATACTTTTTCCGAGATGGTTCTTTCTTAGGTTCGCGCAGCTTCGTAGTTTTGTTAATTTCTCATCAATCGCAACTTTGTTTTCAGTGAAATTTGTTTTATTGTGATTCTAACTCGCTATATATTAGGGGAGTAATGTTAATATAATATATATTTTTGGAACCAAAATCCACTTTTTTCCGTAATGGTACCCCTTTGAGTTTCGACCAATTTTGTTGTTTTTTGAATTTTTCCTAAATCGGAACTCTGTTTTCGATGAAATAAATGGTGTATGCTTCCGTACTAGATAAAATATATTTTATAAACATTTTTACTGAAAATACAGTTTAGAATGAGCGTCGGTATCCCATGTATATCAGATATTGCAGACGTATTTCATAGATGGTTCTTTCTTATGTTCGCGCAGCTTCGTAATTTTGTCAATATCTCATCACTCGCAGCTTTGTTTTTACTGAAATTAGTTTTATTGTGATTATAACTCGCTATATATTAGGGTAGTAATGTTAATATAATATATATTTTTGGAACCAAAATCCACTATTTTCTGTGATTGTACCCCTTTGAGTTTCGACCAATTTTGTTGTTTTTTGAATTTCTCCTAAATCGGAACTTTGTTTTCGATGAAATAAATTGTGTATGCTTCCGTACTAGATCAAATATCTTTTATAAACATTCTTACTGAAAATACAGTATAGAATGAGCGTCGGTATCCCATGTATATCAAATATTACAGACGTTTTTCCGAGATGGTTCTTTCTTATGTTCGCGCAGCTTCGTAGTTTTGTCAATATCTCATCACTCGCAACTTTGTTTTTAGTGAAATTAGTTTTATTCTGATTATAACTCGCTATATATTAGGGGAGTAATGTTAATATAATATATATTTTTGGAACCAAAATCCACTATTTTCGGTGATGGTACCCCTTTGAGTTTCGACCAATTTTGTTGTTTTTTGAATTTCTCCAAAATCGGAACTCTGTTTTCGATGAAATAAATTGTGTAAGCTTCAGTACTAGATCAAATATCTTTTATAAACATTCTTACTTAAAATACAGTATAGAATGAGCGTCGGTATCCCATGTATATCAAATATTACAGACGTTTTTCCGAGATGGTTCTTTCTTATGTTCGCGCAGCTTCGTAGTTTTGTCAATATCTCATCACTCACAACTTTGTTTTTAGTGAAATTAGTTTTATTCTGATTATAACTCGCTATATATTAGGGGAGTAATGTTAATATAATATATATTTTTGGAACCAAAATCCACTATTTTCTGTGATGGTACCTTTTAGTTTCGACCAATTTTGTTGTTTTTTGAATTTCTCCAAAATCGGAACTCTGTTTTCGATGAAATAAATTGTGTAAGCTTCAGTACTAGATCAAATATATTTTATAAACATTCTTACTGAAAATAAAGTATATAATGAGCGTCTTTATCCCATGTATATCAGATATTACATACGTTTTTTCCGAGATGGTTCTTTCTTAGGTTCGCGCAGCTTCGTAGTTTTGTTAATTTCTCATCACTCGCAACTTTGTTTTCAGTGAAATTTGTGTTATTGTGATTCTAACTCGATATATATTAGGGGAGTAATGTTAATATAATATATATTTATGAACCAAAATCCATTATTTTCCGTGATGGTACCCCTTTGAGTTTCTACCAATTTTGTTGTTTTTTGAATTTCTTCTAAATCGGAACTCTGTTTTCGATGAAATAAAATGTGTATGCTTCTGTACTTGATCAAATATCTTTTATAAACATTCTTACTGAAAATAAAGTTTAGAATGAGCATCGTTATCCCATGTATATCAGATATTACATACTTTTTCCGAGATGGTTCTTTCTTAGGTTCGCGCAGCTTCGTAGTTTTGTTAATTTCTCATCAATCGCAACTTTGTTTTCAGTGAAATTTGTTTTATTGTGATTCTAACTCGCTATATATTAGGGGAGTAATGTTAATATAATATATATTTTTGGAACCAAAATCCACTTTTTTCCGTAATGGTACCCCTTTGAGTTTCGACCAATTTTGTTGTTTTTTGAATTTTTCCTAAATCGGAACTCTGTTTTCGATGAAATAAATTGTGTATGCTTCCGTACTAGATAAAATATATTTTATAAACATTTTTACTGAAAATACAGTTTAGAATGAGCGTCGGTATCCCATGTATATCAGATATTGCAGACGTATTTCATAGATGGTTCTTTCTTATGTTCGCGCAGCTTCGTAATTTTATCAATATCTCATCACTCGCAGCTTTGTTTTTACTGAAATTAGTTTTATTGTGATTATAACTCGCTATATATTAGGGGAGTAATGTTAATATAATATATATTTTTGGAACCAAAATCCACTATTTTCTGTGATTGTACCCCTTTGAGTTTCGACCAATTTTGTTGTTTTTTGAATTTCTCCTAAATCGGAACTTTGTTTTCGATGAAATAAATTGTGTATGCTTCCGTACTAGATCAAATATATTTTATAAACATTCTTACTGAAAATACAGTATAGAATGAGCGTCGGTATCCCATGTATATCAAATATTACAGACGTTTTTCTGACATGGTTCTTTCTTATGTTCGCGCAGCTTCGTAGTTTTGTCAATATCTCATCACTAGCAACTTTGTTTTTAGTGAAATTAGTTTTATCGTGATTCTAACTCGCTATATATTAGGGGAGTAATGTTAATATAATATATATTTTTGGAACCAAAATCCACTATTTTCCGTGACGGTACCCCTTTGAGTTTCGACCAATTTTGTTGTTTTTGGAATTTCTCCTAAATCGGAACTCTGATTTCGATGAAATAAATTATGTATGCTTCCGTACTAGATCAAATATCTTTTATAAATATTCATACTGAAAATACAGTTTAGAATGAGCGTCGGTATCCCATGTATATCAGATATTACAGACGTTTTTCCGAGATGGTTCTTTCTTATGTTCGCGCAGCTTCGTAGTTTTGTCAATATCTCTTCACTCGCAACTTTGTTTTTACTGAAATTAGTTTTATTGTGATTATAACTCGCTATATATTAGGGGAGAATGTTAATATAATATATATTTTTGGAACCAAAATCCACTATTTTCTGTGATTGTACCCCTTTGAGTTTTGACCAATTTTGTTGTTTTTTGAATTTCTCCTAAATCGGAACTTTGTTTTCGATGAAATAAATTGTGTATGCTTCCGTACTAGATCAAATATCTTCTATAAACATTATTACTGACAATAAAGTTTAGAATGAGCGTCGTTATCCCATGTACATCAGATATTACAGACGTTTTTCCGAGATGGTTCTTTCTTATGTTCACGCAGCTTCGTAGTTTTGTCAATATCTGAACACTCACAGCTTTGTTTTTAGTGAAATAGTTTTATTTTGTTTCTAACTCGATATATATTAGGGGAGTAATTTTAATATAATATATATATTTGGAACCAAAATCCACTATTTTCCGTGATGGTACCCCTTTAAGTTTCGACCAATTTTGTTGTTTTTTGAATTTCTCCTAAATCGGAACTTTGTTTTCGATGAAATAAATTGTGTATACTTCCGTACTAGTTCAAATATCCTTTATAAACACTCTTACTGAAAATACAGTATAGAATGAGCGTCGGTATCCCATGTATATCAAATATTACAGACGTTTTTCCAAGATGGTTCTATCTTATGTTCGCGCAGCTTCGTAGTTTTGTCAATTTCTCATCACTCGCAATTTTGTTTTCAGTGAAATTTGTGTTATTTTGATTCTAACTCGATATATATTAGGGGAGTAATGTTAATATAATATATATTTTTGGAACCAAAATCCACTATTTTCCGTGATGGTACCCCTTTGAGTTTCGACCAATTTTGTTGTTTTTTGAATTTTTCCTAAATCGGAACTCTGATTTCGATGAAATAAATTGTGTATGCTTCCGTACTCGATCAAATATCCTCTATAAACATTATTACTGAGAATAAAGTTTATAATGAGCGTCGTTATCCCATGTATATCAGATATTACAGACGTTTTTTTCCGAGATGGTTCTTTCTTAGGTTCGCGCAGCTTCGTAGTTTTGTTAATTTCTTATCACTCGCAACTTTGTTTTCAGTGAAATTTGTGTTATTGTGATTCTAAATCGCTATATATTAGGGGAGTAATGTTAATATAATATATATTTTTGGGACCAAAATCCACTATTTTCCGTGATGGTACCCCTTTGAGTTTCTACCAATTTTGTTGTTTTTTGAATTTCTCCTAAATTGGAACTCTGTTTTCGATGAAATAAAATGTGTATGCTTCTGTACTTGATCAAATATCTTTTATAAACATTCTTACTGAAAATAAAGTTAGAATGAGCGTCGTTATCCCATGTATATCAGATATTACATACATTTTACGAGATGGTTCTTTCTTAGGTTCGCGCAGCTTCGTAGTTTTGTTAATTTCTCATCGATCGCAACTTTGTTTTCAGTGAAATTTGTTTTATTGTGATTCTAACTCGCTATATATTAGGGGAGTAATGTTAATATAATATATATTTTTGTAACCAAAATCCACTTTTTTCTGTGATGGTACCCCTTTGAGTTTCGACCAATTTTGTTGTTTTTTGAATTTTTCCTAAATCGGAACTCTGTTTTCGATGAAATAAATTGTGTATGCTTCCGTACTAGATCAAATATATTTTATAAACATTCTTACTGAAAATACAGTTTATAATGAGCGTCGGTATCCCATGTATATCAGATATTGCAGACGTTTTTCATAGATGGTTCTTTCTTATGTTCGCGCAGCTTCGTAGTTTTGTCAATATCTCATCACTCGCAGCTTTGTTTTTAGTGAAATTAGTTTTATCGTGATTCTAACTCGATATATATTAGGGGAGTAATGTTAATATAATATATATTTTTGGAACCAAAATCCACTATTTTCCTTGAGTGTACCCATTTGAGTTTCGACCAATTTTTGTTTTTTTTTTGAATTTCTCCAAAATCGGAACTCTCTTTTCGATGAAATAAATTGTGTATACTTCCGTACTAGATCAAATATCTTTTATAAACATTCTTAATTAAAATACAGTATAGAATGAGCGTCGGTATCCCATGTATATCAAATATTACAGACGTTTTTCCGAGATGGTTCTTTCTTATGTTCGCGCAGCTTCGTAGTTTTGTCAATATCTCATCACTCGCAACTTTATTTTTAGTGAAATTAGTTTTATTCTGATTATAACTCGCTATATATTAGGGGAGTAATGTTAATATAATATATATTTTTGTAACCAAAATCCACTATTTTCCGTGACGGTACCCCTTTGAGTTTCGACCAATTTTGTTGTTTTTGGAATATCTCCTAAATCGGAACTCTGTTTTCGATGAAATAAATTGTGTATGCTTCCGTATTAGATCAAATATCTTTTATAAACATTCTTATTGAAAATACAGTTTAGAATGAGCGTCGGTATCCCATGTATATCAGATATTGCAGACGTTTTTCATAGATGGCACTTTCTTATGTTCGCGCAGCTTCGTAGTTTTGTCAATATCTCATCACTCGCAGCTTTGTTTTTAGTGAAATTAGTTTTATCGTGATTATAACTCGCTATATATTAGGGGAGTAATGTTAATATAATATATATTTTTGGAACCAAAATCCACTATTTTCCTTGAGTGTACCCCTTTGAGTTTGGACCAATTTTGTTGTTTTTTGAATTTCTCCTAAATCAGAACTCTGTTTTCGATGAAATAAATTGTGTATGCTTCCGTACTAGATCAAATATCTTTTATAAACATTCCTACTGAAAATACAGTATAGAATGAGCGTCGGTATCCTATGTATATCAGATATTACAGACCTTTTTCCGAGATGGTTCTTTCTTATGTTCGCGCAGCTTCGTAGTTTTGTTAATTTCTCATCAATCGCAACTTTGTTTTCAGTGAAATTTGTTTTATTGTGATTCTAAGTCGCTATATATTAGGGGAGTAATGTTAATATAATATATATTTTTGAAACCAAAACCACTTTTTTCCGTGATGGTACCCATTTGAGATTCGACCAATTTTGTTGTTTTTTGAATTTTTCCTAAATTGGAATTTTGTTTTCGATCAAATAAATTGTGTATGATTCCGTACTAGATCAAATATCTTTTATAAACATTCTTACTGAAAATACAGTTTAGAATGAGCGTCGGTATCCCATGTATATCAGATATTACAGACGTTTTTCCGAGATGGTTCTTTCTTATGTTCGCGCAGCTTCGTAGTTTTGTCAATATCTCATCACTTGCAACTTTGTTTTTAGTGAAATTAGTTTTATTGTGATTATAACTCGCTATATATTAGGGGAGTAATGTTAATATAATATATATTTTTGAACCAAAATCCACTTTTTTCTGTGATGGTACCCCTTTGAGTTTCGACCAATTTTGTTGTTTTTTGAATTTTTCCTAAATCGGAACTCTGTTTTCGATGAAATAAATTGTGTATGCTTCCGTACTAGATCAAATATCTTTTATAAACATTCTTACTGAAAATACAGTTTAGAATGAGCGTCGGTATCCCATGTATATCATATATTACAGACGTTTTTCCGAGATGGTTCTTTCATATGTTCGCGCAGCTTCGTAGTTTTGTCAATATCTCATCACTCGCAGCTTTGTTTTTAGTGAAATTAGTTTTATTGTGATTATAACTCGCTATATATTAGGGGAGTAATGTTAATATAATATATATTTTTGGAACCAAAATCCACTATTTTCCGTGACGGTACCCCTTTGAGTTTCGACCAATTTTGTTGCTTTTGGAATATCTCCTAAATCGGAACTCTGTTTTCGATGAAATAAATTGTGTATGCTTCCGTACTAGATCAAATATCTTTTATAAACATTCTTACTGAAAATACAGTTTAGAATGAGCGTCGGTATCCCATGTATATCAGATATTGCCGACGTTTTTCATAGATGACACTTTCTTATGTTCGCGCAGCTTCGTAGTTTTGTCAATATCTCATCACTCGCAGCTTTGTTTTTAGTGAAATTAGTTTTATCGTGATTCTAACTCGCTATATATTAGGGGAGTAATGTTAATATAATATATATATTTGGAACCAAAATCCACTATTTTCCGTGACGGTACCCCTTTGAGTTTCGACCAATTTTGTTGTTTTTGGAATTTCTCCTAAATCGGAACTCTGATTTCGATGAAATAAATTGTGTATGCTTCCGTACTAGATCAAATATCTTCTATAAACATTATTACTGACAATAAAGTTTAGAATGAGCGTCGTTATCCCATGCACATCAGATATTACAGACGTTTTTCCGAGATGGTTCTTTCTTATGTTCACGCAGCTTCGTAGTTTTGTCAATATCTCATCACTTGCAACTTTGTTTTTAGTGAAATTAGTTTTATCGTGATTCTAACTCGCTATATATTAGGGGAATAATGTTAATATAATATATATTTTTGGAACCAAAATCCACTATTTTCTGTGATTGTACCCCTTTGAGTTTCGACCAATTTTGTTGTTTTTTGAATTTCTCCTAAATCGGAACTTTGCTTTCGATGAAATAAATTGTGTATGCTTCCGTACTAGATCAAATATCTTTTATAAACATTCTTACTGAAAATACAGTTTAGAATGAGCGTCGGTATCCCATGTATATCATATATTACAGACGTTTTTCCGAGATGGTTCTTTCATATGTTCGCGCAGCTTCGTAGTTTTGTCAATATCTCATCACTCGCAACTTTGTTTTTAGTGAAATTAGTTTTATTGTGATTATAAATCGCTATATATTAGGAGAGTAATGTTAATATAATATATATTTTTGGAACCAAAATCCACTATTTTCCGTGATGGTAACCCCTATGAGTTTCGACCAATTTTGTTGTTTTTTGAATTTCTCCTAAATCGGAACTCTGATTTCGATGAAATAAATTGTGTATGCTTCCGTACTCGATCAAATATCTTCTATAAACATTATTACTGACAATAAAGTTTATAATGAGCGTCGTTATCCCATGTATATCAGATATTACAGACGTTTTTTCCGAGATGGTTCTTTCTTAGGTTCGCGCAGCTTAATTGTTTTGTTAATTTCTTATCACTCGCAACTTTATTTTCAGTGAAATTTGTGTTATTGTGATTCTAAATCGCTATATATTAGGGGAGTAATGTTAATATAATATATATTTTTGGGACCAAAATCCATTATTTTCCGTGATGGTACCCCTTTGAGTTTCTACCAATTTTGTTGTTTTTTGAATTTCTTCTAAATCGGAACTCTGTTTTCGATGAAATAAAATGTGTATGCTTCTGTACTTGATCAAATATCTTTTATAAACATTCTTACTGAAAATAAAGTTTAGAATGAGCATCGTTATCCCATGTATATCAGATATTACATACTTTTTCCGAGATGGTTCTTTCTTAGGTTCGCGCAGCTTCGTAGTTTTGTTAATTTCTCATCAATCGCAACTTTGTTTTCAGTGAAATTTGTTTTATTGTGATTCTAACTCGCTATATATTAGGGGAGTAATGTTAATATAATATATATTTTTGGAACCAAAATCCACTTTTTTCCGTAATGGTACCCCTTTGAGTTTCGACCAATTTTGTTGTTTTTTGAATTTTTCCTAAATCGGAACTCTGTTTTCGATGAAATAAATGGTGTATGCTTCCGTACTAGATAAAATATATTTTATAAACATTTTTACTGAAAATACAGTTTAGAATGAGCGTCGATATCCCATGTATATCAGATATTGCAGACGTATTTCATAGATGGTTCTTTCTTATGTTCGCGCAGCTTCGTAATTTTGTCAATATCTCATCACTCGCAGCTTTGTTTTTACTGAAATTAGTTTTATTGTGATTATAACTCGCTATATATTAGGGTAGTAATGTTAATATAATATATATTTTTGGAACCAAAATCCACTATTTTCTGTGATTGTACCCCTTTGAGTTTCGACCAATTTTGTTGTTTTTTGAATTTCTCCTAAATCGGAACTTTGTTTTCGATGAAATAAATTGTGTATGCTTCCGTACTAGATCAAATATCTTTTATAAACATTCTTACTGAAAATACAGTATAGAATGAGCGTCGGTATCCCATGTATATCAAATATTACAGACGTTTTTCCGAGATGGTTCTTTCTTATGTTCGCGCAGCTTCGTAGTTTTGTCAATATCTCATCACTCGCAACTTTGTTTTTAGTGAAATTAGTTTTATTCTGATTATAACTCGCTATATATTAGGGGAGTAATGTTAATATAATATATATTTTTGGAACCAAAATCCACTATTTTCGGTGATGGTACCCCTTTGAGTTTCGACCAATTTTGTTGTTTTTTGAATTTCTCCTAAATCGGAACTTTGTTTTCGATGAAATAAATTGTGTATGCTTCCGTACTAGATCAAATATATTTTATAAACATTCTTACTGAAAATACAGTATAGAATGAGCGTCGGTATCCCATGTATATCAAATATTACAGACGTTTTTCTGACATGGTTCTTTCTTATGTTCGCGCAGCTTCGTAGTTTTGTCAATATCTCATCACTAGCAACTTTGTTTTTAGTGAAATTAGTTTTATTCTGATTATAACTCGCTATATATTAGGGGAGTAATGTTAATATAATATATATTTTTGGAACCAAAATCCACTATTTTCTGTGATGGTACCTTTTAGTTTCGACCAATTTTGTTGTTTTTTGAATTTCTCCAAAATCGGAACTCTGTTTTCGATGAAATAAATTGTGTAAGCTTCAGTACTAGATCAAATATATTTTATAAACATTCTTACTGAAAATAAAGTATATAATGAGCGTCTTTATCCCATGTATATCAGATATTACATACGTTTTTTCCGAGATGGTTCTTTCTTAGGTTCGCGCAGCTTCGTAGTTTTGTTAATTTCTCATCACTCGCAACTTTGTTTTCAGTGAAATTTGTGTTATTGTGATTCTAACTCGATATATATTAGGGGAGTAATGTTAATATAATATATATTTATGAACCAAAATCCACTATTTTCCGTGATGGTACCCCTTTGAGTTTCGACCAATTTTGTTGTTTTTTGAATTTCTCCTAAATCGGAACTCTGTTTTCGATGAAATAAAATGTGTATGCTTCTGTACTTGATCAAATATCTTTTATAAACATTCTTACTGAAAATAAAGTTTAGAATGAGCATCGTTATCCCATGTATATCAGATATTACATACTTTTTCCGAGATGGTTCTTTCTTAGGTTCGCGCAGCTTCGTAGTTTTGTTAATTTCTCATCAATCGCAACTTTGTTTTCAGTGAAATTTGTTTTATTGTGATTCTAACTCGCTATATATTAGGGGAGTAATGTTAATATAATATATATTTTTGGAACCAAAATCCACTTTTTTCCGTAATGGTACCCCTTTGAGTTTCGACCAATTTTGTTGTTTTTTGAATTTTTCCTAAATCGGAACTCTGTTTTCGATGAAATAAATTGTGTATGCTTCCGTACTAGATAAAATATATTTTATAAACATTTTTACTGAAAATACAGTTTAGAATGAGCGTCGGTATCCCATGTATATCAGATATTGCAGACGTATTTCATAGATGGTTCTTTCTTATGTTCGCGCAGCTTCGTAATTTTATCAATATCTCATCACTCGCAGCTTTGTTTTTACTGAAATTAGTTTTATTGTGATTATAACTCGCTATATATTAGGGGAGTAATGTTAATATAATATATATTTTTGGAACCAAAATCCACTATTTTCTGTGATTGTACCCCTTTGAGTTTCGACCAATTTTGTTGTTTTTTGAATTTCTCCTAAATCGGAACTTTGTTTTCGATGAAATAAATTGTGTATGCTTCCGTACTAGATCAAATATATTTTATAAACATTCTTACTGAAAATACAGTATAGAATGAGCGTCGGTATCCCATGTATATCAAATATTACAGACGTTTTTCTGACATGGTTCTTTCTTATGTTCGCGCAGCTTCGTAGTTTTGTCAATATCTCATCACTAGCAACTTTGTTTTTAGTGAAATTAGTTTTATCGTGATTCTAACTCGCTATATATTAGGGGAGTAATGTTAATATAATATATATTTTTGGAACCAAAATCCACTATTTTCCGTGACGGTACCCCTTTGAGTTTCGACCAATTTTGTTGTTTTTGGAATTTCTCCTAAATCGGAACTCTGATTTCGATGAAATAAATTATGTATGCTTCCGTACTAGATCAAATATCTTTTATAAATATTCATACTGAAAATACAGTTTAGAATGAGCGTCGGTATCCCATGTATATCAGATATTACAGACGTTTTTCCGAGATGGTTCTTTCTTATGTTCGCGCAGCTTCGTAGTTTTGTCAATATCTCTTCACTCGCAACTTTGTTTTTACTGAAATTAGTTTTATTGTGATTATAACTCGCTATATATTAGGGGAGAATGTTAATATAATATATATTTTTGGAACCAAAATCCACTATTTTCTGTGATTGTACCCCTTTGAGTTTCGACCAATTTTGTTGTTTTTTGAATTTCTCCTAAATCGGAACTTTGTTTTCGATGAAATAAATTGTGTATGCTTCCGTACTAGATCAAATATCTTTTATAAACATTCTTACTGAAAATACAGTATAGAATGAGCGTCGTTATCCCATGTATATCAAATATTACAGACGTTTTTCCGAGATGGTTCTTTCTTATGTTCGCGCAGCTTCGTAGTTTTGTCAATATCTCATCACTCGCAACTTTGTTTTTAGTGAAATTAGTTTTATTCTGATTATAACTCGCTATATATTAGGGGTGTAATGTTAATATAATATATATTTTTGGAACCAAAATCCACTATTTTCGGTGATGGTACCCCTTTGAGTTTCGACCAATTTTGTTGTTTTTTGAATTTCTCCAAAATCGGAACTCTGTTTTCGATGAAATAAATTGTGTAAGCTTCAGCAGTACTAGATCAAATATCTTTTATAAACATTCTTACTTAAAATACAGTATAGAATGAGCGTCGGTATCCCATGTATATCAAATATTACAGACGTTTTTCCGAGATGGTTCTTTCTTATGTTCGCGCAGCTTCGTAGTTTTGTCAATATCTCATCACTCACAACTTTGTTTTTAGTGAAATTAGTTTTATCGTGATTCTAACTCGCTATATATTAGGGGAGTAATGTTAATATAATATATATTTTTGGAACCAAAATCCACTATTTTCTGTGATGGTACCTTTTAGTTTCGACCAATTTTGTTGTTTTTTGAATTTCTCCAAAATCGGAACTCTGTTTTCGATGAAATAAATTGTGTAAGCTTCAGTACTAGATCAAATATATTTTATAAACATTCTTACTGAAAATAAAGTATATAATGAGCGTCTTTATCCCATGTATATCAGATATTACATACGTTTTTTCCGAGATGGTTCTTTCTTAGGTTCGCGCAGCTTCGTAGTTTTGTTAATTTCTCATCACTCGCAACTTTGTTTTCAGTGAAATTTGTGTTATTGTGATTCTAACTCGATATATATTAGGGGAGTAATGTTAATATAATATATATTTATGAACCAAAATCCACTATTTTCCGTGATGGTACCCCTTTGAGTTTCGACCAATTTTGTTGTTTTTTGAATTTCTCCTAAATCGGAACTCTGTTTTCGATGAAATAAAATGTGTATGCTTCTGTACTTGATCAAATATCTTTTATAAACATTCTTACTGAAAATAAAGTTTAGAATGAGCATCGTTATCCCATGTATATCAGATATTACATACTTTTTCCGAGATGGTTCTTTCTTAGGTTCGCGCAGCTTCGTAGTTTTGTTAATTTCTCATCAATCGCAACTTTGTTTTCAGTGAAATTTGTTTTATTGTGATTCTAACTCGCTATATATTAGGGGAGTAATGTTAATATAATATATATTTTTGGAACCAAAATCCACTTTTTTCCGTAATGGTACCCCTTTGAGTTTCGACCAATTTTGTTGTTTTTTGAATTTTTCCTAAATCGGAACTCTGTTTTCGATGAAATAAATTGTGTATGCTTCCGTACTAGATAAAATATATTTTATAAACATTTTTACTGAAAATACAGTTTAGAATGAGCGTCGGTATCCCATGTATATCAGATATTGCAGACGTATTTCATAGATGGTTCTTTCTTATGTTCGCGCAGCTTCGTAATTTTATCAATATCTCATCACTCGCAGCTTTGTTTTTACTGAAATTAGTTTTATTGTGATTATAACTCGCTATATATTAGGGGAGTAATGTTAATATAATATATATTTTTGGAACCAAAATCCACTATTTTCTGTGATTGTACCCCTTTGAGTTTCGACCAATTTTGTTGTTTTTTGAATTTCTCCTAAATCGGAACTTTGTTTTCGATGAAATAAATTGTGTATGCTTCCGTACTAGATCAAATATATTTTATAAACATTCTTACTGAAAATACAGTATAGAATGAGCGTCGGTATCCCATGTATATCAAATATTACAGACGTTTTTCTGACATGGTTCTTTCTTATGTTCGCGCAGCTTCGTAGTTTTGTCAATATCTCATCACTAGCAACTTTGTTTTTAGTGAAATTAGTTTTATCGTGATTCTAACTCGCTATATATTAGGGGAGTAATGTTAATATAATATATATTTTTGGAACCAAAATCCACTATTTTCCGTGACGGTACCCCTTTGAGTTTCGACCAATTTTGTTGTTTTTGGAATTTCTCCTAAATCGGAACTCTGATTTCGATGAAATAAATTATGTATGCTTCCGTACTAGATCAAATATCTTTTATAAATATTCATACTGAAAATACAGTTTAGAATGAGCGTCGGTATCCCATGTATATCAGATATTACAGACGTTTTTCCGAGATGGTTCTTTCTTATGTTCGCGCAGCTTCGTAGTTTTGTCAATATCTCTTCACTCGCAACTTTGTTTTTACTGAAATTAGTTTTATTGTGATTATAACTCGCTATATATTAGGGGAGAATGTTAATATAATATATATTTTTGGAACCAAAATCCACTATTTTCTGTGATTGTACCCCTTTGAGTTTTGACCAATTTTGTTGTTTTTTGAATTTCTCCTAAATCGGAACTTTGTTTTCGATGAAATAAATTGTGTATGCTTCCGTACTAGATCAAATATCTTCTATAAACATTATTACTGACAATAAAGTTTAGAATGAGCGTCATTATCCCATGTACATCAGATATTACAGACGTTTTTACGAGATGGTTCTTTCTTATGTTCACGCAGCTTCGTAGTTTTGTCAATATCTGAACACTCACAGCTTTGTTTTTAGTGAAATAGTTTTATTTTGTTTCTAACTCGATATATATTAGGGGAGTAATTTTAATATAATATATATATTTGGAACCAAAATCCACTATTTTCCGTGATGGTACCCCTTTAAGTTTCGACCAATTTTGTTGTTTTTTGAATTTCTCCTAAATCGGAACTTTGTTTTCGATGAAATAAATTGTGTATACTTCCGTACTAGTTCAAATATCCTTTATAAACACTCTTACTGAAAATACAGTATAGAATGAGCGTCGGTATCCCATGTATATCAAATATTACAGACGTTTTTCCAAGATGGTTCTTTCTTATGTTCGCGCAGCTTCGTAGTTTTGTCAATTTCTCATCACTCGCAATTTTGTTTTCAGTGAAATTTGTGTTATTTTGATTCTAACTCGATATATATTAGGGGAGTAATGTTAATATAATATATATTTTTGGAACCAAAATCCACTATTTTCCGTGATGGTACCCCTTTGAGTTTCGACCAATTTTGTTGTTTTTTGAATTTTTCCTAAATCGGAACTCTGATTTCGATGAAATAAATTGTGTATGCTTCCGTACTCGATCAAATATCCTCTATAAACATTATTACTGAGAATAAAGTTTATAATGAGCGTCGTTATCCCATGTATATCAGATATTACAGACGTTTTTTTCCGAGATGGTTCTTTCTTAGGTTCGCGCAGCTTCGTAGTTTTGTTAATTTCTTATCACTCGCAACTTTGTTTTCAGTGAAATTTGTGTTATTGTGATTCTAAATCGCTATATATTAGGGGAGTAATGTTAATATAATATATATTTTTGGGACCAAAATCCACTATTTTCCGTGATGGTACCCCTTTGAGTTTCTACCAATTTTGTTGTTTTTTGAATTTCTCCTAAATTGGAACTCTGTTTTCGATGAAATAAAATGTGTATGCTTCTGTACTTGATCAAATATCTTTTATAAACATTCTTACTGAAAATAAAGTTAGAATGAGCGTCGTTATCCCATGTATATCAGATATTACATACATTTTACGAGATGGTTCTTTCTTAGGTTCGCGCAGCTTCGTAGTTTTGTTAATTTCTCATCGATCGCAACTTTGTTTTCAGTGAAATTTGTTTTATTGTGATTCTAACTCGCTATATATTAGGGGAGTAATGTTAATATAATATATATTTTTGTAACCAAAATCCACTTTTTTCTGTGATGGTACCCCTTTGAGTTTCGACCAATTTTGTTGTTTTTTGAATTTTTCCTAAATCGGAACTCTGTTTTCGATGAAATAAATTGTGTATGCTTCCGTACTAGATCAAATATATTTTATAAACATTCTTACTGAAAATACAGTTTATAATGAGCGTCGGTATCCCATGTATATCAGATATTGCAGACGTTTTTCATAGATGGTTCTTTCTTATGTTCGCGCAGCTTCGTAGTTTTGTCAATATCTCATCACTCGCAGCTTTGTTTTTAGTGAAATTAGTTTTATCGTGATTCTAACTCGATATATATTAGGGGAGTAATGTTAATATAATATATATTTTTGTAACCAAAATCCACTATTTTCCGTGACGGTACCCCTTTGAGTTTCGACCAATTTTGTTGTTTTTGGAATATCTCCTAAATCGGAACTCTGTTTTCGATGAAATAAATTGTGTATGCTTCCGTATTAGATCAAATATCTTTTATAAACATTCTTACTGAAAATACAGTTTAGAATGAGCGTCGGTATCCCATGTATATCAGATATTGCAGACGTTTTTCATAGATGGCACTTTCTTATGTTCGCGCAGCTTCGTAGTTTTGTCAATATCTCATCACTCGCAGCTTTGTTTTTAGTGAAATTAGTTTTATCGTGATTATAACTCGCTATATATTAGGGGAGTAATGTTAATATAATATATATTTTTGGAACCAAAATCCACTATTTTCCTTGAGTGTACCCATTTGAGTTTCGACCAATTTTTGTTTTTTTTTGAATTTCTCCAAAATCGGAACTCTCTTTTCGATGAAATAAATTGTGTATACTTCCGTACTAGATCAAATATCTTTTATAAACATTCTTAATTAAAATACAGTATAGAATGAGCGTCGGTATCCCATGTATATCAAATATTACAGACGTTTTTCCGAGATGGTTCTTTCTTATGTTCGCGCAGCTTCGTAGTTTTGTCAATATCTCATCACTCGCAACTTTGTTTTTAGTGAAATTAGTTTTATTCTGATTATAACTCGCTATATATTAGGGGAGTAATGTTAATATAATATATATTTTTGTAACCAAAATCCACTATTTTCCGTGACGGTACCCCTTTGAGTTTCGACCAATTTTGTTGTTTTTGGAATATCTCCTAAATCGGAACTCTGTTTTCGATGAAATAAATTGTGTATGCTTCCGTATTAGATCAAATATCTTTTATAAACATTCTTACTGAAAATACAGTTTAGAATGAGCGTCGGTATCCCATGTATATCAGATATTGCAGACGTTTTTCATAGATGGCACTTTCTTATGTTCGCGCAGCTTCGTAGTTTTGTCAATATCTAATCACTCGCAGCTTTGTTTTTAGTGAAATTAGTTTTATCGTGATTATAACTCGCTATATATTAGGGGAGTAATGTTAATATAATATATATTTTTGGAACCAAAATCCACTATTTTCCTTGAGTGTACCCCTTTGAGTTTGGACCAATTTTGTTGTTTTTTGAATTTCTCCTAAATCAGAACTCTGTTTTCGATGAAATAAATTGTGTATGCTTCCGTACTAGATCAAATATCTTTTATAAACATTCCTACTGAAAATACAGTATAGAATGAGCGTCGGTATCCTATGTATATCAGATATTACAGACCTTTTTCCGAGATGGTTCTTTCTTATGTTCGCGCAGCTTCGTAGTTTTGTTAATTTCTCATCAATCGCAACTTTGTTTTCAGTGAAATTTGTTTTATTGTGATTCTAAGTCGCTATATATTAGGGGAGTAATGTTAATATAATATATATTTTTGAAACCAAAACCACTTTTTTCCGTGATGGTACCCATTTGAGGTTCGACCAATTTTGTTGTTTTTTGAATTTTTCCTAAATTGGAATTTTGTTTTCGATCAAATAAATTGTGTATGATTCCGTACTAGATCAAATATCTTTTATAAACATTCTTACTGAAAATACAGTTTAGAATGAGCGTCGGTATCCCATGTATATCAGATATTACAGACGTTTTTCCGAGATGGTTCTTTCTTATGTTCGCGCAGCTTCGTAGTTTTGTCAATATCTCATCACTTGCAACTTTGTTTTTAGTGAAATTAGTTTTATTGTGATTATAACTCGCTATATATTAGGGGAGTAATGTTAATATAATATATATTTTTGAACCAAAATCCACTTTTTTCTGTGATGGTACCCCTTTGAGTTTCGACCAATTTTGTTGTTTTTTGAATTTTTCCTAAATCGGAACTCTGTTTTCGATGAAATAAATTGTGTATGCTTCCGTACTAGATCAAATATCTTTTATAAACATTCTTACTGAAAATACAGTTTAGAATGAGCGTCGGTATCCCATGTATATCATATATTACAGACGTTTTTCCGAGATGGTTCTTTCATATGTTCGCGCAGCTTCGTAGTTTTGTCAATATCTCATCACTCGCAGCTTTGTTTTTAGTGAAATTAGTTTTATTGTGATTATAACTCGCTATATATTAGGGGAGTAATGTTAATATAATATATATTTTTGGAACCAAAATCCACTATTTTCCGTGACGGTACCCCTTTGAGTTTCGACCAATTTTGTTGCTTTTGGAATATCTCCTAAATCGGAACTCTGTTTTCGATGAAATAAATTGTGTATGCTTCCGTACTAGATCAAATATCTTTTATAAACATTCTTACTGAAAATACAGTTTAGAATGAGCGTCGGTATCCCATGTATATCAGATATTGCCGACGTTTTTCATAGATGGCACTTTCTTATGTTCGCGCAGCTTCGTAGTTTTGTCAATATCTCATCACTCGCAGCTTTGTTTTTAGTGAAATTAGTTTTATCGTGATTCTAACTCGCTATATATTAGGGGAGTAATGTTAATATAATATATATTTTTGGAACCAAAATCCACTATTTTCCGTGACGGTACCCCTTTGAGTTTCGACCAATTTTGTTGTTTTTGGAATTTCTCCTAAATCGGAACTCTGATTTCGATGAAATAAATTGTGTATGCTTCCGTACTAGATCAAATATCTTCTATAAACATTATTACTGACAATAAAGTTTAGAATGAGCGTCGTTATCCCATGCACATCAGATATTACAGACGTTTTTCCGAGATGGTTCTTTCTTATGTTCACGCAGCTTCGTAGTTTTGTCAATATCTCATCACTTGCAACTTTGTTTTTAGTGAAATTAGTTTTATCGTGATTCTAACTCGCTATATATTAGGGGAATAATGTTAATATAATATATATTTTTGGAACCAAAATCCACTATTTTCTGTGATTGTACCCCTTTGAGTTTCGACCAATTTTGTTGTTTTTTGAATTTCTCCTAAATCGGAACTTTGCTTTCGATGAAATAAATTGTGTATGCTTCCGTACTAGATCAAATATCTTTTATAAACATTCTTACTGAAAATAAAGTATATAATGAGCGTCGGTATCCCATGTATATCATATATTACAGACGTTTTTCCGAGATGGTTCTTTCATATGTTCGCGCAGCTTCGTAGTTTTGTCAATATCTCATCACTCGCAACTTTGTTTTTAGTGAAATTAGTTTTATTGTGATTATAAATCGCTATATATTAGGAGAGTAATGTTAATATAATATATATTTTTGGAACCAAAATCCACTATTTTCCGTGATGGTAACCCCTATGAGTTTCGACCAATTTTGTTGTTTTTTGAATTTCTCCTAAATCGGAACTCTGATTTCGATGAAATAAATTGTGTATGCTTCCGTACTCGATCAAATATCTTCTATAAACATTATTACTGACAATAAAGTTTATAATGAGCGTCGTTATCCCATGTATATCAGATATTACAGACGTTTTTTCCGAGATGGTTCTTTCTTAGGTTCGCGCAGCTTAATTGTTTTGTTAATTTCTTATCACTCGCAACTTTGTTTTCAGTGAAATTTGTGTTATTGTGATTCTAAATCGCTATATATTAGGGGAGTAATGTTAATATAATATATATTTTTGGGACCAAAATCCATTATTTTCCGTGATGGTACCCCTTTGAGTTTCTACCAATTTTGTTATTTTTTGAATTTCTACTAAATTGGAACTCTGTTTTCGACGAAATAAAATGTGTATGCTTCTGTACTTGATCAAATATCTTTTATAAACATTCTTACTGAAAATAAAGTTTAGAATGAGCGTCGTTATCCCATGTATATCAGATATTACATACATTTTCCGAGATGGTTCTTTCTTAGGTTCGCGCAGCTTCGTAGTTTTGTTAATTTCTCATCAATCGCAACTTTGTTTTCAGTGAAATTTGTTTTATTGTGATTCTAACTCGCTATATATTAGGGGAGTAATGTTAATATAATATATATTTTTGGAACCAAAATCCACTATTTTCCGTGACGGTACCCCTTTGAGTTTCGACCAATTTTGTTGTTTTGGGAATTTCTCCTAAATCGGAACTCTTATTTCGATGAAATAAATTGTGTATGCTTCCGTACTAGATCAAATATCTTCTATAAACATTATTACTGAATATAAAGTTTAGAATGAGCGTAGTTATCCCATGTACATCAGATATTACAGACGTTTTTCCGAGATGGTTCTTTCTTATGTTCACGCAGCTTCGTAGTTTTGTCAATATCTCATCACTTGCAACTTTGTTTTTAGTGAAATTAGTTTTATCGTGATTCTAACTCGCTATATATTAGGGGAGTAATGTTAATATAATATATATATTTGGAACCAAAATCCACTATTTTCCGTGATGGTACCCCTTTGAGTTTCGACCAATTTTGTTGTTTTTTGAATTTTTCCTAAATCGGAATTTTGTTTTCGATCAAATAAATTGTGTATGATTCCGTACTAGATCAAATATCTTTTATAAACATTCTTACTGAAAATACAGTTTAGAATGAGCGTCGGTATCCCATGTATATCAGATATTACAGACGTTTTTCCGAGATGGTTCTTTCTTATGTTCGCGCAGCTTCGTAGTTTTGTCAATATCTCATCACTTGCAACTTTGTTTTTAGTGAAATTAGTTTTATTGTGATTATAACTCGCTATATATTAGGGGAGTAATGTTAATATAATATATATTTTTGGAACCAAAATCCACTATTTTCTGTGATTGTACCCCTTTGAGTTTCGACCAATTTTGTTGTTTTTTGAATTTCTCCTAAATCGGAACTTTGTTTTCGATGAAATAAATTGTGTATGCTTCCGTACTAGATCAAATATCTTTTATAAACATTCTTACTGAAAATACAGTTTAGAATGAGCGTCGGTATCCCATGTATATCATATATTACAGACGTTTTTCCGAGATGGTTCTTTCATATGTTCGCGCAGCTTCGTAGTTTTGTCAATATCTCATCACTCGCAACTTTGTTTTTAGTGAAATTTGTTTTATTGTGATTATAACTCGCTATATATTAGGGGATTAATGTTAATATAATATATATTTTTGGAACCAAAATCCACTATTTTCCGTGATGGTAACCCCTATGAGTTTCGACCAATTTTGTTGTTTTTTGAATTTCTCCTAAATCGGAACTCTGATTTCGATGAAATAAATTGTGTATGCTTCCGTACTCGATCAAATATCTTCTATAAACATTATTACTGACAATAAAGGTTATAATGAGCGTCGTTATCCCATGTATATCAGATATTACAGACGTTTTTTCCGAGATGGTTCTTTCTTAGGTTCGCGCAGCTTCGTAGTTTTGTTAATTTCTTATCACTCGCAACTTTGTTTTCAGTGAAATTTGTGTTATTGTGATTCTAAATCGCTATATATTAGGGGAGTAATGTTAATATAATATATATTTTTGGGACCAAAATCCACTATTTTCCGTGATGGTACCCCTTTGAGTTTCTACCAATTTTGTTATTTTTTGAATTTCTCCTAAATTGGAACTCTGTTTTCGATGAAATAAAGTGTGTATGCTTCTGTACTTGATCAAATATATTTTATAAACATTCTTACTGAAAATAAAGTTTAGAATGAGCGTCGTTATCCCATGTATATCAGATATTACATACATTTTCCGAGATGGTTCTTTCTTAGGTTCGCGCAGCTTCGTAGTTTTGTTAATTTCTCATCAATCGCAACTTTGTTTTCAGTGAAATTTGTTTTATTGTGATTCTAACTCGCTATATATTAGGGGAGTAATGTTAATATAATATATATTTTTGGAACCAAAATCCACTATTTTCCGTGACGGTACCCCTTTGAGTTTCGACCAATTTTGTTGTTTTTGGAATTTCTCCTAAATCGGAACTCTTATTTCGATGAAATAAATTGTGTATGCTTCCGTACTAGATCAAATATCTTCTATAAACATTATTACTGAATATAAAGTTTAGAATGAGCGTAGTTATCCCATGTACATCAGATATTACAGACGTTTTTCCGAGATGGTTCTTTCTTATGTTCACGCAGCTTCGTAGTTTTGTCAATATGTCATCACTTGCAACTTTGTTTTTAGTGAAATTAGTTTTATCGTGATTCTAACTCTCTATATATTAGGGGAGTAATGTTAATATAATATATATATTTGGAACCAAAATCCACTATTTTCCGTGATGGTACCCCTTTGAGTTTCGACCAATTTTGTTGTTTTTTGAATTTTTCCTAAATCGGAATTTTGTTTTCGATCAAATAAATTGTGTATGATTCCGTACTAGATCAAATATCTTGTATAAACATTCTTACTGAAAATACAGTTTAGAATGAGCGTCGGTATCCCATGTATATCAGATATTACAGACGTTTTTCCGAGATGGTTCTTTCTTATGTTCGCGCAGCTTCGTAGTTTTGTCAATATCTCATCACTTGCAACTTTGTTTTTAGTGAAATTAGTTTTATTGTGATTATAACTCGCTATATATTAGGGGAGTAATGTTAATATAATATATATTTTTGAACCAAAATCCACTTTTTTCTGTGATGGTACCCCTTTGAGTTTCGACCAATTTTGTTGTTTTTTGAATTTTTCCTAAATCGGAACTCTGTTTTCGATGAAATAAATTGTGTATGCTTCCGTACTAGATCAAATATCTTTTATAAACATTCTTACTGAAAATACAGTTTAGAATGAGCGTCGGTATCCCATGTATATCATATATTACAGACGTTTTTCCGAGATGGTTCTTTCATATGTTCGCGCAGCTTCGTAGTTTTGTCAATATCTCATGACTCGCAACTTTGTTTTTAGTGAAATTTGTTTTATTGTGATTATAACTCGCATTATATTAGGGGAGTAATGTTAATATAATATATATTTTTGGAACCAAAATCCACTATTTTCCGTGATGGTAACCCCTATGAGTTTCGACCAATTTTGTTGTTTTTTGAATTTCTCCTAAATCGGAACTCTGATTTCGATGAAATAAATTGTGTATGCTTCCGTACTCGATCAAATATCTTCTATAAACATTATTACTGACAATAAAGTTTATAATGAGCGTCGTTATCCCATGTATATCAGATATTACAGACGTTTTTTCCGAGATGGTTCTTTCTTAGGTTCGCGCAGCTTCGTAGTTTTGTTAATTTCTTATCACTCGCAACTTTGTTTTCAGTGAAATTTGTGTTATTGTGATTCTAAATCGCTATATATTAGGGGAGTAATGTTAATATAATATATATTTTTGGGACCAAAATCCACTATTTTCCGTGATGGTACGTACCCCTTTGAGTTTCTACCAATTTTGTTGTTTTTTGAATTTCTCCTAAATTGGAACTCTGTTTTCGATGAAATAAAATGTGTATGCTTCTGTACTTGATCAAATATCTTTTATAAACATTCTTACTGAAAATAAAGTTTAGAATGAGCGTCGTTATCCCATGTATATCAGATATTACATACATTTTCCGAGATGGTTCTTTCTTATGTTCGCGCAGCTTCGTAGTTTTGTCAATATCTCATCACTTGCAACTTTGTTTTTAGTGAAATTAGTTTTATCGTGATTCTAACTCGCTATATATTAGGGGAGTAATGTTAATATAATATATATATTTGGAACCAAAATCCACTATTTTCCGTGATGGTACCCCTTTGAGTTTCGACCAATTTTGTTGTTTTTTGAATTTCTCCTAAATCGGAACTCTGATTTCGATGAAATAAATTGTGTATGATTCCGTACTAGATCAAATATCTTTTATAAACATTCTTACTGAAAATACAGTTTAGAATGAGCGTCGGTATCCCATGTATATCAGATATTACAGACGTTTTTCCGAGATGGTTCTTTCTTATGTTCGCGCAGCTTCGTAGTTTTGTCAATATCTCATCACTTGCAACTTTGTTTTTAGTGAAATTAGTTTTATCGTGATTCTAACTCGCTATATATTAGGGGAGTAATGTTAATATAATATATATATTTGGAACCAAAATCCACTATTTTCCGTGATGGTACCCCTTTGAGTTTCGACCAATTTTGTTGTTTTTTGAATTTCTCCTAAATCGGAACTCTGATTTCGATGAAATAAATTGTGTATGATTCCGTACTAGATCAAATATCTTTTATAAACATTCTTACTGAAAATACAGTTTAGAATGAGCGTCGGTATCCCATGTATATCAGATATTACAGACGTTTTTCCGAGATGGTTCTTTCTTATGTTCGCGCAGCTTCGTAGTTTTGTCAATATCTCATCACTTGCAACTTTGTTTTTAGTGAAATTAGTTTTATTGTGATTATAACTCGCTATATATTAGGGGAGTAATGTTAATATAATATATATTTTTGGAACCAAAATCCACTATTTTCTGTGATTGTACCCCTTTGAGTTTCGACCAATTTTGTTGTTTTTTGAATTTCTCCTAAATCGGAACTTTGTTTTCGATGAAATAAATTGTGTATGCTTCCGTACTAGATCAAATATCTTTTATAAACATTCTTACTGAAAATACAGTTTAGAATGAGCGTCGGTATCCCATGTATATCATATATTACAGACGTTTTTCCGAGATGGTTCTTTCATATGTTCGCGCAGCTTCGTAGTTTTGTCAATATCTCATCACTCGCAACTTTGTTTTTAGTGAAATTAGTTTTATTGTGATTATAACTCGCTATATATTAGGGGAGTAATGTTAATATAATATATATTTTTGGAACCAAAATCCACTATTTTCTGTGATTGTACCCCTTTGAGTTTCGACCAATTTTGTTGTTTTTTGAATTTCTCCTAAATCGGAACTTTGTTTTCGATGAAATAAATTGTGTATGCTTCCGTACTAGATCAAATATCTTTTATAAACATTCTTACTGAAAATACAGTTTAGAATGAGCGTCGGTATCCCATGTATATCATATATTACAGACGTTTTTCCGAGATGGTTCTTTCATATGTTCGCGCAGCTTCGTAGTTTTGTCAATATCTCATCACTCGCAACTTTGTTTTTAGTGAAATTTGTTTTATTGTGATTATAACTCGCATTATATTAGGGGAGTAATGTTAATATAATATATATTTTTGGAACCAAAATCCACTATTTTCCGTGATGGTAACCCCTATGAGTTTCGACCAATTTTGTTGTTTTTTGAATTTCTCCTAAATCGGAACTCTGATTTCGATGAAATAAATTGTGTATGCTTCCGTACTCGATCAAATATCTTCTATAAACATTATTACTGACAATAAAGTTTATAATGAGCGTCGTTATCCCATGTATATCAGATATTACAGACGTTTTTTCCGAGATGGTTCTTTCTTAGGTTCGCGCAGCTTCGTAGTTTTGTTAATTTCTTATCACTCGCAACTTTGTTTTCAGTGAAATTTGTGTTATTGTGATTCTAAATCGCTATATATTAGGGGAGTAATGTTAATATAATATATATTTTTGGGACCAAAATCCACTATTTTCCGTGATGGTACGTACCCCTATGAGTTTCTACCAATTTTGTTGTTTTTTGAATTTCTCCTAAATTGGAACTCTGTTTTCGATGAAATAAAATGTGTATGCTTCTGTACTTGATCAAATATCTTTTATAAACATTCTTACTGAAAATAAAGTTTAGAATGAGCGTCGTTATCCCATGTATATCAGATATTACATACATTTTCCGAGATGGTTCTTTCTTAGGTTCGCGCAGCTTCGTAGTTTTGTTAATTTCTCATCAATCGCAACTTTGTTTTCAGTGAAATTTGTTTTATTGTGATTCTAACTCGCTATATATTAGGGGAGTAATGTTAATATAATATATATTTTTGGAACCAAAATCCACTATTTTCCGTGACGGTACCCCTTTGAGTTTCGACCAATTTTGTTGTTTTTGGAATTTCTCCTAAATCGGAACTCTTATTTCGATGAAATAAATTGTGTATTCTTCCGTACTAGATCAAATATCTTCTATAAACATTATTACTGAATATAAAGTTTAGAATTAGCGTAGTTATCCCATGTACATCAGATATTACAGACGTTTTTCCGAGATGATTCTTTCTTATGTTCGCGCAGCTTCGTAGTTTTGTCAATATCTCATCACTTGCAACTTTGTTTTTAGTGAAATTAGTTTTATCGTGATTCTAACTCGCTATATATTAGGGGAGTAATGTTAATATAATATATATATTTGGAACCAAAATCCACTATTTTCCGTGATGGTACCCCTTTGAGTTTCGACCAATTTTGTTGTTTTTTGAATTTCTCCTAAATCGGAACTCTGATTTCGATGAAATAAATTGTGTATGATTCCGTACTAGATCAAATATCTTTTATAAACATTCTTACTGAAAATACAGTTTAGAATGAGCGTCGGTATCCCATGTATATCAGATATTACAGACGTTTTTCCGAGATGGTTCTTTCTTATGTTCGCGCAGCTTCGTAGTTTTGTCAATATCTCATCACTTGCAACTTTGTTTTTAGTGAAATTAGTTTTATCGTGATTCTAACTCGCTATATATTAGGGGAGTAATGTTAATATAATATATATATTTGGAACCAAAATCCACTATTTTCCGTGATGGTACCCCTTTGAGTTTCGACCAATTTTGTTGTTTTTTGAATTTCTCCTAAATCGGAACTCTAATTTCGATGAAATAAATTGTGTATGATTCCGTACTAGATCAAATATCTTTTATAAACATTCTTACTGAAAATACAGTTTAGAATGAGCGTCGGTATCCCATGTATATCAGATATTACAGACGTTTTTCCGAGATGGTTCTTTCTTATGTTCGCGCAGCTTCGTAGTTTTGTCAATATCTCATCACTTGCAACTTTGTTTTTAGTGAAATTAGTTTTATTGTGATTATAACTCGCTATATATTAGGGGAGTAATGTTAATATAATATATATTTTTGGAACCAAAATCCACTATTTTCTGTGATTGTACCCCTTTGAGTTTCGACCAATTTTGTTGTTTTTTGAATTTCTCCTAAATCGGAACTTTGTTTTCGATGAAATAAATTGTGTATGCTTCCGTACTAGATCAAATATCTTTTATAAACATTCTTACTGAAAATACAGTTTAGAATGAGCGTCGGTATCCCATGTATATCATATATTACAGACGTTTTTCCGAGATGGTTCTTTCATATGTTCGCGCAGCTTCGTAGTTTTGTCAATATCTCATCACTCGCAACTTTGTTTTTAGTGAAATTAGTTTTATTGTGATTATAACTCGCTATATATTAGGGGAGTAATGTTAATATAATATATATTTTTGGAACCAAAATCCACTATTTTCTGTGATTGTACCCCTTTGAGTTTCGACCAATTTTGTTGTTTTTTGAATTTCTCCTAAATCGGAACTTTGTTTTCGATGAAATAAATTGTGTATGCTTCCGTACTAGATCAAATATCTTTTATAAACATTCTTACTGAAAATACAGTTTAGAATGAGCGTCGGTATCCCATGTATATCATATATTACAGACGTTTTTCCGAGATGGTTCTTTCATATGTTCGCGCAGCTTCGTAGTTTTGTCAATATCTCATCACTCGCAACTTTGTTTTTAGTGAAATTTGTTTTATTGTGATTATAACTCGCATTATATTAGGGGAGTAATGTTAATATAATATATATTTTTGGAACCAAAATCCACTATTTTCCGTGATGGTAACCCCTATGAGTTTCGACCAATTTTGTTGTTTTTTGAATTTCTCCTAAATCGGAACTCTGATTTCGATGAAATAAATTGTGTATGCTTCCGTACTCGATCAAATATCTTCTATAAACATTATTACTGACAATAAAGTTTATAATGAGCGTCGTTATCCCATGTATATCAGATATTACAGACGTTTTTTCCGAGATGGTTCTTTCTTAGGTTCGCGCAGCTTCGTAGTTTTGTTAATTTCTTATCACTCGCAACTTTGTTTTCAGTGAAATTTGTGTTATTGTGATTCTAAATCGCTATATATTAGGGGAGTAATGTTAATATAATATATATTTTTGGGACCAAAATCCACTATTTTCCGTGATGGTACGTACCCCTATGAGTTTCTACCAATTTTGTTGTTTTTTGAATTTCTCCTAAATTGGAACTCTGTTTTCGATGAAATAAAATGTGTATGCTTCTGTACTTGATCAAATATCTTTTATAAACATTCTTACTGAAAATAAAGTTTAGAATGAGCGTCGTTATCCCATGTATATCAGATATTACATACATTTTCCGAGATGGTTCTTTCTTAGGTTCGCGCAGCTTCGTAGTTTTGTTAATTTCTCATCAATCGCAACTTTGTTTTCAGTGAAATTTGTTTTATTGTGATTCTAACTCGCTATATATTAGGGGAGTAATGTTAATATAATATATATTTTTGGAACCAAAATCCACTATTTTCCGTGACGGTACCCCTTTGAGTTTCGACCAATTTTGTTGTTTTTGGAATTTCTCCTAAATCGGAACTCTTATTTCGATGAAATAAATTGTGTATGCTTCCGTACTAGATCAAATATCTTCTATAAACATTATTACTGAATATAAAGTTTAGAATTAGCGTAGTTATCCCATGTACATCAGATATTACAGACGTTTTTCCGAGATGATTCTTTCTTATGTTCGCGCAGCTTCGTAGTTTTGTCAATATCTCATCACTTGCAACTTTGTTTTTAGTGAAATTAGTTTTATCGTGATTCTAACTCGCTATATATTAGGGGAGTAATGTTAATATAATATATATATTTGGAACCAAAATCCACTATTTTCCGTGATGGTACCCCTTTGAGTTTCGACCAATTTTGTTGTTTTTTGAATTTCTCCTAAATCGGAACTCTGATTTCGATGAAATAAATTGTGTATGATTCCGTACTAGATCAAATATCTTTTATAAACATTCTTACTGAAAATACAGTTTAGAATGAGCGTCGGTATCCCATGTATATCAGATATTACAGACGTTTTTCCGAGATGGTTCTTTCTTATGTTCGCGCAGCTTCGTAGTTTTGTCAATATCTCATCACTTGCAACTTTGTTTTTAGTGAAATTAGTTATAACTCGCTATATATTAGGGGAGTAATGTTAATATAATATATATTTTTGGAACCAAAATCCACTATTTTCTGTGATTGTACCCCTTTGAGTTTCGACCAATTTTGTTGTTTTTTGAATTTCTCCTAAATCGGAACTTTGTTTTCGATGAAATAAATTGTGTATGCTTCCGTACTAGATCAAATATCTTTTATAAACATTCTTACTGAAAATACAGTTTAGAATGAGCGTCGGTATCCCATGTATATCATATATTACAGACGTTTTTCCGAGATGGTTCTTTCATATGTTCGCGCAGCTTCGTAGTTTTGTCAATATCTCATCACTCGCAACTTTGTTTTTAGTGAAATTTGTTTTATTGTGATTATAACTCGCTATATATTAGGGGAGTAATGTTAATATAATATATATTTTTGGAACCAAAATCCACTATTTTCCGTGATGGTAACCCCTATGAGTTTCGACCAATTTTGTTGTTTTTTGAATTTCTCCTAAATCGGAACTCTGATTTCGATGAAATAAATTGTGTATGCTTCCGTACTCGATCAAATATCTTCTATAAACATTATTACTGACAATAAAGTTTATAATGAGCGTCGTTATCCCATGTATATCAGATATAACAGACGTTTTTTCCGAGATGGTTCTTTCTTAGGTTCGCGCAGCTTCGTAGTTTTGTTAATTTCTTATCACTCGCAACTTTGTTTTCAGTGAAATTTGTGTTATTGTGATTCTAAATCGCTATATATTAGGGGAGTAATGTTAATATAATATATATTTTGGGAACCAAAATCCACTATTTTCCGTGATGGTACCCCTTTGAGTTTCTACCAATTTTGTTATTTTTTGAATTTCTCCTAAATTGGAACTCTGTTTTCGATGAAATAAAATGTGTATGCTTCTGTACTTGATCAAATATCTTTTATAAACATTCTTACTGAAAATAAAGTTTAGAATGAGCGTAGTTATCCCATGTACATCAGATATTACAGACGTTTTTCCGAGAAGGTTCTTTCTTATGGTCACGCAGCTTCGTAGTTTTGTCAATATCTCCTCACTTGCAACTTTGTTTTTAGTGAAATAGTTTTATTTTGATTCTAACTCGATATATATTAGGGGAGTAATGTTAATATAATATATATATTTGGAACCAAAATCCACTATTTTCCGTGATGGTACCCCTTTGAGTTTCGACCAATTTTGTTGTTTTTTGAATTTTTCCTAAATCGGAATTTTGTTTTCGATCAAATAAATTGTGTATGATTCCGTACTAGATCAAATATCTTTTATAAACATTCTTACTGAAAATACAGTTTAGAATGAGCGTCGGTATCCCATGTATATCAGATATTACAGACGTTTTTCCGAGATGGTTCTTTCTTATGTTCGCGCAGCTTCGTAGTTTTGTCAATATCTCATCACTCGCAACTTTGTTTTTAGTGAAATTAGTTTTATTGTGATTATAACTCGCTATATATTAGGGGAGTAATGTTAATATAATATATATTTTTGGAACCAAAATCCACTATTTTCTGTGATTGTACCCCTTTGAGTTTCGACCAATTTTGTTGTTTTGGGAATTTCTCCTAAATCGGAACTCTGTTTTCGATGAAATAAATTGTGTATGCTTCCGTACTAGATAAAATATCTTTTATAAACATTCTTACTGAAAATAAAGTTTAGAATGAGCGTCGTTATCCCATGTATATCAGATATTACATACATTTTCCGAGATGGTTCTTTCTTAGGTTCGCGCAGCTTCGTAGTTTTGTTAATTTCTCATCAATCGCAACTTTGTTTTCAGTGAAATTTGTTTTATTGTGATTCTAACTCGCTATATATTAGGGGAGTAATGTTAATATAATATATAATTTTGGAACCAAAATCCACTTTTTTCTGTGATGGTACCCCTTTGAGTTTCGACCAATTTTGTTGTTTTTTGAATTTTTCCTAAATCGGAACTCTGTTTTCGATGAAATAAATTGTGTATGCTTCCGTACTAGATCAAATATATTTTATAAACATTCTTACTGAAAATACAGTTTAGAATGAGCGTCGGTATCCCATGTATATCAGATATTGCAGACGTTTTTCATAGATGGCACTTTCTTATGTTCGCGCAGCTTCGTAGTTTTGTCAATATCTCATCACTCGCAGCTTTGTTTTTAGTGAAATTAGTTTTATCGTGATTCTAACTCGCTATATATTAGGGGAGTAATTTTAATATAATATATATTTTTGGAACCAAAATCCACTATTTTCCGTGACGGTACCCTTTTGAGTTTCGACCAATTTTGTTGTTTTTGGAATTTCTCCTAAATCGGAACTCTGATTTCGATGAAATAAATTGTGTATGCTTCCGTACTAGATCAAATATCATCTATAAACATTATTACTGACAATAAAGTTTAGAATGAGCGTAGTTATCCCATGTACATCAGATATTACAGACGTTTTTCCGAGAAGGTTCTTTCTTATGGTCACGCAGCTTCGTAGTTTTGTCAATATCTCCTCACTTGCAACTTTGTTTTTAGTGAAATAGTTTTATTTTGATTCTAACTCGATATATATTAGGGGAGTAATGTTAATATAATATATATATTTGGAACCAAAATCCACTATTTTCCGTGATGGTACCCCTTTGAGTTTCGACCAATTTTGTTGTTTTTTGAATTTTTCCTAAATCGGAATTTTGTTTTTAGTGAAATAGTTTTATTTTGATTCTAACTCGATATATATTAGGGGAGTAATGTTAATATAATATATATATTTGGAACCAAAATCCACTATTTTCCGTGATGGTACCCCTTTGAGTTTCGACCAATTTTGTTGTTTTTTGAATTTTTCCTAAATCGGAATTTTGTTTTCGATCAAATAAATTGTGTATGATTCCGTACTAGATCAAATATCTTTTATAAACATTCTTACTGAAAATACAGTTTAGAATGAGCGTCGGTATCCCATGTATATCAGATATTACAGACGTTTTTCCGAGATGGTTCTTTCTTATGTTCGCGCAGCTTCGTAGTTTTGTCAATATCTCATCACTCGCAACTTTGTTTTTAGTGAAATTAGTTTTATTGTGATTATAACTCGCTATATATTAGGGGAGTAATGTTAATATAATATATATTTTTGGAACCAAAATCCACTATTTTCCGTGATGGTAACCCCTTTGACTTTCGACCAATTTTGTTGTTTTTTGAATTTCTCCTAAATCGGAACTCTGATTTCGATGAAATAAATTGTGTATGCTTCCGTACTAGATCAAATATCTTTTATAAACATTCTTACTGAAAATGCAGTTTAGAATGAGCGTCGGTATCCCATGTATATCAGATATTGCAGACGTTTTTCCGAGATGGTTCTTTCTTATGTTCGCGCAGCTTCGTAGTTTTGTCAATATCTCATCACTCGCAACTTTGTTTTTAGTGAAATTAGTTTTATTGAGATTATAACTCGCTATATATTAGGGGAGTAATGTTAATATAATATATATTTTTGGAACCAAAATCCACTATTTTCCGTGATGGTAACCCCTTTGAGTTTCGACCAATTTTGTTGTTTTTTGAATTTCTCCTAAATCGGAACTCTGATTTCGATGAAATAAATTGTGTATGCTTCCGTACTAGATCAAATATCTTTTATAAACATTCTTACTGAAAATGCAGTTTAGAATGAGCGTCGGTATCCCATGTATATCAGATATTGCAGACGTTTTTCCGAGATGGTTCTTTCTTATGTTCGCGCAGCTTCGTAGTTTTGTCAATATCTCATCACTCGCAACTTTGTTTTTAGTGAAATTAGTTTTATTGTGATTATAACTCGCTATATATTAGGGGAGTAATGTTAATATAATATATATTTTTGGAACCAAAATCCACTATTTTCCGTGATGGTAACCCCTTTGAGTTTCGACCAATTTTGTTGTTTTTTGAATTTCTCCTAAATCGGAACTCTGATTTCGATGAAATAAATTGTGTATGCTTCCGTACTAGATCAAATATCTTTTATAAACATTCTTACTGAAAATGCAGTTTAGAATGAGCGTCGGTATCCAATGTATATCAGATATTGCAGACGTTTTTCCGAGATGATTCTTTCTTATGTTCGCGCAGCTTCGTAGTTTTGTCAATATCTCATCACTCGCAGTTTTGTTTTTAGTGAAATTAGTTTTATCGTGATTCTAACTCGCTATATATTAGGGGAGCTATGTTAATATAATATATATTTTTGGAACCAAAATCCACTATTTTCCTTGAGTGTACCCCTTAGAGTTTCGAAAATTTTGTTGTTTTTTGAATTTCTCCTAAATCGGAACTCTGATTTCGATGAAATAAATTGTGTATGCTTCCGTACTAGATCAAATATCTTTTATAAACATTCTTACTGAAAATGCAGTTTAGAATGAGCGTCGGTATCCCATGTATATCAGATATTGCAGACGTTTTTCCGAGATGGTTCTTTCTTATGTTCGCGCAGCTTCGTAGTTTTGTCAATATCTCATCACTCGCAACTTTGTTTTTAGTGAAATTAGTTTTATTGTGATTATAACTCGCTATATATTAGGGGAGTAATGTTAATATAATATATATTTTTGGAACCAAAATCCACTATTTTCCGTGATGGTACCCCTTTGAGTTTCGACCAATTTTGTTGTTTTTTGAATTTCTCCTAAATCGGAACTCTGTTTTCTATGAAATAAATTGTGTATGCTTCCGTACTAGATCAAATATCTTTTATAAATATTCTTACTGAAAATACAGTTTAGAATGAGCGTCGGTATCCCATGTATATCAGATATTGCAGACGTTTTTCATAGATGGTTCTTTCTTATGTTCGCGCAGCTTCGTAGTTTTGTCAATATCTCATCACTCGCAGCGTTGTTTTTAGTGAAATTAGTTTTATCGTGATTCTAACTCGCTATATATTAGGGGAGTAATGTTAATATAATATATATTTTTGGAACCAAAATCCACTTTTTTCCGTGATGGTACCCCTTTGAGTTTCGACCAATTTTGTTGTTTTTTGAATTTCTCCTAAATCGGAACTCTGTTTTCGATGAAATAAATTGTGTATGCTTCCGTACTAGATCAAATATCTTTTATAAATATTCTTACTGAAAATACAGTTTAGAATGAGCGTCGGTATCCCATGTATATCAGATATTGCAGACGTTTTTCATAGATGGTTCTTTCTTATGTTCGCGCAGCTTCGTAGTTTTGTCAATATCTCATCACTCGCAGGTTTTTAGTGAAATTAGTTTTATCGTGATTCTAACTCGCTATATATTAGGGGAGTAATGTTAATATAATATATATTTTTGGAACCAAAATCCACTTTTTTCCGTGATGGTACCCCTTTGAGTTTCGACCAATTTTGTTGTTTTTGGAATTTCTCCTAAATAGGAACTCTGTTTTCGATGAAATAAATTGTGTATGCTTCCGTACTAGATCAAATATCTTTTATAAACATTCTTACTGAAAATACAGTTTAGAATGAGCGTCGGTATCCCATGTATATCAGATATTGCAGACGTTTTTCCGAGATGGTTCTTTCTTATGTTCGCGCAGCTTCGTAGTTTTGTCAATATCTCATCACTCGCAACTTTGTTTTTAGTGAAATTAGTTTTATTGTGATTATAACTCGCTATATATTAGGGGAGTAATGTTAATATAATATATATTTTTGGAACCAAAATCCACTATTTTCTGTGATTGTACCCCTTTGAGTTTCGACCAATTTTGTTGTTTTGGGAATTTCTCCTAAATCGGAACTCTGTTTTCGATGAAATAAATTGTGTATGCTTCCGTACTAGATCTAATATCTTTTATAAACATTCTTACTGAAAATACAGTTTAGAATGAGCGTCGGTATCCCATGTATATCAGATATTGCAGACGTTTTTCCGAGATGGTTCTTTCTGATGTTCGCGCAGCTTCGTAGTTTTGTCAATATCTCATCACTCGCAACTTTGTTTTTAGTGAAATTAGTTTTATTGTGATTATAACTCGCTATATATTAGGGGAGTAATGTTAATATAATATATATTTTTGGAACCAAAATCCACTATTTTCCGTGATGGTACCCATTTGAGTTTCGACCAATTTTGTTGTTTTTTGAATTTCTACTAAATCGGAACTTTGTTTTCGATGAAATAAATTGTGTATGCTTCCGTACTAGATCAAATATCTTTTATAAACATTCTTACTGAAAATAAAGTATATAATGAGCGTCTTTATCCCATGTATATCAGATATTACATACGTTTTTCCGAGATGGTTCTATCTTAGGTTCGCGCAGCTTCGTAGTTTTGTTAATTTCTCATCACTCGCAACTTTGTTTTCAGTGAAATTTGTGTTATTGTGATTCTAACTCTCTACATATTAGGGGAGAAATGTTAATATAATATATATTTTTGAACCAAAATCCCCAATTTTCCGTGATGGTACCCCTTTGAGTTTCGACCAATTTTGTTGTTTTTTGAATTTCTCCTAAATCGGAACTCTGTTTTCGATGAAATAAATTGTGTATGCTTCCGTATAGATCAAATATCTTTTATAAACATTCTTACTGAAAATAAAGTTTATAATGAGCGTCGTTATCCCATGTATATCAGATATTACATACGTTATTCCGAGATGGTTCTTTCTTAGGTTCGCGCAGCTTCGTAGTTTTGTTAATTTCTCATCACTCGCAACTTTGTTTTCAGTGAAATTTGTGTTATTGTGATTCTAACTCGCTATATATTAAGGGAGGAATGTTAATATAATATATATTTTTGAACCAAAATCCACAATTTTCCGTGATGGTACCCCTTTGAGTTTCGACAAATTTTGTTGTTTTTTGAATTTCTCCTAAATCGGAACTCTGTTTTCGATGAAATAAATTGTGTATGCTTCCGTATAGATCAAATATCTTTTATAAACATTCTTACTGAAAATAAAGTTTAGAATGAGCGTCGTTATCCCATGTATATCAGATATTACATACGTTATTCCGAGATGGTTCTTTCTTAGGTTCGCGCAGCTTCGTAGTTTTGTTAATTTCTCATCACTCGCAACTTTGTTTTCAGTGAAATTTGTGTTATTGTGATTCTAACTCGCTATATATTAAGGGAGGAATGTTAATATAATATATATTTTTGAACCAAAATCCACAATTTTCCGTGATGGTACCCCTTTGAGTTTCGACCAATTTTGTTGTTTTTTGAATTTCTCCTAAATCGGAACTCTGTTTTCGATGAAATAAATTGTGTATGCTTCCGTACTAGATCAAATATCTTTTATAAACATTCTTACTGAAAATACAGTTTAGAATGAGCGTCGGTATCCCATGTATATCAGATATTGCAGACGTTTTTCCGAGATGGTTCTTTCTTATGTTCGCGCAGCTTCGTAGTTTTGTCAATATCTCATCACTCGCAACTTTGTTTTTAGTGAAATTAGTTTTATTGTGATTATAACTCGCTATATATTAGGGGAGTAATGTTAATATAATATATATTTTTGGAACCAAAATCCACTATTTTCCGTGATGGTACCCCTTTGAGTTTCGACCAATTTTGTTGTTTTTTGAATTTTCCTAAATCAGAACTCTGTTGTCGATGAAATAAATTGTGTATGCTTCCGTACTAGATCAAATATCTTTTATAAACATTCTTACTGAAAATACAGTTTAGAATGAGCGTCGGTATCCCATGTATATCAGATATTGCAGACGTTTTTCATAGATGGTTCTTTCTTATGTTCGCGCAGCTTCGTAGTTTTGTCAATATCTCATCACTCGCAGCTTTGTTTTTAGTGAAATTAGTTTTATCGTGATTCTAACTCGCTATATATTAGGGGAGTAATGTTAATATAATATATATTTTTGGAACCAAAATCCACTATTTTCCGTGATGGTACCCCTTTGAGTTTCGACCAATTTTGTTGTTTTTTGAATTTCTCCTAAATCGGAACTCTGTTTTCTATGAAATAAATTGTGTATGCTTCCGTACTAGATCAAATATCTTTTATAAACATTCTTACTGAAAATAAAGTATATAATGAGCGTCTTTATCCCATGTATATCAGATATTACATACGTTTTTCCGAGATGGTTCTATCTTAGGTTCGCGCAGCTTCGTAGTTTTGTTAATTTCTCATCACTCGCAACTTTGTTTTCAGTGAAACTTGTGTTATTGTGATTCTAACTCTCTACATATTAGGGGAGAAATGTTAATATAATATATATTTTTGAACCAAAATCCCCAATTTTCCGTGATGGTACCCCTTTGAGTTTTGACCAATTTTGTTGTTTTTTGAATTTCTCCTAAATCGGAACTCTGTTTTCGATGAAATAAATTGTGTATGCTTCCGTACTAGATCAAATATCTTTTATAAACATTCTTACTGAAAATACAGTTTAGAATGAGCGTCGGTATCCCATGTATATCAGATATTGCAGACGTTTTTCCGAGATGGTTCTTTCTGATGTTCGCGCAGCTTCGTAGTTTTGTCAATATCTCATCACTCGCAACTTTGTTTTTAGTGAAATTAGTTTTATTGTGATTATAACTCGCTATATATTAGGGGAGTAATGTTAATATAATATATATTTTTGGAACCAAAATCCACTATTTTCCGTGATGGTACTCATTTGAGTTTCGACCAATTTTGTTGTTTTTTGAATTTCTACTAAATCGGAACTTTGTTTTCGATGAAATAAATTGTGTATGCTTCCGTACTAGATCAAATATCTTTTATAAACATTCTTACTGAAAATAAAGTATATAATGAGCGTCTTTATCCCATGTATATCAGATATTACATACGTTTTTCCGAGATGGTTCTATCTTAGGTTCGCGCAGCTTCGTAGTTTTGTTAATTTCTCATCACTCGCAACTTTGTTTTCAGTGAAATTTGTGTTATTGTGATTCTAACTCTCTACATATTAGGGGAGAAATGGTAATATAATATATATTTTTGAACCAAAATCCCCAATTTTCCGTGATGGTACCCCTTTGAGTTTCGACCAATTTTGTTGTTTTTTGAATTTCTCCTAAATCGGAACTCTGTTTTCGATGAAATAAATTGTGTATGCTTCCGTATAGATCAAATATCTTTTATAAACATTCTTACTGAAAATAAAGTTTAGAATGAGCGTCGTTATCCCATGTATATCAGATATTACATACGTTATTCCGAGATGGTTCTTTCTTAGGTTCGCGCAGCTTCGTAGTTTTGTTAATTTCTCATCACTCGCAACTTTGTTTTCAGTGAAATTTGTGTTATTGTGATTCTAACTCGCTATATATTAAGGGAGGAATGTTAATATAATATATATTTTTGAACCAAAATCCACAATTTTCCGTGATGGTACCCCTTTGAGTTTCGACCAATTTTGTTGTTTTTTGAATTTCTCCTAAATCGGAACTCTGTTTTCGATGAAATAAATTGTGTATGCTTCCGTATAGATCAAATATCTTTTATAAACATTCTTACTGAAAATAAAGTTTATAATGAGCGTCGTTATCCCATGTATATCAGATATTACATACGTTATTCCGAGATGGTTCTTTCTTAGGTTCGCGCAGCTTCGTAGTTTTGTTAATTTCTCATCACTCGCAACTTTGTTTTCAGTGAAATTTGTGTTATTGTGATTCTAACTCGCTATATATTAAGGGAGGAATGTTAATATAATATATATTTATGAACCAAAATCCACAATTTTCCGTGATGGTACCCCTTTGAGTTTCGACCAATTTTGTTGTTTTTTGAATTTCTCCTAAATCGGAACTCTGTTTTCGATGAAATAAATTGTGTATGCTTCCGTACTAGATCAAATATCTTTTATAAACATTCTTACTGAAAATACAGTTTAGAATGAGCGTCGGTATCCCATGTATGTCAGATATTGCAGACGTTTTTCCGAGATGGTTCTTTCTTATGTTCGCGCAGCTTCGTAGTTTTGTCAATATCTCATCACTCGCAACTTTGTTTTTAGTGAAATTAGTTTTATTGTGATTATAACTCGCTATATATTAGGGTAGTAATGTTAATATAATATATATTTTTGGAACCAAAATCCACTATTTTCCGTGATGGTACCCATTTGAGTTTCGACCAATTTTGTTGTTTTTTGAATTTTCCTAAATCGGAACTCTGTTTTCTATGAAATAAATTGTGTATGCTTCCGTACTAGATCAAATATCTTTTATAAACATTCTTACTGAAAATAAAGTATATAATGAGCGTCTTTATCCCATGTATATCAGATATTACATACGTTTTTCCGAGATGGTTCTATCTTAGGTTCGCGCAGCTTCGTAGTTTTGTTAATTTCTCATCACTCGCAACTTTGTTTTCAGTGAAACTTGTGTTATTGTGATTCTAACTCTCTACATATTAGGGGAGAAATGTTAATATAATATATATTTTTGAACCAAAATCCCCAATTTTCCGTGATGGTACCCCTTTGAGTTTCGACCAATTTTGTTATTTTTTGAATTTCTCCTAAATCGGAACTCTGTTTTCGATGAAATAAATTGTGTATGCTTCCGTACTAGATCAAATATCTTTTATAAACATTCTTACTTAAAATACAGTTTAGAATGAGCGTCGGTATCCCATGTATATCAGATATTGCAGACGTTTTTCCGAGATGGTTCTTTCTGATGTTCGCGCAGCTTCGTAGTTTTGTCAATATCTCATCACTCGCAACTTTGTTTTTAGTGAAATTAGTTTTATTGTGATTATAACTCGCTATATATTAGGGGAGTAATGTTAATATAATATATATTTTTGGAACCAAAATCCACTATTTTCCGTGATGGTACTCATTTGAGTTTCGACCAATTTTGTTGTTTTTTGAATTTCTACTAAATCGGAACTTTGTTTTCGATGAAATAAATTGTGTATGCTTCCGTACTAGATCAAATATCTTTTATAAACATTCTTACTGAAAATACAGTTTAGAATGAGCGTCGGTATCCCATGTATATCAGATATTGCAGACGTTTTTCCGAGATGGTTCTTTCTTATGTTCGCGCAGCTTCGTAGTTTTGTCAATATCTCATCACTCGCAACTTTGTTTTTAGTGAAATTAGTTTTATTGTGATTATAACTCGCTATATATTAGGGTAGTAATGTTAATATAATATATATTTTTGGAACCAAAATCCACTATTTTCCGTGATGGTACCCATTTGAGTTTCGACCAATTTTGTTGTTTTTTGAATTTCTACTAAATCGGAACTTTGTTTTCGATGAAATAAATTGTGTATGCTTCCGTACTAGATCAAATATCTTTTATAAACATTCTTACTGAAAATAAAGTATATAATGAGCGTCGTTATCCCATGTATATCAGATATTACATACGTTATTCCGAGATGGTTCTTTCTTAGGTTCGCGCAGCTTCGTAGTTTTGTTAATTTCTCATCACTCGCAACTTTGTTTTCAGTGAAATTTGTGTTATTGTGATTCTAACTCGCTATATATTAAGGGAGGAATGTTAATATAATATATATTTTTGAACCAAAATCCACAATTTTCCGTGATGGTACCCCTTTGAGTTTCGACCAATTTTGTTGTTTTTTGAATTTCTCCTAAATCGGAACTCTGTTTTCGATGAAATAAATTGTGTATGCTTCCGTATAGATCAAATATCTTTTATAAACATTCTTACTGAAAATAAAGTTTAGAATGAGCGTCGTTATCCCATGTATATCAGATATTACATACGTTATTCCGAGATGGTTCTTTCTTAGGTTCGCGCAGCTTCGTAGTTTTGTTAATTTCTCATCACTCGCAACTTTGTTTTCAGTGAAATTTGTGTTATTGTGATTCTAACTCGCTATATATTAAGGGAGGAATGTTAATATAATATATATTTTTGAACCAAAATCCACAATTTTCCGTGATGGTACCCCTTTGAGTTTCGACCAATTTTGTTGTTTTTTGAATTTCTCCTAAATCGGAACTCTGTTTTCGATGAAATAAATTGTGTATGCTTCCGTATAGATCAAATATCTTTTATAAACATTCTTACTGAAAATAAAGTTTAGAATGAGCGTCGTTATCCCATGTATATCAGATATTACATACGTTATTCCGAGATGGTTCTTTCTTAGGTTCGCGCAGCTTCGTAGTTTTGTTAATTTCTCATCACTCGCAACTTTGTTTTCAGTGAAATTTGTGTTATTGTGATTCTAACTCGCTATATATTAAGGGAGGAATGTTAATATAATATATATTTATGAACCAAAATCCACAATTTTCCGTGATGGTACCCCTTTGAGTTTCGACCAATTTTGTTGTTTTTTGAATTTCTCCTAAATCGGAACTCTGTTTTCGATGAAATAAATTGTGTATGCTTCCGTACTAGATCAAATATCTTTTATAAACATTCTTACTGAAAATACAGTTTAGAATGAGCGTCGGTATCCCATGTATATCAGATATTGCAGACGTTTTTCCGAGATGGTTCTTTCTTATGTTCGCGCAGCTTCGTAGTTTTGTCAATATCTCATCACTCGCAACTTTGTTTTTAGTGAAATTAGTTTTATTGTGATTATAACTCGCTATATATTAGGGTAGTAATGTTAATATAATATATATTTTTGGAACCAAAATCCACTATTTTCCGTGATGGTACCCATTTGAGTTTCGACCAATTTTGTTGTTTTTTGAATTTCTACTAAATCGGAACTTTGTTTTCGATGAAATAAATTGTGTATGCTTCCGTACTAGATCAAATATCTTTTATAAACATTCTTACTGAAAATAAAGTATATAATGAGCGTTGTTATCCCATGTATATCAGATATTACATACGTTATTCCGAGATGGTTCTTTCTTAGGTTCGCGCAGCTTCGTAGTTTTGTTAATTTCTCATCACTCGCAACTTTGTTTTCAGTGAAATTTGTGTTATTGTGATTCTAACTCGCTATATATTAAGGGAGGAATGTTAATATAATATATATTTTTGAACCAAAATCCACAATTTTCCGTGATGGTACCCCTTTGAGTTTCGACCAATTTTGTTGTTTTTTGAATTTCTCCTAAATCGGAACTCTGTTTTCGATGAAATAAATTGTGTATGCTTCCGTATAGATCAAATATCTTTTATAAACATTCTTACTGAAAATAAAGTTTAGAATGAGCGTCGTTATCCCATGTATATCAGATATTACATACGTTATTCCGAGATGGTTCTTTCTTAGGTTCGCGCAGCTTCGTAGTTTTGTTAATTTCTCATCACTCGCAACTTTGTTTTCAGTGAAATTTGTGTTATTGTGATTCTAACTCGCTATATATTAAGGGAGGAATGTTAATATAATATATATTTTTGAACCAAAATCCACAATTTTCCGTGATGGTACCCCTTTGAGTTTCGACCAATTTTGTTGTTTTTTGAATTTCTCCTAAATCGGAACTCTGTTTTCGATGAAATAAATTGTGTATGCTTCCGTACTAGATCAAATATCTTTTATAAACATTCTTACTGAAAATACAGTTTAGAATGAGCGTCGGTATCCCATGTATATCAGATATTGCTGACGTTTTTCCGAGATGGTTCTTTCTTATGTTCGCGCAGCTTCGTAGTTTTGTCAATATCTCATCACTCGCAACTTTGTTTTTAGTGAAATTAGTTTTATTGTGATTATAACTCGCTATATATTAGGGTAGTAATGTTAATATAATATATATTTTTGGAACCAAAATCCACTATTTTCCGTGATGGTACCCCTTTGAGTTTCGACCAATTTTGTTGTTTTTTGAATTTTCCTAAATCAGAACTCTGTTGTCGATGAAATAAATTGTGTATGCTTCCGTACTAGATCAAATATCTTTTATAAACATTCTTACTGAAAATACAGTTTAGAATGAGCGTCGGTATCCCATGTATATCAGATATTGCAGACGTTTTTCATAGATGGTTCTTTCTTATGTTCGCGCAGCTTCGTAGTTTTGTCAATATCTCATCACTCGCAGCTTTGTTTTTAGTGAAATTAGTTTTATCGTGATTCTAACTCGCTATATATTAGGGGAGTAATGTTAATATAATATATATTTTTGGAACCAAAATCCACTATTTTCCGTGATGGTACCCCTTTGAGTTTCGACCAATTTTGTTGTTTTTTGAATTTCTCCTAAATCGGAACTCTGTTTTCTATGAAATAAATTGTGTATGCTTCCGTACTAGATCAAATATCTTTTATAAACATTCTTACTGAAAATAAAGTATATAATGAGCGTCTTTATCCCATGTATATCAGATATTACATACGTTTTTCCGAGATGGTTCTATCTTAGGTTCGCGCAGCTTCGTAGTTTTGTTAATTTCTCATCACTCGCAACTTTGTTTTCAGTGAAACTTGTGTTATTGTGATTCTAACTCTCTACATATTAGGGGAGAAATGTTAATATAATATATATTTTTGAACCAAAATCCACAATTTTCCGTGATGGTACCCCTTTGAGTTTCGACCAATTTTGTTGTTTTTTGAATTTCTCCTAAATCGGAACTCTGTTTTCGATGAAATAAATTGTGTATGCTTCCGTACTAGATCAAATATCTTTTATAAACATTCTTACTGAAAATAAAGTATATAATGAGCGTCGTTATCCCATGTATATCAGATATTGCAGACGTTTTTCCGAGATGGTTCTTTCTGATGTTCGCGCAGCTTCGTAGTTTTGTCAATATCTCATCACTCGCAACTTTGTTTTTAGTGAAATTAGTTTTATTGTGATTATAACTCGCTATATATTAGGGGAGTAATGTTAATATAATATATATTTTTGGAACCAAAATCCACTATTTTCCGTGATGGTACCCATTTGAGTTTCGACCAATTTTGTTGTTTTTTGAATTTCTACTAAATCGGAACTTTGTTTTCGATGAAATAAATTGTGTATGCTTCCGTACTAGATCAAATATCTTTTATAAACATTCTTACTGAAAATAAAGTATATAATGAGCGTCGTTATCCCATGTATATCAGATATTACATACGTTATTCCGAGATGGTTCTTTCTTAGGTTCGCGCAGCTTCGTAGTTTTGTTAATTTCTCATCACTCGCAACTTTGTTTTCAGTGAAATTTGTGTTATTGTGATTCTAACTAGCTATATATTAAGGGAGGAATGTTAATATAATATATATTTTTGAACCAAAATCCACAATTTTCCGTGATGGTACCCCTTTGAGTTTCGACCAATTTTGTTGTTTTTTGAATTTCTCCTAAATCGGAACTCTGTTTTCGATGAAATAAATTGTGTATGCTTCCGTATAGATCAAATATCTTTTATAAACATTCTTACTGAAAATAAAGTTTAGAATGAGCGTCGTTATCCCATGTATATCAGATATTACATACGTTATTCCGAGATGGTTCTTTCTTAGGTTCGCGCAGCTTCGTAGTTTTGTTAATTTCTCATCACTCGCAACTTTGTTTTCAGTGAAATTTGTGTTATTGTGATTCTAACTCGCTATATATTAAGGGAGGAATGTTAATATAATATATATTTTTGAACCAAAATCCACAATTTTCCGTGATGGTACCCCTTTGAGTTTCGACCAATTTTGTTGTTTTTTGAATTTCTCCTAAATCGGAACTCTGTTTTCGATGAAATAAATTGTGTATGCTTCCGTACTAGATCAAATATCTTTTATAAACATTCTTACTGAAAATACAGTTTAGAATGAGCGTCGGTATCCCATGTATATCAGATATTGCAGACGTTTTTCCGAGATGGTTCTTTCTTATGTTCGCGCAGCTTCGTAGTTTTGTCAATATCTCATCACTCGCAACTTTGTTTTTAGTGAAATTAGTTTTATTGTGATTATAACTCGCTATATATTAGGGTAGTAATGTTAATATAATATATATTTTTGGAACCAAAATCCACTATTTTCCGTGATGGTACCCCTTTGAGTTTCGACCAATTTTGTTGTTTTTTGAATTTTCCTAAATCAGAACTCTGTTGTCGATGAAATAAATTGTGTATGCTTCCGTACTAGATCAAATATCTTTTATAAACATTCTTACTGAAAATACAGTTTAGAATGAGCGTCGGTATCCCATGTATATCAGATATTGCAGACGTTTTTCATAGATGGTTCTTTCTTATGTTCGCGCAGCTTCGTAGTTTTGTCAATATCTCATCACTCGCAGCTTTGTTTTTAGTGAAATTAGTTTTATCGTGATTCTAACTCGCTATATATTAGGGGAGTAATGTTAATATAATATATATTTTTGGAACCAAAATCCACTATTTTCCGTGATGGTACCCCTTTGAGTTTCGACCAATTTTGTTGTTTTTTGAATTTCTCCTAAATCGGAACTCTGTTTTCTATGAAATAAATTGTGTATGCTTCCGTACTAGATCAAATATCTTTTATAAACATTCTTACTGAAAATAAAGTATATAATGAGCGTCTTTATCCCATGTATATCAGATATTACATACGTTTTTCCGAGATGGTTCTATCTTAGGTTCGCGCAGCTTCGTAGTTTTGTTAATTTCTCATCACTCGCAACTTTGTTTTCAGTGAAACTTGTGTTATTGTGATTCTAACTCTCTACATATTAGGGGAGAAATGTTAATATAATATATATTTTTGAACCAAAATCCACAATTTTCCGTGATGGTACCCCTTTGAGTTTCGACCAATTTTGTTGTTTTTTGAATTTCTCCTAAATCGGAACTCTGTTTTCGATGAAATAAATTGTGTATGCTTCCGTACTAGATCAAATATCTTTTATAAACATTCTTACTGAAAATACAGTTTAGAATGAGCGTCGGTATCCCATGTATATCAGATATTGCAGACGTTTTTCCGAGATGGTTCTTTCTTATGTTCGCGCAGCTTCGTAGTTTTGTCAATATCTCATCACTCGCAACTTTGTTTTTAGTGAAATTAGTTTTATTGTGATTATAACTCGCTATATATTAGGGTAGTAATGTTAATATAATATATATTTTTGGAACCAAAATCCACTATTTTCCGTGATGGTACCCCTTTGAGTTTCGACCAATTTTGTTGTTTTTTGAATTTTCCTAAATCAGAACTCTGTTGTCGATGAAATAAATTGTGTATGCTTCCGTACTAGATCAAATATCTTTTATAAACATTCTTACTGAAAATACAGTTTAGAATGAGCGTCGGTATCCCATGTATATCAGATATTGCAGACGTTTTTCATAGATGGTTCTTTCTTATGTTCGCGCAGCTTCGTAGTTTTGTCAATATCTCATCACTCGCAGCTTTGTTTTTAGTGAAATTAGTTTTATCGTGATTCTAACTCGCTATATATTAGGGGAGTAATGTTAATATAATATATATTTTTGGAACCAAAATCCACTATTTTCCGTGATGGTACCCCTTTGAGTTTCGACCAATTTTGTTGTTTTTTGAATTTCTCCTAAATCGGAACTCTGTTTTCTATGAAATAAATTGTGTATGCTTCCGTACTAGATCAAATATCTTTTATAAACATTCTTACTGAAAATAAAGTATATAATGAGCGTCTTTATCCCATGTATATCAGATATTACATACGTTTTTCCGAGATGGTTCTATCTTAGGTTCGCGCAGCTTCGTAGTTTTGTTAATTTCTCATCACTCGCAACTTTGTTTTCAGTGAAACTTGTGTTATTGTGATTCTAACTCTCTACATATTAGGGGAGAAATGTTAATATAATATATATTTTTGAACCAAAATCCACAATTTTCCGTGATGGTACCCCTTTGAGTTTCGACCAATTTTGTTGTTTTTTGAATTTCTCCTAAATCGGAACTCTGTTTTCGATGAAATAAATTGTGTATGCTTCCGTACTAGATCAAATATCTTTTATAAACATTCTTACTGAAAATACAGTTTAGAATGAGCGTCGGTATCCCATGTATATCAGATATTGCAGACGTTTTTCCGAGATGGTTCTTTCTGATGTTCGCGCAGCTTCGTAGTTTTGTCAATATCTCATCACTCGCAACTTTGTTTTTAGTGAAATTAGTTTTATTGTGATTATAACTCGCTATATATTAGGGGAGTAATGTTAATATAATATATATTTTTGGAACCAAAATCCACTATTTTCCGTGATGGTACCCATTTGAGTTTCGACCAATTTTGTTGTTTTTTGAATTTCTACTAAATCGGAACTTTGTTTTCGATGAAATAAATTGTGTATGCTTCCGTACTAGATCAAATATCTTTTATAAACATTCTTACTGAAAATAAAGTATATAATGAGCGTCTTTATCCCATGTATATCAGATATTACATACGTTTTTCCGAGATGGTTCTATCTTAGGTTCGCGCAGCTTCGTGGTTTTGTTAATTTCTCATCACTCGCAACTTTGTTTTCAGTGAAATTTGTGTTATTGTGATTCTAACTCTCTACATATTAGGGGAGAAATGGTAATATAATATATATTTTTGAACCAAAATCCCCAATTTTCCGTGATGGTACCCCTTTGAGTTTCGACCAATTTTGTTGTTTTTTGAATTTCTCCTAAATCGGAACTCTGTTTTCGATGAAATAAATTGTGTATGCTTCCGTATAGATCAAATATCTTTTATAAACATTCTTACTGAAAATAAAGTTTAGAATGAGCGTCGTTATCCCATGTATATCAGATATTACATACGTTATTCCGAGATGGTTCTTTCTTAGGTTCGCGCAGCTTCGTAGTTTTGTTAATTTCTCATCACTCGCAACTTTGTTTTCAGTGAAATTTGTGTTATTGTGATTCTAACTCGCTATATATTAAGGGAGGAATGTTAATATAATATATATTTTTGAACCAAAATCCACAATTTTCCGTGATGGTACCCCTTTGAGTTTCGACCAATTTTGTTGTTTTTTGAATTTCTCCTAAATCGGAACTCTGTTTTCGATGAAATAAATTGTGTATGCTTCCGTATAGATCAAATATCTTTTATAAACATTCTTACTGAAAATAAAGTTTAGAATGAGCGTCGTTATCCCATGTATATCAGATATTACATACGTTATTCCGAGATGGTTCTTTCTTAGGTTCGCGCAGCTTCGTAGTTTTGTTAATTTCTCATCACTCGCAACTTTGTTTTCAGTGAAATTTGTGTTATTGTGATTCTAACTCGCTATATATTAAGGGAGGAATGTTAATATAATATATATTTATGAACCAAAATCCACAATTTTCCGTGATGGTACCCCTTTGAGTTTCGACCAATTTTGTTGTTTTTTGAATTTCTCCTAAATCGGAACTCTGTTTTCGATGAAATAAATTGTGTATGCTTCCGTACTAGATCAAATATCTTTTATAAACATTCTTACTGAAAATACAGTTTAGAATGAGCGTCGGTATCCCATGTATATCAGATATTGCAGACGTTTTTCCGAGATGGTTCTTTCTTATGTTCGCGCAGCTTCGTAGTTTTGTCAATATCTCATCACTCGCAACTTTGTTTTTAGTGAAATTAGTTTTATTGTGATTATAACTCGCTATATATTAGGGTAGTAATGTTAATATAATATATATTTTTGGAACCAAAATCCACTATTTTCCGTGATGGTACCCCTTTGAGTTTCGACCAATTTTGTTGTTTTTTGAATTTTCCTAAATCAGAACTCTGTTTTCGATGAAATAAATTGTGTATGCTTCCGTACTAGATCAAATATCTTTTATAAACATTCTTACTGAAAATACAGTTTAGAATGAGCGTCGGTATCCCATGTATATCAGATATTGCAGACGTTTTTCATAGATGGTTCTTTCTTATGTTCGCGCAGCTTCGTAGTTTTGTCAATATCTCATCACTCGCAGCTTTGTTTTTAGTGAAATTAGTTTTATCGTGATTCTAACTCGCTATATATTAGGGGAGTAATGTTAATATAATATATATTTTTGGAACCAAAATCCACTATTTTCCGTGATGGTACCCCTTTGAGTTTCGACCAATTTTGTTGTTTTTTGAATTTCTCCTAAATCGGAACTCTGTTTTCTATGAAATAAATTGTGTATGCTTCCGTACTAGATCAAATATCTTTTATAAACATTCTTACTGAAAATAAAGTATATAATGAGCGTCTTTATCCCATGTATATCAGATATTACATACGTTTTTCCGAGATGGTTCTATCTTAGGTTCGCGCAGCTTCGTAGTTTTGTTAATTTCTCATCACTCGCAACTTTGTTTTCAGTGAAATTTGTGTTATTGTGATTCTAACTCTCTACATATTAGGGGAGAAATGTTAATATAATATATATTTTTGAACCAAAATCCCCAATTTTCCGTGATGGTACCCCTTTGAGTTTCGACCAATTTTGTTGTTTTTTGAATTTCTCCTAAATCGGAACTCTGTTTTCGATGAAATAAATTGTGTATGCTTCCGTATAGATCAAATATCTTTTATAAACATTCTTACTGAAAATAAAGTTTAGAATGAGCGTCGTTATCCCATGTATATCAGATATTACATACGTTATTCCGAGATGGTTCTTTCTTAGGTTCGCGCAGCTTCGTAGTTTTGTTAATTTCTCATCACTCGCAACTTTGTTTTCAGTGAAATTTGTGTTATTGTGATTCTAACTCGCTATATATTAAGGGAGGAATGTTAATATAATATATATTTTTGAACCAAAATCCACAATTTTCCGTGATGGTACCCCTTTGAGTTTCGACCAATTTTGTTGTTTTTTGAATTTCTCCTAAATCGGAACTCTGTTTTCGATGAAATAAATTGTGTATGCTTCCGTACTAGATCAAATATCTTTTATAAACATTCTTACTGAAAATACAGTTTAGAATGAGCGTCGGTATCCCATGTATATCAGATATTGCAGACGTTTTTCCGAGATGGTTCTTTCTTATGTTCGCGCAGCTTCGTAGTTTTGTCAATATCTCATCACTCGCAACTTTGTTTTTAGTGAAATTAGTTTTATTGTGATTATAACTCGCTATATATTAGGGTAGTAATGTTAATATAATATATATTTTTGGAACCAAAATCCACTATTTTCCGTGATGGTACCCCTTTGAGTTTCGACCAATTTTGTTGTTTTTTGAATTTTCCTAAATCAGAACTCTGTTTTCGATGAAATAAATTGTGTATGCTTCCGTACTAGATCAAATATCTTTTATAAACATTCTTACTGAAAATACAGTTTAGAATGAGCGTCGGTATCCCATGTATATCAGATATTGCAGACGTTTTTCATAGATGGTTCTTTCTTATGTTCGCGCAGCTTCGTAGTTTTGTCAATATCTCATCACTCGCAGCTTTGTTTTTAGTGAAATTAGTTTTATCGTGATTCTAACTCGCTATATATTAGGGGAGTAATGTTAATATAATATATATTTTTGGAACCAAAATCCACTATTTTCCGTGATGGTACCCCTTTGAGTTTCGACCAATTTTGTTGTTTTTTGAATTTCTCCTAAATCGGAACTCTGTTTTCTATGAAATAAATTGTGTATGCTTCCGTACTAGATCAAATATATTTTATAAACATTCTCACTTAAAATACAGTATAGAATGAGCGTCGTTATCCCATGTATATCAGATATTACATACGTTTTTCCGAGATGGTTCTTTCTTAGGTTCGCGCAGCTTCGTAGTTTTGTCAATATCTCATCACTCGCAACTTTGTTTTCAGTGAAATTTGTGTTATTGTGATTCTAACTCTCTACATATTAGGGGAGAAATGTTAATATAATATATATTTTTGAACCAAAATCCACAATTTTCCGTGATGGTACCCCTTTGAGTTTCGACCAATTTTGTTGTTTTTTGAATTTCTCCTAAATCGGAACTCTGTTTTCGATGAAATAAATTGTGTATGCTTCCGTATAGATCAAATATCTTTTATAAACATTCTTACTGAAAATAAAGTTTAGAATGAGCGTCGTTATCCCATGTATATCAGATATTACATACGTTATTCCGAGATGGTTCTTTCTTAGGTTCGCGTAGCTTCGTAGTTTTGTTAATTTCTCATCACTCGCAACTTTGTTTTCAGTGAAATTTGTGTTATTGTGATTCTAACTCGCTATATATTAAGGGAGGAATGTTAATATAATATATATTTTTGAACCAAAATCCACAATTTTCCGTGATGGTACCCCTTTGAGTTTCGACCAATTTTGTTGTTTTTTGAATTTCTCCTAAATCGGAACTCTGTTTTCGATGAAATAAATTGTGTATGCTTCCGTATAGATCAAATATCTTTTATAAACATTCTTACTGAAAATAAAGTTTAGAATGAGCGTCGTTATCCCATGTATATCAGATATTACATACGTTATTCCGAGATGGTTCTTTCTTAGGTTCGCGCAGCTTCGTAGTTTTGTTAATTTCTCATCACTCGCAACTTTGTTTTCAGTGAAATTTGTGTTATTGTGATTCTAACTCGCTATATATTAAGGGAGGAATGTTAATATAATATATATTTTTGAACCAAAATCCACAATTTTCCGTGATGGTACCCCTTTGAGTTTCGACCAATTTTGTTGTTTTTTGAATTTATCCTAAATCGGAACTCTGATTTCGATGAAATAAATTGTGTATGCTTTCGTACTAGATCAAATATCTTCTATAAACATTATTACTGAAAATACAGTTTAGCATGAGCATCGGTATCCCATGTATATCAGATATTACAGACGTTTTTCCGAGATGGTTCTTTCGTATGTTCGCGCAGCTTCGTAGTTTTGTCAATATCTCATCACTCGCAACTTTGTTTTTAGTGAAATTAGTTTTTCAGATATATCAGATATTACAGCTTCGTAGTTTTGTCAATATCTCATCACTCGCAGCTTTGTTTTTAGTGAAATTAGTTTTATCGTGATTCGAACTCGCTATATATTAGGGGAGTAATGTTAATATAATATATATTTTTGGAACCAAAATCCACTTTTTTCCGTGATGGTACCCCTTTGAGTTTCGACCAATTTTGTTGTTTTTGGAATTTCTCCTAAATCGGAACTCTGTTTTCGATGAAATAAATTGTGTATGCTTCCGTACTAGATCAAATATCTTTTATAAACATTCTTACTGAAAATACAATTTAGAATGAGCGTCGGTATCCCATGTATATCAGATATTGCAGACATTTTTCCGAGATGGTTGTTTCTTATGTTCGCGCAGCTTCGTAGTTTTGTCAATATCTCATCACTCGCAACTTTGTTTTTAGTGAAATTAGTTTTATTGTGATTATAACTCGCTATATATTAGGGGAGTAATGTTAATATAATATATATTTTTGGAACCAAAATCCACTATTTTCTGTGATTGTACCCCTTTGAGTTTCGACCAATTTTGTTGTTTATTGAATTTCTCCTAAATCGGAACTTTGTTTTCGATGAAATAAATTGTGTATGCTTCCGTACTAGATCAAATATATTTTATAAACATTCTCACTTAAAATACAGTATAGAATGAGCGTCGTTATCCCATGTATATCAGATATTACATACGTTTTTCCGAGATGGTTCTTTCTTAGGTTCGCGCAGCTTCGTAGTTTTGTCAATATCTCATCACTCGCAGCTTTGTTTTCAGTGAAATTTGTGTTATTGTGATTCGAACTCGCTATATATAAAGGGAGGAATGTTATTATAATATATATTTTTGAACCAAAATCCACAATTTTCCGTGATGGTACCCCTTTGAGTTTCGACCAATTTTGTTGTTTTTTGAATTTCTCCTAAATCGGAACTCTGATTTCGATGAAATAAATTGTGTATGCTTCCGTACTAGATCAAATATCTTCTATAAACATTATTACTGAAAATACAGTTTAGCATGAGCATCGTTATCCCATGTATATCAGATATTACAGACGTTTTTCCGAGATGGTTCTTTCTTATGTTCGCGTAGCTTCGTAGTTTTGTCAATATCTGATCACTCGCAGCTTTGTTTTTAGTGAAATAGTTTTATTTTGATTCTAACTCGATATATATTAGGGGAGTAATGTTAATATAATATATATTTTTGGAACCAAAATCCACTATTTTCCGTGATGGTACCCCTTTAAGTTTCGACCAATTTTGTTGTTTTTTGAATTTCTTCTAAATCAGAACTTTGTTTTCGATGAAATAAATTGTGTATGCTTCCGTAATAGATCAAATATCTTTTATAAACATTCTTACTGAAAATACAGTTTAGAATGAGCGTCGGTATCCCATGTATATCAGATATTACAGACGTTTTTCCGAGATGGTTCTTTCTTATGTTCGCGCAACTTCGTAGTTTTGTCAATATCTCATCACTCGCAACTTTGTTTTTAGTGAAAATAGTTTTATTGTGATTATAACTCGCTATATATTAGGGGAGTAATATTAATATAATATATATTTTTGGAACCAAAATCCACTATTTTCCGTGATGGTACCCCTTTGAGTTTCGACCAATTTTGTTGTTTTTTGAATTTTTCCTAAATCGGAATTTTGTTTTCGATCAAATAAATTGTGTATGATTCCGTACTAGATCAAATATCTTTTATAAACATTCTTACTGAAAATACAGTTTAGAATGAGCGTCGGTATCCCATGTATATCAGATATTACAGACGTTTTTCCGAGATGGTTCTTTCTTATGTTCGCGCACCTTCGTAGTTTTGTCAATATCTCATCACTTGCAACTTTGTTTTTAGTGAAATTAGTTTTATTGTGATTATAACTCGCTATATATTAGGGGAGTAATGTTAATATAATATATATTTTTGGAACCAAAATCCACTATTTTCTGTGATTGTACCCCTTTGAGTTTCGACCAATTTTGTTGTTTTTTGAATTTCTCCTAAATCGGAACTTTGTTTTCGATGAAATAAATTGTGTATGCTTCCGTACTAGATCAAATATCTTTTATAAACATTCTTACTGAAAATACAGTTTAGAATGAGCGTCGGTATCCCATGTATATCAGATATTACAGACGTTTTTCCGAGATGGTTCTTTCATATGTTCGCGCAGCTTCGTAGTTTTGTCAATATCTCATCACTCGCAACTTTGTTTTTAGTGAAATTAGTTTTATTGTGATTATAACTCGCTATATATTAGGGGAATAATGTTAATATAATATATATTTTTGGAACCAAAATCCACTATTTTCCGTGATGGTACCCCTTTGAGTTTCGACCAATTTTGTTGTTTTTTGAATTTCTCCTAAATCGGAACTCTGTTTTCTATGAAATAAATTGTGTATGCTTCCGCACTAGATCAAATATCTTTTATAAATATTCTTACTGAAAATACAGTTTAGAATGAGCGTCGGTATCCCATGTATATCAGATATTGCAGACGTTTTTCATAGATGGTTCTTTCTTATGTTCGCGCAGCTTCGTAGTTTTGTCAATATCTCATCACTCGCAGCGTTGTTTTTAGTGAAATTAGTTTTATCGTGATTCTAACTCGCTATATATTAGGGGAGTAATGTTAATATAATATATATTTTTGGAACCAAAATCCACTTTTTTCCGTGATGGTACCCCTTTGAGTTTCGACCAATTTTGTTGTTTTTGGAATTTCTCCTAAATCGGAACTCTGTTTTCGATGAAATAAATTGTGTATGCTTCCGTACTAGATCAAATATCTTTTATAAACATTCCTACTGAAAATACAGTATAGAATGAGCGTCGGTATCCTATGTATATCAGATATTACAGACCTTTTTCCGAGATGGTTCTTTCTTAGGTTCGCGCAGCTTCGTAGTTTTGTTAATTTCTCATCAATCGCAACTTTGTTTTCAGTGAAATTTGTTTTATTGTGATTCTAACTCGCTATATATTAGGGGAGTAATGTTAATATAATATATATTTTTGGGACCAAAATCCACTATTTTCCGTGATGGTACCCCTTTGAGTTTCTACCAATTTTGTTATTTTTTGAATTTCTCCTAAATTGGAACTCTGTTTTCGATGAAATAAAATGTGTATGCTTCTGTACTTGATCAAATATCTTTTATAAACATTCTTACTGAAAATAAAGTTTAGAATGAGCGTCGTTATCCCATGTATATCAGATATTACATACATTTTCCGAGATGGTTCTTTCTTAGGTTCGCGCAGCTTCGTAGTTTTATTAATTTCTCATCAATCGCAACTTTGTTTTCAGTGAAATTTGTTTTATTGTGATTCTAACTCGCTATATATTAGGGGAGTAATGTTAATATAATATATATTTTTGGAACCAAAATCCACTATTTTCTGTGATTGTACCCCTTTGAGTTTCGACCAATTTTGTTGTTTTTGGAATTTCTCCTAAATCGGAACTCTGTTTTCGATGAAATAAATTGTGTATGCTTCCGTACTAGATCAAATATCTTTTATAAACATTCCTACTGAAAATACAGTATAGAATGAGCGTCGGTATCCTATGTATATCAGATATTACATACGTTTTTCCGAGATGGTTCTTTCTTAGGTTCGCGCAGCTTCGTAGTTTTGTTAATTTCTCATCAATCGCAACTTTGTTTTCAGTGAAATTTGTTTTATTGTGATTCTAACTCGCTATATATTAGGGGAGTAATGTTAATATAATATATATTTTTGGGACCAAAATCCACTATTTTCCGTGATGGTACCCCTTTGAGTTTCTACCAATTTTGTTATTTTTTGAATTTCTCCTAAATTGGAACTCTGTTTTCGATGAAATAAAATGTGTATGCTTCTGTACTTGATTAAATATCTTTTATAAACATTCTTACTGAAAATAATGTTTAGAATGAGCGTCGTTATCCCATGTATATCAGATATTACATACATTTTCCGAGATGGTTCTTTCTTAGGTTCGCGCAGCTTCGTAGTTTTGTTAATTTCTCATCAATCGCAACTTTGTTTTCAGTGAAATTTGTTTTATTGTGATTCTAACTCGCTATATATTAGGGGAGTAATGTTAATATAATATATATTTTTGGAACCAAATCCACTTTTTTCTGTGATGGTACCCCTTTGAGTTTCGACCAATTTTGTTGTTTTTTGAATTTTTCCTAAATCGGAACTCTGTTTTCGATGAAATAAATTGTGTATGCTTCCGTACTAGATCAAATATATTTTATAAACATTCTTACTGAAAATACAGTTTAGAATGAGCGTCGGTATCCCATGTATATCAGATATTGCAGACGTTTTTCATAGATGGCACTTTCGTATGTTCGCGCAGCTTCGTAGTTTTGTCAATATCTCATCACTCGCAGCTTTGTTTTTAGTGAAATTAGTTTTATCGTGATTATAACTCGCTATATATTAGGGGAGTAATGTTAATATAATATATATTTTTGGAACCAAAATCCACTATTTTCCGTGACGGTACCCCTTTGAGTTTCGACCAATTTTGTTGTTTTTGGAATTTCTCCTAAATCGGAACTCTGATTTCGATGAAATAAATTGTGTATGCTTCCGTACTAGATCAAATATCTTCTATAAACATTATTACTGACAATAAAGTTTAGAATGAGCGTAGTTATCCCATGTACATCAGATATTACAGACGTTTTTCCGAGATGGTTCTTTCTTATGTTCACGCAGCTTCGTAGTTTTGTCAATATCTCATCACTTGCAACTTTGTTTTTAGTGAAATAGTTTTATTTTGATTCTAACTCGATATATATTAGGGGAGTAATGTTAATATAATATATATATTTGGAACCAAAATCCACTATTTTCCGTGATGGTACCCCTTTGAGTTTCGACCAATTTTGTTGTTTTTTGATTTTTTCCTAAATCGGAATTTTGTTTTCGATCAAATAAATTGTGTATGATTCCGTACTAGATCAAATATCTTTTATAAACATTCTTACTGAAAATACAGTTTAGAATGAGCGTCGGTATCCCATGTATATCAGATATTACAGACGTTTTTCCGAGATGGTTCTTTCTTATGTTCGCGCACCTTCGTAGTTTTGTCAATATCTCATCACTTGCAACTTTGTTTTTAGTGAAATTAGTTTTATTGTGATTATAACTCGCTATATATTAGGGGAGTAATGTTAATATAATATATATTTTTGGAACCAAAATCCACTATTTTCTGTGATTGTACCCCTTTGAGTTTCGACCAATTTTGTTGTTTTTTGAATTTCTCCTAAATCGGAACTTTGTTTTCGATGAAATAAATTGTGTATGCTTCCGTACTAGATCAAATATCTTTTATAAACATTCTTACTGAAAATACAGTTTAGAATGAGCGTCGGTATCCCATGTATATCAGATATTACAGACGTTTTTCCGAGATGGTTCTTTCATATGTTCGCGCAGCTTCGTAGTTTTGTCAATATCTCATCACTCGCAACTTTGTTTTTAGTGAAATTAGTTTTATTGTGATTATAACTCTCTATATATTAGGGGAGTAATGTTAATATAATATATATTTTTGGAACCAAAATCCACTATTTTCCGTGATGGTAACCCCTTTGACTTTCGACCAATTTTGTTGTTTTTTGAATTTCTCCTAAATCGGAACTCTGATATCGATGAAATAAATTGTGTATGCTTCCGTACTAGATCAAATATCTTTTATAAACATTCTTACTGAAAATGCAGTTTAGAATGAGCGTCGGTATCCCATGTATATCAGATATTGCAGACGTTTTTCCGAGATGGTTCTTTCTTATGTTCGCGCAGCTTCGTAGTTTTGTCAATATCTCATCACTCGCAACTTTGTTTTTAGTGAAATTAGTGTTATTGTGATTATAACTCGCTATATATTAGGGGAGTAATGTTAATATAATATATATTTTTGGAACCAAAATCCACTATTTTCCGTGATGGTAACCCCTTTGAGTTTCGACCAATTTTGTTGTTTTTTGAATTTCTCCTAAATCGGAACTCTGATTTCGATGAAATAAATTGTGTATGCTTCCGTACTAGATCAAATATCTTTTATAAACATTCTTACTGAAAATGCAGTTTAGAATGAGCGTCGGTATCCCATGTATATCAGATAATGCAGACGTTTTTCCGAGATGGTTCTTTCTTATGTTCGCGCAGCTTCGTAGTTTTGTCAATATCTCATCACTCGCAGCTTTGTTTTTAGTGAAATTAGTTTTATCGTGATTCTAACTCGCTATATATTAGGGGAGTAATGTTAATATAATATATATTTTTGGAACCAAAATCCACTATTTTCCTTGAGTGTACCCCTTAGAGTTTCGAAAATTTTGTTGTTTTTTGAATTTTCCTAAATCAGAACTCTGTTTTCGATGAAATAAATTGTGTATGCTTCCGTACTAGATCAAATATCTTTTATAAACATTCTTACTGAAAATACAGTTTAGAATGAGCGTCGGTATCCCATGTATATCAGATATTGCAGACGTTTTTCATAGATGGTTCTTTCTTATGTTCGCGCAGCTTCGTAGTTTTGTCAATATCTCATCACTCGCAGCTTTGTTTTTAGTGAAATTAGTTTTATCGTGATTCTAACTCGCTATATATTAGGGGAGTAATGTTAATATAATATATATTTTTGGAACCAAAATCCACTATTTTCCGTGATGGTACCCCTTTGAGTTTCGACCAATTTTGTTGTTTTTTGAATTTCTCCTAAATCGGAACTCTGTTTTCTATGAAATAAATTGTGTATGCTTCCGTACTAGATCAAATATATTTTATAAATATTCTTACTGAAAATACAGTTTAGAATGAGCGTCGGTATCCCATGTATATCAGATATTGCAGACGTTTTTCATAGATGGTTCTTTCTTATGTTCGCGCAGCTTCGTAGTTTTGTCAATATCTCATCACTCGCAGCGTTGTTTTTAGTGAAATTAGTTTTATCGTGATTCTAACTCGCTATATATTAGGGGAGTAATGTTAATATAATATATATTTTTGGAACCAAAATCCACTTTTTTCCGTGATGGTACCCCTTTGAGTTTCGACCAATTTTGTTGTTTTTTGAATTTCTCCTAAATCGGAACTCTGTTTTCGATGAAATAAATTGTGTATGCTTCCGTACTAGATCAAATATCTTTTATAAACATTCCTACTGAAAATACAGTATAGAATGAGCGTCGGTATCCTATGTATATCAGATATTACAGACCTTTTTTCCGAGATGGTTCTTTCTTAGGTTCGCGCAGCTTCGTAGTTTTGTTAATTTCTCATCAATCGCAACTTTGTTTTCAGTGAAATTTGTTTTATTGTGATTCTAACTCGCTATATATTAGGGGAGTAATGTTAATATAATATATATTTTTGGGACCAAAATCCACTATTTTCCGTGATGGTACCCCTTTGAGTTTCTACCAATTTTGTTATTTTTTGAATTTCTCCTAAATTGGAACTCTGTTTTCGATGAAATAAAATGTGTATGCTTCTGTACTTGATCAAATATCTTTTATAAATATTCTTACTGAAAATAAAGTTTAGAATGAGCGTCGTTATCCCATGTATATCAGATATTACATACATTTTCCGAGATGGTTCTTTCTTAGGTTCGCGCAGCTTCGTAGTTTTGTTAATTTCTCATCAATCGCAACTTTGTTTTCAGTGAAATTTGTTTTATTGTGATTCTAACTCGCTATATATTAGGGGAGTAATGTTAATATAATATATATTTTTGGAACCAAAATCCACTTTTTTCTGTGATGGTACCCCTTTGAATTTCGACCAATTTTGTTGTTTTTTGAATTTTTCCTAAATCGAAACTCTGTTTTCGATGAAATAAATTGTGTATGCTTCCGTACTAGATCAAATATATTTTATAAACATTCTTACTGAAAATACAGTTTAGAATGAGCGTCGGTATCCTATGTATATCAGATATTGCAGACGTTTTTCATAGATGGCACTTTCTTATGTTCGCGCAGCTTCGTAGTTTTGTCAATATCTCATCACTCGCAGCTTTGTTTTTAGTGAAATTAGTTTTATCGTGATTATAACTCGCTATATATTAGGGGAGTAATGTTAATATAATATATATTTTTGGAACCAAAATCCACTATTTTCCGTGACGGTACCCCTTTGAGTTTCGACCAATTTTGTTGTTTTTGGAATTTCTCCTAAATCGGAACTCTGATTTCGATGAAATAAATTGTGTATGCTTCCGTACTAGATCAAATATCTTCTATAAACATTATTACTGACAATAAAGTTTAGAATGAGCGTAGTTATCCCATGTACATCAGATATTACAGACGTTTTTCCGAGATGGTTCTTTCTTATGTTCACGCAGCTTCGTTGTTTTGTCAATATCTCATCACTTGCAACTTTGTTTTTAGTGAAATCATTTTATTTTGATTCTAACTCGATATATATTAGGGGAGTAATGTTAATATAATATATATATTTGGAACCAAAATCCACTATTTTCCGTGATGGTACCCCTTTGAGTTTCGACCAATTTTGTTGTTTTTTGAATTTTTCCTAAATCGGAATTTTGTTTTCGATCAAATAAATTGTGTATGATTCCGTACTAGATCAAATATCTTTTATAAACATTCTTACTGAAAATACAGTTTAGAATGAGCGTCAGTATCCCATGTATATCAGATATTACAGACGTTTTTCCGAGATGGTTCTTTCTTATGTTCGCGCAGCTTCGTAGTTTTGTCAATATCTCATCACTTGCAACTTTGTTTTTAGTGAAATTAGTTTTATTGTGATTATAACTCGCTATATATTAGGGGAGTAATGTTAATATAATATATATTTTTGGAACCAAAATCCACTATTTTCTGTGATTGTACCCCTTTGAGTTTCGACCAATTTTGTTGTTTTTTGAATTTCTCCTAAATCGGAACTTTGTTTTCGATGAAATAAATTGTGTATGCTTCCGTACTAGATCAAATATCTTTTATAAACATTCTTACTGAAAATACAGTTTAGAATGAGCGTCGGTATCCCATGTATATATTACAGACGTTTTTCCGAGATGGTTCTTTCATATGTTCGCGCAGCTTCGTAGTTTTGTCAATATCTCATCACTCGCAACTTTGTTTTTAGTGAAATTAGTTTTATTGTGATTATAACTCGCTATATATTAGGGGAGTAATGTTAATATAATATATATTTTTGGAACCAAAATCCACTATTTTCCGTGATGGTAACCCCTTTGACTTTCGACCAATTTTGTTGTTTTTTGAATTTCTCCTAAATCGGAACTCTGATTTCGATGAAATAAATTGTGTATGCTTCCGTACTAGATCAAATATCTTTTATAAACATTCTTACTGAAAATGCAGTTTAGAATGAGCGTCGGTATCCCATGTATATCAGATATTGCAGACGTTTTTCCGAGATGGTTCTTTCTTATGTTCGCGCAGCTTCGTAGTTTTGTCAATATCTCATCACTCGCAACTTTGTTTTTAGTGAAATTAGTTTTATTGTGATTATAACTCGCTATATATTAGGGTAGTAATGTTAATATAATATATATTTTTGGAACCAAAATCCACTATTTTCCGTGATGGTAACCCCTTTGAGTTTCGACCAATTTTGTTGTTTTTTGAATTTCTCCTAAATCGGAACTCTGATTTCGATGAAATAAATTGTGTATGCTTCCGTACTAGATCAAATATCTTTTATAAACATTCTTACTGAAAATGCAGTTTAGAATGAGCGTCGGTATCCCATGTATATCAGATATTGCAGACGTTTTTCCGAGATGGTTCTTTCTTATGTTCGCGCAGCTTCGTAGTTTTGTCAATATCTCATCACTCGCAGCTTTGTTTTTAGTGAAATTAGTTTTATCGTGATTCTAACTCGCTATATATTAGGGGAGTAATGTTAATATAATATATATTTTTTGAACCAAAATCCACTATTTTCCTTGAGTGTACCCCTTAGAGTTTCGAAAATTTTGTTGTTTTTTGAATTTTCCTAAATCAGAACTCTGTTTTCGATGAAATAAATTGTGTATGCTTCCGTACTAGATCAAATATCTTTTATAAACATTCTTACTGAAAATACAGATTAGAATGAGCGTCGGTATCCCATGTATATCAGATATTGCAGACGTTTTTCATAGATGGTTCTTTCTTATGTTCGCGCAGCTTCGTAGTTTTGTCAATATCTCATCACTCGCAGCTTTGTTTTTAGTGAAATTAGTTTTATCGTGATTCTAACTCGCTATATATTAGGGGAGTAATGTTAATATAATATATATTTTTGGAACCAAAATCCACTATTTTCCGTGATGGTACCCCTTTGAGTTTCGACCAATTTTGTTGTTTTTTGAATTTCTCCTAAATCGGAACTCTGTTTTCTATGAAATAAATTGTGTATGCTTCCGTACTAGATCAAATATCTTTTATAAATATTCTTACTGAAAATACGGTTTAGAATGAGCGTCGGTATCCCATGTATATCAGATATTGCAGACGTTTTTCATAGATGGTTCTTTCTTATGTTCGCGCAGCTTCGTAGTTTTGTCAATATCTCATCACTCGCAGCGTTGTTTTTAGTGAAATTAGTTTTATCGTGATTCTAACTCGCTATATATTAGGGGAGTAATGTTAATATAATATATATTTTTGGAACCAAAATCCACTTTTTTCCGTGATGGTACCCCTTTGAGTTTCGACCAATTTTGTTGTTTTTGGAATTTCTCCTAAATCGGAACTCTGTTTTCGATGAAATAAATTGTGTATGCTTCCGTACTAGATCAAATATCTTTTATAAACATTCTTACTGAAAATACAGTTTAGAATGAGCGTCGGTATCCCATGTATATCAGATATTGCAGACGTTTTTCCGAGATGGTTCTTTCTTATGTTCGCGCAGCTTCGTAGTTTTGTCAATATCTCATCACTCGCAACTTTGTTTTTAGTGAAATTAGTTTTATTGTGATTATAACTCGCTATATATTAGGGGAGTAATGTTAATATAATATATATTTTTGGAACCAAAATCCACTATTTTCTGTGATTGTACCCCTTTGAGTTTCGACCAATTTTGTTGTTTTTGGAATTTCTCCTAAATCGGAACTCTGTTTTCGATGAAATAAATTGTGTATGCTTCCGTACTAGATCAAATATCTTTTATAAACATTCTTACTGAAAATAAAGTTTAGAATGAGCGTCGGTATCCCATGTATATCAGATATTGCAGACGTTTTTCCGAGATGGTTCTTTCTGATGTTCGCGCAGCTTCGTAGTTTTGTCAATATCTCATCACTCGCAACTTTGTTTTTAGTGAAATTAGTTTTATTGTGATTATAACTCGCTATATATTAGGGGAGTAATGTTAATATAATATATATTTTTGGAACCAAAATCCACTATTTTCCGTGATGGTACCCATTTGAGTTTCGACCAATTTTGTTGTTTTTTGAATTTCTACTAAATCGGAACTTTGTTTTCGATGAAATAAATTGTGTATGCTTCCGTACTAGATCAAATATCTTTTATAAACATTCTTACTGAAAATAAAGTATATAATGAGCGTCTTTATCCCATGTATATCAGATATTACATACGTTTTTCCGAGATGGTTCTATCTTAGGTTCGTGCAGCTTCGTAGTTTTGTTAATTTCTCATCACTCGCAACTTTGTTTTCAGTGAAATTTGTGTTATTGTGATTCTAACTCTCTACATATTAGGGGAGAAATGTTAATATAATATATATTTTTGAACCAAAATCCCCAATTTTCCGTGATGGTACCCCTTAGAGTTTCGACCAATTTTTTTTGTTTTTTGAATTTCTCCTAAATCGGAACTCTGTTTTCGATGAAATAAATTGTATATGCTTCCGTATAGATCAAATATCTTTTATAAACATTCTTACTGAAAATAAAGTTTAGAATGAGCGTCGTTATCCCATGTATATCAGATATTACATACGTTATTCCGAGATGGTTCTTTCTTAGGTTCGCGCAGCTTCGTAGTTTTGTTAATTTCTCATCACTCGCAACTTTGTTTTCAGTGAAATTTGTGTTATTGTGATTCTAACTCGCTATATATTAAGGGAGGAATGTTAATATAATATATATTTTTGAACCAAAATCCACAATTTTCCGTGATGGTACCCCTTTGAGTTTCGACCAATTTTGTTGTTTTTTGAATTTCTCCTAAATCGGAACTCTGATTTCGATGAAATAAATTGTGTTTGCTTCAGTACTAGATCAAATATCTTCTATAAACATTATTACTGAAAATACAGTTTAGCATGAGCATCGGTATCCCATGTATATCAGATATTACAGACGTTTTTCCGAGATGGTTCTTTCTTATGTTCCCGCAGCTTCGTAGTTTTGTCAATATCTCATCACTCGCAACTTTGTTTTTAGTGAAATTAGTTTTTCAGATATATCAGATATTACAGCTTCGTAGTTTTGTCAATATCTCATCACTCGCAACTTTGTTTTTAGTGAAATTAGTTTTATCGTGATTCTAACTCGCTATATATTAGGGGAGTAATGTTAATATAATATATATTTTTGGAACCAAAATCCACTTTTTTCCGTGATGGTACCCCTTTGAGTTTCGACCAATTTTGTTGTTTTTGGAATTTCTCCTAAATCGGAACTCTGTTTTCGATGAAATAAATTGTGTATGCTTCCGTACTAGATCAAATATCTTTTATAAACATTCTTACAGAAAATACAGTTTAGAATGAGCGTCGGTATCCCATGTATATCAGATATTGCAGACGTTTTTCCGAGATGGTTGTTTCTTATGTTCGCGCAGCTTCGTAGTTTTGTCAATATCTCATCACTCGCAACTTTGTTTTTAGTGAAATTAGTTTTATTGTGATTATAACTCGCTATATATTAGGGGAGTAATGTTAATATAATATATATTTTTGGAACCAAAATCCACTATTTTCTGTGATTGTACCCCTTTGAGTTTCGACCAATTTTGTTGTTTATTGAATTTCTCCTAAATCGGAACTTTGTTTTCGATGAAATAAATTGTGTATGCTTCCGTACTAGATCAAATATATTTTATAAACATTCTCACTTAAAATACAGTATAGAATGAGCGTCGTTATCCCATGTATATCAGATATTACATACGTTTTTCCGAGATGGTTCTTTCTTAGGTTCGCGCAGCTTCGTAGTTTTGTCAATATCTCATCACTCGCAGCTTTGTTTTCAGTGAAATTTGTGTTATTGTGATTCTAACTCGCTATATATTAAGGGAGGAATGTTATTATAATATATATTTTTGAACCAAAATCCACAATTTTCCGTGATGGTACCCCTTTGAGTTTCGACCAATTTTGTTGTTTTTTGAATTTCTCCTAAATCGGAACTCTGATTTCGATGAAATAAATTGTGTATGCTTCCGTACTAGATCAAATATCTTCTATAAACATTATTACTGAAAATACAGTTTAGCATGAGCATCGGTATCCCATGTATATCAGATATTACAGACGTTTTTCCGAGATGGTTCTTTCTTATGTTCGCGTAGCTTCGTAGTTTTGTCAATATCTGATCACTCGCAGCTTTGTTTTTAGTGAAATAGTTTTATTTTGATTCTAACTCGATATATATTAGGGGAGTAATGTTAATATAATATATATTTTTGGAACCAAAATCCACTATTTTCCGTGATGGTACCCCTTTAAGTTTCGACCAATTTTGTTGTTTTTGGAATTTCTCCTAAATCGGAACTCTGTTTTCGATGAAATAAATTGTGTATGCTTCCGTACTAGATCAAATATCTTTTATAAACATTCTTACTGAAAATACAGTTTAGAATGAGCGTCGGTATCCCATGTATATCAGATATTGCAGACATTTTTCTGAGATGGTTCTTTCTTATGTTCGCGCAGCTTCGTAGTTTTGTCAATATCTCATCACTCGCAACTTTGTTTTTAGTGAAATTAGTTTTATTGTGATTATAACTCGCTATATATTAGGGGAGTAATGTTAGTATAATATATATTTTTGGAACCAAAATCCACTATTTTCTGTGATTGTACCCCCTTTGAGTTTCGACCAAATTTGTTGTTTTTTGAATTTCTCCTAAATCGGAACTTTGTTTTCAATGAAATAAATTGTGTATGCTTCCGTACTAGATCAAATATCTTTTATAAACATTCTTACTGAAAATACAGTTTAGAATGAGCGTCGGTATCCCATGTATATCAGATATTACAGACGTTTTTCCGAGATGGTTCTTTCTTATGTTCGTGCAGCTTCGTAGTTTTGTCAATATCTCATCACTCGCAACTTTGTTTTTAGTGAAATTAGTTTTATTGTGATTATAACTCGCTATATATTAGGGGAGTAATATTAATATAATATATATTTTTGGAACCAAAATCCACTATTTTCCGTGATGGTACCCCTTTGAGTTTCGACCAATTTTGTTGTTTTTTGAATTTCTCCTAAATCGAAACTTTGTTTTCGATGAAATAAATTGTGTATGCTTCCGTACTAGATGAAATGTCTTTTATAAACATTCTTACTGAAAATAAATTATAGAATGAGCGTCTTTATGCCATGTATATCAGATATTACATACGTTTTTCTGAGATGGTTCTTTCTTAGGTTCGCGCAGCTTCGTAGTTTTGTTAATTTCTCATCACTCGTAACTTTGTTTTCAGTGAAATTTGTGTTGTTGTGATTCTAACTCTCTATATATTAGGGGAGGAATGTTAATATAATATATATTTTTGAACCAAAATCCACAATTTTCCGTGATGGTACCCCTTTGAGTTTCGACCAATTTTGTTGTTTTTTAAATTTCTCCTAAATCGGAACTCTGTTTTCGATGAAATAAATTGTGTATGCTTCCGTATAGATCAAATATCTTTTATAAACATTCTTACTGAAAATAAAGTTTAGAATGAGCGTCCTTATCCCATGTATATCAGATATTACATACGTTTTTCCGAGATGGTTCTTTCTTAGGTTCGCGCAGCTTCGTAGTTTTGTTAATTTCTCATCACTCGCAACTTTGTTTTCAGTGAAATTTGTGTTATTGTGATTCTAACTCGCTATATATTAAGGGACGAATGTTAATATAATATATATTTTTGGAACCAATATCCACTATTTTCCGTGATGGTACCCCTTTAAGTTTCGACCAATTTTGTTGTTTTTTGAATTTCTCCTAAATTAGAACTCTGTTTTCGATGAAATAAATTGTGTATGCTTCCGTACTAGATCAAATATCTTTTATAAACATTCTTACTGAAAATAAAGTTTAGAATGAGCGTCGGTATCCCATGTATATCAAATATTACAGACATTTTTCTGAGATGGTTCTTTCTTATGTTCGCGCAGCTTCGTAGTTTTGTCAATATCTCATCACTCGCAGCTTTGTTTTTAGTGAAATTAGTTTTATCGTGATTCTAACTCGCTATATATTAGGGGAGTAATGTTAATATAATATATATTTTTGGAACCAAAATCCACTATTTTCCTTGAGTGTACCCCTTTGAGTTTCGACCAATTTTGTTGTTTTTTGAATTTCTCCTAAATCAGAACTCTGTTTTCGATTAAATAAATTGTGTATGCTTCCGTACTAGATCAAATATCTTTTATAAACATTCCTACTGAAAATACAGTATAGAATGAGCGTCGGTATCCTATGTATATCAGATATTACAGACCTTTTTCCGAGATGGTTCTTTCTTAGGTTCGCGCAGCTTCGTAGTTTTGTTAATTTCTCATCAATCGCAACTTTGTTTTCAGTGAAATTTGTTTTATTGTGATTCTAACTCGCTATATATTAGGGGAGTAATGTTAATATAATATATATTTTTGGGACCAAAATCCACTATTTTCCGTGATGGTACCCCTTTGAGTTTCTACCAATTTTGTTATTTTTTGAATTTCTCTTAAATTGGAACTCTGTTTTCGATGAAATAAAATGTGTATGCTTCTGTACTTGATCAAATATCTTTTATAAACATTCTTACTGAAAATAAAGTTTAGAATGAGCGTCGTTATCCCATGTATATCAGATATTACATACATTTTCCGAGATGGTTCTTTCTTAGGTTCGCGCAGCTTCGTAGTTTTGTTAATTTCTCATCAATCGCAACTTTGTTTTCAGTGAAATTTGTTTTATTGTGATTCTAACTCGCTATATATTAGGGGAGTAATGTTAATATAATATATATTTTTGGAACCAAAATCCACTTTTTTCTGGGATACCCCTTTGAGTTTCGACCAATTTTGTTGTTTTTTGAATTTTTCCTAAATCGGAACTCTGTTTTCGATGAAATAAATTGTGTATGCTTCCGTACTAGATCAAATATATTTTATAAACATTCTTACTGAAAATACAGTTTAGAATGAGCGTCGGTATCCCATGTATATCAGCTATTGCAGACGTTTTTCATTGATGGCACTTTCTTATGTTCGCGCAGCTTCGTAGTTTTGTCAATATCTCATCACTCGCAGCTTTGTTTTTAGTGAAATTAGTTTTATCATGATTCTAACTCGCTATATATTAGGGGAGTAATGTTAATATAATATATATTTTTGGAACCAAAATCCACTATTTTCCGTGACGGTACCCCTTTGAGTTTCGACCAATTTTGTTGTTTTTGGAATTTCTCCTAAATCGAAACTCTGATTTCGATGAAATAAATTGTGTATGCTTCCGTACTAGATCAAATATCTTCTATAAACATTATTACTGACAATAAAGTTTAGAATGAGCGTAGTTATCCCATGTACATCAGATATTACAGACGTTTTTCCGAGATGGTTCTTTCTTATGTTCACGCAGCTTCGTAGTTTTGTCAATATCTCATCACTTGCAACTTTGTTTTTAGTGAAATAGTTTTATTTTGATTCTAACTCGATATATATTAGGGGAGTAATGTTAATATAATATATATATTTGGAACCAAAATCCACTATTTTCCGTGATGGTACCCCTTTGAGTTTCGACCAATTTTGTTGTTTTTTGAATTTTTCCTAAATCGGAATTTTGTTTTAGATCAAATAAATTGTGTATGATTCCGTACTAGATCAAATATCTTTTATAAACATTCCTACTGAAAATACAGTATAGAATGAGCGTCGGTATCCTATGTATATCAGATATTACAGACCTTTTTCCGAGATGGTTCTTTCTTAGGTTCGCGCAGCTTCGTAGTTTTGTTAATTTCTCATCAATCGCAACTTTGTTTTCAGTGAAATTTGTTTTATTGTGATTCTAACTCGCTATATATTAGGGGAGTAATGTTAATATAATATATATTTTTGGAACCAAAATCCACTTTTTTCCGTGATGGTACCCCTTTGAGTTTCGACCAATTTTGTTGTTTTTTGAATTTTTCATAAATCGGAACTTTGTTTTCGATGAAATAAATTGTGTATGCTTCCGTACTATATCAAATATCTTCTATAAACATTATTACTGAAAATACAGTTTAGAATGAGCATCGGTATCCCATGTATATCAGATATTACAGACGTTTTTCCGAGATGGTTCTTTCTTATGTTCGCGCAGCTTCGTAATTTTGTCAATATCTCATCACTCGCAACTTTGTTTTTAGTGAAATTAGTTTTATTGTGATTATAACTCGCTATATATTAGGGGAGTAATGTTAATATAATATATATTTTTGGAACCAAAATCCACTATTAGGGCGAAGGTGGAGTCACACTTGGCTTCCAGATCGGAGATCTGGACGGTGACTGTGGAGGAGAAGGTGATGTACTGGAGGAAAAAGAAGGTGGCAACTAGGGTGAAGAAGAGATGTGGAGGGATGGGAAGGAGTCGGAGATGAGGAGGGAAAGGCCGAGGAGAAGGACGACGGAGTCGCGGTGGATCGGCGACGGCGGACGATATGGCGCAGTGGAGGGGGCGACTATGAGGCAGAAAAGGAGGAAGTTTCAGTGTTTCACAATTAAGTTTCACGATAGGAATCATAGGATTTATCAATTGTAATTTCACAGCTGTATTTTATTTTTATCTAATATATTAAATCATATAATATTTCTTAGGGTTTTCCCTTACAATTTTTTTTGTTTTTTTAAGGAAATATAAATCTCTTACAAAATGAATATATTTAGGAGCTATAAATCAGGAGCTATAAATTCCTTACAAAATTTAGGATTGAAAAAGCTAATTAGTGAGGGGATATCCTTAAAATTATTTATTAGAATAATCTGTCACAAAATATCCTTCATTATTCCTTTAAAAAAAATTCTTACAAATCTCTTAGTAAGTAGTAAGGAAAATATGTTTTGTGAGGAATTTTCCTAATTATTATTCTCCTCACTTAACCCTAACAAATCCCTTACAATTACTTCTAAATTTAAAGGGATTATTTCCCTTGCAAAATTTCCTTCACAAAATACTAATTTTCATGTAGTGTCAGGTAAATGGTGAATATTATAAATATTCTCACCCATCTCCATTATTAAACTAACGTTATATTGCATACTTTGCCCTTATATACATTCTCTACTAAACGAACCTCCGACTAACTTAATTATCGGAGGAAAAACGACGGGAACACCTAAAATTTTCTTTTCCGCAGGTCTGTGGAGCGCCCAGCAAGAGACTCCGGGGAACGAAGTATCAAACACAAAATCCATCTGAATTAGCTTTTAGAGATGGAAGGTCTTTGACTTATTTGGTGTCCTTTTTAGGCTCGTAATTAAGTTTCTCCTTTTTACAACAAAGACATCTTTTTTCTTTTTTTTACGACGAAACTTGTATATTATTGGTTCAAAACAAAGTGGATTTGAGTTTCATTCTTCTTTAGTCTAATTATTTAAATTGATATCTGATGAGCTATTTATGTCCAATAAGAATTTTTTCCTTTCTAGATTTAAGAATAACAAGTTTAGTTAGGTTGAGATGAGTTTGGACTCAGGAGGGTTACATAACCTGACTATGAATTGGTGTTGTGAAAGGATATATCCAATTATACTGATTACATTCAACATCTCGTCATATTAGCCTTTATAATCTCCCCATATCATGAATGCCCACATAACCTGAAATTTGTTGACAATCAATGGAGACTAGATTGATTGGATGAAGCTGTTTTCCCCTTCTTTTCTGCACATTTTTGCTTCAATCCAGTGTGTACTGTTTTGTATATCCATCAGACAATTTCCAGCACAGCACAACTCTTAGAAACTTCCAAAAGAGGCAGAAAAAAAACACGTAATAAAATCAAGGTGTACCAATGCAACATAAAAAACCTGTCTATGATTGAAAAATTATGAAGCATGTGGCATCTGATCATGCAGTAGAGAGATTGGATGTGCCATCTCGATTGTGAGGGATTCCTCGAAACCAACGCAAAGTGAAACTGACATATTTTTCTGATCAACTTAATAACTGTTGACATCAAAGCCATAAAGATGACACAAGAGTCTGCATTCTCTCTTATCCATACATGTCTGCAATAACTTTCACGTCTGCAGTAATTTGTTTCTGTCAGGTCCGATAGAACCAGGTTTTGCGGAACGCAGTAAACTTGGCCGGTGCTGTGGTAGTCCCTACTAAGTTCCTTGTTCTTAACTGAAGTCATATGTTCCGATTGATCCAAGATGGATGAAATGTTTAGTCAACACGAAGCATTTAGTTATTCTGCAACTATGTGTGTATATATATAATTGTTTGTTTCCATAATTTCTCGTTGAAATATGTAGTTTCACACTAACCATAGCAACGATGTAATGAATTACGTAATCATCACCTCCAATATAACTTTTGGTATATTTTCTAGAGTTGTAATCAATGTATCCAAGTTCACACTTTTGTATCCGACAACGTCCTGAGGTAGTGGTTGGACAACTTTTGTGCAATGCTCGCACTGAGCTCTATCTGAGCTAGTATCCTATGTGGTTGGTTATAAACCCTAGTCCAATACAATAAGGAACACAATCAAATGTATGGAATTTCAAAACAGTAAAATCAATTGTTTTTGTCTTTACAAGTCCATATGTTGTTCTAAAATAGGTCAGCACCATGTCGTGGCTCATCAAGAACGCCATTAAACTCTACCGAGATCTCCTTCAAGGTGAATCGTGCTTCCTTGCTCATTGAGATTATTGTTCCATAAAACTTAATAAATTATGTTTCAATAATGAGGGATTTTGTGGTGCTTGATTGAATGCAGATGCAACTGCAGGCAGCTTTTTTTGTTCCCAATAAACATATTTAATTTCATTAGTTTAAAATACCATTAGATTTATCTAAGATTAACAACAAAACTAGAGTAGATGTGATACGAAGACCCAATTCGTCGGACACATCTCTCTTTTGGATTGTTTAGCAATCCAATCAGCACACCAATTCGCTTTTCTTGTGATCCATTTTCATTCAATCCCCGGGATTTGACTTGTTTTCCTCTTTATCGTGGCTATAATATTCTTGATTCTCCGGTATCTTCTCCACTGATTTGCTTGATGAGCTTCTCACATTCAGATTCATTGATAGTGTCCTTCCAGTTCCGGTGTATCGTTAATTCAACCGTCCGTAGCACTGCATGTGCTTCTACATTTATTGTCATTGTTTCACGCTGAGTCGAGTGACGTCTATCAATCATGATTCTGTGTGGATCACGAGCAATAACATATGTTCCACTCCTTTTTGTTGTTGGGTCTCAGGCACCATCACAATGATTGCAGGCATCTTAATGGATAAATTAAATTGGACAAACATATAAAATATTATATAAATAATGGTTGTAAAATTGCTTTAAATTTTTGTCAAATTTGAGCTTCTGGGTTTCGATTCGATGAATGGATACTCTAACAAATACTTTAGCTTCAGTTGTATGATTAGTCTAAATAAAACAGAAAAGGGCTCGATTATTGGATGCGTATGTTCCTGTCATTATACTTAAGTTTAGATTAAGAATCTAGGTAACAATGTTTTTTTTTTAAACTGTTTTTATGTGGTAATTCAACCGAACGTTTTTACTAGAATAACTCAACTCATTTTCCATGATTAGACTTACAAAATGATAAATTCTTATTGGACTTCATTAATACATATCTATTTATATGTGGTCTACAGCATTTCTTCTTATCCAATGTGGTAAAGGTATCACATTTATAGACCTTATATATGATATATAATATGGTTAATTACCAAAAAAACAAACTGAACTTTGAGGAAAAACCAAACAGCAAACCAAATTTTTTTGTTGACAAACAACAAACCGAACTTTTGGAATTGAGCAAACAAAAAACGTACCTCAAATTTTCATCATATTTGAACATATTTTTCAATGTTAGAAAGAGTTATTAAGTCAACATTAGTTAAAGTATTCTAAGGAAAATGTATTACAGCTTAATAACTCTCTCAAACATTGAAATATACGTTCAAACATAATGAAAATTTGATGAAGATTTGCTCTTTGCTCAATTCCAAAAGTTTGATTTGTTGTTTGTCAACAAAAAAAAAATTGGTTTACTGTTTGGTTTTTCTTTAAGGTTCAGTTTTTTTTTTTATATAATTAACCCTATATAATATGTTATTCAAATATATAAATTATAACATTTCATATCAAAATCTAATGGTCCTGCCATTTTCATTCAATTAGTACTGGTTTTAGTATTGCTGGGCAGCAGGTTGAGTTGCGCATTCATAAATCATAACCCACCAAGTTTTGGGGACGTATTTGGATGTAACTGACGAATTGACAGGTCTAAATTATCGGAGCTACGTGGCTCCGATTGAGACCTATCCTCCTCATCGGATCCACAAGGCTACGTGATGTTAGTAATAGTACTGTCGTTGCCCGTTGGACATTGGCATTGATAAACAGTGCCGACGTTTACTTATTAATAATTTCAACTTTCAAGTATACCACGTGTTTAATTCATGTAATTGAATAGTATTTTAAAAAAATTTGTATTACGGAATACACCATTATGCGGGTGAATATTGTCTTTTGGTCTCTTCTTTATTTTATTCTATTAATAGTCACTTGATTTACACATATATTAACAAATCAGATTCACGTCAACTCCATATTATTGCCACATAGATATATAATATTTAATTCAAATAAAAAAAATATAACACAATATATAAATATAAAATTATATATATATATATATAAACATATAAAAATCTGATAATTGTATTAATTACAAAAATTAGAAAAAAAATTGTTTATTCAAAATATTTTGTAAAAAATGAGTGAAAGACCTACCTAGGGTTGGACCATGATAGGGTCCAATGGTGGGGTGATTTAGTTTTTTTTTTTTAGTTTTCATATTTTTAAATAAAATAAAATTATAAATTATTTTATATAATTTATGTTTTGTATTTATATTTTTCATATATATATATATATATATATATACATATCTTTTTTTTCTATTATTTTTTATTTTTTATCTGTCACATCAGTATTATATCACTATTTTGTTAGTTAAATTTGACATATTTAACTGTATACAGTAATTTAGACTAAAAACTAGCATTATAAAACATAAAAATCATTAAACAATATAGAGGTAATAAATGATCAAATGAGTTATAACTATTAATCCTATATTTATCTTTATATAATCTCATAATGATATGTCTTATATGTTTTTTTAATATATAAAGTAATGCAACATCTTACCCTAGTATTAAAATACATTTGGGCTACCTCCCCTTAATCTATATCTTTATCGTTTAACCAACCACGCCATAAGTTACTTTTATCGCCTCATACCTTCCATATTTCTTAAATCCAGATCTCAAACTTCGACAGTTAAAAAATTCCAACTTCCTGTAGTCAATTCCTCGAGCTTTATATCATGAATGACATCGCTTTGCTAATTACCACCACCGTCCAGCTTTGGAGACAGATTATTGTATAGTAGTTAATACAAGCACGTGGTGACACAGAGCATCCTGAAAACCATCCTGACTGAACTCTGTCTCTGTGGGACACTGGGACTTTTGTCGGGAAGAGGAGCTATATCTATGTTGACTTTTCAGCTGACTCTCTTACGAAGGCATTCCTTATTTATTTTTTAAAAGCGTTTAATACTATGCTAAATTATATCTCACTGAACCTTAAAAGATGTACTGAAAAGTTACTGAATTTTGGGATTCGATTCGGATTCATATTTGCACAAATTTAAATTTAAAATTAGATTTCGGACATGAACATGAAAAATAAGATAAATTAGGAACATAAATATGATAATTTTAGTGATCATTTAATCATATTTATCAAACATATGTAACTGAATATGATAAATTTAACCAAAAAGTCACATTTTTGAAATGTACATGATTCAAATTTAACAAAAAGTAATACATTTTTTTAACGTGTGCGAGTGTATAGCTAAACAAAAAAAAAAATATAAGTAACCCTTTAACCACCTGGTACTAACATAAATAGTTATTTGACATAGTTTAATTTACCCTTAATACTACTAGACTTACAACTATTACTCCAAATTTAGTGTTGGTTACTAATTTCCTTTCCGCTTTTATATATAAAGTAAGTTATGTATGTTGAGTAAAATAGAGTAAATTAAGTGCACTTTTCATGTAATTCATGATTATTTCTTTTAGTATTTTAATGTGATACATATATGAGCTGGTCGAGCTGCCCGACTTTTCCTAATTGGAGAACTTTTTGTCTTCTTCGAGGGCCACAACTATTCGCCCCTCATTTGAACTATATATACACATACATACACTACTCCTCATCGCCAATACACTCTTACAAGGTCTCTCTCTCCATCTCTCTGTCAGTCTCCATTGAAGGAAAAGATTAATTTAAGAAATCTACAAGCAGAATGAAGGGAAGGGTTAAAAACGAAGAATACAAGAAAGGGTTGTGGACGGAAGAGGAAGACAGAATTCTCATGGCATACATAAACCTTCATGGCAAGGGAAAGTGGAATCGAGTTGCAAACATGACAGGTCGGTTTACAGTTTCTTAGGTTGTCTCTTTTACTTACTTTCTGTCAACCGAAGTACAGACTCTAGTATATATAAATATTCCACAATTCACATACAAACTTTGTCTTCCTACGTAGAACTTAATTTTGAAGTATACATAGATATGTTAATGGTGATATATATGATGTCTAGCTAGGTCTACGAAGATGTGGAAAAAGCTGTAGACTGCGGTGGATGAACTATCTAAGTCCAAACATTAAACGGGGTGATTTTTCTGAGGAAGAAGATGATCTTATCATCCGCCTTCACAATTTGCTTGGAAATAGGTTCGTATATATATACTTGGATTATAACTAAAGTGAATTGGATTTCCAATTTTCTTCTGGGATTTTTCATTACCATCTTCATATTTCTAAACTCCAGTTGAATATTTGTTATTGTGCTAGCTAGCTAGGCAGGCGGGCTTCCAATCATCACATTGCAAAGTAAAAAGATGTTGCAATGATTAATTAAGATTCTTTCTTTAAATACAATGAGTTAGCTTTTATTAGTGCTATTTTTAATCTTGTTTGAAATGATTTCATGGGCCTATTCTTTCTGTGTTAATGCCAGTTGCTTTAATTTGTAAATTTAGTTAAATTGGTTAATCATATCTATATACTGTATACTACATCTTTATGTATTATATACTTTCTTCATTCATATGAAGGTTTCCTTATTTTTTAGGTGGTCACTGATAGCAGGACGTGTGCCTGGAAGAACAGATAATCAAGTGAAGAATCACTGGAACACTCATTTGAGCAAGAAGCTCGGTTTGAAGAAAGAAACATGTCGCAGAGTGCATAATAATTTGTCAAGATTAGTTAGTAAGACAACTAAGGAGACAATATCCAGTCCTACATTAGCTTCATCTCCACAACAGTCTACACAAAATGAGTGTCCTATAGCCCTAGTTGGGGAAACAACCCAGAAACAATGTGAACAAGTCCTAAACTCAAAGACGGACTCGCATGAGCTAACAACCCTCAACGACAACTCCACAAGAGCGGACCAAGATTGGTTCATCGATAGCAATGATTTGAATTCTTATATTGATCAGGTCTGGATGAACGATGTGAATGGGCACCATCTCGATTTTGCTTGGGACGAATGATAAAATTTCCCTTCCTTTTTCATGGTCATTAATTATATGTAATAGTTACGAAAATGCAGACTTATTAAAGGAGCATCTCATCCATGCATGCAAAAACAAGAATTTTCAGAGTTCCATTACTCAGGTTAAAGGTAGGTTTTCTTGACAGTGGGTGGATGTTCAACTCTCATGGAGACACCATTTATATAAGAGAATACAGTAACAGTACCATAGATATGATGATTACATAGTGTTTGGCTGGACTTATATTTTTCTGATGCATTTGACAACAGTGAACGATGAGAATTCAGAAAAAGGACAAGGAGGAATTAATGAAATTAGACGACAGATTAAGGAAATGCCAAGTTCGACAACTGCTGTCTTTTAATAGGTTCAGCTGGGTTCCTTGTGATACCATTTGGCCTCTATATGAATGTGATGTCGATTTGTGAATCGTCCACATTCATGCAGGGGATAAGGTCATCAACACCCAACACCAACTATATCCCAAGATTATGGGGCAGAAAAACCAAACCTAACTAGTGGAGTTAAATGATAGCATGTGCATATATATATTTATTTTCCATAAAATATAATACTATAGTATTGTGTTTTGCATAAAGGTTTCATCATTATGTTTTTTTTTTAATGTTTTCATAAGTGTTTCAATTTTTTTAAACAATTTTTATTGCGATTTTCCAAAGCAAATTGTTAGGATCCAAAATTTGCATTTTTATACTATATAGGGCAAAGTTTAATTTGATAAATTGGTAAATAAATCATTTGTTAAAGAGTGTTGCGTTGAATTAATTTTAAATTATCCATATGAAAGTGAAATGATAATGACATTAATGTAGCTTATTAAAATTTGACATAAACGGATTAAATTGAATTATTTTTGTACATATTAGAGAGAAAATTGTGTAAAATGTTTGTCAAAATTATAGGATATATATAGATAATATTTTCTCCTTTGTAGTTAGTAGGGATAAGCTCGGTGCGGTTGAAGCGGACTTTTCTTTAAAAAATTTATAAAAAAAAATCAAATTTTTGGGCTAAATATTTTGTAAACTGAGATCGAGACAAATACTTAGCTCACTATAAAAGAAATGCTCAATGCGGTCTTGCTTGACTCCGGATAGACTCATTTAGGCCCAATTTTTTGTAAAACTTTTAGATCAATAACCCAAAATATACACAAACTTGAAGAAAATAATTATATAACAAAAAATAAATATATTGATGATAAAATTAGTTAACTAAACTACTGAATTACCATAAATTCTACAACATGATTAGATTATAATAATTTATATATATGTAATAAAAATATCAATTAAATATAATGCATATAGATATAGATATAGATATAGATATAAGGGTTATATATCCATTTTTGGTCAAATTTCGAGGTCCTCACTTAAAGTTTAAAATGTAATTATAGTTCAAGTTTGTCCTTTCTATCAACCTTTTCATCTAAATTTAATATAATAATTTTTGAAAATTGTAAAAATAACAGAAAACTTTCAAAATTGTAACAATTTAACTCTTCCAATATTTTTCAAATGTAACAAATCGAATTGGGGCTCAATCAATTCCTGGTCAAATCAGAACTCAATTCTAACGTTTGAAACGATTAAATTGTTACATTTTTTAAGTTACCTATTTTTTTTTTGTAAATTTTAAACTTATTATGTTAAATTTGGATAAAAAAATTAACGGAATGAGTAAACTCAAACTTTGGTCAAAGAAAAAAAATACAATTTAAACTTTAAAAAGAAATTAAAAATTATTCAAAAATTAGAGGATATTATCGTATTTTAACATATATTATAAATATGGTTAATAAATTCAATCCAATCGAAAATTAATATAAAAATTTCGAGATCGAAACCTGACCTAACAAAAAAAGGGTTAATTACTTAATTGGTTACACATGTTTCACCATTGTGCAGAATGGTTACACATGTTTCAAAATGTGATTAATGGTTTTGCTATGTGACTAATTGGTTACACATGTTTTTTCCAATGTGATTAATTGATTATTCCGTTAGTAAACCGTTAATTTTACCGTTAATTAATTTTTTAACATATTATTGAATTGTGAAATGACTATTATGCCCCTAGTGGTATTGAAGAACACATAATCATCTTCAAGAATCGAATTGAAGAACCCAGAATCTGATTTTTTGGTTCTTGAAGAACCCAGAATCTGATTTTTTGGTTCTTGAAGAACCCAGAATCTGGTTTATGGGTTCTTCAAGAACCCAGAATCTGGTTTATGGGTTCTTCAAGAACCCAGAATCTGGTTTCTAGGTTCTTCAATTCAATTCGGTGATGAAGAACAACTTGGTTGATGAATAACACAGCTTGATTGGTGAAAAAGGTAATTACAGCATTTTATGTATCTAAATAGTGGTTTAACTGTGATTTCTAACTGTGAACAGTAAAAAATCAATTAGTAACATTTCAAAACTGCACAATGATGAAACATGTTTAACCAATTAAGTAATTAACCACAAAAAAAAGTGTATCCAATCATAGGCGATTTTAAACTCAGGATCATTTTTTCTGATCGATTTCGAGTCAATTTATTCGATTTAGAATCTTTTATTCTGCGTAGTAGATAGATATTTTCATAGTTCTCGATGACGTACATTCATAATACGATGACATTTATCTGGACGTAATCCCCGCCGCTTCTCCATCTATCAACTCTACTTTGAACAGTAAAAAATCAATTAGTAACATTTCAAAACTGCACAATGATGAAACATGTTTAACCAATTAAGTAATTAACCACAAAAAAAAGTGTATCCAATCATAGGCGATTTTAAACTCAGGATCATTTTTTCTGATCGATTTCGAGTCAATTTATTCGATTTAGAATCTTTTATTCTGCGTAGTAGATAGATATTTTCATAGTTCTCGATGACGTACATTCATAATACGATGACATTTATCTGGACGTAATCCCCGCCGCTTCTCCATCTATCAACTCTACTTTGAAGATGTATTGAGCAAAAATCACAACTTCACACGTTTCGAGACAAGAGACCAACTGGTCGCACATCTTCTTCATGTGAATCCATAATCTTGCTGTTGCTGCAAATTAACAATCCAGTCTCTTCACTAGCAAAATCTGGTGTCTGTACTCAACCTTATTCCTCTTTCTTGCTCTGTCGTGAATTTCAGTTCAGAGAGGTGTCCATGGCGAGTCCGGCTACCGATACGAAGGCTAATACCCAAACCGCTGGCAAGTTTCTCTTTTTCTATGCTCTGATTCTCTTACCAACCTGGGTCGATCGCAGTCCAGCGAGAAGTAACTTTTACTGACGTGTTTAGAAGTAGATTTGCTTGTATGAATAGTTTTGATAGTATTGACTTCTCTAGTTAGATTGTCGAGAGTATTTTGATATGATTTGAGTTGACTTTATCGAGGTTTGAGTGAAAAGTGGATGATGCTCGTAATACACTAAACAAGCTAATGGAACTAGTCTTCTCGATCAATCAGTAAAGGGGGCCGTTGCTTTTAATTAAGCTCCACTTTTATAATTCTAGATCATAAGCAGTGCACCCTTAAATTTTTCTAAACTATGGAATTATTGAAGCAGAGCTTGCTGAGGCTAAACAAAATATGGAGAGTGAGGCTCCAATTCCAAGCTCTGCACCATCTGTGTTTGTGAATTCGGAACCAATCCGAGAGGATCAAGTGGAAAATGCCGTTAAATTTCTTTCACATCCAAAAGTTAGGGGCTCTCCTGTCATGTACCGTCGATCTTTCCTTGAAAAGAAGGGCCTTACCAAAGAAGAAATAGATGAGGCATTTCGGCGTGTGCCTGACCCGACTTCAACTGTCCAGGCAGCCACTATCAGTCAAGGTTACAACCGAACCTATACAAAAAAATTCTTCATATTTTCATGATATCTGTCAAAGTTAAAATACATGTGTTGTGATGGTGGTTTCAGATGCACAGTTGAAGACACAACCCATCAGTCAACCACAAGCTGCAATTCAAGCAAGTCAGCCTCTTGCAGCTGCTTCAAGTGGAGGCATGAATTCAATGTCTGGATACAGATTTCATTGGACACATGCCGTTTATGCCATTGGATTACTTGCAGCATCAGGTGCTGGATCAGCTGTGGTTTTCAAGGTACAAGCAAAGGAGGCTCTTGTTATGCTATGTGAATTGCTGCGTATTTTGTTATATTGTATTTCTACTTAGAAATTTATTTGCACTTTTCAGAAATCTATACTCCCTAGGTTGAAATCTTGGGTGCGCAAAGTTGTAGAAGAAGAAGAAGAAAATCATGTCGTATCAAAAGCCAAACCAAGTTTGACTGAAGAAGCAGCTGCCGCAGCAAAAGCAGCGGCAGATGCAGCTCTGGAGATGTCAAAAGCAAGTCAGGAATTGGTGAAAGTGAAAATTGAAGGTCATTTTTAAAATCGGAAATCTTGAAAATATTCAGACACTTATTCTACTTTCTTTCCTCTTGTTAATCTTAGTCTTGCTATTCATGTTTTGTCTTTGTTGGAATTTCCAGAGAAAAAGAAGTTTGAGGAAATTATGAGTCTCTTTGATTCTCAGCTTCAAGAGCTCAAGTCAATGCGTAGTGCAGTTACAAAATTAGAAGGTAAAAATACTAATGGGCGTTGGTAACATTAATAACACAATATCTGCATTCTTGTTTCTTAATATATGGTCACTTAATTAGCTTCATGTGTATGAGTCCCCTGCTGCAAAGAAAGTGCATGGTACAAGTAAAGTTAAACAACCAAGGAAGTATACTAAGTAATTAAGGAGTTTCTGGCGTTCTGTGATCTTTTTTGCATATTGCCTTTGTTTCTGCATTATTTAGAAGGGTTAATTATCAAAAAACAAACTGAACTTTAAGGAAAAACCAAACAGCAAACCAAACTTCTTTTGTTGACAAACAACAAACCAAACTTTTGGAATTGAGCAAACAACAAACCTACCTCAAATTTTCATTATGTTTGAATAGTTTTTTCAATGTTTGAGAGAGTTATTAAATCGTAATACCCTTTCCTTAGAATACTTTAACTAATGTTGACTTAATAGCTCTCTCAAACATTGAAAAACCTATTCAAACATGATGAAAATTTGAGGTAGTTTTGTTGTTTGCTCAATTCCAAAAGTTTGGTTTGTTGTTTGTCAGCAAAAAAAGTTCGGTTTACTGTTTGGTTTTTCCTCAAAATTCAGTTTGTTTTTTGGTCATTAACCCTTATTTAGAATATCTAAAATGATTCTGCTTATCCTTGGATTCTTAATCCTTCCTTTTGTTGAGTGGGATTTGAAAAATATGTACTATATTACTAACAACTGTGATTAGATCCGCCAATCTAACCCGACTGCATCATATGGTGTCCTATTCCTGCATTTAATTGGGTATCATACAACAAGATTTTATGTTTATTAGCTCTAGCTCATCACCCACCTCTATAGTTGTTTTTGAATGAGTGATATTTTACAATCTTGCATGTGTTCATGATTGGAATTCATTCTTGAGACACTCTTGAGTTTCATATGATAAAAAACATGCTAATGAATGATCTTGTTGTCAGCAGTCAAGTTAACCACATTTTTTAGACGTCTATAGCTAAACAATCAACTTGTTGTTTGGCAAAAGAAAAAAATTGTTATCAGCTATAAACTTAACTGTGTCAGAGAGACCGACACACTGTGAGAACAATCTTTGGACGACGATGCTTGGTAAACAACAGTAAGTTGTTTTAGGGAATGAAATTCAGTAATCAAAGCCAGTTTCTCTCATGTTTGTTAATGTGTACAATTTCAGGACAACCAAACACTTCCAATCTTTACAACCAAGATACCAGAGGCTATGGTACTAACTCAAGGGTAAACACAATAGAAACTCAACCACATAGACACACACACATTGTATCTTACTCGAAGTTAAAAACTAATCTTCTTATTGGTTTCTTGACAGTCATATGCTAATGGAAGGGTAGATTATGATTCCTACTCAGGTTCTTGTTCACTCATCACTTTGCAGTAGTATATTTTAAACCAAATTAATATGGAAGTCGATTCTGAAAATGTGTATGGTTTTTTCCACAGCAAGATCTGCTTCACCTCCACCTCCTTCTGCACCATCTTCTACCCTGCACCCGAAATCATATATGGAGGTAAGAGTCTCTTCTTCTCTTGGCCAGTCTTTATCAGAACAATACAACTGTTCATTGTGGTCCCTCAGCACGTGCGTATGCACATGAAACGTTTTCCCTTTCATGTAAAAATTTCCTCTGTGTGACAAAAGAGTGAAGATACACTTACTATCATAATAGGGATTGGGTAAGATTTTGAAGAAGCCACTTTTCATTTTTTTGGTAATGTATAAATGGAAGATGAAGTCGAACGTGGTTGACCTAGTGTTTTTGTTTCTTTCCTTTCTGAATTACTGGACAGGTCTTGGCAATGGTGCAGAGAGGGGAAAAACCTCCAATTGTCAAGGTTTCTTGCCTAACTAACCCCATGTCCTAAATCAGTTTGTTTGTTATCTCTTGAATTGTGTTAAGTTTGTGAACCAATCTGCAGGATATCAATGATGCACCCCCAAACCCTCGTCACGGAATGTCAGATTCCCGCATAGCACCAAAGTCTAAGGTGAATCATTCAAATTGCAATAAGGGTTAATTACCAAAAAACAAACTGAACTTTGAGGAAAAATCAAACAGCAAACCGATCATTTTTTGTTGACAAACAACAAACCAAACTTTTGGAATTGAGCAAACAACAAACCTACCTCAATTTTTCATCATGTTTGAACAGATTTTTCAATGGTTGAGAGATTTATTAAGTCAACATTAGTTAAAGTATTCTAAGGAAAGTGTATTACGACTTAATAACTCTCTCAAATATTGAAAAACTCGTTCAAACATAATGAAAAATTGAGGTAGGTTTGTTGTTTGCTCAATTCCTAAAATTTGGTTTGTTGTTTGTCAACAAAAAAAATTCAGTTTGCTGTTTGGTTTTTCCTTAAAGTTCGGTTTGTTTTTTGATAATTATCCCTTACAATAAATGTCTTGTAAACTTATTATGCATATGGTCTTTTATTTTCTTAATCATCCTCTAATGGATGTAAATGTTGATCGACCGAGCAGCCATGGGAAGGTGGCCAGACTCAAAGCACCTCAAACCAGCCATGGGAAGGTGGCCAGACTCAAAGCACCTCAAACCAGTACTACCATTCCAATGCTGCTGAAGGTTGGAACTACAATTCACAAGACAGCAGCAGCATGCCCCTTGACTGGCAAAGGAGAAATCCAAGCACTACGGAAGTGGACAACAGCAACTCTAGTATCTTTCGAACTGCTGAGAAAGTGACAGTCCAGCAAAGGCCATGGGCTCCACCAGGGACGCCTCCTATTAGCCTTGCAGGAGCTGAAGAAGCCATTTTGAGGACGAAACAGACAACTCAGAAAGATCCACTTTATTCTGATGATTCACATTCATCAGCAGATGCAACCTCAGATGAGTTGCAGAGGGTGACAAGGATCTCTGAGTCAGGAGGAAGTGTATTGGAAATAAACGGTGGGAGCCCAGTGATGACTTCGACCGAAATTCAAGAGGAACAAGAAAGCTACTAGATTATGAACCGACTGGAACAATATTATTCTGTCGAAATGGCCAGAATCCCATGCATTGCATTGCATGGTTATGTGTGCTAAATGAAATCATACTTTGTGCTAGTAGAATGAGAATAGAATAATCATCTCCACTGAGAGGATGTTGAATACTTGCTGTCATGATAGTAATGCAATTGTCATCTTTCTCACCATGGCCACACTCGGTGCCTGCTTCACTGTAGTATTGTCAGAGATAGAGAGGATAATGCTTTTAATTGGTATAGTTGATGCTTGGAATTGGTATCCCAAGGCAGTTCCATAAATTTATATATTTAATAATTTACTAATTAGAACTCTTGTATAAATAAATTGATATCCCAATTTACAAAACGTTACGTTTATTAACTTTGTCTAATTTACTCTTAAATGGTGACGGGGATATGCATATGTATGTCACGTGTCAGCTATCAAATTATAAATTTTCTCAAAGTTCAATTAGTAAAGTATATATTTTTCAAAATTTAGTTGACAAATTGTTAATATCTTAAAAGTTTAGCTAACAATTTGTTTTATAAAAAAATAGAGTAATTATCAAATAGGTACCCCAACTTTACATGGTTTGGCAAGTACGTACTTAAACTTTTTTTGCCGCGAATAGGTTGCCCAATTTTGTGAAATTAGCAAATAGGTACCTACCAGTAAGAATAAACGGAAAATATCACGTGATGAGCAAATAAGTACATAAACTTGACATGGTTTGGCAAATAGGTACCTGAATTTACACGAATTAGCAAGTAGATACATGAACTGATTCATAAATCGGTTTGGTCGAACCACTTTTTTTTTAAAGGTAGAGTTTATATACCAAACACATGCATGACTCAACTCCAGACGTTCTCAGTGCATCTAAGTATGGTTTATGGGGTCGTGCGAGTGAACTAGTTAATATGTAAAATTTATATAATAGAATTGAAATGAGAACGAATCGTACGGATTAACCCGTAAATCTACATATCGTGATCATGTTGTTGAGTTTTTAAATTTTATAGTATATACATGATAAGACGATCGATATATTCAACATAAATTACCGATATGAATATTCTTTGCAAAAAATATTCATTCTACATACAAGTTCCTCCTTCAAAGGCTTAGATTTTAAGTCAGGTTTGTCGACGATGACCATCTCCGAAATAGGTTTAGATTTTGATTCGAATTGTTTGTATTCATTTTCGCTATCATCCTTAGTCATCATTTGTTTTGCTCAGTGTAATTTTATTCGTTGTCGAGTTTATCAAGTTGACGAGGATTGAACTAAGTAAGTACCCAAACGAAACGACAACCACGTAAACGAAGTCGAGAGCGATCTTATCCCGATCGGGGATAACATGGATAGATGGGGTCGGGATGATGATGAATCCGAGCGATGGGCTCATGATGCTTCCTTAATGCACCGAGAACGATTGAAGTTGAGTCATGCATGCGTTTGGTATATAAATCTTGCTTTTAAAAAAAGGCTCAACCGAACCGATTTTTGAATCAGTATAGGTATCTACTTGCTAATTCGTGTAAGTTCAGGTCTCTGTTTGTCAAACCATGTCAAGTTCATGCACCTGTTTGCTCCTCACGTTATTTTCCGTTTATTCTTAATGAAAAATTAACGGTAGGTCCTTATTTGCTAATTTCACAAAGTTGGGCAACTTATTTACGGCAAAAATAAATAAATTAGATACCTACTTGTTAAACCATGTAAAGTTGGGATACCTATTTGATAATTAACTCAAATTAACCCTTTGTTTTATCATAATTAATTAATTACTATTTCTTTGTAATATATATAATTTTATTTGCATGATTGATTGGATTCCTCGAAATCGTGGCTTGGTGTTTGAGTGGACCGTCCATTGTCCAACCACTATAAAAATCAACTTGCTAGAACAATCGGTGGGTTATAAATCCATTCTACTTCTAATTAACATTTTTTTTTAACTTTATGTCAGCTAGTGATTTTGAATTCTCTCCACTTACCTTTAAATGGTTTTTTAATTATCATTAGACCACGTTATTTTAATTTAATTTACCCTTCCATAAAACTAATAAAAAAATATACCAATAATGAAATTTGTCCACTTTTGAACCGACAAATCAACCTATATGTCTACCAATAGCACCCTCCACAAAATGAACTATAAATCTGTATTTTTTGGGGGTCAAATATAAATCTGTATTTTTTTTTTGTAAATTATATAAATCTGTAATTAATTGGTTAAAAATGGAGTTAGCTGCAAATAATGCAAAAACTTTGTTGATTAGAACCTCATAATGTGTGCTACTGCTACTGCAAAATATGAAGAAAAACGACGAAAGGATGAAATTTATGCCTTATTAAAAGGAATAATACATAAGGAGTTTTTTTTTGGTAAATTACATAAGGAGTTAATGTGTAAAATACTGACATTCAAGTATAATTCAAGATTCTCTTATAATATTTTTTTTAAAATTTCATTTTTTTAATATTTGATCTATGCCGAATATTCTCTTTTCACAATTAATTTGATTAGAACCGGTTCGGCCAAATCAGTTCTAAACTATAATTTGATATTCAGGGTAGCGCATTTGAAATAACCGTTACTTAAGGTAGCGCCTTTAAAATAAGCCCCTATTCATTTTTTTTTAATAGACACTATCTTGAGTGGCGCCTATTTCAAAGGCACTACCTAGGGTAGTGCATTTTTCAAAAAATGCGCTACACACGATAGCACGTATACCCAAATTTCAAAATATTTTTTTTATATAATATTTTTTTTATTTTATTTTTACAATACATACTTTTTTAAAAAGCTTTGTAAATGAGGAAATGGTAAATTTGTATTATATTATTAAATAGATAAATGGGGGAATGGTTCATTTGACAAAGTATTTATACTTTTAAGTTTTAGGAAAGTCCTTTACAAGGTAACAAGAATTCAAACTTGGTTAGCCTTTAAAAAATATAATTCAACTCTTAATTGGTCTAACTAATCTTGAAGAATAAATTTAAATGATTAAACATCAAAGGAAAAAAGAATTACTTTAATTCATGTCAATGCAACATGGTAATAGTAACTGATAATTCACAGGGAAAAAAATTGTTCTTTACGATCTGAAAAGATGAAAAATAATGGCAGTCTGATTCATGTGAACAGTCGTCTACAGTTGCTAGTGATTTTCTTTTTACTGGTAATCTTAAAATAGATTCTCTTGGAACGGTCTTAGTAGATACCTTTCGCTAATGCCAAATTCCAGCAGCCAAGAGATACGCATGGATTATGAATTGAATATGATGAGAAAAAGAAAAAACAGGACAAAGAAATAAAAAGAACCGAGATTTATACGCCACACACACAACTTCCTCCTCCCAAATTTTGTTACTTGCATACATTGCGTTTCATTCTTCTTCTTCTTTCCCTTTTCGCTCCGCGCATCCTTTCTGATACTTCCATGGCATCTCTTAATTTGCTATCCCCACCGGAAATCAAATCTAGTTTTTTCGCGGGATCTGTCAAGTCCAATAGTTGCATTTTCAACAATTGCAAACCAGGTGCGGCTTCTGTTCTAAGACTCATTTATACTGTGTTTCTTGATTCTGGGTTGTCGAATCCAACCCAGAAACCCATGTTACTGTGTTTGTTTCTGGGAGTGGGTCTATTTGAGATTCAGAACGGACAACGTCTATGATGTGGGTTCTTGACCAAGAACGTTCACTTCTTAACACATAAATAGACGTTGCTTTCTTGAATTTATGGGTTTTGAAGTATATGCGAATTTCCGGTTATAGTTTCATTTGTAATTTGGCTATGTGTTTGGATTTAATACTGTTCGAAGTGTTTAGCCACTTCATGTTTTTATTTTCTGGAATATTAGGTAGTGCATTGACGGTGCAGAGGAAAAAAGGAGGAACGAGTAGAGTCCACTGTTCAGCAGAGACACCTCCTCCAGCATGGCCAGGACGAGCGGTGCCTGACAAGAACATCAAAACATGGGACGGGCCAAAGCCTATCTCTATTGTTGGATCCACTGGTTCTATTGGAACCCAGGTTCGAAGCTGAAATTTCCTAACCATATGTATGAATTTATTTCCTACGACTAACTGAAATTGACGACTTTAATGGTGATTTTAGATTGCTTTCTTTGGTTGTTGCTTTCTTCTCTATGTGAAATGATTGGTGATTCATGGATATCAGTGGTTTCAAGTCAATTTAAAAAAAATTGTGTCTGCAAATTCGATACTTGAGTTAGAATTATTGACGAGTGTTTCATTTTCAGACATTGGACATAGTAGCAGAGAACCCAGATAAATTCCGTGTTGTTGCGTTGGCTGCTGGATCAAATGTTACTCTTCTAGCAGATCAGGTTTGTGGTGATTCAACTATCTTCCTCTTTATTAGCTGTTAAATGATTGTATTGATTTTGAAATTGCGTAATTTCTAACCTAAAAAGAGTTGTTTTTTTTTGTTTTTTTTTATGTTTCCAATGAATTCACTTCTTCCAATTCCACAAAATACAATTACGCCTAGTTTAATGGGAATTCAGATACCTTCTTGGCAACATATAAGGAAAAATGGTTAAGCAAGGTTCTGCAATTTGCAGGTGAAAACTTTCAAGCCTCAATTAGTTTCTGTAAAGAATGAGGAATTAGCTGATGAACTCAGAGAGGCATTGTCTGGTATTGATAAAATGCCTGAGATCATTCCAGGGGAACAAGGACTCATTGAGGTAACATTTTATTCTTGGCTGTCACCCTTTGCATTTATATGAGAGACGTTCCGTTGTGTTAGTAATACCAAATTTACTTGCTGCGGAAATTTTCAGGTAGCTCGCCACCCGGATGCAGCCACAGTCGTTACTGGAATAGTTGGCTGTGCTGGGTTGAAGGTATCATTTTTAATACGAATCTCTTCTTTCTTTGTCAGCTAAATAGAATTAATGAGCAGCAAGCAACTAAAGAGGATTGGTAATGGTAAATATTGCCGACTTAATCTCTCTTTTTGTGTGTGTGTGTCTGGTATTGGAACAGCCAACAGTAGCTGCTATTGAAGCTGGAAAGGACATAGCTTTAGCTAATAAAGAAACTCTTATCGCTGGAGGCCCTTTTGTGCTGCCTCTCGCTCACAAGCATAACGTCAAGATTCTTCCTGCTGATTCAGAGCATTCTGCCATTTTTCAGGTATATGAATTTTATCTTTAAGCGAGATGATACTTAGGCTAAGTAAGATATAGATATTCCTGTGTCAATATATCACTCGACAACATAATCACCATTTCCCGAATCCCGAGACCTCAAAAACAAACTAAAAGAGGTAAATCCATTTGCAGTGTATTCAAGGTTTACCAGAAGGTGCACTTCGGAGGATCATTCTTACTGCATCTGGTGGCGCTTTCAGGTGCGATATGAATTTTGTGTTGCTCTGAGATTACTAATCCAAGCATGATTTTTTCATGACAGATTTTGCTGTATGGTTTCCTACTAGCTTATTTATATGCATATTTAACATTACTGCACTGAGATTCCATTGAAAATGGAAAGAAACAAAAAAAAGTAAAGGTATTACTGCATATTATAATGGTATTGCTTTGTTTGTTTATAGGGTTAATGGGCAAAGTGCCCCCTAAAGTTTGGCCGAAATTTAAGAATCCTCCTTCAAGTTTAAAATTCCCCCTAATGTTAAGAAAATGATGAAAAATTCCCCCTAAAATAGCATCTGACAAGGGGAGATTTTTCATCATTTTCAAACATTAAGGGGCGTTTTAAACTTTAAGGGGGATTCTTAAATTTCGGCCAAACTTTAGGGGGCACTTTGACCATTTACCCTTATTTATTTTTTATATTCAACTCAAGGTTCTAAGTTACGATGATCATGTTATCTTTATCAGGGATTGGCCCGTTGAGAAGTTGAAAGACGTAAAGGTTGCTGATGCTTTAAAGCATCCTAACTGGAGTATGGGGAAAAAGATCACGGTTGACTCGGCAACCCTATTCAATAAGGTCTTTACTATTTTTCTTTGCATTCACATAAAGTTCATTCTTTGCTTGGTAGATGGATGAAAAAAAAATCTGATTTTGCAGGGTCTGGAAGTAATTGAAGCACACTATCTATTTGGAGCTGACTATGACAATATCGAGATTGTAATCCATCCACAATCTATCATTCACTCAATGATTGAGACACAGGTTTGTCAAAACAAGACCGTCCCTACCCTTTCTCGAACACTTGATCTTAGGATCAAGTGATTGATTTTCTTGTACTTTGTCTTTCTTAGGATTCATCTGTTCTTGCACAATTGGGGTTGCCTGATATGCGCTTGCCTATCCTCTACACTTTGTCATGGCCTGAGAGAATCCACTGCTCTGAAATAACCTGGCCTCGTCTCGATCTTTGCAAGTAATTTTTTCTCCACTTCTTCAAAATCTTTGTTGAATCATTAAGATCGGATTGATGATGAATAAATTTCTTTTTTTTTTGCAAAATATCTTCAGAATTGGATCACTAACCTTCAGAGCACCTGATAATGTGAAATACCCATCAATGGACCTTGCTTACGCAGCAGGAAGAGCGGGTGGCACCATGACTGGAGTCCTGAGTGCAGCTAATGAAAAAGCAGTTGAAATGTTTATTGATGAGAAGTAAGTGACACTGTCGATCTATTTCTCTCGATTCTAACATCTGTTAATCTTAACAAGAATAATGGTGGTTGTCATTTGATAGGATAAGCTACCTGGACATATTCAAGATTGTGGAGCTTACTTGTGAGAAGCATAGAGAGGAACTGGTGAAGAAACCTTCGCTTGAGGAGATTGTACACTATGACTCGTGGGCTCGTGTTTATGCTGCTAATCTGCAACGCTCTTTGGATCGTAGCCCGATTCTCACATGATGATGAGGACGAAGAAGACTTGCTGTTCGGGTTGTTGTTTTTATGTCTTCTTGACTATGCTTAGTATAAACTAGTAGAGAATAAAGATAAGAGATGGAGGGAAGCAGATAGTTGACAGCACCGAGACTGTGAAAGGAGACAATGCATAAAGAAATCAAGCAAAGCACAAACTGAAAAGGCAAGCAAGCAAAGCATCTTCCATGTAATGATTATCGGTTTAAGGTAATTTATCAAGTTTGAGGCAAATTACATTATTGTTTGTTTGGACTGAATGGGCCATGCTAGACCTGATTCGCCTCCTGCCATTTGCTCGATCATACAACTCATGATGGTCAGTCGACTTCCTAAACTCGAGCCCCCGAGCCCTCTGCAACTCACTTGACAACTGATTTGCTCTGATGTGAATCACCATTGAGAAAAAAGGAATGGAATTCTTTGGGTTCTTTCTGCATCTTCCAATACTGTAAATCATCCTCCATCTTAACTAGGACTGTTAAAACGGGTCATGGGTCGACTCATGGGTCGTGTCAGGGACCGTCTGATCCAAACACGACTCGTGCACTTGTATGGGTTAGGTTTTGAAACTCAAACCTGACTCGCGGATTGGTGGGTCAACCCGCGGGTCAGAATGATCCGTTAAGAATAATAAGGCTTGGGTTAGACTGATCCATTCAACCTCCATGACCTGCGGGTTAGTTTGACATGTTCGACCCATAAAAAATTAGAAACACACTGACTCATGGGTCAAGACTATTATCCCATAAGTCAGAATTATATGTATTTAATATAATATATAATTCGGGATGAGTCACGGGTTGACCCATGGGCCAAAACTACTGACCCAAGTCTGACCCATGTAAACACATGTCATTTATGAGTCATGTCAAAATGACTTGTGGGTCAAAATGTCAAACACAAACACGTCAATTTTTAACACCCCTAATCTTAACAGTAAAAAGTGTATTTTCAAAATGCGATATTCCAATTTTATTCTTCATATCTTTCACAATTTTCAACTCTCACGCAACTCTCCAATTTGTGGAGAAAAAACGAAAACGTTCCTCCTCATCAGTGCTTCGCCCGCGGCGAACCTCCTTCCTCCTGGACCCCAAGCCTTTTACTGTTTACCTACTTCCTTTTAAAGTCAAGAGTCGGCGCCGTACGGGTTAGATAAAATAGTTGTTATATAACTGCGAACGTAGAATTGATTGAGCACGAGCACGACGTCTCTAATATGATCAAAGCAAATTTATTTTTATATAAAAGCGAAGAGAATATATAATTGGGTAAAATATAACTTTGCTCCCTATTACAAATCAAATTTCTTTTTTAAAAATTATCTAATAAATTTTTATCCAAATTTAATAAAATATATTTTGAAAATTATAATAATAACAAAATAGTTTTAAGAATATCACAATCTAACTCTTTAAAATTTTACTATACGTTACAATTGAGTTTAATTTGATTGAGACTCAATTTAGTCTTGATCAAGAGAGATAGTACCATCTTGTTGATGGGTGAGGGGCCTAGTCTAAGTGAAGACACAAATCCTAGCCCCCTCGATCTAGAGTTAAATTGTAACATATTCCGTTATTTTTGCAATTTTTAAAAATATTTTGTTAAGTTTGGATTGAAAATCTGAAAGAACTCGTAAACTCGATTGAAAATCAAACACGAAGGAACAAAATTTTCGAGAATAAACTTTAAGGGAGAAACTCAATTTTGACCGGACATATTTATATTTTATCTTATATATAATTTAAATTATAAAAGGTTTGAGATATCATTTTTTTTTCATTATCAACGATGTTGATAAAAACAAGATCAAGTTTCACATAAATTATTATACATTTTATTTTTATTTTTTTAATATTTCATTTTCAGTTGCACATACGAGAATAGTTCAACTTAATTAAGAAATGAATTACAAATGTGTGGTGAACAAAGAGTTATCTCTATTTGTATCATTTTATCCTTGACTCGTTCCTACCGTTGTTTGATCGAGATTACATTAGTCATTTATTTTTTCACCACGGAAAGTCAGTGGTTGAGAGCACTGACGCCCAAGTGGTTTGACTCCGAAGTCATGAAATTGAATTCTCCCAAGTGCAAGAAGAAGCTCGGGCTTGGGGAAAGGACACAGACATAGGTGGTGGTTGTGGGATAGGTCTAGGGTCGCCATTACTAACTCATTTCTGCCAAAAAAAGTATATTTTTGAAATTTGTTTCATTCTAATTTCTCTACAAATACTAGAATTAATCAGTGAGATCAGTCAGAAAGAATTAGTTAGTTTAGTGAGTAAAGTTACTCGAACTTTTATGCATTACATTAAATTTTGTGTAATATTTATGATTGGATATGTATGTCATACATCTTACCTTAACACATCCAAATCAAATACCAATCCAATCCAATCCAATTCACTTCACAACACAACATTGAAGGAGAAGAATAAATCCCATTTACATAATAAAGTTCCGAAGTTAACCAAAATAAAATGTCAAAATTATACCCAAGTCTTATACTACAACCAAATATATAGGGTTAATTATAAAAAAAAACGAACTTTGAGGAAAACCCAAACAGCAAACCAAACTTTTTTTGTTGACAAACAACAAACCAAAGTTTTGGAATTGAGCAATCAACAAACATACCTCAAATTTTCATTATGTTTGAACGAATTTTTCAATGTTTGAGGGAGTTATTAAGTCGTAATACTCTTTCCTTAGAATACTTCAACTAATGTTTACTTAATAACTCCCTCAAACATTGAAAAATCCGTTCAAACATAATAAAAATTTGAGCTAGATTTGTTGATTGTTCAATTTCAAAAGTTTGGTTTGTTGTTTGTCAAAAAAAAAAATTTGGTTTGCTGTTTGGTATTTTCTCAAAGTTCGTTTTTTTTATTATTAACCTATATATATATATTCACAGGATTAATTTGCTGTAGTTGTAAACACATAATATTTAAATATTTCAATTGTACTCATTTTCAGCTACTAGATCAAAAACAATAAAAAATAAACCCAATGTATATCATTGGTAAAATGAGTTGCAATTTTCAAAAAACGAATGAAATTCGAATCTAAAAAAAAACTGAGTTCAATTGCGAAAAAAAGTCACCCATGAAGTTGGAAGCGTATTAGAATCTTCGGTTAGAAATGATGTAAATTCCTGGTGAGCCCATTGACATTTGTGAAAAACCCGACCAGATTCTGACTATACGGCAAAAACGACTTCCTCCTTTGGATCATGCTTCTGTCGTTACGTTGTCTCACGTAATACTCCACGACTTGTTGACCTTCCGGTTTCGCCTTGCCGTCGCCGATGATTCCCTGATCAACCCCACCTCTCTCTCTGGTGCCCACCACCACCACCGCGGTCGTACCTACACTGTTGCTCCGTTTCAGGAGAAGTTCCTTCAACTTCCACCGCCAAGAAGACGACGACCCCGCTGAGTTGCTCTTTTCGCAGCCCTCCAGTGGAGAAGCAGACACTCTAGGGTTCCACATGCAGTACGTCTCCGGCGCGAGATCGTCCGCCTCCAATGACGAGAACGACGAGTCTGCCTCCTCCGCTTCTTTGTCTGCGCTCAGAAGCGCCTTCAACCCCGTCCGGTGGTATTTTTTCTCGTCTCCGTCGCTGTCGATTCGAGGAGGCTCATCCACGAAGAAGGTATCTCCGACAAAGACTTGGTACATGGGCTTTATTTGGCCGTTATGGAAGATCTCGTCCGCCGGAACAGGAGAGGCTGGGTTCCCACACAAAAAGGTGAACTCATCATCTTCATACAAACCATCATCACCAACTTCTTCTTCTTCTTCTTCTTGGTGTTGAGATTGGGGTCCACCGTCGCCGATGAAGGGGAGAGGATGGTCAAGGCAGGTGAGTTTACGATCGACTGTGTCGGCGAGGATGTCATTTGGGGCGGAGAAGGCGGTGAGTCTCGGAGATGCTGAGACGACAGTTGACTTTTCCATGTGTTGTTTACCTTCTGATGAAATGCTGGGAGAAGAGAAATTTAAATCGAGGTATAATTGATATAACTGAAAATATATAAAATAGAGTGTATATGTTTGATAAAGTCGGTATTGTGTTATTGTGTTATATTTTATTGATAATTATATTTCAGTACATATGCTTAAAAATTGCAATTTAAAAGTTTGTCAGAGATTAACTAATTTTGACCAAAATGTATAATTAGTTTAGGAATTAAAATTTAATATCATGATTTAATCAAAATGTATAATCTATTTTTTTTAAGTTAGTAAATAATTAAGTTATAAATCTATTTTTAGAAACGATCGACGGCCTTCAAAGTCTGTAGTTTAAAACCATCTTCTCTTGGTTGTTTTTCTAAATACTTTTTAAAATTCTTTTTTTAATTAATTGTAAAAGAACTACTCCACGTAACTCTGACTTCTATTTATATACACATATATATTTGAGAAATAAACAATTACGTAAATTCGTGGCAAGCAAAGCCTGCAAAGGTGGTATATTTATTTAGCTTCCCTTCTGGCATTGATCCTTGCTATCACACACGTTCCTTAATATGGATATAATAACCATATAATATACAAGTTTAATTTGTATGTATTCTTGTCATATTAGGTTAAATTAGTCATTTAAACGTTCACATACGAGATTTATAAAAAAATTGATATAGAGTTACAAATTCTAAATAGAGTTTTACGAATTATTAAATAAAATTTATTTAAAAAAATACTAAAAAATTATATTTATCTGTCTAAATTTATTGTGTGTATCGTATTTTGATACTTAAACAAGGTTACAATACAAAAATTACATCGTATTACTATGTTATTATTTTAATATTTGATAATTACCTGAACCGTTACTTATGTTGGCAGCTGTGACTGAACGATTCAAACTTAAGCTCAACTGTTACTCATGTTTCAAAATGTGACTGAATGGTTCAAAAACGTAACTGCTGTTAATTATCCTCGTTAAAATTAGGCATGTGTTGTATACGTGACCATCTTCATGATTCAAATTCATAATATGTCCATCTCATTCTTCATTATCGTCTCTCCATTCCTAATCTCACAGAAGTTCAACTGCAATCCTTGTTCTACTGTATCTAGGTTTATCGGCTTCTTCGAGTTCAATTGTTGTTCTAGTTCAATTGTTGTTCCACTTTAATTGTTGTTCTACTCGATTCTTCTCACACTTCTAAAGCAGCTCGCGTCGCATGAGATCGATTCAAGAACCGGGAACACTTTTGATTTCAAGATCAAATCTTGGAGCTCCCTATCAAAACCTTGCATCACTCTGTCCTGAAAATCCTTCAAGGCCTTCAATTTCTCATCTTCTGGAATGGGAATGCCCCAATGTTCTTATTAGACGAAGGACTATGCATTTATCTATGTACATTTGAGATATTTTGAGTTGGTCGAGTAACATATTGAGATCTTTGAACAATTGAATCTATCTTGAACAAATTTGGGTAAGCTTGAACAAATCTGGGTCTGGGCCAAGAAGAGAATCTATCTTCTTTCCAAGCTCTAACATGGTTTTAATGGTTGGTTGGGGGATCTTGGTGATGAAGGAGGTGAAGTACCAGAGACCTTTTGGTTTGGGGCTCTTCCAGAAATTTGCAGAACAAAATCAGAAGGGAGATAGCTCCGGCGGAACAACAATTGCTCTTTCAAAAATTTGCAGACCAAATTTAGAAGGGTAAAATGGTCATTTCAATTAACTTTAAATCATTTAAATTAGTTCACGTGATTTCCTCGTGACAGTCAGACGGAAATATGTGACGGAAATTTTACGGAATAACAATTCAGTCACATTCTCAAACTTAAGTAACGTTCAGTCACAAAAAAAAATAGTAACATTTTAATCACATAGATCAAAGCAAGTAAGTGTTAGATAGTTAACCCTATATATTATATTTGGCCCCCCAAAAAATTATATATCATGTATTCATATGGTCTTATGTAAGAAATTATCGACGCTATTTTTGTAATTAACATTCATACAACTTTGCAACTTAGAATAGGACAGCAGAAGTAGGGAACATTAATAAATGCAATGAAATAGGGACCACTCAATAAGAGAACTCGACAATAAGTATTTGTTGCCTCCACACATGCACGAAGTCATGTTAAAGCGAGAAGGTATTTATTCCCTAAACTTTTTTTATTTTATAATTTTAAACTTTAAAAATATATATATTTTTTTAAATTTAATCTTTAAAATTTAATTTTTACTCGATTTTTTTAGTTTAATCTTTAAAAATATTTTTTTACTCAGAATATTCTAATTCTGATCTCAAAACAATTTTCTAAGGTTTCCCCTTCTTCAAAAATCTATTTATCAAAATATATCTCACAATAAAAACAAATACTAAAATATACTCAGTTTTGAAAAAATAAATATCAAAGTATACATACCTGCGAATGACATTCGCGGGTGGATATACTTAAAAAAAAGGTATATGTGAATACCAATTGTGCTGAAGAAAAATAAATGCAACTTGCATTTTTGCGGGTGATGTTTTTTATATTCACCTGTGAATGTCATTCGCAGGTAGGTATATTTTGGTATTTATTTTTAAAAAGTGAAAATATTTTGGTATTTACTTTTATTTTGAGTTATATTTTGTGTGAAGGAAATCCTGCTCAAGTAGTTAACTTTTGAGTTGAACTATGTAGTAATTAGACCAAACCCAATCCTACCGATTTGGCCCATAAATTGTCTGATTTCCACAATACTAAATGGCATCAAATTGATCTTGAATCTAAAAAATAAAAATAGTAACCCTAAGCTTGATTTGAGAATATATTTTTATTTCCTTTATATAAGGTATCGAGTTCCCACTTCCCAACCTTCCTTTTCTGACTTTGGGTAAAGGTCAGCGAAGCTTTTGATTTCTTGCGCACAAAGGCAAAGTCAGTGGAAGCGAGAATATATATCTTTCAATGGACGAACGAATCAACGTCCATTAAAAAAGAGAAAGAAAATGCGGCCAGCATAAGCTTCACGCAGACACCTTCCTTCACTTGCCTTTGCCTTGCCACACAAGCCAAGAACCTTTCTTTCTGCAGGAGCGCCGACGCAGTAAATAACAATTGAATATGCTTAGAACATTATCATAATTCCAACTGTTCCACGATGAAATGATCAGCTATTTCACATATAGGAGGAGGAATAGTAGATTGATTCAGAAGTCAACAAAAGCAACAACACCGATCAGAGTAAAGACGATCGTAATAGAGGACAAAGCAACCAGAACCAGACAGACAGACATGTAGAAGAGGCTGTTTCTAATTAAAATAATTCCTAATAAAAAACATACTCTGTTGATTCAAGTAGTGTGTGTGTGTGTGTTTGCCTAATCAGGTTAGTGTGTTGATCAGTGAATGAATAGCCTTGCCTTGCCTTGCCCCTGTCTGTAGTTATCTTCTCATCCTCTGCTTGCTTGCTTGCTTGCTTGATGATACTTCTCAATCTCAACAAAATGAACAAACTCACTCGACTCATTTACAATGCCATTCCGTTCAATGCTCTTCCACTTGATGTCCCAACATGCTGAAGAACAATAGGCTCAAATCAGGATTTGCTTGAGTCAGACATACATCAAGCTATCATAATTTCATAAAAAGATCTCATCTTTCGTAACCCAGAACTATAATTTCAAGAATTGGCATTCCATACATATTTGCTTTCAATGAAAGGCAGGAAGGTAATGGTAATGGTAATCTACCAAATTAAATAATTGAACTACCTCCAATGACAACACCATCTGCATCGAATGCACTAATAATACAAGATTTCAACTTGTCCAAGAATCAAGTAGACATATAGATGTAGAGAAGTGACTTCCTATTCATCATTCAATTATGGAAGCGTAGATAGCATCTAGTCCAAGCAACACTTGAACTAGTAGTCATTGGAAAAGACGCGACTACAAATTATGAATATCCTCACCTTGGTTCTGAATGATTGGATGACAGATATCAGCAGTTTGTCTCCAGTTAACTGTCTCACTTTCCTGATCATTTCTTGCCTACTAATTTTCTTCTCCTGACCCACACATTACATACAAAATGTTACTTACGGCTCAAGTCAAGGGGAACAACCCAGTTTCATTCACTAAAAGGATAGAACAAATTGAATGATTAGGGTATGAAATTTCACCTTATGATCTTTGTGATGCTTGGAAATCAAACGGATGGTGGGTTGTGGCAAAATCTTAGCGAGTTCAGCAATCAGCGACGGAAATGGCATCCATGGAGAAGTTGGCTTCCTCAGGTTTTGCCCCTCCAGAAACCCTGCTAATGCAATCAAGATAGAAACATCAACTTTGAATCATAAGATAGAATAAGACACCTGAAGCAAATCACAATTACCTTTCAAGCAAGATGGAACTTGGAAGCTGACAATATATTCAGGCAAGACATGAGTGTTCATATGGCAATTCCACACAATATACTTTCTCGGAGAAATAAAGCTGTCTACACCTGAATCGAACTCTTCCGAGCTCGGTTGGAACTGATCAGAACTTGGAATCTCGCTTCTACCCAGTATTACTCTACAAAGCAATAAATGCCGAACACCATCCTTATCCAGTGGAGCAATCTTCAAACTGAAAACACCCAATTCAAATGTTATACTACGAATCAAACATGAACAAAACAACTGGAGTGAAAAGGATTGTGATATGCTGCATACCTCTCCAGGGGATGGTTGTCCGGGGATAAATATACACCAGAGCTGTGGAGGTCGCCGGAGTTCATTGGACGGCTGAAGCCGTAGGAGAAAATCTTAGATATGTCTTCTTTGGAGGAAGCATACCACGCGTACTTCAGATTTGGATCTCCGCCGCCCTTCTTCTCCACTGCCTGCACATAGAGTTGGAAGGCTTGAGCGCGTGCTTGAGCCATGGGGCTAGAGTGACAGCTCTTGTGAATTGCGACGACGGTGATTTCCGATCCCAGAGAACCCAGTCCCGACACGAATCTCTGCTTAATAAGGTTGTGGACCTTGTCCCCTTCGCTAAGCCGAATGAGCCCTTCATCGAAATACGGGAACTGAGCCGCAGCGTTACCGGCTGCGTTTGTGTTGCCGGAGACACCACTCTCGCAATCAGACACAGACGATGAATCCTGATCCTGCGCTGTGCTGTCGGTGGAGTAAGTTTCTTCATCTTCGCTTACAACGTGATTGAGATCGAATCCTTTCATGAATCCTCCGGTATGTACAGATGTTGGGGAGCGACATTGGTCTACAGAGTTGGGCATGATGAATGCGTTGGTTGAGAGGCGAGTCAGATGGACTCAATCGGCACCCAATTCAACCCAGAAACAAGAAAACTACAAGAAGCCTACTGCTGAAGATACAGATTCAATATGACGACCATATCCAAATTTGTAAAACGATTGAACACCCAAACGTCAAATCTTAGCAGCAAGTATACATTTCCAAAGCTTGATGAAGAAGTAGACGACCCAATTTAGGGAACTTTCTTGATCAGCGAGAGAAACTATCAGAAACTAAAAAAGAGAACTTGTAGACATGTATTTATGTATGGATCGTATGGTAGGGGGGGAAGGGAAGAGAAGTTTGAATTGGAGTGTTAATAGTGGATAACAAAGAGAAGATTGGTGTTTGCTTGGAGGAGAAAAGGTAGGCTCTGGTGAGTTATGGCTGATCTGCTTCTTCCTTCTGGAGATTAAAAGGAAGGAAGCAAACCAACGGAACCGCCTTCGTTTTACCTCTTCACGCAGGGAGCCCACGTTGTTAGTTTTGAGTCGGTAGAAATAGAAGAAGAGCAAACCAAACCGTTAGAAAGCCGCAACTCGTTTTTATTTTATTTTATTTTATTTTAGTTAATTAATTAATAATATTATTATTTACGTTACGTCTCCCACTTGCAACAAACTATGTCCATCACGGCCCGCAGGCGGTAGAGACGTGTGTTTTGAGCTCTTAAAATTACGATAGTACCCTCGTGCTGACCTTGCCCGTTACTTTTTTTTTTTGGCCAATTTGCCCGTTACTTGAAGAAGGGGATGGCATTGGCCTTCTATTTCGGGGTACTCTGCCCACTGGTTTGCCTGCCTTGGGATTTGGGGAAGATGGCCTTTCGTCTCATGATTTAATTTTAGTAATAAAAACAAATAATATACCTAGCAATTAGCCTACAACATTTACGGGCGTTTCTTTCACGAAATTCGGAATAAAAAATACTGAATAGGGAATAAGGAATATGAGTTAAAAATATGAAGTTATTTCTTTGGTGAAATAGAATGGAATAAGAAATTATGATGTGATAAAATGATATATTTGTCCCTCCTTATATATGTATAGTATATAATAAAAATAATTTGTATTAATTAATTTTAAAAATTAAGAACAATAAAACAATGAAATAAATAATAAAAATAAAACGAAATTTTTATTTTTTTTAAAATTTATTTAAAAGACCAATCTCAACACTTTTTTATATATATATTTTAATAATGTAAATTATAATGCAAAATAATATTTCTTTCACAATCAATTGATTGCATAACATGATTAGAAATAACGTTAAATACAATATTTGCTATATAACATTTCATGAACACACGATAATAGTCGATCCGACAAAGTGGTAGTAATTTGCTTGAAACCTAGCATAAATGACTACACATACATGATACAAAATCTAGAGGCAAATACAATATCCTCACGCTTGTAATCTTCAACATCTTTATTTATTGCTTTGCTTCAAGAGAGCATTGCCAATTTACATATAAGCCCATTCACTAAAATGAAGAATGCCACTTCTGAATCTCTGATCTGGCAGCTTCAAGATCAGACTAACAAATAAAACAAGAGTCAAACTCAAACAATCAAATCTCACAAGTATAAACAGAACATGCCTCTAATGTCGGAAGATTATAAAAAAATCTCATCATATAAAAGAAAATTAGATTGTCTAAAAAATCATTAATTCAAGCTGCATGAACTGGGAAAAATAGATTTTGTTTTACCGGAGAAAGATTGAGCGCAATAGGGGCATAATTGCAGCTCATCATTCAACAAAGATTTGCAGCAGAGTACTTCATAGTTTTAGTCACATGAAACATATACTATGAACATCAATTATGTATATGGCCTGCAATTTTTGGAACCTAGAATCAACCTGAAGGTGAATCCGCAATGCAGCCGACAGAAGGTGAATCGCCATACATTGTCCGACAGAAACAATGATGTCCGAACACAGCTGTTTTTCGACAGCATCCAGCATAACAGAATCTCCATCCAAAATCACAGCATCACAACATCAAATTCAGTTGTGTATCAATCCAGAATCACAGAATCACAATATCATATCCAGAATCATCCAGGATCAACACAAACACAGAAACAAGACATACACAGAACACACTGGATCCAAACTCCCTCGAAAAGCACGATTCTAACAAACTGGATTTCTGGGTTCGATCGAACCTAAAAACTTAAATTCTGGGTTGGATCGAACCCAGAAATCTGGATCGAAGGAGAGTAGAAGGAGAAGAAATCCGAGAAGAAGGATGAATCGCGGGGATGAATCACGAGATGAACATACCTGAGGAAAATGAGAGGATTGCTAGAGCTTAGAATGCAGAAGCAGGGGAGCATCGTTCTGAGGGTAGTTCAGTCCTTAACAATAGTTAATGAGGGTATTTTCGTCATTTTCCTCCCTATTCCGGATTCCCAGCGCGCCCGGCTTAGAAAATCCGAGCATTTTGGACGAAATGTCTAAGCCTAGCCCTCTAGGATTCCGTAAGCCAAAATTGTTCAATTCCGCGAAAAGAACAACTCCTTACGGATTCCGTAAGCCGAATTCCTTCTCCTTTCCGTGAAAAGAACATACCATTAATGTTAAGTCTACATAATTATTCGATTTTTTTTTTTAATTTAGTTATTACCCTTAGGATAATTAATTAAATAAATAAATTACTAAGCTAATTTTATATAAAGTTACAATTTGTTAGTTATGTCTAATCTATTATTAATTTGGCAAAAAAAAAACTATTAAATGGTGACGATAACATGGACATGTCGGTTACGTATTAGTTAACAAATTACAAATGTTACCAAAGTCCAATTACGTAAGTGCAATTTTTGCAAAATTTAGCTAGTAAAGTACATTTTTTTCAAAAATTAAGCTAATAAGTTATACAAAACATAGTAAGAATATAAAATTTTATCACAATTTAACAGTACATTAAGTAGAATTAATAAATTTAAACTATGTAAATTAACTAACATTTTATTTTAAAAATTGAACTAACAACTAAGTACTTAATCCTAATTAAAATAAATAAAATCGTCTAATAATTCATGGAGGTGACAGATCACAAATAGTAGTGATGGTGATAGTCGAAAACCGACTATGGGATGAAGAGATAAGGTGGATGGTAGGGCCGACAATAATGCGATGAAAATTCAAAAACTATGATTATAACCGTTATTTTATATATGGTTAATCGTATTATTATGATGTGGTGCGTTTATTGTGATGATTTTTCTATCTGTAATAGTTATGGTTATGGTATTTTAGTCATACTCATTGTTATAACCATGGTTATTCTATAAATATAATAATGATTTAATATTAATATATTAGTAAATACTAATAATAGAAGTATAATTTTCACTTTTAGATTTCACGAATCCATAATTTCAAGGTGAAATTAATTGAATTATGTTAATGGTAATAGTATTAATTTTAAATAGTGATAATATTGAATGATATTAATATTAAATATTTTTATTATTTGTGACATAACTTTATGTATTAGTTAAGAAAACATTCATGATATTCTCTTATATTTTACATGTGGTAATAAATATGGGTATACAGTTAAAACTGTGGTTAATAACCAATGTTATGTATATTGTTATATTTTTTGAAATTGTACTCATAATGATTATAATTATGGTATTCAATTTAAAAATATAATATGGTTATGATATTTGTCATACTCATATCATATCATAACCATCGTCGGCCCTTGTCCAACTGCTGTTAATGATCACAAATATAGAAAATTACACATTATTACGTCACTAATATATCCCATTTTGTTTAAATACTTAAAAGTTGTATCGATTGATGCTTAGCCGTCAAGTATATATATGTTAATGGATTCGTTGTTGTGCGTCGGACCATGATATATTTATTTATTATAAAATTATTAAATATATATATATATATATATATATTATTATTTTTTATCATATTAAATATATATTGATTAATAAATTAATATTGTTTTTGTATTTTAACTTGTAAGTCCACCTTTTCGTCTAGCACTAATCGGATCCATATTGCATGCGTGTGGAGGATTGATTGGAGGTCAATTTTTATGGGAAAACAGGCGCCGCCTTAATTTCTTCACACTCGACAGTCGACATAGACATACATAGGGAGTTTTTTAAAAACGTATATGATGGGGTTTATAAGGGACGCTTTATTAATTAAAACATTTATATATCACTGACCTAAAACATAATCTTATTGATTTATACAACCAATTCATGTAAGGCGTCGCCTCTTAATATGAGCATGTGGCGTCAACCTATACGAAGGCGTCGCCCCGGTAAAGTCTGGATAAGGACGCATTAATTGAAGGTCTGACAGCATTAAATGGGACTAAATATCTCCGATATTTAAGTAATAAGGACTCCTGTCCCATCAGAAGGTCAGTTTGACCTCAGTTAAACTGATTAACCAGGGTAAGAAGGAAGCACTGTTCATCAGGTTAAGTGAAGGCTATAAATAGCAAACATTCATTATCATTTATTACATTCTGATTTTCACCACATCTACATAAAAGCTCTCAAAAGTCTTATAACTGACTTAAGCTTCGGAGTGGAATAAACGGGTCAACCCGAAGTTGTCAATTTCACGCAGGTCGACCCGAGAGGAGCGACGCCTGTAGCTGAAGAAGTTTCACAGGATCCAACAGTATACATGTCGGCATTTATTTTACAAAAGTATATATTCAAACAAAATATTTAGAAATATACGTATAAGCGTTATTTGTAGTAGCATATAATTTATTTATTTTTACCAAAAATGCTACCCCAGAGTAGCGTGTAGCGTTTGTGGAAAACGCCATCGAGGTGGCGTTTACACATATTCAAATTTATTTATTTTACATTTTTGACGACTCGATGTTTAATTAAAAAATAAATTATGTATCTATTAAAAAATTATAGTAAGTAGATATTTTAATTGCGATTCAAATAATACAAAAAATATTAAATTTGGACTTACGGATTGACTGCACGCACTGCCGTAAGTTGGGATATGACAATTTAACTTTAAAAAATGTAACTCAAACATTGTAAGTCCAAACTCAACACGACTAACGATATTTATGACGAAATTCAATTATCTTTTTTTTTTTTTTTCCAACATAAATCATCTTCATTCAAACTCCGAACCCGTAATATCCAAAATACAAATTGAAATAAAAGAAGGCGGATGTATTAATGTCCAGTTTATCGGACACATCCCCTGTCTGGATTTTCTTGCAATCCAGTTTGCGCATCTATTTGCGCTTCTTCTTACAAATTCCCATTTGACGGTCGGGATTCTTCTTGCCACATTCAGAATATCTTTGATAATGTTTTTGATCTCCCAGCAGCTCTCTTCATCCGGTTTCTTTAGCCCCTGTATAAGTTCTTTAGCATCCGACTCTATTATCACATGAGTCCATTTATTATACAAAGCTAATTCCACCGCTTGTAACACCGCTCTCGCCTCCGTCATGATGGCACTCCCGTCTCTCCCGGAAGTGTTCCGCCCGGCAATCACAATTCCCCGCCAGTCTCTCGCCACAACTCCTGTTCCCGCCTTTCCTGTTTTGGGGTCCCACGCTCCATCACAATTGAGCTTGATCGTTCCTATACTTGGTCGGCACCATCTAGGTTGTCGACATTGCCCATTTGGTGTTAACTCGTTCGGTTCAGCTCGGGTCACCCTCCAACAGTCCTCGGCAAGGTCGCGCGCTGCATCTATCACCTTGTTTGGTGTTGGGTCGGTCCCCTCGTACACGGCTCGACACCGTTCCTTCCAAATTTCCCACACGAGGCACTCCGCGCGTAAGCGGTTCTTCTCTCCATCTGGGCCTCCCTCAACCTGCATTCGCATTATTTGTAGGAGCCATCCCGCACGCATCTCCTCGTTCATTTGGTCCCATCGCATGCCCATACCGCCGAGCCACACCCTCCTCGCTCAAGCACATTCGAACAGCGCATGGTTTACATCTTCCTCCTCCGTGCAAAACGTGCATCTCGATGTCACCCCTATGCCACGCTTCGCCAATATCTTGAAGACCGGTATCGCATTATGACCTGCTTGCCATAGAAAGGTTTTTACCTTGGGTGTTGATCGACTCTGCCATAGTTCCCTCCAAGGTGGTTCGGGGCTGCTTCCTACTCGGTTTTGGGTCTCGCCTTCAGCCCGAGCATCCACACGGCCCACCTCTCGAAGCTTTCGATAAACCAGTTTGGGCGTGACCTTCCCTCATCTCGATTCCGGCCATATCCACCTGTCATCCCCTTCAGTTCTTCCAAGGTACATCGCATGAATCGCACTCCGCTCCGTCTCCGAGATATCATGTTGTATCGGCTGGAGGTCCCATACACGTAACCTCGGATTGATTATTCGACTCACCCTCATATCACCATCCGCCGCACCGTCATCTCTCCACTCGAGTCTTTGGTCTGGTCTCCCCGTGACCCATCGGTCATGGAACATACGAATGCTCTCTCCATTTCCGACTTGCCACACTCCATGTTGTTGCATGATGTCCCGACCTTGCAATATACTACTCCATGCCCATGATGGTCTTGCCCCCCTCTTCGCCTCCTTCAAATCACACCTCGGGTAGTACAATCCTTTCATCATTTGTCCCCATAACGCGTTTGGATTGTCATTTAGTCTCGACGCCGTTTTTGTGAGCATCGCCTTGTTAAAATCACACAAATCCCGGAATCCCATCCCCCCCATTTGTTTCGGCATGGACATTTTCTTCCAACTCACCCAATGCATTCCCCTTCTCTCATCCCGCCCATTCCACCAAAACCGTGCTATTAAGCGAGCTATCTCCTCACACCATGTTTTGGGTAACTTGAAAAGGGTCATCACATACATTGGTATTGCGGTTATCACTGCCTTTATGAGAACTTCCTTCCCGGCTCTATTTAGAAAGAGCGTTTTCCAACCATGTAATTTCCGCGTCACTCTATCCCTTAGGTAGCTTAGTGCACTTCTCTTCGAACGCCCCCAATTAGTTGGAATTCCTAGGTAGTTCCCCGCATCCTCAACCACCTCTATCCCCATTACCTCTTTGATCCGTTCTTTGGTTTCTTCCTTCACTGTGGCCCCAAACTGTATGCATGATTTTTGTAAATTCACGCTTTGCCCCGATGCCTTTCCATAATTCTCTAGAATATTCCGCAACCCCCTCGCATTCCACTCATTTGCTCTTATGAAAAATATTGAATCATCCGCAAACAGAAGGTGGTGTATTTCCGGACAAGTGCTTCTCATTCTTATGCCTTCTATTCGGCCATCTTCAACCGCCTTGCTCATCTGCCTTGATAATATATCCGCAACAATTATAAAGAGATAAGGAGATAGCGGATCACCTTGTCTAAGTCCCCGAGACGGTCTAAATCGTGGTGTCTTCTCCCCATTAACAACCACACTGTATTGTACCCTTGTCATGCATTCTTCCATCCATTTACACCATCTTTCAGAAAACCCAAAAGCCCTTAACACTCCCAGCACAAAATTCCACTCAACACGATCATATGCCTTGTTCATGTCCAACTTTATTGCACACTCTTCCTTTTTTGCGCTCTTGTTCGTTCTCATGTGGTGGAAGACCTCGTGTGCTATAAGAATGTTATCATGGATGAACCTGCCAGAAACAAACGCACTTTGGAACGGGGTTATAATGTTTGGGAGTATGGGCTTCAATCTATTAGCAAGCACTTTGGATATAATTTTGTAATTGAAATTGCACAAGCTAATCGGTCTAAACTGCATAGGGTTTATCGGGTTAGGCACTTTGGGGATAAGCACAATGTCAGTGTAACAATAACTGGATAATAAAGTGTTTGATTCAAAGAAAGAATTTACCGAATGGAATACATCATGGCCAAGCATGTCCCAGAAGGGATGATAGAAAATCCCTGGGAATCCGTCTGGACCCGGTGCCTTGTTCGCCCCCAACTGGAAAACCGCAGTTTTCACCTCCTCCATGCTTACTCTCCTCGTTAGCGTTGTATTCATTTGTTCGGATATCATTCTTGGCACCCCATCCATTTGATTTCCCATACCCCTGCATCCTTCTGACTTGAAAATTTCCCTGAAGTATCTCCCGCACACCTCCTGTATCTGGTGTTCCTCCTCTGTCCATGTTCCATCTGCTCCCTGGATCCTTTTGATTTGATTTCCCCTGCGTCTTTGTATCGTGGCCTGATGGAAGAACCTCGTATTTCTATCCCCTCCCTTGAGCCACTGCACCCTTGATTTTTGACGCCAGAACTCTTCTTCATTTTTCCAAGCCTCATCCATTAAGGCCTTGATTCGTGTTTCTTCTTGCTTATTTATTGTACAACCAGTCTGACTTTGTATGTTTGCCAACTTGCCTTGGAGCTCCTCAATCTTTCTCTTATAATTCACCCTATTTTCTTTACTCCAGGTTATCAACTTCATCCTACATCTCCCAAGGTTTGCGTTTATGTGCCTCTGTCCCCCTTGATCATTCCTCGACCTCCATGCTGCTTTTATCACATCTTCACATCCATTTCGTTCCAACCATGCCCCTTCGAATCTGAACCACTGTCTTCCCCTTCTCGCTTCCGGTTCCAATTGTATTACTAGTGGACAATGGTCCGACCCTAGGAGTAGTTTGTGCGTTACTCGTAGGGTCGGGTATCTTCCAATTAGGTCTGCATTCACCAATGCCCTATCGAGTCTCTCACTGATCCTCTGATCTCCTTCTCTGTTGTTCGTCCAAGTATACGGGATTCCCTTGAACCCAGCATCCACTAACGCCGTATCTGCCATCATTCCGTTAAAAGCATCCATCATCCGTTGTTGCTTTGGTCTCCCCCCTTCCTTTTCCGATGCCCTTGCAATTTCGTTGTAGTCTCCTACACACATCCACGGGCCAACCCTTCCGCTTGCCATCTGCCTTAACTTCCCCCATAATCTCATTCTCTCCTCCCACTTCGTACTTCCATAAACCCAAGTAATATGGATCTCCCCCTTCCCGTTTTTTAAATCAACTGTGGTATCGATCATTGCCTCATCTTGTGTGTGGATGGTTACTTTGACATCCCCAGTCCACCACAAAGCAAGCCCTCCTGCCACCCCAACTGGTTCCACCTGCGTTCCATACTCCATTTTTAATTTTCTTCTTGCTCTACTACATACTTTTTCATTATTCTTCGTCTCCATTAGGAAGATTATCTTCGGTTTATTCCTCCTCCCAAGGTCGGATAGGTACGGAATAGTCAGGGCCGACCTCAACCCCCGACAATTCCACACCAGAGCATTCATTGAGGGGGTGGGGCTGTAAAGGGACAGCCTCCCAACCCCTCATTTTCCGAGTGTGTGTCACCTTGGATCATCCTTCGTTGTGTGCTCTTCCTTAACATGCTCCTTGCCCTACCCCTTCCACGTAATCCCTTCCCTCCTCTCCTCTTCCCCACCTCGCCCCCTTCATATTGTTGTCTCTTTACTCGTTTCGTTTCCACTTCTTCTTCCTCTGTTTCTGTCTCCTCATCAAACTTCCTTTTAAGATTCACCTTTTGCATCATTGGGCTTAAACCTGTTTGGATTGATATAGGTTCTCGGTTCCCTCCTGGTGAAGTCTCCGGTGATTCTACTATGTAGAAGTTCCTTCTTGGCGTGTTTGGGGATCGGTTCCTCATATGTTGTTGCTCTCTCGGACTGCCCTGCCTACCCTCCTTTGACAGCTGTCTTCCCTTTTCTGGGGTTCTTATTTCAGTCACTGCCCAGCTCGTCTTATCCCCAGTTGCGTCCCTTTCTATTCCCTTCCCCTTATCCCACAACCCCCTTCCCTCCTCAGTCTGGCGCTCTGTTTCGATCCGTGGCAAGTACTCCGAGCTAGCTCCTCGGAGAGCTTGTCTCTTTTGGAGCAGTTTGTTAAGGTTCGGGTGGTGGATAATGAGGCCCATTGGGACATCTTCCTCATTATCTATATTTGACCCCCCCTCCCCCTTCTTTGCCCCACGCTTTCTGTAGCCCCGTTTTGATACGCTCCATTTCCATGTTCTCCTCCCAAACCATCAGCTGACCCTCTTCTTCCACCCCGTTCCCTTCTCTTGTGTTCCCATCCCACACCTCAATCTCCATGCTATGAGCCACCTCCCTTTCTTTCCCCTTCCCCCTTCCTTCCTTCGTAAGTTCTTCTCCATCCCCTTCCTCTTCCTCTTTCTCCTTCTTATCTTTCTCATACCCCTTCCTGGTGCCCTCACCCATCTCGGCCGCCTCTGATTTGTCTGTGGTCGTCGTCCCTTTTTGTGTCCCTCCCATCGATCGTGCCCTCTCCCTTTCTTCTTTTTCCTTCATCAGTTCTTTCCAGGTCTTCTTCTTAAGACCCTCCTTATTCCCACCACTCGTACCTTGTTGACCGATCATTCGACATTTCTGTCCCCTCTTCCTTGGTCGGTCCACCCGTGTCCATGGCCCATACATCGGTCCTCCATCAATTGTCTCAGCTGTTGCTATCTCAGACCTGCACACCCTGTCACTGTGCCCAATCCTCCCACAGCCGAAACAAAAATCTGGAAGCCTCTCATATCTGATACTAGCCCTTCCCTTCTTCCCATTTTTCCGAGTATACCAGATTCCAGCTAGCAATGGACAGGTTGTGTCTACATCGACCTTGATCCTTAGATAATCTCGGTCTATCCCCATAGGCCCTATGATTTCATCTATTTCCTTGACTTCACCTATACATCCTCCTAGTTTCCTGGCATTTTGAACACTAAACTTGTCCAATTCTAAACCATGAATCTGTACCCAGAATTGCACAATATGGAACTTCACCTCTGTTGTTTTTATATCCTCCTTCCATTTTTGCAATGACAAACAGGTTCCATGAATTGCCCAAGGACTTAGATCTAAAGCATCTTGCAAATCAGCATCATTCTTGAATTCGAAAAGGATTACCTCTCCGGTCAATTCTTGCACCCTTACCCCTCCGTATTTAGCCCAGGCATGCTGAAGAACATTGTGAATCGCTGTGGTTTTCATTGGCCGAGCTGATAGCAGCTTCCCTATACAGATGTTATCTGTATGAATTGCGTCGTTCCCCGGAATCTCCACGTATATCTCAGGGCTATTTCTATCATCACCCCTTGGGTAACCTTGCCAAGCTTCCGATGGTTCCATTCGATAATTCCCCTGTAAATTCAACACTATATCTCCAATTAAATCACTACACTTACAGTGCTTACCTTCCTAGTGCCGTAGATAGGGTTGAATTGGGTTGAAATGTATGCTGACTTGGTCAATTGAAGTAACTTTGTGTTTGCGGTTGAGGCTAGGGTTAGATGTTTCCCGTCCCAGTGCGTTCGTCTCTGCCGTTCCGTCCTTTCGGACACCGTGATTCCGCCCTTATAGCTGGAGATCAAACCGCCACGCGAGGCCGACACCTCCGAGCAGCAAACCGTGAACTCTCACTTCGCCTGAAAATCGCCGAGAGAATCGTCGTTGTTTCAGAGAGGGAGAGAGAAGACCTTTTTTTTTCTCGTACGAAATTCAATTATCTACTTACTCTAATTTTTAATTTTTTTTATTACCCTAACATCATTTGTTCTATAATTTGACCAAAACGATTAAATGCATTAGGTGAGAAATTTAATTATATACTTACTAAAAAAATCAAAAATATTACACTGCTTAGATAATTTAATTACGACATAAATAACACTAACTAGACATTAATTTTTGACTTTCAGACTGACCGTTAATACGATACATAAAAAATTGTATATATGTATATATACACAGTAAAATCAGTGTATATATAGTAAAATATATGTATATACAGTTATTTTACTGTATACACAGTGATTTTACACTGTATATATACGTACACAATTATTTTACTGTATATACAGTGATTTTACAGTATATATATATATGTCTAGTTTTTTATGTATCGTATTATACGGTCAATCCAAAAGTAAAAAATTAATGCCTAGTTAGTGTCATTTATACTGTAATTAAATTATCTATATACTGTAATTTTTTTGATTTTTTTAGTAAGTATATAATTAAATTTCTCACCTAATGCATTTAATCATTTTGGTCAAATTATTGGAAAAACAATGTTAGGTTAAAAAATTAAATACATATCTAATCAAAACAATTTAAAAAATTAGAGTATGTAGATAATTGAATTTCGCCATAAATGTCTAACTGTGTTAATTTTGGAATTAGAGGTTGTAGTTATATTGTTTTAAGTCAAAATTTCATATCTAAACTTACGGCAGAGCGCACAGTCAATCCGTAAGTCCAAATTTAATATTTTTTGTATCATTTGAATTGCAGTTAAAATATCTACTTACTATAATATTTTTTATTTTTTTAAATAGGTACATAATTTAATTTTTAATTAAACATCGAGTCGTAAAGAATGTAAAAAATATGTATATATTTGAATATGTGTAAACGCTACTTTGGGTAGTGGTTGTGGAAAAACTCTACTAATGGTATAGAGTATGTGGAAAATTATTTTGTTAAAAAAATAAATTATGCACTAGTACATGTAGCACTTATGCATAGATTTCTAAATTTTTATTAAAATTTCAGTTAAATAATTTTTAAAATTAGTTGAATATTTTTTTAAACAAATATTATAAGTAAATCATACAAACTTACACTAATGTTACTAACAAATTTCAACTTGATTCAAGTCATATCGAAGGTTCTCTTGCCAAGGTTCGAACTCAAACTAGTTTGTCCAACCTTGAGCCACTAGATTTGAGTTTGGACCTTGGCTCGAAGAACTCGATTGGGGCTTTACGTGAGTCCAATTAGGGTTCGTGGTCAGGGTTTAGGACCTATTTGAATCGAGTTGGCATTTGTTACTAATACTATTGTAACTTTATATGATTAGTTGTAATATTTTGAAAAAGTATTCGATTAATTTTGTAAAATTGAAAAGCATTTAATGTAAAAATTTATTAGAGAATGGATGAAATTACTAATTACTAAGTTTTTAAACATATTACTATTAATGCTCAAAAAATAAAATATACTAGTACACTTAAAAGTTTTGTGCGATCATTTTCATATTTTCCTATTTTATATTCTTTTCCTCGACTGAGTGTCTTCTTCTTGCTCTATTCTTCCTCCTTCTTCACCATGTCAATTATTAGAACCTCTGAGAAATAATTGCAGTGTGTAACAGCAGTGAAGCGACTGACGACACTGAATTGCTTTGACAAGAAGTTCGTCTTCGTCATCACAAACTTAGGGTTTCAGTTTCTTTCGCATTAAGCTTCCTTGAGAAAGAAGAAAACGAATGATAAGACACTATCTATATACAACTTGTACAAGAAGAAATAAATAAATAAAATTAATTAGGGGGAAGTTTCTTGGTCCCGAAGTTAGTGGGAGAAAGGCACCCGGGGTCTTTTTTGTTTTTAATCAAGAGGTGATTTCGAGAATCAATCGACTAACCGAAATAGGATAAATTTAGCTTGTTTGTTCTGCAAAATATTAAAAAATAAATAACATAATAGGTGATACGTATTCCGTATAAAGTTGTTCTTTTTGCAAAATTGGATAATTTTAGAATACGGATTCCTAGAAGGGTGGTGTGTTAAGGATTCCAGCCCAAAACCAATAATTGTCTAAGCCTAACGGGGTTGTAATACGGAATAGGGAAGCAAAAGACGAATTAATACCAAAGTGTAACCAAAGTTTTTATTATTTTTAATTTTTAAAATTAATTAATACAAATTAGGGGCATATATGTCATTTTACCACATTACATTCAATACAAAAAAAACATTGGAATTAAGTGTTTTGTGTTTTGGATCAACATTAGAATGATTCATTTAAAACTTGTAATCATAATTCATTTTTTTTTAAAAAAAATCAATCGAAAAGTGTTCAAACATTTCTTATTTAAATATTTATCCAATGATCCTCAAACTCTATTGCTATTTAAAATCGATATTAGGCCGAACCCAAACTAGGGACTCACCCATGTAATTGGTTCAATCTCTCTCAATCAAAAAGTTTAACCCAGGAACCCACAATGAGCATGCATTCGGGTTCTCTATGTTAAGAGTATATCAAATGTATTCACTCACAAGTTCGGACTTTTGAGACAGTTGATTAAGGCGTACGTCTTAAGTCTCTCATGGTATCAGAGCGTGCATGTTCAAATATTGGCGACGCCGAAAATAATGTTACTCTCGTTAAAAAGACGTTTCATCTCTTAATTAAAGGTGTTGGGTTCGAGCCCCCTACAAATAAAAAATATTTCATAATCAATATTAAGAATCAATAATTACATCATGTAAAAACATAATATACCTGATCCAAAAAAACACTTACAAGACAATCTTATTTTAGTCCATGCATAATGAAGCAAATTCGATACTTTTCCTGTAATTTATAATTAGTTTACGATGAAAAGGTTAAAAACCTAGTGATTGCAACCATCTATAGTTACAAGTTTTAGGAAATTCCATCTTTCGTATCCTAACAATCACTACGGGAGAAGGGTATTTACCGACTAAACTTCACGGCTTAATGTATATTGAGTCGTTACAAATTGATTTAAATTGAATATCACGGCTCAATTAACATTGAGCCATTATTTAATATATTTTTTACGGCTAAAATAAATCAACCATTAACTTTATCTTACTTTTAACGGCTCAATAACAAGTGCCGTTAATATTTAATTATTTTTTTATAATTTTCTTAGCTCATTTAATGTTGGGTCGTAAGTTTTACGTACTGTATCACAGTTCAAAACCAAATGAACTGTCACAACATTTTTTTTTATATTATCACGGCTCATTTTATATTGAAGTTGAGCCGTGATAATTTAACGGATGAATTGTTCAGCCGTTAAAAATACATTTTTTAGCCGGTATAATTAATTTCTCCCGTAGTGAATTATTCTTTTACTTTTTTACGTTATGTGAAATTTAAACATAAAAAATATAATAACTTTGTATTTAATTATTTAAAATTTTACATTTATTCTAGCTAATTTTGTTTTAATTCGATTGTTTGCCCTATATTAGTTCAGTAAATTTTTGAATTTGTCTTTGCTCATGTCTAATTAAACGTCGACTAAGGAATGCGATGCTCATGTTAATCACATCAAAAGAATTTGTTCACTTCACTTTTAATGTTCATATTACAATAGGAATGATGTAGTAGAAGTAGTGAAATGGTCACGACGCAGCAATAATATTTCATTTGAAAGATGTTGATTCCAGACTTTGATGCCCACGTTTTGATAGTGCAAAACACGTGCTGAAATAGATATATTAATCATTTTGCTATTGCATAACACGTGCTGAAATAGAGAGATATATTAATCAATGGTCAGCGTGACCAGAGAATCGATCAATTCTCGTCAGGAAGGACGTATGCCTATCTACATCTTATGTCGAATTGCAAATGTTTTGAGTAGATTCATTCTACCATGCAAATCTATAATCAGTCCATCACGAAAACTACCAAATTGATACCCGAATTTGTGGGTGATTAATAAGTAAATGCTTTTTTTTGTAGCAACTAAGTAGCTGAATTTATAGGTAACCGAGATCTAACCTTTTTACGGTTCTCAGAACCCATAGGACAACATTCATCTGCAGACTTCATGGCTTCTGTTTTCGATTATTCAGTTCTTCCTGTTCTTCGCGCGCAAACTTCTCTTCCGTTCTTCCTGTTCTTCGATTCTAAAAATCAGCTGCTGTTAAGTAGACAATATGATTAGGGTAGTTTAGGAACTTCAAATTACAAGTTAATGACGTGACAAACACATGTCACTACTTAACGGGAAGAAATAACGGCAGTTAGGTGATAGTAACGGTTCAGTCACATGTGTCAACTTAAGTAACGGTTGAGCTCAAGTTTGAACGGTTCAGTCACATTGTCAAACATAAGTAACGGTTGAGGTAATTAACTCTATTATCTATCACTTGTTTATGAGGTAAAATATCAAAAATACCCGCGATAAATTTGAACCCAAATTTCGATTTCAAACCTAGAATACAAATTCTGGGTCCGTTCGAACCCAAAAATCAATATTTAGATTCAATAGAACCCAAAAATTGAATTTTGGATTCAAATAAAAACTAAAATTCAATTATTTTTGGGATTGAACCGAACCCAAAAATTGATTTCTAAATTCTGTTCGAACGAGTTCAGTTCGAAGAAAAATAAGAAGATTTCAATTTGATGAATCACCACCAAATGGTCGAAGAAGGGGATGAATATTAGAAGAAATAGGAAAAGTGTAGAACCATCATTAATTAATTCAAAAGTTGAAAATTTTCACAAAAATATAACATTGTCAAAATATAAATAACTAAATAACACACGTTTAAATGAAAAGAAACATTATCAAATATAAATTATCATTTTAATAACATTAAAAGGGATAAATGATCAAGTTAACATTGATCAAATAAAACTAACCAAAGAGGTAACTTAATGGCAATTTATCTTTAAGAAAATACAAGTTATCATTATAATTTAACAATAATTAAAAAGCGGTAGTAAAATTGAAACTTTATATAAATTCATTTATTTGTTTAAAAAAAAGGTTTACCAACCCATTGTATAAACTCTTTAAGTTAATTGACTCATATTAATTAGAAGGGTTAAATACCAAGTAGCTACTGAACTTTGGACGTTTTGCAACGAGTTAACCGAACTTTGAAAATTCAAAACGGATACCTCAATTTTGAAAAATGTGCAAATAACTACCTCCGTCCAATTTCTGACGACTTTCCAATGACTTTCCGACGACAATTGACAGAAAATTGGACGGAAGTAACTATTTGCATCTTCTTCAAAATTGAGGTAGCCCGTTTTGAATTTTTAAAGTTTGGGTAGCTCGTTGCAAAACCTCCAAAGTTCAGGTAGTACTTGGTAGTTAACCCCAATTAGAATGTAGATGTACCAAAACACCAATTTTGCCTTTAATAAGCAAACAAGTCGAGTGTTGATTACAAAACACCACACCAATTTCGTACATGAAATCTTACTGAAATGCCAAGTAAACGCGAACACTGTTTTCATTGTACGTGCAGGAAAACAAAAAACCCACAAGCAAACCAAATACAATAAGTTGAGCAGAAACATCTCCAAATTGTTTCATAGAAGAGCTTGAGGAACAAACACACCCACCCAATCGTTTCAATCCAAGCTTTTGTCAAATACCAGAAGCAGCAGCAGCATCTGAATTGACATTCATTTTGGCATTTTTGGTCTCCCAATCCTTCACAGCTGCCTTAATGGCATCCTCAGCCAGCATGCTGCAGTGCAGCTTCACGGGGGGAAGAGAAAGGTGTTTCGCAATTTCCCTGGAACATATGGACACCACATCTTTAGAGCAAATCAATACGAAGGCTAAGGCTAAGGCCATCATCTTAGAAACTAAATAAACAAGGAGAATGAGTTCCACATGCATATAGATTTAGTCTTACGTGTTCTTGATGGTTACGACTTCCTCCATCTGTTTTCCTTTCACCCACTCAGTAGCTGCAATGCACAAAATTAAGGCCAAACAACTGACTGGACGAGCACCCATACCATTTAATTTACAGATCAAAATGAACAAACTTACAAGAAAATAGGATAGCATTGAACTGAAATTTAATCTCATCTCCCAAAAAGATTAGATTTGTCAGTTGTGAACATAACAAGCCCAAAGCAAAAAAGAAAGTGAAATGAGAGTAATTTGAAACTGATAGAATAATTTCTGTTAGTTTCAATTGAAATCCAGAAGGGTGTTCATATAGCATAGAATGGTATTCTAACACATAGTCTCCCTCCAACATATGTGTATACAAAGAACTGAATAAATATGAACAACGTTAAGTCCAAGTATCCTTCACTGACTGGGCTATACTAAAATTCAACATTGAGGATAACATTCACAAGATAGAGCTATTAAATACAGGCTGCAGTTCTTAATTGGAATTATAGATCATATCAATCAAATAAAAGGACTAACTCGAGAGACCTCCCAAGATTCTTGAAAACAAAAGGTTTGAGAAAATTCCCGATATTCAGTTACCATTTAGGAAAAATGTTACCCTGTAAACCCTACACTCTGAGCTCTTTTAATTGCAGCAATTTGCAAAATATTGACGAACTGTCGCCAAGTAAAAAATCGAAGTACAGAAATTATATCAGATCAAAATTAAAATTAGGAAACTGACCTACTGAGGAAGAAGCAATCGCTGATCCACAACCAAAGGTCTTAAAACAAGCATCAACGATCTTCCCGGTTTTCTCATCGACCTTGATCTGAAGCTTCATCACATCTCCACAAGCTGGAGCGCCAACCAAACCCGTGCCCACCGTTGGGTCGTTCTTATCGAACGACCCAACATTACGAGGGTTGTTGTAGTGGTCTACTACTCTCTCATGGTAGAAACGAGGAAGCAGCGCAGCAGGCTGCAGCTGCGCCTCCGCCGCTGCAACACCTAGTAACTTCTTTGCGGAGAGTCTTAGCATTCTTGAATCAGCTGCGATACCTATAGACAGGTACGATGCTCTATTCCAATGTATAGGGTTCGAGACGAGGGATGGGGTTGAATTCACGATAACCGACAAATTAGGCGAAAATCGAATCGAATCCGACTGAAATTATACTATTCAATTTAGACATTTTTTTATAAAAATATATTTAAATTTTGGTTAAATATGAAGTAGCTACTTGAACTTTAGACGTTTTGCAACGAACTACCCGAACTTTGAAAATTCAAAACGGGCTACCTCAACTTTGAAAAATATGCAAATAGGTACATCCGTCCAATTTTTCGTCAACTGTCGTCGGAAATTGGACGGAGGTAACTATTTACACTTTCTTTAAAGTTGAGGTAGACTGTTTTGAATTTTCAAAGTTCGGGTAGCTCGTTACAAAACGTCCAAAGTTCAGGTAGTTACTTGGTATTTAACTCTTAAATTTTTGAACCATTCAATTTACAAATTAAAAATTGGTCAAATTTTAATTTCACCTTAAAAGTATGAGTTTTTGACCTGAAATATACTTCAAAATAAAAGCAAATATCAAAATATCCTCAGAAAAAATACTAAAATATACTTGCTCGTGAATGGTATTCACGGGTGGGTATAAAGAAAAGGTATACTCGCAAATGTCAAAATTTTCGCGGGTGATGTTTTTCATCCTAGACATTCGCGGGTACGTATATTTTAGTTTTTTTTTCAAAATTAAGGATATTTAGTGTTTTTTTTGTAGGTATATTTCGAAAAAAAAATATAAAATTATAACTCATTTTAATCATTAATTTATTTTGAATAAAATTTATATAAATTAAAACTAAATTAGTAATTCGTTGACTAAACATTAAGGACTAAATTAGATTCCTTTATAGGAATTATTATTATTATTAATTATTCCTACTCTACAAACCAAGGAAGTATTATTATGGGATCTCCTTCTCCACCATCTCCATCGATCGATCTTCATGTATTAAGTAGTTAAGTGGATCGATCATCTCCTCCACCATATGCAACGCCTTCATGATGAGTCTCCATATTCTGAACCATCTCTTCCACCATTCTCTCCATCTCATACTTGTCTTTTTCATCACTGGACATATCAATGTCCCCCAGCAGAGAATCGATACTGTATCCTTCCTCAAACATCTTATCCTCATCAAACGACATTTCTGGGATCACAACCTCGTCAAAATCAAATTCTTCATGCAACAAACTGTCACGACTGCTCAACCTCAAACCTTTCTTGTTTTGTTCGTGATCAGACATTACGGTTGTTACCTTTTTTGCTGTTGCTGTTGCTGTCATGTTCTTCTTTTCCTTTCCCATAGAGGAGGGCTTCTTAGGGTTTGTGAGGTTTAAGCTCTTGATATAGTCCTGCAATAGAGTTCCTCTAGGGTTGTTGGAACGGCACTTCCTCTTCGAATACTGCCTCCTCTTGGTGGCGTTCCAGTGGTTCTTGATGGAATTCTCCGTTCTTCCGGGGAGACTCTTTGCTATTTCTGCCCATCTATTTCCGATCTCCTTATGCGACTGGATTAGGATCTTGTCTTCTTCTTCACTCCACGTATCTTTCTGCAAATCCCAGACCCAGTAGGAGTAATGAATATGCAAGTTTGTGAATATAATGAAAAGGGTATGAAGGAAAGGTACTTTGATATCGGGCCTCAGATGATTGTGCCACCTTTCTCTGCATTGCTTGCCGATACGACCAGGCAACATTTGAGCAATGACAGACCATTTTCGTACTCCGTACTGTCCTACCAGCTCAATCAACATCCTGATAAATATGTCGCACCATAATAATCAAGCTACAAGGCCAACTACAAATAATTTTAAATGAGAGCATGATTCAAGATTACAAAAAGTTTCTTTTTTTTCCTTTCTCTCCATTAAGGATGCATACCTATCTTCATGGCTGCTCCACTGTCCCTTAACAACCTCGGACTTCTTGCGGTTCTTGCATGTCCTTCTGATCGACAATGGAGACGGTGTTGCTTTGAAGGTTTTCTTAGTCATCTGGCTGAAATAATTATTCCTGTCAAGAACATTATGATTGCTGGATACCACCTCGTCAGGAACAACAAAGCTCAATGGCTTTATTATGTCTACTTGGTAGTTGTAAGTCGATCTCAGCTGGTAGTTACTACTGTCCATAACCAGACCATGTCCATGTCCGCTACTCATGTAATTACCCTCAAACGACGACTTGCACTCATAGAAATCAAGATTACTATTCATGGGAGGAGGGTAGTTGTTATTGGTGAAGGGATACATTTGAAGATCAGGACTATGGCTGAAATTACATGATGAAGCCTGTGCATGGAACATGAGAGGCGAGGTTGAATCCTCCATGTGAATCTGATCAAGGTGATGAAAGTCGAAAGGCAAACATGTCTGAGCTGCTGCTTTCATGTCGGATTGTCTGCTGTCAATTAGATTGTTGTTACCAGGAAGGAGTAATGGGGGTTGGAAACAAGGAAGAATCTCAGCAATGTTGTTGTTGTTGGAGGGATCCATCACTGATGGAATGACACGATCGATAGCAACAACTGACAGTTTCGTACTTTTTGTGATGCTGAAATGCTTGAGAAACGCTTGGAAATGTGATCTATTTCTGCATTATTGAGTAATAGTTAGCTAATCAATGATGAGTTTTAATTAGTAATTTTGCTTTTTTAGCTCTTTATTATTTAGTTTTTGACCCTCTGTAATTAATTATGTTCATTTATTTGGTAATTAAGTAAGTTAATGCACTATTTACGTTTTCACTTTGAATTAACCGATTATTATCAATCTAGTCAAAGAGAATTCACATCATTATACTTTTGTATGTTTATTTATCAATTAATTTATAGGAGACATGACTTTGCTTTAGGTTTTATTTTACTTTTTGAGTATATTCAAAAATCAATATTTTGAATTTTCAGGTTAATCAAGATTAGAGTTGCAGTTTTTTTTATAATTCATTTAATATTTTTTTTTTAAATACTAGCAATAAAATAATGAATTATATCTTACTATATATGCACATTTTGATAAATGAATATATTAAAAGAACATATATTTTTTACTATTGATTAACTTGTTATCTTATCTAATATAATATGTCATTAGAGTAGCATAGAAAAGTCACACGATTCTTTGATGACCACAGTGAAATAATTAGAAACGTATACAAATGTATTAAATAATCTTATAATAAAATTTTAAAAGTATATCTGCATTAAAACAAAATAAATTATTTAAAAACGTTAATTTTTCTGATGTATTTTAAAATTGAAAAATATTAGTCATACAATATATCAAAATAAATGTAATCTAAAAATTGATTCAAATCAATTCAAAATTTTACAAGTTGATTATTGAAGAATCCAAACGAAGATTCCTACACTCTCCTGCCTGCAGTCGTACTGAAGCAAAGCTTTTTTTGCTGTATTAACTACAATAACAAGTCAAAGTAACAAAAGTATTCTCTCTGCCCTACAAGGAATGGAAACACAGAGAATATTAAATAAAGACAAGAAAAGGTTAACCAACAGACAGTAAAAAAGGACACAACATGTAAAAAGCATCTCCAACTGTTGTGTCCTTACAGATGAAACGAAGCTCAAGCTCTTCTTTTTTGGGTGTGTCAGATCTCTTAAGAGTGGGTATGGATGGACCATTGATGAATTATAACGTGGAGGTATCAAGATTTTGTTTTGGTTCATTATAGAGGTTGCAGTTGCGTGCTATCATACGTTGTTAGGTATTGAAGTCTGATTAATATGTAATGTTAGATTATGTATTAATGTACGCGTCTCGTAGACTGTACTGTACTGTATTTCTCCATATATACGTATTTTGTAACAGTAATCATCATTAATACAAATTGTTAAACCGCGTGTAGATTACCAATTTGAGTGTTACCACGGAAAACAGAAAAACTTGCTAATCTATCTGTTTCATGAGGATATATATTTTTCTTTATAGATATAATGTTGGTCAAAAAGTTTTCAATGATTTTATATTAGTTTGTTATGATGATTGGTTGATTTTTTTTTTGGCCAATTGATGATTGGTTGATGAGGAAGAGCCATACTACACATAAATCACACAAAAAGCAGTGTTGTACTTTTCAAAAAATGAAAGATGCCACCAGGACCAGACAGACAGACAGGCTCCACGCAATCCAACAGACTTTGGGTCTCCCATCCCCCTCAGTTCTTTGTTTGGGGAATAAAACTTCAGGGGAAATAGTTAGAAACCTACAAACGTCCTTGAATGAATAGAGACAGATGTTCGGGGAGGGAAGCTTATATGCTCTCAAATCCCACCACCCTTTTTCCCTCTCCAATTCACTCTCTACAGAGTGAAGGAAGAAGAAGACGCAAGGCATCTCTCTCTACTCTCTCCTCCATCTAACAGGTTTCATAACACCTCCCATGCAGAAATCTTTGCTTTCTGTTCCAAGTATCTCACTTTCCTTTCCTTTCCTTTCCATTCAATTTACTGCTGCTGCTGCTGCTTTTGATGAAAAACTCAGTTTTCATTATATATATATACATCTATACAGAAAAAGATCAATTTTTTTATGTTTTTAGTGCAGTAGGCCTTCAAAAGCTAGGAATCTGTCCTTACTCTTTGTAAGCTTCTGACAATGCCCTTGCCTTGTCCATGTTGTATAATGAGATCCTCATTTCCGAATGCAGTGTTTATTCTCTCCCACTTTATTCCCTTGCTGTTCTTTATCTGCTATGAGTGTGTTACACATCACCATTTAATTCTCCTTCCAATAATTTCTTCTGCAGCTAATTCTTGATTTCATCTCTGGGTTGTCTCTGTTGTTCTTGATCACCTAAGTTGTTTGTTCCCATACAAGAAGAGAAGCAGGATCTGGAAGGGAGGGAAATCATGAGCTTTCTGTCAGGACCTTCGGGGGATTCATACAAACCAGTTGTAAACGGAAACACAACTACTGCAAATTACTGGCTTAACTGGAGGGTGTTGCTATGCGCTCTGTGGATACTGCTTTCTGCAATTTTCTCATTAATCCTAATATGGAGGCATGAAGGTTTCTTCAGAAAGTCTAACCAGAGAAACAGGGGAGAAGAAACAGATGAGAGGGAAGAGGAGACAGCAGGGTTTCTATACGATGATGAGACATGGACTCCTTGCCTTAAAGGAGTCCATCCCGGTTGGCTTCTCGGGTTTAGAGCCTTCGCGTTTTTCGTCCTTGTAGCCATGCTTGTGGTTACAGTTCTCATCGACGATTGGAGCATTTTCTATTACTATACACAGTGAGTTCTTCTCCTCACTAACACAATGCAGAAGAATTGAGCAATATTGACTCTTCAAAGTTTCATTTTTATGGAAAAACAATGCATGGTCGGAAATTGCAGAAATTATTACGGGTGGACTAATTGATTGATATCTATCTTGTTTCATCAACAGGTGGACTTTCACCTCAATCACCATCTATTTCGGGGTACGCCAATTCCATCGATTTTTCCATCATCTGTAATACAATCTTATAAGTTGATTCGTAAATGTGCAGCTAGGAACACTACTCTCGATATGCGGATGCTATGAATACCATAGCAGACTATCGTGTGACAAGGTTGATAATGTAGATTCAGAGCAAGGATGCCAACAACTTGCTGATATCTCAAACACAATCAAGAAAAGGGTCCCTCAGAATGGTCGTAGATCTGCAGGTGGTTGGGGTTACCTCTTTCAAATCATTTTCCAGGTAATTTCTCTCTTTACATTAAACACATTCCTTCTAAAGATTCATAGAGAGAGTTGAAACTCGAAACTTCTGTACTGTGAAACAGATGAATGCCGGGGCGGTTGTGCTGACGGATTGCGTGTTCTGGTTCATAATCGTCCCGTTTCTCGCAATCAATAACTACAACCTCAGCTTTGTAAGTATCAAATAATCTCCAGTTACTTCTTCATCTACTTATCTATCAATAAGACAGCTTGGTTCTGACTGTCAAATGCAGTTGGACATAAATATGCATACCATAAATGTAGTGTTGCTTATTGGGGACACAGCCTTGAACTGTTTGGTAAGTCTTCTTTTCTGATCAACGCCTTTGCATTTGCTTCTCATCAATGCATCATTCTATAATAAGATGTTCCTAACCGCCACCAACTGCTCTTAACTAACAGCGGTTCCCTGTGTTCCGCATCGGGTACTTCTTTCTGTGGACGATTGTCTACGTCATCTTTCAATGGCTTCTCCATGCATGCATCAAAATTTGGTAAATCTATCTTCTTTTTTTTTTTTTTCTACTGACAATATATATATGGTAAAACTACCAAACTGTAACCCGAACTTGTGGGAACTTGTGGGTGATTAGCAAATAGGTACCTAAACTTTTTTTGTAGCAACTAAGTAGCCGAGCTTATGGAAATTAGCAAATAGAAATATCACGTGAGGAGCAAACAGGTAACTGAACTTACACGAATGAGCAAGTAGGTACTTGAACCGGTTCAGAACCATTTTTTTTAAACAAGCAGTGTTTATATACCAAACACATGCATGACTCAACTTTTTTGGAGTGTTTCTTAATGCATGTGTTTGTTATATAAACCCTACTTTTTTATATAAAAAAATAAGGTTTGATCGAACCGGTTCAGTTACCTACTTGATCATTCGCGTAAGTTCAGGTACCTCACGTGATATTTTCTATTTATTCTTAACGGAAATTAACAGTAGGTACGTATTTGCTTATTTAATAAAGTTCAGCAACGTATTTGCTACAAAAAAAGTTTAGGTACCTACTTGATAATCACCCACAAGTTCGGGTACCAGTTTGATAGTTTCCCTATATATATATATATATATTGATTGATTTTTCTTAATGCTGCATGTTAGGTGGCCTTATCCATTTCTAGATCTGTCATCCCAGTTCGCTCCTTTATGGTATGAAACCAAAACCATACCTGTTTTTATGTGTGTGAATTTATTTAGCTTATGATTTTGAGTCTTCTGTATTTGAAAGGTATGTATCGGTGGCTCTGATGCATTTTCCATGCTACGGCATATTCATGCTGGTAATGAAGTTAAAACACTACCTTCTCACAAAATGGTTCCCTCAGTCCTACCAATGCCGGAGATGATCGATTCATCGGGAAATTGATTGATTCTTGGTATGGTTTACTCGAGCCAAAGGCAGACAAGTAACGTTGAGTGGAGATGCATAAGAAGTACATATATACGATTGGTTCTATAATATAGTTTGGAAAGGTTGTATTTTTTTACAGATGAAGAAGATTAGTTAGTTAGGCCATTGCCTTTATATTACCATAATGCTAGCAGAGTCAATTTATTTAATAAAACATATATTATAATAGCTATTCATTTGTGTTTTATGTGAAAAAAGTGGTTGGCAAAGAACCCATCAGGATTGGAGTCTCCTGAATCGCAGGAATCTCTAGAGGCAAGTGCGGAGACTGTCTCCTCCTCACGGGTTCCCTCTCGGTTGATCATTTGACAAAACGAATTTCAATCTAATATTTTAGATAGGATGGTAGACCTCCTTCCAACCTTAATCCGAATCTCTTGTTCCTGGCATCTGAATGAAAAATCTTGCTTTGAAGGTTTTATTGACAGAACTTAGCCAAGAGCTACGAGAAAGATTAGCAACAGAGAAGGAAGTGGATTAGTTGTGAAAAAAATACAAAGTTTTATGGTTTAACCTGTAAAATTTCCCTTAGTCAGAACTCAGAATCTAATCCTCGTTACCAAAAAGGTAAACAAACAAACCACTGTAACCGACCTCTTATTTGTCGATTTTTTACCCGAAAAGGCCATATATAATCTCCAAAGCTCGGTCGAGCTCCGTCCTCGCCTCTGATCGTCCTTCCAATTGACCATCACTCACAAACCCAGGGTACCCTGTCTTTCAGCAGCCATGGCGGCGAAATCTCTCACTCTCCGGCAGTCCCCAATCCCTTCCTCTGCATTCACACGCCGATCGCTGCCTCAAAGTTTTGGTTTTGGTCTTGGGAATGTAGTATTGGCTAAACCAAGAAGCCCCATTTCTGGTTTGGCCCGTTCCACATCCACTAATGTCGCCGCCGCCGCTTCTGTTTCTCACATCAAATCGTTCAATGAGGTGTGCATAAGCATTTAAATTCTGGTTTGAGTTTTTGTTGGGTGGAGGAAACTGTTTAATAAGAAATCCCTTTTATCCAGTTGATAGAGTCTTTAATTGAACGAGTTGATTTGTCTGAGGCGGAGGCGGAGGCCTCATTGGATTTTCTACTAACTGAGGCAAGCGAGGCCTTAATCAGTGCCTTCCTTGTTCTACTAAGAGCAAAAGGGGAGACCTTTGAAGAGGTCAGTCGCCTTTTCGAGCTACTCTCTTTCGGTTTACGTAAGCTTCTACTTTTGTTCATGAAAAGGGTGACAATTTCATTTCTCATAGCAGTTATCATCATTTCTTGTTAAAATTGTTCTATAAGGTTACTTTATCCTGAATTTATCGTGGTTTTGGTTGACCTTTGTGACAATTGAAGAAAAGGTTATAATCTAGGGTTGATATGGTTTAACTTTCTGTTTCTGGAGACAACTCGGTAAAATTGGACAGACATTTGGATTAGTGTTGGACTCTCACATTGAGAAATTATGATTTCTGTCAAGTAACATCTTGGTGCACGTGATCTTTCTGAATTATGATAAAAGACACTGCCTAAGTGTTGTTTTTACTTTTTAGTTGCACAGCTTGTTAATGTAGTTGCGGAGCACACTTGGCTTTTGACTGGATTGCACCTTCTTTAGATCCTTTCGCTGCTTATATCAATAAAATGCAAGCTTACACACTGCAGTTTTAAGATACAAAATGTTAATTATAGGACACTGCTGAGTTATATGCAGTATATCAACTGGAGATTACATGGAGGATTTTCGGGGTTTTATTAATTCAATTATATTCTTTCAATGGGAGAGTGCAGTTAACTAAGTGGGCTTTGCTAATATAAAAAGATTGAATCTCTATCTTACCACAGCAATCTTTTTTGTTTTAAACTTCTCTTCCATGGCTAGATTGTGGGCTTAGCAAAAGCTATGATCAAGTATGCAAATAAAGTGGAAGGGCTATCAGATGCAGTAGACATTGTGGGTACAGGTGGTGATGGTGCCAATACGGTGAACATATCGACAGGAGCATCAATACTCACCGCAGCCTGTGGTGTAAAGGTCGCAAAGGTGACGTTGCTTGCTTTGATATTTCATCTTGTACTTACTGTTGTTGTTCCTTAGACTGACTGGGAAGTGAATATTGTTTATGGTAATTCATCGCAGCAAGGAAATCGGTCGAGTTCTTCAGCATGTGGAAGTGCTGATGTTTTGGAAGCTCTAGGTGTATCAATTGACTTAGAACCTCAGGTTCGTCCACTTCAGAAGTAAATACATTTTTTCTTTATGAGTCAGGACTAGAAAATTATGGATCAAAGTTTAGTTTAGCAAAATTCATGTACACGATAGGATCTGATTATAATATCTAAATTTGGTCAAGTAAATTTAACATATGTTTGGTCATAACAGGGAATAACAAGGTGTGTCAATGAAGTGGGCATTGGCTTCATGATGGCTCCAAGATACCATCCAGCAATGAAGATTGTCAGTCCCGTGAGGAAGAAGCTAAAAGTGAAGACTGTTTTCAATGTTTTGGGACCTATGCTTAATCCTGCACGGGTTCGTTTCGCTGTGGTTGGTGTTTATAAGGACGATTTGGTAAGTGTGTTTTATGCTTATATTAAAATATATATATATATATATAAACTTCTTATGAGTACATATCAAGTGGGGCTAAATACCAACTAGCTACCTGAACTTTGGACGTTTTGCAACGAGCTACCCGAACTTTGAAAATTCAAAACGGGCTACCTCAACTTTGAAGAAGGTGCAAATAGCTACCTCCGTCCAATTTTCCGTCAATTGTCGTCGGAAAGTCGTCGGAAATCCGTTGGAAAGTCGTCGGAAATTGGACGGAGTTAGCTATTTGCACCTTCTTCAAAGTTGAATTAGCCCGTTTTGAATTTTCAAAGTTCGGGTAGCTGGTAGCAAAACGTCCAAAGTTCAGGTAGCTACTTGGTATTTAACCCTATCAAGTGAGATGAACATCAACAACTCATGGCTTTCGTTTATCTTACTTTCAGTTGAACCACATAATTATGCCTTTCAGAAGCCAATTCATGAATTTGCTACATTTATAGAGTAAATACTGAGTTCTGTCAAGTTCATCTTTTTCCTGTGTTGAAACTTTAGTTTGGAGAATCTTTTCCCAATAAGAGATAACTATCCTATAAATAAATTTGAAGAAAATTGTTGTATTTTCTGGATGATGCTTTTGCTAGGTTCTGAAGATGGCAAAAGCACTGCAAAGATTTGGTATGAAAAGAGCATTGGTTGTTCACTCTGAGGGCCTCGATGAAATTAGTCCTCTTGGTATGAATTTACTTGTGATATCAATTTGAAATCAAATGCAGTAGTCTAAGTCGGTCAGCATCTACTCTTTCAGATTTCCCTTATGCATTCACGAATCAATTGCAGGAGCAGGACTTATTCTGGATGTGACCCCAGAGAAGATTGAGAAGTTTTCTTTTGACCCACGTAAGAGACAAACCCCCGCTTAGTTTCACAGATTGACCGACTTATCAGTATATTACGAAGCAAAGTGATCATAAAAAACATTCTATGTAACAGTTGACTTTGGAATCCCTCGGTGCACTTTGGAAGACTTAAGAGGCGGAGACCCTGAGTACAATGCGCAAGTGCTAACACGAGTATTGTCAGGGGAGAAGGGGCCTATTGCAAATGCACTTGTCAGCTTCATAAGCTCTTCTCTTTATAATGCTCAAAGTTGCATAATCTTGTCATAAAGACAGAAGAACTAGAACTAATAATTACTGTTGGAACTTCTCAGATTCTGAATGCTGCAGCTGCACTATTGGTCGTTGGACGTGTGAAAACTTTAGCAGAGGGAGTAAGTTTAGCGCGGGAAACTCAAGAGTCGGGAAAAGCCTTGAAAACCCTCTATTCTTGGGTTGAAGTCTCTAATCAAATGTAAGTCACACCCAACATGTGCATTGATTATCATGTTTCTGACAGTAGTGCTAAGTTTGCTCTACTCTCCTGGACTTTGGTGCAGAAGGTAAAGCAAGACATTGCTGCCATTGCAAATTGACATGTTTACTCGTATTGTTATTTGAACAACACAATTACTGTTTTGTCCAACTTTAAATGACACATTTTTTATACAAATTTATATAGTACGTGTTAGATATTTTAGTGTAATTGGATTGACTAGTTGATCAATAGGATCATAGTATCTCATTAAACAAGTTAGGAGGGTGCGGACTGCACGCTTGTTTAATTATATTATGATTTACTGTATCGGATATTCATCAGTTGCTTAGGGACGAGCAATTGGGGTCAAAGGGGGCAACGCCCCCTTTACAGGGGTTTGGGGGCAACGCCCCTGGCAGGGTCCAAGGGGTAGAGCCCCTGGTTGGGGTTTTTATTTTTGATAAAGTTACTGTTATAAAAATTCATTGTAAATTTGAATTTTTGGAATTAATGACTTAACATTTTAAGCTCAAAATTCCCGATTTTTGGACACTTGCTTTGGAGCCAAGTTTAGGCCGAAATGTTGCAATGACTTCGGCTCCAAGTATCATTTCAAGGTGATCTCTTCCAAAAGGTGTGGTGTCTCTTCCAAAGAGTGTGGCAAACACTTTAAATTGGTCATAGGGGAGGTCCGAAAATTTCATCTCAAACATTCACATTCCTTATCAAGTTCTAGTTCAGAATTCTGATTTTATCCGATTGAAAGTTTGGGTGTCACCAAATTGTTTCAATCCAAAAGTATCGTCACAACTTTGTATAAATTCAGGAAACCACATCGAAAGTTCTAGAGCAAGCTTGTCCTTACTTTCTCATCTGAGTTCATTGATTTTGTTAGCTGGTGGCAGTATTCCCAGTATCAGTCTGTGTGTGTGTTTTACGTCAAACTCAAAAATCTCTCTTACAAAGTCAATGAATCGTATATAGTGGTCTCTTGTCTTCTCCTCTTAGGCGTCTTCGTTTTCTAAACTAAAGTATTCTGGAGACCCTTCCACTACCACTAACTATATTTGTTCAAAGTTGTCGGCTAACTGCCAAGTCGTCACCACTCCTGTCACTGCATATTCATTGACAAACCAATACAGTACAAAGTATAAACAACACAAAGTTTGGTTGACCAATGGAATGGAAGCAGACTTGATGATATGTATATATATATATATATATTTATTTATTGAATAGTTTGTAGGATTAAAAATATTGATTATTTAATACCAAATTGAGCATAAAGTGAATGGTACTTTTAAATTGGTAACACCATGATCAGAACGTAAAGGAATAAGATGTTACTTATATATATTTTTAAAAAATCGAGAATTTTGAATTTTGATCACTAAAGTCAAGTCTTATTATATTTGGAAGTTTCTATGGGTAGACTTCATTTTGATCCTCTATTGTGGATAGGGTCGGCAATGGTGCAGTGAAAAATCTATAACCATGGTTATAACCGTTACTGTTTAAAATGGCTAACCGTACCATTATGGTGTGGTGCAATTATGGTGATGAATTTTCTACCCATAATGGTTATGGTTATGTTATTTGAGTTATACCCATGGTTATTATATAAATATAATGATTAATTATTATTAATAAACTAATATATACTAAATAATGGAAGTTAATGTACATACATGTAATAAATAGCTAGGATGTTAGTTTTATATATTTTTATTGTTTACAATATAGATTTATGTATTTTTTAAATAAAAATTTTGGTATTTTATTATATTACATGTGTGGAATAAATATGGGTATACGAGTAAAACCATGGTTAATAACCACGGTTATTTTAATAGTTATGGTATTGAAAATTGTATCTATAATGGTTATGGTTATGGTTATAGTATGTGGTTTAAAAATATGGTATGATTATGGTATTTGTCATACATGTATCATTCCCTAACAATTGTCAGCCCTAATAGTAGACTTATGATAATGGAGTATCAAATTCCACGTGAATCTCCTTATTTTTAATATTTTGAAGGGTTAATTATAAAAAAAAAATGAACTTTGATAAAAAAAAAATTAAACAGCAAATTGAATTTATTTTTTACCAACAATAAACTAAATTTTTGGAATTGAATAATAAACCTACTTCAAATTGTCATTATGTTTGAGAGAGTTATTAAGTCATCATTAGTCATCAAGTCCTAATACTCTTTACTTAGAATACTTTAAGTAATGATGACTTAATAACTCTCTCAAACATTAAAAAAAACGTTCAAACATAATAAAATTTTGAACTAGGTTTGTTGATTGCTTAATTCCAAAAATTTGTTTTATTGTTTGTAAAAAAAAACTTCAAAGTTCGGTTTGTATTTTGGTAATTAACTCGTATTTTTAACCATGAGGAGCCCCTCCATGATTCTTCAAATTCAGTCTCCAAGGTAGTTCCTAAAGATACCTACACAACCTGTTTATCCTGAATTATCGATTGTTGATCCATCCGTCTAAGTTTTGTAAGAATCTTTATGCTTGGAAAGACAGAGAAATATAATAGTGGCATGTCCTATCGTGTCTAAATATGGAGACCGTAATACCCGACATGTTTTCAGTTTTTTTGTGTTCATTAAAATTAATCGCGTTGCATGTCATATGATCTGCTAGTTAATCGTGTTTGTGTTTTGAAATTTTGAGACATGTTTAAAACCTATCCGTTTAGAAACATATACATTTTGATAAATTTTCACTCCATCCCATTAGCATGTAAGCGTAGTTAATGAACAAGGTCCATTGATGGTGTATAAACTATAAAATATAAATTAACATATTATTATTAATTTAACTATTATTAATAATAATAATTAAAAATTAAAAAATACAAGTTGGGGTTTAGGGTTTGTGGACAATTACATTGACCTTTTCCTTCGTTCATCGGATCCAGACAGGAATGTTCTGGCGGCTGACTATAAGATTATAAGATGTGGATACGAAATTAATTTCATAAAGAACAGACTTAATTACTGAAGTGGTCAAACCAGGTTCATCATTATGGATTGGCGCCCAAACCCGTACCAAGTGGTCAACCAGGTTCGTTCTCTCTTGTTGGAACAGGTACAGCTCCAGTGTCAAACGCAAGGGAGGCACAGCTCTGTGCAGCACCGAAGGGGGCCTGACTTGGTACCGCACCAAGCTCTGCAGCTCTCGGCCCTGCCGGGGGCAAGCCAAGACCTGAACCAGTCGGGGCACCCGGTGCCTGTCGCTGGACCACGATGGGCAAGGCCGGGAATCGGGACTATCAAGATCAATGTGGACGCTGCATGGTCGCGCGGTGACGGAAGGGGCGGTATAGGTGTTATCGCCCGGGATCATTCGGGGTCGATTGTCGCTGGGGCCCTAGCCTCGGAGATGTCGCATTCTATCGACATCTTGGAGGCTCGGGCAATTTTGTTGGGCGTCAATCTCGCTAGACATTTTTGTTGGGACTCGGTTGTATTTGAGTCGGATTCGGAAGTCGTGGTTAACCACATTCTAGGTATAGGCCATTTTTGGGAGATTGAAACTATTATACAAAATAGTTTATACTTGGCAGATTCGTTTGTGAATCTGTCATGGGTTAGAGTACCGAGATCCGCGAATCTTTGTGCGGATTGGGTAGCCAAAAGGGCTCTAGAGGGGATGTGTCCGGGTAATTGGGTGTCCCAACCCCCAACCCCTCTCGTACAGTTGTTGCATTTCGATTCCTCTTTGTATCGGGAACCTCTCGGTTCCCAATTTTTGTGAGTATTATACAAAGTTGTTTCTGGCCAAAAAAAAAAATTACTGAAGAAACTATTAATTAACATTTTAGCAGACAACAAGGAAAGCTAATTTCCAGGCTTCTATCATTATGGATCCTAATCACTCTTATCATCAGCAATTCAATAACGATTATTTATTTCTTAATTTATTTATTTTGTCATAATTTATTTCTTAATCACTTCAAAAACTAAATATTTGGTAAAAATAAATAATAATTATTTGTTCTGATTTAAAAAAAATATAAGTTTGAAAATGAATAGCATTATGAAGATGATGAAAGATCATTAAAATATAGTATTATGCTAAATTCCATCAATCACGTGAATTTCATCTATTTGTATTTATCTATGACCAGCTAAAACACTTGAATTTATCAAACAATGACTATTATTAATGATATAGTATACAAATTAACTAAAAACAAAGAAAAGTAAACCATCATTATATATAGAAAAATAGACATTTCAAATTTAATCAAATTTGTCAAAAGAATAGACGAACGGACCTTATTATAACCGAATTAACATATTTTATATGGCCAAATCAATCATATTGTATAATATATATTTTTTTTTTCCCAAACAATTCAACTTCATTCAAACTCCGATCCCGCAATGTCCAAAATACATATTGAAATAAACGAAGGTGGATGTATTGTCCAGTTTATCGGACGCATCCTCTGTCTGGATTTCCATGCAATCCAATTCGCGCATCTATTTGAGCTTTTTCTGACAAATTCCCATTTGACGGTCGGGATTCTTCGCGCCATGTCCAAGATATCCTTTATGATGTGTTTGATCTCCCAATGACCTTCTTTCGGCTCTCTAGACCCTGTATAATTTCTTTAGCATCCGATTCTATCATTACATTAGTCCATCCATTATACAAATCTAATTCCACCGCTTGTAGAATTGCCCTCGCCTCCGTCATAATGGCATTCCCGTCTCGTCCCGTTGTGTTCCGCCCGGCTACTACAGTTCCTCGCCAGTCCCTCGCCACCACTCCTGTTCCCGCCTTCCCTGTTTTTGGATCCCATGCTCTATTACAGTTTAGCTTGATCGTTCCGATGCTAGGTCGGCTCCACCTAGGTTGTCGAGCTTGGTCGTTTGTTCTTGTTTCATTCGGTTCGGGTCTCCCTCCAACACTCCTCGGTTACTGATAGGGCTGCCTCTATCACTTGGTCAGGCTTAGGGTTGGTCCCCTCGTACACGTCTCGACGCCTTTCTTTCCAAGTTTCCCACGTAAGACATTCGGCTCGCAAACGTCTCTTCTCTCCTTCCGGACCTCCATCGATCTCCATCCGCATTATCTGTTTTAGCCATCCCGCTCTTGCCTCCTCGGTCATTCGGTCCCAACGTATGCCCATACCACCGAGCCACACCCGCCTCGCCCAAGCACACTCGAATAACGCATGGTTTACGTCCTCCTTCTCCATACAAAACGAGCATCGCGCTGTCACTCCAACGCCCCGCCTCGCCATAGTCTTTAAGACCGGTATTTCAATGTGACCTGCTTGCCATAGAAAAGTTTTTACCTTGGGTGTGGATCGACTTTTCCATAGCTCCCTCCACGGTGGTTCGGGCCTTTCTCTCGTTCGGTCTTGGCTTCCACCGTCATCGTGAGCTTCCTCTCGGACCGCCTCTCGGAGCTTCCTATAGATAATCTTGGGCGTGACCTTCCCTTCTCTCGACTCCAGCCAAATTCACTGGTCCTCCCCTTCGGTTCTTCCTAGGTAAATCGTGTTTATCGCGATGCGATCCATCTTCTCGCCTCTCATCTATTGACCTCGGGTTGATAAGTTGGCTCACCCTCATATTACCTTCCGCCCTCCCATCTTCTCGCCTCTCAATACATTGGTTCGGTCTATCCGGTACCCATCGGTCTTGGAATATGCGGATGCTTTTTCCATTCCCAACTTGCCACATCCCGTGTTGGTGCATGATATCCCGACCTTTCAATATGCTGCTCCACGCCCATGATGGTTTCGCCCCCCTCTTTGCCTCCTTCAAGTCGCATCTTGGATAGTACAACTCTTTCATCATTTTTCTCCATAACACATTCGGGTTATCATTTAGTCTCGACGCCGTTTTTGTGAGCATTGCCTTGTTAAAATCACACAGGTCCCGGAATCCCAAACCCCCCATATGTTTCGGCATAGCTAGTTTCTTTCAACTCACCCAATGCATGCACCTCCTCTCATCACGTCCATTCCACCAAAAACGTGCAATTATACGAGCTATTTGAAGAGTGTCATTACATACATTGGTATCGCACGGTAATCACTGTCTTTAGAACTTCCTTCCCGACCTCGTTAAGGAATAGCGTTTTCCATGCATGTAGCTTCTCATCAATCTATCCTTCAAATATATTAATTATATATTTGCTAACTTTACGTAAAATTATAATAATAACTCCATCTATTATTTTATTAAATAGTGATGGAGAAATGCACGTTTTTGTATTTGTTATTTCAGTTAGTAATTTGCATAAAAAAATAAGAATAAAAACATTAAAATTGCAAATTTTCATCATAGTTAATAATAAAGTTAACAAATTATAATATCATGTAAACTAAACTAACAAATTTTTTATAGCTTACAAGTTTAACTATATATAAATAAATATAAAAATATTACAAGATCCATTCACATGTAAGAAGTCATGAAGATCCGCTAAAAGTTGGACCAGCCGCAGTGCTGAATTATAACTTGTCGTCAACTATCAATGGCATGAATCATTGTCGTGAAGTCCATCAGTAGGTGGCCAGGTCGGCCCTCTGAAATTCAAAAAGGTTACGCCAGGAAGGACGGAAGGGAAGCCACCTTCCTTAAAATGTCAGTTTTTGCGCTTCATTTCTGATTCTCTCCTCCTACACATGAACAACTAGTCTGCAGAAACAGGAGGAGCTAGAGGAAGAAGAAGAAGAAGAATTGAGTCCAAGTTCCAATGCCAATTTCACTTCCTCTAAGCTTGTTCTTGATCTTTCTATCATCTGCGTTGTTCATCTCTCCGTCCCTATCTGACCCACGAATCTCGGAGGTGGAAAAAATATGCAGCGGCAGCGGATCACTTTCCGCCATCCCCAACTTCGGAGCCGTCTTCAGAGACGTCGTACAGCAGGTGACCAATCAGAATCGGGGCTTCTCCTCCATCACGAACCCCCCGCCCATCATGTACGGACTCGCTCAGTGCCATGGCGATTTGGATCAGAACGATTGTCTCCTCTGCTACGCGCAGGCCCGAACCAAGGCCCCTAGCTGCCTCCCCCAGATGGGACGATTATACCTTGACGGCTGCTTCCTCCGCTTCGATAACTACAGCTTCTTTGACGAGACACTCGACCCCGCCCACGACAACTTCACATGCGGCCCACGCGCCGCCGTGACAAACGATGTCGCACTGTTCCGCGATCGTGTCGGCCGGGTGGTGGCGAATCTGACGACCAACGCTGTCAACGGAAAGGGCTTTGCCGTCGCTGCGGAGGAAGGAGGCGCGGTGTTGGGGATCTACGCATTGGCGCAGTGCTGGGGCACCGTCGTCCAGAGCGGCGGGTGTAAGGCGTGTTTGGATGACGCAGCTTCTAAGGTGAACCGCTGTGTGCCTGGAGGAGAAGGTCGCGCCATGAATGCTGGGTGTTTTATGCGATATTCGACGCAGAAGTTCTATAACGTCCCCATTAATGGCGGTAAGTACAACAATATTATCCATTTTTCTGATGGCAGTAGCTGATTGGTCTCCATTTTTCTATCATTATCAAATTGTTGATCTTTGATTCAGGATCTTCCCATGTGGGTGTCATCGTTGCGATCGCTTCAGCTGCTGCAGCATTATTCTCAGTTGTCGTGATCGGCGTTTATGTCCTGTACAGGAGAAAATCCAGACAGATAGAAGGTAGGTTACAGTAAAATCAGATCATCACTCCCCAGATGAAACAAAACACTTGATCATCAAACAGTTTGATTCCATGATCTGACGCCTTCTGTAAATTCATTCTCAGCTCGCAAGAACACGATGCGCATACCAGCCCTCTTAAGCAACAACTCCAATCTTTTTTTCAAGTATGAACTGCTCGAGAAAGCCACCGATTTCTTCAACGACGCAAGGAAATTAGGGCAAGGAGGAGCGGGTTCGGTGTACAAAGGAATCCTACCCGATGGAAAAATCGTCGCAGTTAAAAGACTCGTCTTTAACACGAGGCAGTGGGTGGATGACTTCTTTAACGAGGTGAATTTGATCAGCGGAATCCAGCACAAGAACCTCGTAAAGCTGTTGGGTTGCAGCATAGAAGGCCCTGAGAGTCTTCTAGTTTATGAATATGTTCCCAACCGAAGCCTTGATCAGGTCCTTTTCGGTAAGTAACTATGTGTGAATTTACATAGGTTCCAAAAAAACACGATAAACCAAACTTTTTTTTAACAAACAACAAACTAAATTTTTGAAATTGAGCAATCAACAAACCTAACTCAAATTTTCATTATGTTTGAACGAATTTTTCAATGTTTTTTGTAGTTATTAAGTCAACATTAATTGAAATATTTTAAGTAAAGGGTATTAAGACTTAATAACTAACTCAAACATTGAAAAATCCGTTCAAAATCCGTTCAAACATAATGAAAATTTGAGTTAGGATTGTTATTTGCACAATTCTAAAAGTTTGGTTTACTATTTGTTTTTTCATCAAAGTTCGTTTTTTTTTTATAATTAACCCATTTACATAAGATGATGTTATGATCCTTAATTTTTTGTTGCTGCTGCTGCGCAGTGAACAATGCAATTCATGTGTTGAGTTGGCACGAGCGGCTAAACGTGATCGTGGGGACAGCAGAGGGTCTCGCGTTTCTTCACAACGACTGCGCAGTGAAGATCATCCACAGAGACATCAAAACTAGCAATGTCCTTCTTGATGAGAATTTGACTGCAAAGATTGCTGATTTTGGCCTCGCTCGTTGCATCGCTGCAGATAATTCTCATCTTAGCACCGGGATTGCTGGAACATTGTACGATGATGATGTTTTTCTTTTTCATGTGAAACTACAAATACGCCATGTCTGCTGTCTAACTTGTTTCTACTGCTTCAGGGGATACATGGCTCCAGAGTATCTTGTTCGAGGGCAACTGACGGAGAAGGCGGATGTTTACTCCTTCGGGGTGCTTGTTCTTGAAATTCTCTGTGGTCGGAAAAACAGTGTTTTTGCAGGGGGTTTTGGGTTGGTTCTTCAATCCGTAAGTGACAAATGCGTCTTCCATTGAAAAGAGGTTGCTTGCATGAACTCTAAGCTTTGAATTTTTTGTTAAACCTTAGGTTTGGAAGAACTACAAATCCAACTGTCTTCCCGAATCCATCGATCCTAAACTCAAAGGTAACTTTCCAGAGAAGGAGTCAGCCGATGTCCTTCAGATCGGGCTTCTGTGCACGCAAGCTTCCCCCGAACTACGACCATCGATGTCTCAAGTAGTCCAATTTCTGACAAGCAAAGACTGTGCAGTTCCGTCTCCAAATCAGCCCCCTTTCCTTAATGCCGCACTGCTGTCTTCAGACAACTCTACTCGAAGTTCCAGCACTGCCATCTCAAATCAGCTCTCTGAGACTTCCTCCTCCTACACTGCGACGCCATCTGGGACTAGAATTCCACGACAGTTGTTGGTGTGATTGAAGGAAGCAGCGTAGATAGACTCACTGGTTTCAGAGAAACGTCCTTCGTCGGGGCCGGCAGGGAACTGTTAATAATACAGATCGAAACCGGAATCTTTCAAGTTTGGTATGGCGGAGCATCTTCGATTTGGAAAGTGGAATTGCTTGCAGGAGATAATACATTGTAAAGGAGGAAACCATGAGAGAAAAAAATGATGTTTTTGTCTGTTATTTGATGCTGGAAACAAAAAAGAAACTATTCTATACGTTTTATGTTCATCTTCATGCCATTCTGATGTAAATGAAAGTTTACTAACGCAGGAACAAAAGAGTCAAACAGGTGTGAAATGAATGTGGAAGAATGAAGAAATAGTAACACACCTAATAAATGTCTATTATTTCGCTATATTACAACAATAATATAAAACTCTTAACGTATAAAATTAATAAAAAAAATATCAACTTATTTATTGTATTATGTATTATTAAATATTATATAATTTTAATATTTATAGTTACAAACTTACAATAATAATAATATTTTTTATTTTGAGTATCATAATTATAGAATTACTAAATCATCTTGGTGTGTTTAATAACAACACTCAAACATATAAGTGCATTTAGACTATTTACTAGGGGTGTCAAAAATTGACCCAACCCGTGGGTGAGCTGCTCACGGGTCGTGTTTGAGTCAGACTTTTTGATCCAGAAGTCATTTTGACACGATCCATGAATGACCCGTGAAAACACTGATCAAGTTTGGGTCAATAGTCTTTACATATAGGTCAACCCATAACCCGTCCCGAATTATATATTATATTAAATATATATAATTCTGACTCATGGACCAGTAGTCTTGACCCCTGAGTCAGTATGTTTCTGATTTTTTATGTACTGGTGAGTCGAACAAGTCACCTGCGGGTCATGGATGTTGAACGGGTCAGTCTGACTCAAGCCTTACTATTTATGACAGGTCATTCTAACATGCGAATTGACGCATCAACCCACGTGTCAGGTTTGAGTTTCAAAAAATGACTCATAAAATCACATGTGTTGTGTTTGGGTCAAACGGTCTCTGACACGACCCAAAACTAATATACGCATGAGTCGACACGTTTTGACACCCCTACTAATTACCCTATTAATTTACTTTATATTACTGTACCTAATTAATCAGAAAATACCGAACCATCAATATAAACATTAGCTCCATTAATAGTTGATCCAAGGTTGAAAAGTAATTTATGCATGGCATGCATATAGACTGATCATAAAAACGAGATGATCTTTTGGGTGATTCTGTACACCAACAAAACTAAGGGCAAGTTTGTTATTTCAATAAAATAAAATAAAATGAAGAAAAAATATCCCACAATAATCTGTTATTCATCTTTTCCGCAATTATTCGAGTCGACTAAGAGTTGAATTTTTTTAATATCATTAATCGATGAAATTCGTGTGGATAACTATAACTACAGAAGAGCATTACTCTTTCTCTCTCTCCCTCCCCCTGTCTTTACCGATCAATTCATTCTTCTCTGCGGAAGTTGAAAGTTGTTAGAAGCTCTTGCTCAGTTCTGATGGTGGTCAACTGAAAGTTGTTTTCCTTCTTGTGGCAGACATGAGTCTGAGTTCACTCCCTACTGCTCCTCTTGACTGGAAGCTCTCCCAGGTTTTCGGAGAAAGAGGTTCTGATGAAGAGGTTCAAGACGGTAAGTTGATTTCTATCATCATATGTTGATGCATTCGTGTGTGTTTTTGTGTGCGTCGTTCCTTTCTTTATTTGCATCTCCCAATCCTTGTTGTTGCTGAGTGGAAAGCTTTGAAAATCGGAATGGAATTACAACCATGAATTTGCAATCCGAGGGTTTAGCTGAGCTATTATCGTTGTTTAGTGGATTATTCATCGGAGACTGTGCGGATGATATTGGAAGCATGAACTATTAGAAATACAAATACTGCTGGATTAGATTTCGTGGAAGATTTGAAGGAACAGAAACTTGTCCATTTTGGTGTTCACTTACCGACTGATTGACCTCAAAATGATGATTCCTGATTTATTTCTGCCTTGTATGTTTATTTCACTCTAATATTAACAGGTAGAAGAAGATGGCAGAGACAACTGGGAATATGATTTTTTTTCTTCTCCCTAATATTTATCTTCTGGCTGTTTTTCAGTGGATATTATATCTGCTATTGAATTCGACAGAAGAGGTGATCATTTAGCGGTTGGAGATCAGGGTGGTCGTGTGGTAATTTTTAAGAGAAATAGTGCCAAAGATGTATGGATGATCACTTCTTGCCATTCCTTTTGTTTGAATAATTTGGGTGGATGTTATGTACTATTGATCGTACTTCTGAATTGGTCATTGTTGAATGCTTAGGCTGTACACAAGTATTCTCGGACTGAGTTAGAGCTAGTAGATTCTGTCATCCCATTCCATCCTGAATATGTATATATGACCGAGTTTCAAAGTCACGAGCCTGAGGTAGGACTACAAACATTTATTTTAGCTTCGGGATGGGTCTGTTTACTTTGTGCTGTATTTGTTGTAAAGATGCTTATTCAATTGTATTGCTACAGTTCGATTACTTGAAGAGCTTGGAAATTGAAGAAAAGATAAACAAAATCAAATGGTGTACGACTCCCAATGCGGCTCTGTTTATGCTTTCAGCAAATAACAAAACAATTAAGCTCTGGAAGGTACGTTGCTTAAGAGACATGATAAGAAGGAAAATCAAATATTTTGTATACTTTCTAGTAGAGTAGCCTTTGATCATCTAAGAGCAAGTCAGATCCATTGACAGTCTCCAGTGTTATGAAAGCAGTCTTCTGAATCTAAAGGCTGCCAGTTTTCTTGAAATTTTAGTATTTAGTATTACTAGATAAATGGGAAGATTGATGTTGACTATTGAAGGTAATGTAGGTCATGGCTCAGATGTAGACTGGCTGTTGAGTAATGATCAGTGTGTTATTTCTTTGTTAGTTTAATTTCAAAGTTATGATGGAGAGGTTCTAGGCTGAGAATGGACTTTGATGATTAAGAATATTAAAATACGTGGTGTTATGGGTCAGGGATAAGGGGCGTTGTACCGGCCATTTTTTTCATACTCTTATCTGTTTTCATTTTATTCTGAAGATCTATACTATGGAGTCACTTATCAGAGTGCACAGCTGCAAATTTTAATCTTCTGTTTGCAATGTTGAAGCAGTTAAAGGAGCGAAAAGTGAAGAAAGTAAAAGAGATGCAACCTGATCCACATGTTTCTTCAGAAAATGCACTTTTAGCAGAAAAAAGTTTCTTGAATGAGACAGGAAAACCTGTTGATGCTAATGGTTATCATTTGGAATGGACCGAGCAAAGGGTTCAGCAGAAGTTGCCATCTCAAGATTTCAGCTCAGGGGTAAGTGCATGAAATAGTTAAGGTGTACATATGTGATATTTTCATATACTCCATTTTTCCATTAAATCTTTTTCTACTACCACGGATAATGTGTTCCATTCTTGTAACAAATAGATTACGAATATCTGGGATGATGCACGTAGAAGCTGTCGTAAAGTTTATGCCCATGCTCATGATTTTAACATAAACTCGATCTCAAATAACAGGTAAGAATGCGTTTTATTTTTGTGAAAAAATATATTTGCAAATGTGACATCTTTCTTCTAGTCTAGTATTCACGGCTGTTAAAAGTAGGAGAGTATTTGTTGGCAGTATCACTTCTTTCTGAAAAAGTGGGGACAGACTCTAATATTTCTCTGATAAAGAATTTCTTAATAGCTTGCAGTCAAACTGACTGTTGCATACAATACAGCTGATCTATTAGTAACACCTGGATATATTTTCTTCTCATAGTGATGGTGAGACCTTCATTTCCGCGGACGACCTTAGGATTAACCTGTGGAATCTGGACATCAGTGAACAATGTTTCACTATAGTTGACATGAAACCATCAAACATGGAGGATTTGACAGGTAATTGCCTTCATTTTATTTCTAGAAGTACATGTAGTTATGATTCATTCGGAAGTTATGGTGGATACTCATTGAATTCCATGCTATCAGATGATGATTTCTGCACATTATATCAAAAAGAAACATCCCCTTTGCTAGTTGGTTCCTCTATAATTACCGAAGTTTTCATGCAGAGGTCATTACTTCAGCTGAATTCCATCCAAGTCATTGCAATGTGCTTGCATATAGCAGCTCTAGAGGTTCTATTCATCTAGTTGACATGCGGCAGTCGGCATTATGTGATCATGGTGCAAGAATGTGAGTCTCAATCTATCGCTTATTCGATGTATAGTCATATTGTGTCTTGTGAAATATATCTTGACCTCGGATATTGGTCATCAAGAGCTTATTTTTACAGTTTTCAGGATGAAGAGATTCATGGGGCTAAGTCATTCTTCACAGAGATCACTACATCTATCTCCGATATAAAATTCACAGCTGAAGGCCAGCACATTTTAAGTCGTGACTACTTGAATTTAAAGGTCTGGTTAGTGTTTTGGATTTATTTTTTTAGTTGGTGACTATCTACTTCAACTGAGATGTGTTTTGCTTTGCAGCTATGGTCAATTCATAGTGGCTAGAGTTACGCTTTTGTTTTTGGCCATAATCATGTTTTTCCAAAATGGTCTAAAATTCTGGCTTCAAAATTTGTTATGCAAGAAGATGAATAAGTTGTATAGAAGTAAAATTAGTTTATCTGCATATAAAACAGGCTGATATAATAATCTGTCCGCCAATGAATTGATTTGTGGGCATGTGGCACTGCTCTACAACTTCATAATTCACTGCTGACTTACTCAATCTATTTCTCTTTCTTTTCCCCTCGTGTTGAAGTCAAATTAGATAAGCTTTTGATGTAACGTATTGTATGATCTGGGATTTACCATGTTTGTCCTGAATTGGTGTTTACCTATAGAAGTGCTTATTCAATCTTTCAATAGAAGTTCAGTCATATTTACTCTATTCTATTGCTTACCTTGATCCCGTTTCTATTCTATTTTTAGGTCTGGGATCTACGTATGGAATCCAAGCCCTTTGCAGTTTTCAAGATTCATGACCATCTAAGGACTAAGGTTTGTTATTTGGGTTAGTCATAAACCACTCTTTTATTCTTGAAACCCTCAATTTCTTGGGTAAAAAATATGCAGGCTTATGTGTGTCATCTCTATAATATGAGCCCTAAATTTCTCCAAAATGGTCGTATGAGTTCATTACATGATATAGGCGTGTTAAAATGTTGTAATCGGAGGAATGACTGTCAATGTAACTTGTGAATCATGTCTTGGACACTAACTGGCTATTACCTATGCAGCTACCAGAATTGTATAACAGTGACTCCATATTCGATAAGTTTGGCTGCTGTCTTAGTGGGGATGGGCTTCATTTTGCAACAGGTTCATATAGGTAGGACTTGTGCTGCCACTTGGGTGTAATATTAGCATATATGTATACATATATATTTTTTAATCTAACTTAACCGTGACTATGTTGATTGGGTCAGCAATCGTTTGCGCATATTTTCACATGGTTCTGTCAATGCCGAAGGAACGACAGTGGAAGTCAGTAAACAGCCAAGCCGGTACATTCCATTTTCCTTGTATGTCTATTTTCGACATCTATGTAGAGTGTTCCATTCTTGACTGATGGTAGCTATCAGGAAGGGACTTCCCACCACCACTCCAAGGGCCAGAAGGTCTTCCATCAGCAATTTGGCACGAGGATTTTACCGTCATGGTCAATTTAACAACCAAGCTTCTTCTTTTTTTTCGTTTGATTCCCTCTGTTACTAATGGTTTTTTATTTTTTTTCAGGCCATGAGAACTCGACATCCGCCGGTTTGGGCAGCCCTTGTGACTTGAACAGCAAGGTATTGTTTATGGGATGGCACCCAAGTGCAAATCTGATTGCATGTGCATCTCGAAACAGCTTGTTCATGTACTATGCTGCATAGAAGAAGTTGGGTTGTATAGTAAGTTGTGAATAGGGTGGCAAGGAGGGGTTGTGTTTATTTTTCTAACAAATAATATCAGAAAAGTGCTGTTATCTATATATGAATCCTAGCAACTTTTGTTGAGTTATTCCGCAACTGGAGATTTTAAATTAACTGTAGAGCTTTTTGACTCAAGTTTTTTTTGGTGGGGGCAATGGTGCGGTAAAAAACTCATAACCATTGTTATAATCGTTACTGTTTAATAAGGTTAACCATACCATTATGGTACGGTACGGTTATGGTGATGAATTTTCTACCCATAATGGTTATGGTATTTGAGATATACTCATGGTTATTATATAAATATAATAATTATTTATTATTAATAAACTAATATATACTAAATAATGGAAGTTACTAGACATATATGTTAGTTTTATATATTTTTATTGTTGACAATATAAATTTATGTATTTTTTAAAATAAAATTTTCGGTTTTTATTATATTACATTTGTGGAATAAATATGACTATACATATAAAATCATAGTTAATAACCACAGTTATTTTAATGGTTATGGTATGTGGTTTAAAAATATGATATGATTATGGTATTTGTTATACTCGTATCATACCCTAACCATCGCCAGCCCTAGGCGGGGCTATTATTTCGTGGTAATAATTCTGAAGGGTTTAAATGTGCCCGAAAATCAACTTATTAAGTGTATTTATTTACTATAATAATCTGATTTATTTTTAATTTCGTAGTAGAATAGCCATTAACTTTTCTATACTTTGATTTACAAATTGCTATTTTTTATGTAGAGTTATAATGAAGTATAATGTATTTCTAATTTACTTATGTTTTTTCATAACAACCAAGCAAGCATAAATAAATACACACGTTCTTTAACATATTGATTAAAAATATATTTGTTGCACAAAGCGTAATCAATAACTAATACTATATATGTATATATATAGTAGAGTAACAAATTATTATTATTCTTTGGTCAATAACAAGCTTACTTTCATACCATGAAACAAAACTGGTTACAAAGATAAATCATGTTCAATAAAACGATAAAGATCAGGTGGGGTCTCTCGACCCAATCCAAATGACACACTATGAAGAGCTAACTTAGCGACTCAGTCCGCACATTATTGACGCTTGATGAATCCATTTCCATAAATTGTAAAGTCATACTTCTTTACATTGCAATTAAATATTGAAACAATACAAACATTAAAGAAATTAGTGTTACATCTAATTAATTTATATCCCTAACTATAATGTGAATAAAAAAATGTTGACCTTTCACTTTTTTTTGCGTTAAGCATAAAAAATCAAGATCTTTGTACATTTTCATAATACCATAATGTAATGTAAATAATCTTTCCATTCCTAGCTAACTAGTAACTGCCATGACTGGTTTATGAAGCGTAAATAAAAAAAATAAAAACGTTACCATAAAAAGGGTTCATGGTTGCACTTGCTGAAGCCCCCCACACACACACACCCAAAAAAAAAAATCCCCACAAGATCGTGTCGGACCGATTTTTTACTATTTTGGATTGAGTTTTCTTTAAAAAAAGGAAAAAAAAAACGTATAAGGAAAAATAAATTGTTCATTCGAATTTTCGATTTAAACCAAAAAAATACACATTCAAAAGCAAAATAAGTATTCAAAATCAAATTAAACAGCAAAATAACTCAATTTAACAATGTTTATATAATTTTCTACTAAACCGATTAAACAACTAAAATAACTATTGAATAACAAGATTATTATTTGTTTATATTCATTGATTAACTAAATTAATTAAAATTATATACGTATTAACAGTCGGACCGAACTCCATTATTTTGGATTCGTAGACCGAACGGTCTTACAAACCGTTTCAAACAAAAAAATCAAACCATAAATCGAATTGTATATTTTTGGTCCGGTTTATTCAGTTCGGACCAGTTCGGTTTTGGTCGAATTTTCTAACCCAAATTTTTGCTTTCAAGTTTCACCCTATGACCTATCGCCAGTACCCCGAAATAGGGTGAGCACGACACTTCGTCAACTTGCCATAAATATATATAATATACTTTTCCTACAAATATCTCCGCTGTCGGCCAACTTGCCTTTTTTATCATTAAAAATAAAACTGCTTCCCACTTCCAGAGAGTAGCCGCCTCATCTCCATCGTTTGCCCTAGCTGAGTCCACACAAAGGTCTCTATATAAACTGACTCCCAGAACCAACCCAACTCCATTCTATCTGTGTCATCTCCTTCTTTCCCTTCTGTTTTTTTTCTTCAGTTTGCTGTGTTGTGAAAATGATTGTTTCTCGTCAATGATAAGTGCAAATCTTCCATCCGCATGCACCGTTCAATGGTCATGAACGGCCATATTTTGCACAGATGGACTCCAAGATAATGGAAGGCGCCGTGGATTCATTTCCGTGGTGCGCTTCGCGTTATCTGCTGTTTCGGTAGTAGAGTTGTACGGCATTCATTCATCACCGTAAAGCTCAGTACATCTTCAGCATATATACATATATACAGTCACGTGTATTTGAACCCTAAAATAGATTGAGATTGTGGGGTCGCATGTACAAATATTAGATATAACTAATTATTTTTTACTACTAGGAAAAAGTTTCTCATCTTGTAAAAAGGTTTTCACTCCAAATTAAAAACTATCGCAAGACTCCAAGAAAGTAATTAACCACCACGAGATGTTTTGCTTGGGAGTGAATCAAGATCGTGTTTAAAACGTAGTCTAATTCAAGATGTTGGACTTCTCACATGCCGAATGAAAATCATATATGAACTCTGATTATGTTTTAAATTATATATTTTTATCTAGAAAATAATGAAGTTATATAAAAACACATTTTAAAAGGGTTTTTCAAGAACCCAGAATCTGATTTCTGGGTTTTAATCCAAAATCGCATTTTTGGATTCTTGAAGAACCCTAAACCGATAAACGCATTTCTGGGTTCTTGAAGAACCTATAATTTTGTTTATGGGTTCTTTAATTCTGGTTCTTGAAGATAATTTGGGTTCTTCAATACCACTAAGGCATAATAGTTATTTTAAAATTTAATAATATGTTAAAAAAATAATTAATGATTTACTAACGGAATAATCAATTAACCGAATAATCAATTAATCAAATTTAGAAAAATATGTGTAATCTATTAGTTAGTTAAATTAATTAATGATATTTTGAAACATGGGTAAACATTAGGTGGTTATACATGGTTACATATGTGTAACTAATTAAGTAATTAATCCTAATTTAAATGATAATAAATGATGAAAGTTGTGGTCTTTAATCCAAACATAATACATAGTAATAAAGGAGGATATTGTTACTAATGAAATGAAATGTATATAATAACAAGTTAATTGTATTTTTGGCATGCTAGCATCATTATACATAATCATGCAAAACTTGTTGACGCATTTGAAAAAAAAAGGATCCTATTGCTTAGAATGAACTTTAAAGGGCACTGCTACAAATTTCCCATAATCAATGAACTAATTGGTACAATCCTGTAACAATGAAATGTAAACAATATACAATGAAAGAAAGAAAAGAATTTCCCACATCAAAGGTAGAACCTGCAAATGTACAGCTAGAAAGAGGTTGTCGTGAAGCAATAGTGAAGTGATCAAACCAGAGATCAGTCAATCTGGCGTCTTGGATAAGTATAAGATGGCAATGTTGCCCTAGTAGAAACATGACTCCTCCCAAGCATTGGAAATTTGATTTGGCTGCAGTACACAATGAGACCAAGGCATAGAAGCACCATAAACAACAGAAATGGAGATGAAAAGATTTTCCAACTTCTAGTGAATACAACATTTTTCTTAGCCGAACTTAACCATATAAATTCCCCTTCACTCAGGGCTGCCCCTAGTGTCCATGAAATATCAGCAGGACCAAATGTTACCATTCTGTTTCCCATGCGGAAAACATCATTGATAAGGGATACTATGTAAGGCACCTGAAAGCAGAACTGGTCACCGTAATATCTATATGCAGAAGAGTAGCTTGAATTGAACCATAATGTGGAACATAACTTCTGCCCTTTCTCTAAGGCCTCTATGGAATTAGCTCTTGGACGCAACTTCAACTTACTCTGAATGGCAAAGAAACCCGATAATGCATGAAAATTCACTTCAGGGGCAGCAAGGGCTAGTGAAGGATGTGTGACTCTGTCACCGCCTGCATAAATATGAATGTTTAAGAAGCATGAAACCTTCACACAGAATTTCTACCAATACAAAGTGGTAAGAAGTGTGATCTGAGTTTGAGTAATTGTATCACGCATGGACAGTTTGACAGAGTTCTGATAGCTAGACTCACATTTAGAGGATCACTTTGCATAAGCACTTGGAAAGAAGTCTATAGTCAGTTCGTTTCACACAATTCTGCCAATGCTTATGTTGCAGGAATCAATTTCCCAAAGACAGATAGTAGTACACTTTACAACTCATATATCATTATAATTAACAACATAGGATGAAATGGTAATTTTGATGAATTTGTAGTTCCATATGATATGATGCATAATTATAACAAAGAAAACTTTAGGATATGTGAAAAAAGTCCACACAATTTTGAACTACTAGTAAGTAGTAAGCTACTCTAGTGCTCTAAACTCACCTGTCTGAGAAGGTGAATCAACTTTCGAGTTGGGACTTTCTGATGGAGAATACGGAAATGAAATGCTTATGTTGGTAGTGGCAACGGCCCTTGCACGTCTTATGCAGTCCTTCCAATTTGGGTTTCCAACCATGTGCACTGATATAGGCTGTGCATATTTGTTTGACTGCTTTTGATCTGAGAGATTGAGCTTGAAGCAGTCGTAGCACGTGTAATTTTGCACAACGCTTGAACTGAGACAAGGGTGTTTAAGTTTATAGCCATCTGAAATATCAGTAACTTCTACTTCTTGACTAAGCATAACCACTGTCCTGTCAAACGCTGCATTTAAACCAAATGCTTCCAGCGAGTAGGAAAGCACCTGATCCGGATTTCTGATTGAGGTATCTCTCAAACTTACCCCCTGATTGCTATTGATCTCTTTCCGACCCTCCAATGCAACCTGAAGTGATGAGCCTCCCAAATCGAGAAGTCCAAGGGTTGGCAACATTGAGGAATTTCCTAGCCTGCCCATTTTGTAATTCAAAGCAACCCAACCATAGTATGCTTCTTCTTTCCCACTTAAAACTCTGATATGACGTCTTGTATGGTAAAACTCTTGATCCTTTAGAACAACCTCCACATCATATAAAACCCTCCCTGCGTCTTCCTTTCCCACACTCCTTAATCCAGCAGTAGCTAGGACATAAATTGGTGTGTCCTTCTGTTTTTCAGTGGGAACCCACTGTTTTGCCAACTTGATCAATGGCTCAAGAGATTTCCTTACACCTGAAACATTACCAATGAACTTATCCAACCCGGGTTTGGTTTGCAAACAATGATATTGACAAGAGCCTTTTCTGAACTCGTTTAAAGCTGAACTATCGGGATAAGATTTCCTGAGAACGGGGAGCTCTCCGGGATTCACATCTCGTGAGAGCCATTGGTAAACAGTCACTCGAGTTCCCGTGCTTCCACAGTCCAGAACAACAGTGAAGTAAGAGCTGCTATATTGGTCTTCCAATAGTTTAAATGCTGTATAGAAAGTGCACGATAATAGAACTGAAACCACTGCTATGACGCCACCAATCTTCAACTTTCGCTTGTTTAGATCATACAAGTTGGAAAGCTTAAGTTTTGAAGGTGACATCGGCTCCATATCTGAATTCTATAATCTTACACCTAATATACATTATCTCTCATCCGAGTTGCTCAAAAGTCATCCCTTCCATCTGAACCTTAGTTGCCATCAACTACTAAGCATAATCCTAGTACCCCAACTAGTAACTCTGCCTAAGCTAGCGTATATTGTGGGCCTTGTGAAATAACTTGGAAATAGTAACGGCGAAAACGTTGGTCATACCTCCGTCTGAATTTCCATCGATTCTCAAGCTGGACTACAAGAGCAATAATTGATCGCCTTTGCTTCTTCACCCTGCTGAAAGGAAAGATCGGGGCACGCGTTTTAGAAAGAGCACTTCAGTAGGGCGGCGAAGAATCATGGAAGGGAAGGCGCCACCATCACCGGCACCAGCCCTTTCGACGAGACAAGATCTGAAATAAACCAAGTATTCCAGATGCGTTCTTCCACAACTGATTGAAAAGGAAAAAACGGATCATCGATGTCTTGTTCTGACGAAGGTAAAAGAATTCCGACCGGTTAAGTTGTGAAAAATACATTATCATCCCCCAATTATGGATCTTCCGTTTTAACCTCCCAAAAGACCTGGTATTGAACATTTCAGTCCCTTATGGCTAGGGGTGAGCTTGGGTGGTCCGATCCGTGTTTTTTTTGTCAAGACCGACCTCGAAATTTCGGTCCTCACATGTGGAGGACCGAGATCAACTTGGGTCTAAAAACCCCGCCTGAGTCGATCTTGCTTGACTCGGGTCAGTCTCAGTCTTGGACCGAAATTTTCATAAAAAAACAATTGTCTGAAATTTGCTGTAAATTTTTTTTGTCTGAATCACTACATCACTACAGTCATCAATTCAAGTCCAAACATCACTACATCAGTACAAACCGAATATTAAAAAGTCAAATATTCAAAATGAAAGCCACTTCCCAAAGCCAAAGACACTAAATATTTAACGTAAGTACTATTAGGTTTTAATACAACTCGATCCGGACCGTTCATAATCAGTTTTTTTTTGGGGGGAAAACGAAACCGAGCCCAACCTTCGAAGAAAAAACCCGGTCAGTCACGATCCTAGTCAGACCGGTTTTGTCGGAATTTCGGTCCAGACAGTTTTTTTTGCTCACCCCTACTTATGACCTAGATTTCGTTTTGGGAGAAGATCATGTTTTACAGTAAAAACACTCGGTTCAACCCGGTTTAAATACTGTTCATTTATAAAACGACATTTTAACTAAATCAAACCAGACAAGGGTTCTGTTCCCGGTCGGACCACCGATTCAGTCCGTTTCTGATAACTATGGTTTTACCATATATAAGTCAGATTTTAAATCGATGATTAATATGCTCAATTAGCAAATTCAATTCATTCATCAACCCAAACACTAAAGTGATGAGTAGATGGAGGAGCGAAAGGTGGACATAAAAATTGGTTGGGCATCATACATTTTTTTTTGTACCAAAGCGATTTTGAATTAATTTGTTCAAAAATGAATATAATCTAAAAAAATATGGAATATTTCAGATTAACTATAAAAAAGAATGATTTAGAAACAATAAAAATATATTTAATTTAGTGGATCATACATGCTAATAAAGTACCACTTTTAATACTACTTTTAATGACATTCATTTGCATATGTTTCTAATACATTGTCTAATGTCTGGTTCTACCCTACCACTAAAAGCTTCATAGTAGCAACACCACCACCACTATTACAGTGTCTTTTTCAGAAGCAGTCGTGACATAAAGGAAAGACTTGCATCGACAGATGTTAGTGCCACAATGAGCACAGCCACAAGAACCAACGTGAGTGTAGCAGTTTTCAACTGCAACAGCACAACAAACAGAACAAAAGAGGGTCACAGTCAAGGATCTCAACCTTATCTTCACATTTATTCAAATAAGCAAACAAAAAGTAAACGCAACTCAGCAAAAGCATGAATCAAGGGTGGTGTACACATTTTCTTCATTCATAAATGATGTCAGCACAAGGTACCGCACCAATTATGATGGTAAATATTAAGAGTATACTGGTCGCCTTCACTCACAAGTCTAACATGGTATCAGAGCGTGCAGGTTCAAATCCTGGCGACGTTGAAAATATTGATACACTCCCATTAAAATGCCGAGGTCGGGCACAAAGCCCATGGGTATACCGATGTTCATAAACATCAGTTTAAGGGAGAATGTTAAGATGACTTAAGAGTATATCGGTCGCCTTCACTCACAAGTCTAACAGTAAAAATTCAGGACCTGAGTGCCTTGATTGATCCTTAAAGTATCTTTGGGTTAAACTCGTATTTGGGAACTCCATTTGAATTTTACTGATGCAAGTAATACTTAACAGACAGACAGGTATTTGAAGTAGTAAATCAAAGGGTAAGGAAGAAAAGAATACTGGGCTTACAGTGCTCTGCAAGCTTGGCCATTCGATATACTTCAGTTGACCAGGCTGCTCACGTAAGAACTCGGACAAAGATCTGAGAGACCTGCAAAATTTTCAACTCATATGAGTGAAAGGACAATTTATTTGATTTAAATCAAGAAATCATGTTGCAGTACCAAAGGAGTTCCTTAAGACGGCTTAGCCAGTAAGGTTCTGGACTACTTAAATCATCATCATCGAAGGCTAAGAACTCCTGATGGTTTCTTCCAGAAGAAGACATCACAGGACTTTCAACCTGAAACAACCTCCTAGGACTACCATATTCCAGTACCCTTCTTCTCTGAACCTGTAAAAAAAAGGTTCAAATCAAAGCACAAAAGAATCTACCAGTTCAGTTAAATCGTAGGGATGCAAAAGCAAAATCAACTAATAGGAAAGTAATTATTACTCCAAACAGGGTGGTAAATTTGTTGCTGTCTAGGGTTCCCTTGCACCACGACCGTTTACCAAGGAAAATCCTTGGCCAACTACAGCTAGAATGAACCAATCCTACGAAGAAATGGAAAAAGGTTCAAACATGATAAGGAAAAAAATCCAGAATCAAGAAATGGAATCAACGATTAGTACTGCTTCCTTTCAGACAGTAAATTGAAAAGGAAGGAACCTGGGTGGCGGTTCGTAACCACCAGTCCCGCAACAGTATTCATCATCTTAACGCTGGTTCCAGAAGCGTTTTTCACGACGCTGCAAAAGAAAGAACCTCAATACTGACTCAAATTCTCCATGAATCGAAGACGCATCATGCGATTAAACAAATAGGACCTACATAGAAAAGGAAATCAACTATTTTACCAGAATGAAAGCGTTACTCTGCGACTCTGCCTAAACAGGAGCCAATTGCAGACCTGAAGTAATTAGCTAAGAGATGCAGTCGATGAAATTCCAATCAATGCTGCATGCCTCAGAATCACATGCATTTAATTAAAAAAAAATGCCTTTTTTCATCGAATTGAGACAAGTTGATTGGAAAATGAGGAGCAGATGAGAAAGTAGGGTTTTACTTTGAAGACGGTGCGAATTAGCACTTGGCTACGAAACTTGTATAGTATCGTACTTTCTTTAACCAAATTGTTACCAAGGTTTTACACATTATTATCCAAACTTTATTTTTTTTTAAATGGTAGCATTAACTTTGACACTTAGTCAAATTGTTACCGTGATTAAGTTTTTCGTTAAATATAAACAGAAAATGACGTGACAACAAGTTTATGAACAACGTGAAAATTGAAATTAACACAATATTTGTCGAAGTTCTAATTTAATTATTTACATACTATAGTTTTTCTAATATTTTTATAGATGATTAAAAAAACTATTTTCAAAATGATTATTTCGGTAATATATAAATATTAAATTTAGAACATTATTTATTTTTCAATTGTTTAAAAAAATACAATAGATACATTTTTTTTAAATATTTTTTTTAAATATTTTTTTATAAATAAGTAGCTTATAATTTTTTTTTACTATTAAGTATTTAAAAAATTATATTTTTACAAATAGGTAGTTCAGTTCTTTTTTATATATATAAATATAATTTTTAGGTAGCTTCGTTTATGACTTTTTATCCCCCACACGTATTCAAAATTTGACAAAAACTAATTAGAGTATTGACGGAGCTAACACTTTTTAAAAATTAAGATACCTAAAAATCAGAAAAAATCAAAGATAATGTAAAAAAAGTAATTTAACAGAATATTGAAAGGTAAAAATATTTATGCAATACTTATTTTAACAAAACGTAATTTTCTAAATACCTAAAAAAAAATTCTCGTGTAATATGGCAATGTTGAAATTTGCAATTTTCTTCATATATATTTTTGGGTTAATTATTAAATAGGTACCCCAACTTTATATGGTTTGACAAGTATGTACCTAAACTTTTTTTTGTCACAAATAGGCTGCCCAACTTTGTGAAATTAGCAAATAGGTACCTACCGTTAATTTTCCATTAAGAATAAACGAGAAATAACGTGAGCAGCAAACAAGTATTTTAACTTGACATGGTTCGACAACACAGACACGTAAACTTACACGAATTAGCAAGTAGATAGCTGAACCGATTCAAAAACCGGTTCGGTCGGAACACTTTATTTAAAAAAAAAAAAAAATTGTATGCCAAAAACATGCATGACTCAACTCCAGACGTTCTTGGTGCATTAAGGAGGCATCATGGACCTATCGCTCGGGTCCATCACCATCATGATCGCATTGATCCTTGTTATCCTCGAACGGGATAAGATCGCTTTCGACTTCGTTTACGTGGTTGTCGATTTCGTTCGGATAGTTCCTTAATTCAGTCCTCGTCAACTTGATAAGCTCGATAACGGAGAAAATCATACCGACCAAAACAAATGATGACTGCAAAAACGAATACAAACAATTTGACTCGAAATCTAAACATATTTCGGGGATGGGCATCGTCGACAACCTCGACTTAGAATTTAAGCATTTGAAGGAGAAACTTGTATGTAGAAGGATATTTCTTTGCAAATAATATTCAGACCGATAATTTATATTGAATATATAGATCGTCTTATCATGTATATATTATAAATTTTAAAAACTCAACAACACGATCACGATATGTAGGTTTACGGGTTAATCCGTACGATCCGTTCTCATTTCAATTTTATGATATAAATTTTACATATTACTAGTTCACTCGCACGACTCCATAAACCTTATTTAGATGCACCAAAAACGTTTGGAGTTGAGTCATGCATGTTTTGATATATAAATCCTACCTTTAAAAAAAATGGTTTGACTGAACTGGATTATTAACTGGTTCATGTATCTACTTGCTAATTCGTGTAAATTCAGGTATTTGTTTGTCAAACCATGTCAAATTTAGGTACCTATATTGCTCCTCACGTGATATTTTCCGTTTATTCTTAACAGTAGGTACCTATTTGCTAATTTCACAAAGTTGGAAAACCTATTTGCGACAAAATAAGTTTAGGTACCTACTTGTCAAACCATGTAAAGTTGGGTACCTATTTTATAATTAACCATATATATATATTTTTTATAATTTCAGCAGAAAGTTGACCTATTTTAGCAAGTAGGTACCTAATTTTTTTTGTAGCAAATATGTTGCTGAATTTTATTAAATAAGCAAATAGATACTTACCGTTAATTTCCGTTAAGAATAAACGTAAAATATCACGTGAGGAGCAAACAGGTACCTGAACGTACACGAATGAGCAAGTATGTACCTAAACAGGTTGAAAAATTGGTTCGATCAAACCACTTTATTTTAGCTTTTGATTAAAAAAAAAGGTTTATATACCAAACACATGTATGACTCAACTCCAGACGTTCTCGGTATATCAAGAATCACTCTGAGGAGTTGAGTCATGAATGTGTTTGGTACATAAACCATTTTTTTAAAAAATAAAGTGGTTCGACCGAACCGGTTCATGTACCTACTTGATAATTCGTGTAAGTTCATGTATCTGTTTGCTCCTCACTTGATATTTTCCGTTTATTCTTAACAGAAATTAACGGACTATTTGCTAATTTTCATAAGTTCGTCTACTTAGTTGCTATAAAAAAAAGTTTAGGTACCTACTTACTAATCTTCCACAAGTTCGGGTTCAGGTATGGTAGTTTACCATAATTATATAAGGGCAACTCGTGTGCCTTCGATTCTGCTTCTCCTTCTTCATGCTTCTCATTTCTGTCCCCTTCTTCCTCAGTCTTCTTATTCTTCGATCTAACGGGCCACCTAAAAACCTGCTCACCTCTCCATCTCTGTGCAGTCTTCTGTCGCTATATCCATCCCTACCGGAGTCTGCAATCTCGCGATTGATCGGGCATTCCCTCCTTCCATTCTCTTCACCAACACACACTCCTTCATTCTCTGTCTAACTAGGGTTTCGACAAAGTGTGGGCAACGGTATCCAGCCCAGGTAAGATATTTTCTCCTCTCGCTACGCTCGGATTGTCTGTGTCTGGAAGAAGCCATGTACAGTTTCATGATTGAAATGGATTTTTCGTTTTCTGAATGGATAATCGGTGTTCATGTTTGAACTCTTTTTGTTGCTCAGATGATTGATTTGAGAATCCCTAACTAGATTTTCTGTTGGAATCCCTCAGTTTCATGATTGAAATGGATTTTTCGTTTTCTGAATGGATAATCGGTGTTCATGTTTGAACTCTTTTTGTTGCTCAGATGATTGATTCAAGAATCCCTAACTAGATTTTCTGTTGGAGCTACTTTCGTTTTTGCTCCGCGAGATTAAGCAGAGGATTGTGTTTTATCCTGGAATTGAGGAAAAAGAAATGCAGAATAAGCTTGGATATATGCCCTTGTAATTTAGGTTAATTAGTTTTTACATACATGCTTCTCTGTTTTGGGAATTTCTTGAGCTCTTGACGTTAGTTTCCTAAATTGTGGTCATTCACTGGAAGTAGTGAAGTTTAATTTACCAATGTCAGGGTGTAGTATTTTCTCTTTCATTTTTTCGAAGCATAGAGTTATGTTAGTGCTGTTTTTGAAATTAATTGGTTAAGGTCTTCATTGGCCATAAGTAAATACTTAGAAGTTCATACCGTTCTAAGATATTTGACTAAAGTGTTCTACTTTTGTCTCGCTCATATTTTGTATTCAGAACGAAGCTTTAATATTTTGAATGAACTTCATTGTGCATCTATTAAATAGTAACTTCTTGATGTCTGCTGTTAAAAAGGTCATCTTTTATTGTGCTTGTTTCTGATTTTACTAAAATGCCAGAACAGGTCTCTACTGCGTAAGTAAATTCTTCAGTGCTTACCCTAGTCATTAGTCTGCATTGTCACTCAATTTTATAATTAAGAACAGCATTCATCTCTTACATAAATATTTATTTATCTCAAATCCCAATGTTTCTGCATTTTTTTCTTCTGTTTCTAAGATACTGATGTATTCTGTCCATTTCTTTATCAATTAATGAATATATATGTCACTGTTGTATTATCTTAGGGTCAATATGCTATTCATTTGTTGGTTCGTACTCTGATTGATGAGATCGTCTTGCCTTCTCCAGGCATTGTTGGATTTGGTTGGATGACCTTAAAACGACATTTGAACCATGGCTTCAAATACTTTGATCAGCGATCGGAGGTATTATGTAACTTATAACATGTTTGTGTTGTCGGTCTTGTATGGTAACATCATAAAGGATGTTCCTCTTTCCGATCCATATATGTACTCTTGCAGTGGTCATGCCTTCTTTTAGTTTGCGGCATTGGGAATGTAACATTTGATTCCTTAATAGCTTGATTTTTTTTTCAGCTAAAATATCATTGTACTGGTATAATTTTCAAATTGAGTACTAGTTATACATAATTAATAAAATTGCAAAAAAAAAAAGGAATAGAATGGATAATCATGTGTATATAGAAGAAACTTCTGTTCATGGCAGTTCAACAACAATATGATTCTCACTATAGGACGATTCTTATCATGTAATATCCTAACCTCAAGGGGATACTCTGCTCATTTTATTTGACTTAATATTTGAGAAACTTGGTCTTGTATCTCTTTATCTTCCCAATTCTCATGTAAATATATGATTTAAGAAAGTAAACCGTTTCCATATAGATGCTTGACTTGTAATAATTGAAGTTCAGGTTGATATTCTAGGTGAAGTCCTGCTATAAGATAATATGCAACGGCCACAGGCCTCATGCAATGTTTAGATTCTTGACAAATTATACACCTATAGTAAACATTTCGTGCTATATAAAAAACAGGTGGGCTTCCACAAGAAGAGGTGGCATGACTGTGTTAGGAAAAGTTGCCGTTCCGAAACCTATAAATTTGCCTAGCCAGAGGTATTTATTTTGCTGCTGCTTTTTGATTATTTATTATCTTTATGTTCTAACTCTTACTGTATGTTTTCGGTGTTAAAGATTAGAAAATCATGGGTTGGATCCAAGCGTTGAAATTGTTCCCAAGTAATTTCTCTCTCTCTCTCTCTCTCCATCCTTCCTCCACTTTTCCAACAGTTTTCCCCCCCCAATAATTATTACACTTTAATCAAGGCATCATATTTTGACATGTGATAGGGGTACACTTAGTTGGGGAAGTCGTTCATCATCATCCACATCAAATCCATGGGGTTCATCAGCCCTCTCCCCAAATATTGATAGTGGGGCCAATTCACCAGGCCGCATTAGCACCGTCCCTTCATCTGGTGAAACTCGTCCCTCTACAGCTAGCAGTGATAGAGTTCATGATTCTACGCCTAATGCATGGAGTTCAAGTTCTAGGCCATCGTCAGCTTCTGGTGCACTAACATCTAGTCATACGTCACTTGCATCTTTACGTCCCCGTAGTGCCGAAACAAGGCCTAGTAGCTCACAGTTATCCCGCTTCGCCGACCTCTCAACTGAGATTTCTGCTGGCAGGATTGGCGAAAAATTGGTATGACATTGCCTACTAGTATTTTCCTTTAGACTATGGATCTCTCTCTTGTACATTGCGCAAGATTTTCACTGCGACATATTTTACGTTCAATGCTCGTCCTTTAGATTCAGTTCTGTTCTTTTTGTTATTGTTAAAATTTTAAAGATGCATAAGATGGTGTATCCATGCATAATCTTTTCATATTATTTTTCATTAAATTTCTAGCTTTTGCTTGACATTTTTTTTTTATTAAATCTAGGTATATGAGAAGACAATTTTGTCGAGGTAGACTGTAGAATTTTTTCCGGAGATCTTGTGGTTCAGTGATTTTGTTACGTGCAATGGGCTTATACATATGTTCCTTGTTATCTTAAATAAGCGTACACCTATGATAAGGTTAATAATGTCATTGATAGTATCTCAATGGTGCAAATATTTACAAACCCCTTTTAGATGGCTGCAAGTTTAAACGCGATGATATTCAGAACAGGCAGAAGAACATGAAGTACAATGTCAGTTTTGTCAAAAAAAAAAAATGATTGTAGTGAGGCGACCGTCTAAGCCACCATTGCTTCTAGGCTAAGATTTTATGAATTTTCTAGAGGATGGGGTTCCAAATTATCTTGGGTTTGAAACTTTGGTTGAGAGCCAAAATGCCGCCAGGGAAAGGGTATTTCAGTGCAAAATGGAAATTAGTTGTTGTCCGGCTGATAGGGCTGCCTTCTTATTCTAACTTGTGCCATTATCCTTTTGTGAATATTATAAGCTTTATAATCGCATCTCAAAAACTTTCTATTTATAGCTTGGCATATGTTTTATGTGCAGGGAGCATCATCATCCAAAAATGATGGATTTTCTCTTAGTACTGGAGATTTCCCCACGCTTGATTCAGTCAAAAGCTTTTCAAGCAAAACAGCAGGTTCAAAGGCCTTTGCTTAGACCTATTATTGAAAATTCTGTCCTCACATCATTACATTACAGGCTTGATTAGGTTCTATATTTTGGAAATAGTCAACCCCCATCCCTATGATGCCTTTGTGTTGTGACACCATTAAAACAGGATTCCTGTTGGTAAATTTTTGTGATATATTCTTTTTCTTATGAAAAATATTCGTTAATCTTTTTTCAAAGGCTAGGCTATCAATGTTTGGTATTTCGTAGCCATACCTGTTGATGTTTCAAACTGAAGTTCTAGAGATGTGGAATCCCCTTTCAAATACATGAGGTAAATAGTAATGAGACACAGTAGTTTGAGTATAAGTAATTTCTTTGATTGTCTTTTAGATGGTTGGATTAGAATGGCGGCAGCACTTCTGCAAGCTGTTTTGTTTCCGTTGGTGTTTTTGGTACTTGATGAATGATGATGAACATTGTGTTCTTTTTCTAAGAAAAATAATATAATAATGTCTCACAAAGTCTTGTATATCTCATGGTTCACATCGATTCTTGTCCCTTTCGTTATTAAAATGTATTTCTTATGGAAAAGCATTAGCCAGTCCATGCGCAAGCTGTCTTCTTTCTATCATTTTGATTTTTGTTTTCACTTGGTGGTGCACTTTTTGTTCCTGTATTTTATAAAATAATATTTTTATTGCAGATTCTCTCAGTCATAATTCTAATTCTGCTGACAATGTTACAACAGAAGAGAGTACCAAAAATCATGATGCTGGTATGTGTATTGTAGATTTTGCTTATTATTTGGTTGCAACAGGAACATTCTTCAGGTTAATTAACCTTTTTCCGGACTGCATATTCTGAAACTTGAAACGTTTTCAGGTGATGCCCCCATACATAATTGTGGGAGGAATATAGTAGATAATGCCTGGAGAAGAGACAGTGAAGACAGCCATACACATGGTTCTGAGAAGTGGAACGGTGACCCTCACCATTACCAAAATTCTGGTATCTCGCCCCAGAATTTTAGTGGTTTGCATGGTGCATCTCCAAACAATCCTCCTCAAGGAGGTGTTTGGTTCAGAGGTCCTCCTGGTGGCCCTTCTCCCTTTGGAGGAGGTCCAATTCCACCCGGTGGCCCTCCTCCCTTTGGAGGAGGTCCAGTTCCACCTGGTGGCTTTGCCATGGAACCATTTCCTTATTTCCGTCCCCAGCTTCCAACTAATGCTCGTGTAAATGCACAACCACCAGGAAATGGACCTAGAGGAGGACCTCTCCCAAACAGTGGAGAAATGTTTAGATCTCATATGCCTGATGCTTACATGCGTCCAGCCATACCAATGAGGCCTGGATTCTACCCTGTCCATGTACCATATGATGGTTATTTTGGTCCTCCAGGTCCTCCAATGGGTTACTGTAGTCAAAATGAAAGGGATATTCCTTTGATCAACATGGGAGGTGGCCCTCCAGCCATATATGGTCAGTTTCCAAACCAAAATGCTCCTGATGCTAGAAATTCCCATGGCTATGGTCCAAACAGCAAAGATTCAAATTCAGAAGGAGTTGACTCTGGTCGTCACCATGATGGGCATGAACAGCGCAAGCTTCTCTTGAAGGATCATGGGGGTTGGAGAGATGAGAAAGTTGAAGAGCAGAAGCAGGAGGGAATTGCAAGAACACACGAATCATCTGTGCATAAGGGTGAACAACTGCCCGCCTCATCATGGGATGATTGGGAAGGGGATGGGGAGAAGGGTACAGAGCCTGGCAGGGAGCTATCTTCACGCCAGTTTGAAAGGAAAGATGGTCGATCAAACCTTCCTCTAAAGGTGAAGACACTTGAAACCGTTGAAATTTCCAGGGTTGATATAGACCCTGAGAATAGATCAGACCATAAGTGTGTCGTCTCTCCAGATATCCCAAAAGATTCCACTCTGATTCAGAAAATACAAGGTTTAAATGCAAAACCTCGCGCTTCTGATGCTCTACAGGAGGTTATGGTAGTTTCTGATAGGTTGGGACAAGGAAATAAGCACATTTCTGATACTAAGTTTAGCCCAATGCCAGAAAGTGGAATGTCTCTACTCATTGGAAGTGTTCAGCTTCATTCAGGATTTCCAATGGAAGAGAAGCGGCCTGTACAGACTGTTATGGATGGTGCAAATAATTTCAGGTTCGTTATGTTTCCTGCTCTACCTAAAATATTATTACTGGGTCCAAAGAGGATAGTTTGCTAATATAAGTTGCTTGCAGGAGACATCTACATGGTGTGCAAGGAAAGGGTCCTCATCATGCTAAAGGTAGATACAATACAGAAGAGGTTGATGGCTGGCAAAAGAGACCTGCAGCTTCAAAAAACTCAGATCCTATACTCCCTTCTCCTGCAGCTTCGAGTGTTCTTCTCCAGATTCGTCCAGCCCCTTCGAGGGCAACCGATATATCTTCATCTCACTACTCGCAAAAAGATGAGAGGGGATCTTTGCCTGGTCCTCCAGATAACCAAGCAGAGGTAAAATTAATATATATATTTTTATTGAGTTCATTTTGGTGTCTATAGTTGTACTTCCTGTTAATATCGGTTGATGGTTTATGCAGCGGGTTAAGATGAGAGAGTTAGCCCGGCAACGTGCGAAACAAAGACTAGAGGAAGAGGAACAGAGGATCAGGGATCAGAAAGCAAAGGCACGGATGAAATTGGAAGAATTGGATCAACGTAGACAAGTGGAGGAGGGTTCAAAGACAGAGCCAGAAAATGGCAATCAGTTGCCACCTAGTGCTGAAGCAACAGCATCTACTAAATCCACATCCAATCCCGCCCCTGCTCTTGCATTAAGTAGCAATGTAGTTGTCCAAACTAGTATTAGTATAAGGGAGGGCGTTGACAAATCCAGGGCAGCAGGAAAGGAATCTAGTCTGCAGCAGGATGTTAAAATTGCTAGTGCTGATGGACACAGTAACTCTACAAAGGTTCCTGATAACAAGAATTCTAAGCCGACCTGGTCCAGTGACAAGCGAAAGCAAAATACTATCTCTGATAGTAGGTGCGACATGCCGAAATCAGCTGTGGAAGCACAGATAAGTGAAGTTGCTCCAGCAGCAGAAAATGCTACTACTTCAATTGAGGTTACCACTAAGGAGAGTACTACTAGCTTGGAGGCCAATATCTCTGTCGGCTCTAGCAACATGGCTGATTCTTCTGTACATCATAAAAGAAAGTTTAATAAGTATAACCGGAACAAGTTTAAAGTTGATGAATCGACTTCAGCACCTGCTTTTCCGTTAACCGCATCTAAAGAAGAAATTTCTGCCATCTCTTCAGGTGATAGTCGAAAGTCGCACCAGGCTTCGGAATCTGAAAAGAGTATTGTTTCAGTTCAGACACCATCAAAACCTGATGATGGAAGCCAACAAATTACAGAGCAGCGTCCAACTTCAACAAGTGAAGAAGCCCAGGGGAAAGTGAACAACCAGTCCAAGTCTCAGACTTCTCGCAGAACTCCAAAAAACCAGCAAGGGAGTCGAGCATCCGAGAAATTCCATGGTGTGGATGCTGTTGTGTGGGCACCTGTCCGATCCAAGAGTAAAATTGTGGTTGAAGATGAACCTGAGGAGAAAGTTGGTGAAGGTTTGTCTTCGTATGCAAAGAGTGATAGTGTACTAGCTCAGAACAGTTTAAGGAACAAGAGGGCTGAGTTGGAGAGGTACATCCCGAAGCCTGTTGCAAAAGAGATGGCACAGCAGGTGGTAGGCGTCCATCAGAATACCAGTGTTGCAGACATCCGGGTTAAGGAAGAGGAGGGGGATACAGTTCAAAGGGGTGATTTGCGTTTAGAGAAGGACTCAAGAAATTTGGATGGTGTTACTGGTAGGCAAAATAAATCTGGAAGAGAACATGTATCATGGCGGCAACGGGATCCAGTAGTACATCATCAAGGCGTACCTGTACGTGATGAGCAATCTCAATCTGATACTGCAAGAATTGTGGACAACAATGATAGACAGCGGAAGCATTTGCCTGAAAAAAGTTTAGGGAAAGAGGAGCAACCAGCAAAGTATCATGATGACTGGGTTGTGAATGAAGAACCAGGCAGCAGCAATTCAACCGTGAACTCGTCTCCACAAGAAGTTGTGCTTCCAGTTGATGTCAGAGATCATCAGCAGGGAGGAGGAAAAGGAAGACGTTATGCCTCCAAGGGACAGAGAGCCTTGGGTGGTCCTCCTGGTCCTGATATGGATCAGAAGAAGAGCAGTCGCAGAGGAGAGATAGAAATAAGAAGTTCCAGCAACCCTCCTCTTTTGTCTCCTGAAACAAATGCAGCAGCAGCAGCTCCTAAAGAGAATCATGGGACTGGAGAAAAAAGTTCTCTGCATTGGCAACCCAAATCTCGAACATCTTCTGGCCATAATTATCAAGTGGTCAGCAGAAACGAACTCGGTAGTGCGCCTCATCATGAGAAAGATAAGAAGATAGGTGAATCAGAGAATCAGGAGAGGAGACCAGTGAATTCCATTACAGACGTTCCAGGAAATCCCCGCTCCCCAAACCGAGGTGGTTTGGTTAAACCGACCTCAGATATAACTGAATTTGTTGATCATCAGGAAGGTGGGTTTTCTTCAGGGCCTCGTAGGAACAATGGTAGTCAGAACTTCCGTCCTAGAAGCAGCGATGACAACCGTGGAGGAGAATGGAACTCAAACAGCAGGCAGCATAGTAATAGTTATAATGCTCCTCCTCCTCAAGGAGGTCATCGAGGGGAAAGGCAAAGGTACAACAGCCAACACCAACAATACAAGTACCAACCAGTTGGGGGGATGAACCAGCAAGGTGTCGGTAATAGGTTATCTTCCAATTCATTTGAAGCAGGATCAAGGGATGGTCCTCCAGGAGGTAGTAGTAGTAGGTATAAGGAGCGAGGTGTTGGCTATCAACAGGGTCAAGGGAACTCTAGGCGTGGTGGAGGGAACTTTTACGAGCGACATGGTGGCAACAACGCGCTTGAATAGTAGAAGCATGTTTGCTTCTTCCTACAGAGTGGATAATGACTGACAATCTTTGCTTTGCAATAGAACACGCTCAGCTGCTCACTTGAAAAGAGACCGTCTCTTCTCGGGTGCATTCGTCCAGGTATTGTTAATTAGGTAGGGAATTGTGGTTTGACAGAAGGTGATGATGCATCATAGGTGTTTATGGCCAGTTTCTTTGCAGGAAAGGGGAGGAGGGTGTCCCGGGTCAATTCTCTTCCCTCGGTATTTTGTTGGAAGAACTGTGAATGGAAGATGTTTAAACTTTGGTCATTTGACTTCAATCATATTGGGATATTGTGATGTCATTTTTCTTGTTTTTTTTTTTTTAATTATTAAAACATTTTTCTTGCTTAATTAGCATCATATGTGATGAGATGTTTGGTCGTTGTTGAGGTGCCAAAAACTTGTTCTCTGTGCTAATGGAAGTTTGATAGGCTTGTTCATTTAAACCGGTTTGGCCGAACTGTTTTGGTCTGGTTTGAATTGGTTCGGTCGAATTGGTTTCAAAATCAAACCAGTTTCTTAGACTTAAAGTAGACCAGTTCAAAGTAGTATTAAAAATTCGGTTCGAATCAACTTGTTTTTTGAGACTGCTTTATACTTAATTTTAAATTAAACCATTTTAAACTTAGATAATTTTAGAACCGGTTTGAAATAAAATAAACCAAACCGGTCTGAAATTAAACTAAACCTAGAGGTGTATATGTTGGACATGATTTCAGTTGGTTGTGGAACAGATTTTCAGTCGGTAATAAAATAGAAAATTAATTGTTTATTACTCATATATATTCAAATTTAAAACCAATGGGTGTAAAATCGTCATGGAATCTGTTGAGTCTGAATTTCTCAGGTGCTAACTTGACAGTGAATTGAAAGTCAAAGGATTGATGATGATTGCACACTTTCGCATGAACTTCGATAAACCTGCAAGAAGTGGATCGCAACAGAGGGTTACCTCCGAGTCCCACTCCGATGCTGAAATGAGTATACATTGTGTATGAACTCAAAACGTAATAAACGAATGTAAATCAAGAGTATTTATAGAGTTGGAAGATCAAACCGTTGTATGCAGCTGAATATCTTTGTGAATATTGTGTCAGTAAAGATTATGATAGCAAATATTACGGTTATGACGTAATATTACAGTTACCTTATGTAATCTTTATAGAATATGTGTCTGATATACGTGGGATATCGTGGATGTATATTCGGTGCCGATTTGTGGGACCAAAGTTTGAGAGATTGATTCTCTTGGCAAGCGCTCCTATGCCGAGCAGAAGGAAGCTTTGGCCTTGGCCGAGGGCGACCTGGAATAGGGCTTTGGCGTCCACTTTAGCTTTGGGTTTGGTACTGAACCGCTTTATGGGTGTCAGTTTACCCTTACTGTAGGCCGACCCAGTTATGAATGATACGAGTTTTACATCTGTAAAGTTATTGTGCCTTCAAGGTCTTACCTATATTATACCGTCACTATCTATACCCAACCGAATCTGAATTTTTATATTTGAATCTAAATTGAATTAGTGCTCACTTAAGATTTATGGCCCGTTTGTTTCAAGGAATGACTACAGATTTGGGCTTACGGATTCCGTAAGCCCATGTTCGTTTGGTGGAATTGGCCATTCCTTGAAAATGGATTCTGGGCGGTCCGGGCTTAGGGAATCCGGGTAAAAACCTCGGATTTCCTAAGCCCACACGGGTCGGAATACGGAATCAGCTGTCAAAATACCAAATTGCCCTCGCCATTTTGCAGAATTTACAAGTGTGCCATCAGCTGATTCTGAAAAACAGCTTCTGCAAACGTTGACAGTAGGGTTCGAACCTGCGCGTGCGTAGCCCAACAGATTTCAAGTCTGTCTCCTTAACCACTCGGATATATCGACAACTATATTTTTTATCACCCCTAATTTGTACTATAGATTTTTGAGTGTTTTTTTATTTAAACTGAAAATTCAAAAAAAATACCAAAATCAAAATTAGTATTTAAAATTAAATTAAAATAATAAAACAATTCAATTTAACAATGTTTATATAATGATTTACTAAACTGATTAAGGACAAACCCACGTTATGTATAATGTATGTGGTGACTAATAACATTTTGTATTATGTATGTAAGATGTATTATGTATGTGGTCATGTTTACATTCTTTATTTTTTTTAAATAGAATTAATAAATTGGTCTTTTTAAAAAAATTAAAAAAAAAAATCGTTTTTAATTTTTTTTTTAATAAACGTTTTTAATATTTTAAAGTTTTATAATTAATTAATACAAATTATTTTTATTATATACTATACATATACAAAGATGGGCAAATATATCATTTTACCACATTCAATTCCTTTTCCGTACACAATTCCACCGAAGAAACAACATAATTCCTTATTCCGTTCTATTCAATTCCACCAAAAAAACAACTTCATATTCTTAACTCCTATTCCTTATTCCCAATTCCTATTCCGTATTCCGTATTCCGAATTCCGTCAAACAAACGCACCGTTATACTTCGATATTAAGATTTACAATATAAATTATGATTTTAATTAATAATCTATTTCTATGCACCCTCTATCAGAGCCCACGTGGCGGCGGAGCTAAAACAAGTAGGGTGCATTTGACTCATGAAATAAAGCTTGGGGGTCGCTCATAATTTTTTCCCCTCGAAAAAGATCACCTTAGCCACTGCAGGAGTCGATGATATAAGCAAAGGACCAGCATTTTGGAATTGAGAGGAACAGAAGAAGAAGAGTTCTCTTTTCCTCTCCAACCGCTATTTGATTTCGTTTAGCTGATAGCCTCTGCCTCCTGGAGAGACAGAAATAAAAGGGTTAGTTTTTGTTTAATTTTTGCTTATATTATTTTTATCGTCACCAATCCTTCTTATCTTTACTGGATATTTTATTTCAAGAACCACCGCTCTTTATCTCCGATCAGGTTTAGTTAGTTATTCTGGAATTTTAGCTTCTGGGTACCCAATCTATGGATTCTGGACCTGGAAACGGGTTAAAAGTTAAAGTCTTGGAGGGAATGTGGGTCGTCCATCTATTTGCGAGTATTCTTTTCTATTCGTAATAAATGGGAAATCATTTGTCTAATGCTAATGAAATTTTAGAGGGTTAACATTGTATGATTCTGATTAAGGGCCTCATACAACTGATATTACTTTTGCCTCTGGAAACTGCAATTGAGAGATTCTGTTATAGTTAGCTGAGTTTTGTGTTCATGTTTCTGTTAATTTGATAAATGTGGAACTGAGAGGTGGTTTTTGTGATTTTCTTCTCAATCAGGCCAGGCCGCTCGAGTAAATGGTCAGACAATTGAGGGTGAGAAGATGACTTTGGTGACGAATCAGTTGCTGGTATTATAAAAATTCAACTTCGTTTATATTTCTGTAGAAGTAGTTTTCTTTTTAGGAAAGAAGCATCCCAAATCGAGCAATTTTACTAGGCAATAAGTTGTTATTAGGCGGTGATAACCAGTTGAGAAAGAATTAGTAAATTTCTTTTCTTGCTAAATCTTACCTTAATTCTAGAATAGTATATAATTTGAAGTAGAAGATGTAAAGGTGCAGGAATTATAGAATCAGTATAGTGATTTGATGATGGCATGCGGTCTTCCTACTCTTGTGCTTGTGCAATTACATATCTCTTATTACTTGAGAAATCTTAGGGAAAGTATCCATGCTCCTTTTTGTTTGATTTAATGCATTGCAGGGTTCGTACAAGGGATTGCCTTCAAGGTCTTTATCTCTGAACAAAGGATTGACACTTGAACAACAGTTAGTTTCCTCTCGTGCAGTTGGAAAATCAGATAAATTCCTCTCGCCGAGGTGTCTTAGGTGAAATATGGTCCTGTTTTGTCATCTTCAGTGATGAAAATAGCAGTATGTTGGCATGAATATTTTCTGGAACTTAAAAGGGTTGGCAGGTTCTTCTCTGTTGCATTTTGAGACTAGAGCTGCTGACTGAAACATCCTCCTGAAAATGGTTAATCATCAGACTCACAATTAACTTTCAAACTGCTTCCTCCATGATAACTATAGTGCTGCTAAACAAGGAGGCTCGTCTTTATTATAACTTGAGGCTTAGCTTTGAGTGTGTAAAAAGCTGATAAGAAAAAGTTCATAGAAAAATATGTTCCAACTGAGGGTTTATGCAAGCAATGATCTTTGTTTTATTGAAAAAAAAAAATTCTAGATATATTAATTAATTCAGTCCTATGCTACCTTTTTAATCTGCCTAAGAGCATAAACATTTATATATGCAAATCCCTGACCGTAATGTAGCTATGACATACACACAGCATATGCTACGTCTCCTATAATTGGATTTTGTAAGCAGAAGATGGGAAATAAAAAATTATTGTTACACTTTCTTGTGAACTTAAGTTGCACCATGTAGAATGGAGACATGCCTACATTGTACGAACAATGTGTATTTGCCCAGCAGTAGATTTTCTTTATTAGTATAGTTATTTGGGCACTGTAGGACTCTCACTTGCAAAGCAAGCGATGTTCTATCATTTTTTCATAGTCAATCTCCATCTTACATAACTCTTTAGTTTTTTTTTCTATTTTTTCAGAGTTGGGACTCCTTGCTTTACCAAGGTTAGATCTTTAAGGATAGTATCCTTCAAAGGTAATAACCCAAATGATGGTGGTTCAGCATCGGGAGGTACAACTGCAAAAGTATCACGGAATTCTATACGACTTTCTGATATACCAAAGCGGAATGAGGAGACACCCGCCATAGCTGGTCCTCAGAAAGAGCAGGAAGCTCTATTACGACATTCAACTGATACTGATGGCCGGGATAAGATTGCAAGCTCACCTGCTGTTCGCAAGTTATTTATGAGATGGGTAGGGCTGTTGACAAGCCCAACCCAACCAGCTAATAGTCAAGTGATCGATGACATGCTTGTAGAAGGACCCCCTTCTTTGCAGATAGCAGAAAAGAATTGTGAGGCTCCATTAACAGTAAACAATGGAGTCTTGAAAACTTTATGTGGCTCGTTTTGGGGTCTGGATGCAACTGTCAAGATTCCTCTGTTGGTATTGTAAGTATAGTAGTGTACTATTCTCTTGTTTTTACTATTGTTTTATTATATCTTTTCAAGGGTTAAATAACAAATTGTTAGCTGTTTTTTTTGGCCACTTCCCAATTGTTGAACCAATATCAAAGTACAATTTGCTAGCTCTGTTAACCTTGGACGACAGGTGCGTGCCACTTGTGGATTTTCTGTCTGGGGAATTAACAAAAAAATGAATGCAGCTAGCAAATGAGAGAAGTATTTAGTTTAGCTAGGAAAAAGTTCAAAAAGAAAAGAAAGTTCAGCTAGCAACAAGCACATCGACCACAAATTGAGCTAGCAGTTTGGTATTTAACTTAGGATTCTGATAACAGTATAGCTGGTAGTCTCTCTTATTGCTGTCAACTTTTTCTTTTTCCTATTGGGGCAAACAGTTTGATCATCAACTGTCTGTTTATGAGATTGAAAAGAATTCAAAAGGATTGTATCTCGATGAGATGCTTATTAAAATGTTGTGAGCTGTTATATTCTGAGACTGATGGGGTACTATAATTATTTGTATTTTCAGCATCCCTATATATGTTGCTGTGAACGTGGCTTATGGAGTTGAAGTGTCTAAGGAACTGACGCCCTTTTGGGTGTTGGGTCCTCCGGTTGTGGCAGGCTACGTGAAGATGGCGCAGGTGTTATGCTCCCTCTACGTATTTACGTTCAGAGAGACAGCTAAGGTGGTGAAGAATATCCCGGTGGTCTACGGTTATGTCTTTGGTGGGAAGCTGACAGAAGATGTGATGGGTTGGGTATGGCAGGTGTGTACGGACATTAGGAACTTAGACTCTAGAAGATTGAGAGAAGGGTTTAAGCAGTGGTTCCTGGAGAGGTACCTGGACTATATAGAATCCATATGGCCTTCTTATTGCAGATTTATTAGGGCCCTCAAGAGAGCACATTTCATCTAAGTGTCTGCAATGGCGGTTGGTTTGGTTGAGACTTTGAAGACCTGATAAACAAATAGGGGAAGATTGCTTGTGAGACTGTTTTTACTGAGGATATGATGAATAGCGAAGAAGAGTGTCTCAAGGGAAAAGAAAGCAGTTACAGTCTCTGTCCTTGTATTGTTCATTTGTTTGTACTCCCTATTGGTTCAATGAGGTAACTCCAATGTGATCTTTTTTATGTAGTATAATTGGGGGATTTGTATGCCTGAATATTGAGGGGATGGATAAGAAAACTTTCTCATTCTTTACAGTTTCTTTAACAAAACAAGGAACTTTTGAAGCCACAAATAAAAATAATAATTTTAAATGAGATTCATCTTTCTTATCTTACAAGGATGGCATCAGTATAATTTCTAGGTGGGACCAAACATACTCTGTCAGTAACTAATTCATATACGGGTTTGATTACACATGTTTGACCAATGTTCAAAATGGTTACACATGTTTCAAAATGTGATTAATTGGTTTTGAAATGTGACTATTTGATTTTTTTACTGTTCACCATTATAAATCATAGTTAAGTCACTATTTAGATACGTAAAATGACGTAATTACCCCTAGAATCATCTTCAAGAACACATCATCATCTTCAAGAACAAAAATCGAAGAACCCAGAATCGCGTTTCTGAATTCTTCAAGAACCCAGAATTGTCATTTCTAGGTTCTCAAAGAACCTAGAATAGCGTTTCTGAGTTCTTCAAGAACCCATAAATAACCCAGAATTGCTGCTCTGGGTTCTCAAGAACATCGAATTTGATTCGATTCTGGTTCTTCAAAACGATTCTGTGTTCTTCAATACAATTAACGGTTTACTAACGGAATAATCAATTAATCACATTTAGAAAAACATGTGTAACCAATTAGTCACATAGCAAAACTAATTAATCACATTTTGAAACATGTAAAACCATCCTCAACATTGGTCAAACATGTGTAACCAATTAAGTAATTAACCCTACATATAATATGATAAATCACTTTGTCTTCTGAAGAACATCCAAAAATGTTATTGGATTGTAAGATATAGACTTGGGAGATTGAGTTGTGACACATACAACAGCAATGTCTTCAAAGAAAGATGTCACTTGAGAGAATCATTACGTGAAAGCCGGAAAGGAGAAAATCTTCAATCTCTAAACTGAACTGGCAATGTCTCTTCTGTAAAGTATTCCCTCCTCAGAGTTTCCACAGAGCAGAACCTCACCTTCCAATACAAAAAATTAAACAACAACCTTTCAAATGTCAAACTCAAACAAACCATAGCACAAACCAACATCCCTCCACAGATACCAATTTCCTTCATTTTACCATCCTTCATTATTAACAGCAGAATAAGGTGATTTTTGCATGGAGGTTGATTTTGCTTTGACAAATTCATATCCCATCCTCAAGAATGACTTCTTATTACCATGGTGGTTCAGATACGTACCAGAGATGCATATGATTTTAACAAGGGCTTAGCGAGCTGCCAAATTGGCTTGAACATGAATGGGGCGTCCACAAAGAGGACTTGGCCCAACCTCCTTGGATAATAGTAGTAAAACACATCAAACTGACAGCAACCGAAAAAACAAGATTAGCTTAATTAGTTTGGCAAAATCATTATAATTCAGTAGATGAAGGTTCGTTTTTTCTTTCTTTCTAGTTTACTTACTATAAAGGTCAAGAATTTGAGATCTGCATTTTCAGGTCCAAAATCACGGAGGTCAAATATTCCAAGTATTTCTTCTTTTCCTGGTGGAATCTTGCTTAATGCCTTTTCGATTGAAAAAACACAGAGCTTCTCATTCTCCAGAGGGTCATGCACCTGGTAATAATAATGATAAAGTTTAGGAAACCCCATGATAGAGTCCTACAGCTCACCATTCATAACTAGGAGACAGGTACATGATGTAGCGAATCTTTCAACAAAGTGGAAAGATTGATAGTAAAATATGAGTAGAGGTTTACTAATGTCACGTTCTTTCAGTGGAAATTAGAGGGGAAAAAATGAACTTTTACTAACCACAGAGAAATACATACATTTGAATACATCCTACAGAGAAAAATAACTTACAGCAGGTAAATGTTTGGATGCTACCACTACGAGGACTGGTCTGCCGTTGACATCAAGAAAGTCATGTACATAGGCTTTTCCAGTTTCAGCTATTCCTCTGACTGATTCCTCAGATAAATCGGCCACTCTGAACTCATGACGCCATTTCTAATAAAAATGTAGACAGAAAACTCGAGGAATATGATGATCAATCAATCAGGCAAGAAAACAAACAAAATGTTTATCCTTTGCAGTGTAAGTCGAGCACTACCATTAGAACCCAATTTCAAAGCAAATACCATAATGACAATGCAGTAGCAAATCATGATAATAATGAACATGCAACAACCAAAGTTTCCATCTAACAAAAAGTAATATATTCGAATTTGATAATAAGGAAAGGTATAAATATCTTAAGGATACAATGGCCTTGGTTAATTTCGTCACCGCATCTTCGACAACAAACTTCCTGTCTTTTAAAAACCAATAAATCATAGCTTCGTCATCTCTCCCGTTTTTCCCCACAGGAAGAGTAAAATGATCACTTTCGAGCTTTTCTTTCACCTCCAGAACTAGCTGCATAATTCATTATTAGTAGCTAGAGGGTCAATCTCTTCCTTTTCCATCTTCTATTCTTAAGAAGACAACAATGGAGATACATAATTGCAGCATGCTGCTTACTACGAAGCCCCTGGATTTCAATTAAACTTCCGGTTTAATCGCAACCCAGAAGCCAAAAACAGTGATGAACACACACCTGTCGTGCTTCATTGAACTCTGGATTTGCGCTAAGAACTGAAAATTTGCATTGCTGAATATCGTGTCTTTTGGAAAAAATGGGTGCTGCAAAGGGACGGCGAAGCGCGTGCACCGTACGCAGCGCCATGCTCGGCCTCAACATCGAGTAGAGAACAAATGGTTTGCGACTTGCAGATGCTGAGCAAAATTGGGCCGCTAACAACGGATGGATTGAGAAGGAACGAAGATATCATTCGACAGAGAGCGAGAACGAGGAAGATGAAAGCTGGGCCTGAACTTCATTTCGTGAGAGACTTGGCCCACTGGCTTTTCATCTTGGAGTATATAAATAACATAATCATATTATAATTTTAAATTATATACCATTGTCATAAATTTTAACGGATACAACTTTTATGCTATAATTATATTCATAATTATGGTTATTAACTACGGTTTTACATGTATACTCATACTCATTAACACATGTGAAAATAATGAAACATCAGGACTGTTATCTTAAAAAATACATAAATTTATGTCTGAAAAAAAATATATTCAACACTAACAACATCCAATATTAACTCTAATATCATTCAACATTAACATCATTTAATTATTTAATTAGGGTTCGTTCTGAAATCTTGGATCAGTAAATTTTGAAAAGTGAAAATATTACTTATACTATTAATATATATTAATATTTAAATAATTATCATATTTATATAATAACTATGATTATAACTATGAGTATGAGTAAAATACCATAACCATTAATGATAAAAAAAAATTATCACCATAATAATCCGGATAACCATATAAAAAATGATTATAACCAAGAGTTTTGAATTTTAACTGCACCTTATTTCGTGTCATTCTTTCTAATCTTAATTCTTATCTCGAATAACCTATTCCTTATTATTATTATTATTATTATTATTATTATTATTATTATTATTATTATTATTATTTAATCAATGTTACTTTAATCGTCGATCGATTAGACCATAAAGTAAAGGTGTGAATAATGTGATAAGATTGAGGGAATGATATGCTTATAACTACAGACGGAGAGAAAAGTGTGGAAAAAGTAATAATGACGAATCGGATTCATTGATCAACTTGGTCGTCAATTCTCCTCTTTTTTGAAAAAACATTAATACAACAAAAATATTCATCTTTTCAAAAGTAACTATAATTATTGTGAAAGAAAAATCAGGAATTTGGCGCAGATGATTCCAAAATTGTATTATGGGACAGCAAACGACAATGTTTTTTTGGAAGCAAGAGAAAAAAAAAGGGTTTATTTCAATCCTTTAGGAGATGAACAATGGAGAAACTATGGTTTGTGTCGGGAATAGTTATAACTTCTGTGTACGTTGGAGGTATAACTTAATTTATCTATCTCGAAAATATTTTAGATGAAAAAAAATACAGTTACTATATAAATATTTGAGGTATTTTAGATAAAGATAATATTCATAATATTTATAAATATGTTGTAAGTTGATTAGAGGTGTAAATGGTGCGGATACGAGACTCGCACTATAAGGGTGGCGGGTTGGGTTGACCTTCGAAATTTGGTTAGCGGGTGATGTAATATGATTTTTTATACTTACTCAAAACAATACATACATTCAACACAAATCACACAATTCAAACAACAACATTGAACATTGAAGTGCTAAGTTTTAATCATATTCAAACACAATTAAAATAAGAAAAACACAACTACAAATATTTAAAGATCCTAAACTATTTGGTGATATATATTAAGTTTTATAGTTTCATACAATTATTATAAAAAAATAAATAAATCATGAGTTGACGGGTGGATTATCTCTTTATACTAGATTAGGGGTGAGCAAATTACCCATTTGAACCTGAAACCGTAAGTTAGTGTAGGTTCCATGTAGAAGTTTTAAAAATAGGGTAGGTTCTGAAAAAATAAATCAAAAATCTATTTATTCGATTTCAGTTCGAATACCCGAGTACCCTAAACTAATCAGAATTATATATATATAATTAAAAACCCTAATTTGTTTTGTCATAGTTGATATGGAGGATGAGAACCTGGTTTCACTGCATTTATTGTACTTTCCAGACTATTTACCTGTTTCCAGTTTTATTACCTCTTTCATGTGGTTTCCGGCTTAATTTCCTTTTACGGAACCGAAATAGACCCCCCAAAAAAACTAAAAGGGTACCCTAAACGGGTATGTTCCGATTCTAAATTTAAATACTCTGTATTATATTAGGTAAGTTTCGAAAATCTCTAAATTTACAGGATATCCGGAGTCGCTTACCTCTATACCAAACTTGGATCATGAATCAATAATTTTTATCATACCCGTTCCATAACTAGCCCTGACCCGCGGGTTTATGTGAACTAGATGTTGTTTGAACAATCCTTTTGGCCAAAGAGAGACCTAGTCTATTTAAAATTAAATGAAATAATTAGGCATTTCAATATTTAAATTCAATAAAATACACCCCGACCACCAACCAAAAATGTCTATCAACCATCTAATCTAATGATTCTATTTGCTTTAATCTCTTTTTTCTCTTGGATTTGACGCTGAATTCAACGATCATTTGCCTCTTTTTCTGCACTTTGGAATCACATCTGTGGACTCATCAATAGCTCTTTCAAGACTTCACTTTCGTTCTTGCTGGTGGAAAAGTTGAAGTTTCGCAAGGAAGTAAGCTTTCTTCTGTGTCGGTTTTGCACTACTGTAATGTACAATTTTACAGTGATGTCTTTAGTCAAAAATTAATTCACAAATAACTCACTCTACCTTAAAAGTTTCTAAGTAAAAATTGCGAATAGAACATATAAAAAAGGGTTAATTACCAAAAAAATAAACTGAATTTTGAGGAAAAATTACAGCAAACAAAACTTTTTTGGTTGATAAACAACAAACAAAATATCTGGAATTGAGCAAACAACAAACCTACCTCAAATTTTCATCATGTTTGAACAGATTTTTCAATGTTTGAGAGAGTTATTAAGTCAACATTAGTTAAAATATTTTAAAAAAATTGTATTACGACTTAATAACTCTCTCTAACATTGAAAAATCGGTTAGCTCAGTTATAGAAAGCTCAGTTTTCACATGAACATAAGGCATTGATGCCTTGATGGTATGGACACGATGTTTTTCAGAGTCGGTATTCACGCAGTAGAATCACCCAAAGAGGAACTTTTTATGTGTGGGAACTGAAGTTAGGTTGGAGAGAACACTTTGGGTTGCCGTTTGAAGAAATAAACTATGCACTTTGAGCATATGTATAAAGGTTGATCAATGAGGAAGAGTTGAGAAGACACACGCATGGGAGTGTAGCAAAGTGGAACCACATCCAATGATGTTTTTTTAGGACTAAAGACACACTACCAAAAGCTGTAAGACATTGTATAAGTGTTCTTCAAGCATTGCCGCGTGCTTCATTATGTGGTCCACAATCATTTTAGCATGGGTAAATGGTCAAAGTGCCCCCTAAAATTTGGCCGAAATTTAAGAATTTCCCTTAAAGTTTAAAATGTCTCTTAATGTTTGAAAATGATGAAAAATCCCTCCTTGTCAGATGCTCTTTTAGGGGGAATTTTTCATCATTTCTTAACATTATGAGAGATTTTAAACTTTAAAGAAGATTTTTAAATTTCGGTCAACTTTAGGGGCACTTTGACCATTAGCCCTTTTAGTATTCTCAGCTGGTACAACAGCTTGGTTAAATAGTGCAGTGGGCATCAATTCCTAGCTATATGAACAAGAAGGGTTGTTGGATAGTAAGACAAATCGAGTCAGTACAATAGTGTGCTATTACATAACAGCAAGCGAGAGTGCGAATTGGATAGTCAAACAAACGAAAACGAGAATGGAAAGTGAATTTTAGTGATACGATCGAAAGACAACCATTACCATTGTTATGTTTACTATTTAAAAATTGTAATCCCGAACAAGCATGATCATGTATTACAACGTTTTATTTTATAAAGTAAAAGCATTATTTTCGAAAAAAAACTCAAATTCAAACTTCATTAAGAGTATAGAATCTATGCCCGACCTCATCATTCCAACTTTATAAAAGGTTGCTTTGCCAGGCCTTGTTCTCTGCACTAGCCACTAAGATAACAATCCCAGCTTATTCCTTCACCACCACCATGGAGAAATATTCCTTCTACAGACAAGTGAGAGAAAGAGAGAGATTGTGTTGTTAGTGGATTTTCTTAAAAAGAAGAGAGATTGTGCAGAAAAAATAAAGTAAATTGGTATAGTATGGGATACTTTTGAAGGTGGGAACTCTCTCCCACCCATTACTCCGTAGAAAGAACTAGGTAAAGCACAAACCTAAAAAAAAAAAAACTAGGTAAAGTAAAACCCTAGAAAGGTAACCGTATATATTAAGGTTAAAAACATCCCATAACTTTATCCTCCATTGCCACACTTTGCCATGTGCATGCCATCATCCTATTATAATATATATTATCTTAAGGGTGAAAGCAAAGATTTAAATTGAAAATTTTGTAAAAAATAGATTAAAAACAAAAAAAATAGCTAGGAAGGGTTTACAATTGTTAAATAAAAAATGTTTTTTTTTTTAAAATTAAAATTGCATAAAACGAAAACTTGAATGAGATAGACAAGTGGCCCTTCTACCCAAGTGGCTTTATGACCAGATTACAAACTTTTGTTAAACCACTCAAAAAGATCATCATTATTGCCAATTTTTGTTTATGACCAAATTCTCAGATTTTCCTAGAAGTTTACCTAAAGTCATCTACAGCAAATATACCATCGATATCATCTCAACAGACGAGGGCACTTAATAATACACTAATCCACGTAAGTTCTTGCCTGTTGTTTCATTAATGCAGACAAATGAGAACAAGAGGACCCACGAACAAAGACCTTAGTCTTGAGTTACACTACACGACTTGAATTCGACGACGTTTTCCCATCCATGATTTCCTTCATCGATCGACCGTTGGTCGGGGAAGGGAATTTGATTTGTCCTTATATGATTTCCATCATCATCACATTGAAGAAGACATCCAAGTAGGGTGGACGTTCTTGTTCAATGGAGAACTCCAAGTGAAAAGAAAATCATGAAAAAAACATATTTACACATTCTTCTGAGAAAGCACCAACAGAGCCTTTGGTAGGTAATATCTCCACTGAATACTACTGCTGGGAGATCATTTGTGGTATGATCTAGTTGGAAGAAGCTTTTTTTGTTGTTGTTAAATGAAGAAACATTCATTACAAAAATAGACAAACTATAAAACTACACGTCTAGTCTTGACAAAGCCAAAAGTGTCCAATCTAAGAATCGGTAAAACAATCATCCGGGATGAACTAGCTCAACAAAATTTGCTTTCAAATTGACTGCTTCCTTGGCCAAGGTGTCTGCTGCTCCATTTCCTTCCCGGAACACGTGTCTTAGCTTCACCCTCTTAAATTCCAATATCGACATCCTGCGATCTGAAATAAGTGGTATTAGAGGTCTATCTTCAAAATTTTAGTTGGAAGAAGCTTAATCACAACTCACTGAGCTACCAAATGCTCATAGTTTTACCTTAAAAAGGCAGTTACACTTAGTAACTTCATATAACTGTAGGTGTTTCGTCAGCTTTTTTGTTTTTGTGTTCATGGAGGCCACCGGGAGGGACCATAGTTATCAGAACCGGATCGGACCGGTGGTCCGACCGGAAACTGAACCTCTGCCGGTTTGGTTCAATTAAAAGGCCGTTTTACAAATAAACAGTGTTTGAACCGGATTGAACCATGTGATTTTTTTAAAAACGGCTGGTTTCCTGTTTACTTTTTTGTTGAATTGTTTTTTGGTTTTCGTTTTTTTTTCGGCCGTTTTGTTTTTTTGGGTTCCCGTTTTGAGGTCTGCACAAAAAAATCGGCTTAACACAATTTGTTAAACCGATTCAGTACTATTGTGTATTGTGTTTGAGAATTGAGAGTAATATGTGTTTGATATTGAAACTATGTAGTTTGTGTGTGTGTGAGACTATGTAGTTTGAGGTAATTATGTTTGTGTTTGAGACTGTACGTATTTTAAGTTTTCAATTTTTATTCCCTTGTGAACAGTGAACCGCACACTGAACCGGAGTGGATCGGGTTGGACCGATCGAACTATGAACCGGACCCCTCGTCGGTTCGATAGTCGGTCCGGTTCTGGTAACTATGGTAGAGACAACACTTTTGGTATGTTTTTTTTTTCAAAATTAGAATAATTTTACTCATATCGACCATTTAAAGCTCGGGACCTCTAGTTAAGGAACGAAACGCTGAACTAATGTTAAGGAACGAAACGTTGAACTGTTAAGTTCACGTGACCTATATAATCCATGAACTTCTATATAATTTATTATAATATATAGTTAGTTATACGGACCCACAAGTCGAATGGTACAATACAAATCCAATCTCAATTTTTATGCGAGTTGGAGGGATCATGTCAAAATCACCACGCGCGTCCAAAATATTTGATCCAAACACAACTCATGAACGGGTTACCAAAAGTTATTTATAAGTTACGTTCAAAATTGACACCCCTTTATTGTGTTGCCGAAATATATAATAATGTATATTGTATAATTTTTAATTGAAATAGTATGACTTATTAAATTTTAGTTTTAACTATTTTATTACAACCCATTTCATAATATTTGGATGTCTTACGGGACGTTTCTTTCAAGAAATTTGGAATACGGAATACGGAATATATTATAAAAATATAAAGTTGTGCTCTTTGGTGGAATTGAATGCAATAAGGAATTTTGTCGTTTCTTTGTTGAAATTGTATATGAAAATGAAATGGAATTTGGTAAAACGACATATTTTTCCATCCTTATATATATATAGTATATAATACATATATTTTGTATTAATTATTTTTAAAATTAAGAATAATAAAAATTTAAATATAGTTAATTAATAATTAAAAAAAATTGTAAATCATTTATTTAATTAATTTTAATGATATTTATAAGATTATTATTATTAATTACAAATATCCCTTAACTTTTCATTTTATAACATAATATTCCTTTAACTATTAAAAAACAGTTGTATTATTTCAAATGTGTGCCAACATATAAACTAAATTAAACTAATCAATCAATCAGTCTTTCAATCTAGAAATCGTGAATATGATTTAAGTTTATTCTTACTCGCAACTTACCGTTATTGGTATAGTTTGATAAATAATTTAAAATGTTGTTATTTTGATATTTAGTTTGGAAATGAGGTATATTTTGTAGGACCATAAACGTACCTTATACGAATATTTTCTATTAAATTCAATTGCTTAATTTTTAAGCAAATATAAATAAGAAATTTCTGTATTATTTTTTTAAAAATAAAAAATAAAAATCGATAGAACCGTTACCGGTTTCCGTTCACTCCTCCCTCAAATATTAAGGGTGTGAACACTTAAGTATCTCGTTAAATGTAATTATGTTTTTTGGAACCCAAACCGTCTCCTTCCTCTGCGTATATTTTAATCTTCTCATGCAGCTTATTTATGTGTCAGTTGCAGACTTTAACTTACAGAGAGAAGAAAGAGAAGAGAGCAAATTAGATTTATCAATCTGTGTCTTCCAAAATCAAGAAGAAGACTCTTGCTGCTCCGCTGGACTTCTCTTTTGTATGGACATGAAGAAGAAGTTAGATTCACTTCCTTCTTCTCCTTCTCCTTCTCCTTCATTAACAACAAAACAGAGCACCACCGCCACCACCACCACCGCAACAGGACAACCTCAATACCTCCAAACGCCTTGCTCATCCTCGCCGCAACAGACAACGATAAGACGAATCCTCACTTACCATTATAATCTATATTATTCCTCACACATGGCGGTGTCTTCTTCCTCCTTTTCTTCTCCTGCAAGGATATCTCACTTCAACAACCACACTTTTATCATTCTTGTTGCTTTCCTTTTGTTCTTTTCCTCCTCCTCCACAACAACAATCATTATCCACGGCGTTGCTGCCGCCTCTACGGCCCCGTCATCCCACTCCGCCGCCGTCAACCAGACTTTCCGACCAGACAAGGAGATGCAGAAACTCAAGAAGATGAATAATTATTTAAACAAGATCAACAAACCTGCTGTCAAGACCATTCAGGTATTAATAACATATTGAATAATTATTGCTTTCTCCGATCTAGTTTCCTTATATTGACTTAAATGAGATTTCTTAATAAAAATATAATTGCAGAGTCCCGACGGTGACTTGATAGACTGTGTGTTAACTCATCTCCAACCAGCATTTGACCACCCGAAGCTTAGAGGACAGAAGCCACTGGTTAGTACCAACTATCAATTGTTTTATTTATTCATGTCCTGGAATGTGTATTTTATGTTGTCTCCTTTATATATCAGATTTATTCCTTTTCTATCAAATTATATATTTTTGTGTAAGTTAATCAAAATATCATACATGTATATAGTTTTGTTTCAGTTTTTGACTTGCTGGAAATCAAGTCAAGAATCTGAAATAGTACAGTCAAATGCTTCATGACGGATCCATGAGTTTTCTTTTTCCCTTTCGTTTCAGTTTCAGTTGAGGAACAGAAATTGTCTAGTGTGGTACTTACTGGATACAGCATGTTTGCTGGCTCTCTCTTTCTCAAATACAAACATGAAATTTTAATTATTGTTAAAAAAATCATATTTTTAATGGTTTTTTCTCTCCTAGAAAAAAGAGTTCTACTTTTCATACACCCTTCATCTTTCTCCATCGTTTTCGTTCTTTTTGGTGAAAGTTGTAAGCTGTGTGTCCGTCATTGGAAGGACAGAACAGGCAAGCAGCTGAAAGCTTTCACTGGAAAACGATTGAAAAAAACATGTCATATAATTGAGAGGCATTCGACACAGCAGTGTTTGTTTATCATATTTAAATAAAATTACAGCAACCGCCAGAGGTGATGATGGGGAGACCCAAAGCCATTAATGTCTCTTCCGATGAAGAAGTGAAAGCGACGTTTCAGACATGGATGAATAGTGGGGAGACATGTCCCGACGGGACCATTCCTATCAGAAGAACCACCGAGCGCGACATCCTCAGATCAAGTTCTATTCGTAGGTTCGGAAAGAAGAGGGTTATCAACGGAAGAAGGTCCGTGAGGAGAGACTCCTCAAGTAGTGGTCATGAGGTATATATAATAGTATTAAAACATTTATTTCTTTAGGGTTTATAACCCAAGTTTCTCTCCAAAACTGAGTTTTTTTCTTCTGTTATCATAATTTTGATCAGCATGCAGTTGTATTTGTGAATGGAGAGCAGTACTATGGGGCGAAAGCTAGCATTAACGTCTGGGCTCCACGCGTTACCAACCAGTACGAGTTTAGTTTATCTCAGTTATGGCTCATATCTGGTTCATTTGGCAATGATCTAAACACCATTGAAGCTGGTTGGCAGGTAAACTTTCGTACCACGAAATAAATGAAAGAGATGTTCTTTTTACATCTTTCTTTATTTGTTCATCATACTGTATATGATTCAGGTAAGTCCAGAGTTGTATGGAGATAATTACCCACGATTCTTCACTTACTGGACAGTAAGTATTAACCTACTAGAATTAATATATATATATATACACACTTCATCTATATACTTTATATAATAAGTAGTAATATATATTCACTATATCAACTATATGAACAGACAGATGCATATCAAGCAACTGGGTGTTACAACTTACTATGCTCTGGCTTTGTCCAAACAAACACCAAGATTGCTATCGGGGCTGCTATCTCCCCAAGATCGTCTTACAACGCCAAGCAATTCGACATTGGTGTGATGGTTTGGAAGGTCAGTTCTAATAATTGCTCCAACAAATTACATAACCACAAAGAGTTATAATTATGATATGAAATTGGTTGGTTCATGATCTCACCAACTTTATATAAATAGTTGCTAAATCGCCTATCTTAACTAACTTAGCTTCCCGGCCACTAAAATAAACTTGATGACAGATGCATTGATAGCAGTCAAATCTGGGGTGAATACTGAAGAAATGCATTAATTAGTGAGACATTTATTTATTTAAATCAACTGTTGATCTCGATGTAGAGTGGACATCTTCTTCCATTTTCACCAAATTATTTATATCCAAGATTCTCCCTTCATTTTTTTAATAGAAAAATATATATATATATATATAATTAATGTGTTTCTTACCAAAAGAATAATCAAGCCAGCATATTATAAACAGCTAGCTCTCAATGCACATGCCACATGCCAAGTGAAAACATCTCTTTATTTTGCCATCTCACCTTTGTTTTCTTATATATCTTTTTTCTATTCTCATAAAGCAATTATAAAACAATTAATCCAACCAAATGAAAGTTCCTTCTGGTTGCCATTTTCTTAATTCATTGATGTTTTCTAATCTGTCTTCATCGTCTACATTAGGACCCTAAGCACGGAAACTGGTGGCTTGAGTTTGGTTCTGGCCTCGGTTCTGGCCTCCTTGTCGGGTACTGGCCTTCCTTCCTGTTCAGTCACCTTCGAAGCCACGCAGACATGGTTCAGTTTGGTGGTGAGATCGTAAACACGAGATCATCAGGGTTTCATACATCAACCCAGATGGGAAGCGGGCATTTTGCAGAAGAAGGGTTTGGAAAGGCATCCTATTTCAGAAACCTACAAGTTGTGGATTGGGACAACAATCTGTTGCCTCTCAAGAACATTCATCTATTAGCAGATCACTCAAATTGCTATGACATAAAGCAAGGTCAAAACACTGTTTGGGGAACATACTTTTATTATGGAGGGCCGGGAAGAAATGTGAGATGTCCTTAAAAGTAAAATCACATGCATTTGAAAAGTTGATAAAAGTTTTAAAACATAATTTTTCAGGTAATTATGATCTAGGGTTTCACTTTCAGCCCCTAGCAAAGCAGCTAGCTAGGGTTATACATGGTTTGTCATTTTTTGCCTCATATATCATATCATATATATCATAGTAATCTTTTTCTTTTCCTTCTTTATTTAGGGTTTCTAACGTGGCATATATATTTGAAAGTATGATCAATGTTAATAGTATTGGCTTGCTTTATCAATATTATGGATCATTTTGTTTAATTTCTCTGCAGATGAATTAAATATCTAAAAATTCAAACTTTACTTGAATAATTCTTTTCATAATACATATTTGGTTTTTAAAAATTCCATTTTTTAGTAGCCAACTTTCCTTTGGAAAGTAATATTTGTACACAGCAAATTATAGCTTGTTTTATGTAAATATTTACTGCATTCCTTGAAAAAAAACACGATACCATGCACAGTATCAAAGTGATATTATATCATACTTTATTTGTCAGACTACGTTTCTTTTATCACCAACTTTTAATTAATTAATAATTTATTTGGCCAAAATATTAATTATTTTATACGGGAAAAACAAAGATTTAGAAGAGAGAGTTTGAGTTCCACTGAGATTTGCTAAATGTACTGAAAACGTCTAGGGATAAGTTCACCTACTGGACTGGCACCACTTAGGAATTACCAAACTATATAATTTGAGTCTGCAATGGTTAATTAATTAAAAATATAAATTTGAATATACCTCCTTATCCCACATCATATGCATGTGTGTACAACCATTTTTTCCACCACGATGTATAGATATATATATGTACTGATAATAGGATTACAAACCCATCGTGTTTCTTTTATAAAAAAAGGCTCTAAGTTGTCTTTTTAATTTTTCCTAAATTAATATACATTAGGAATCTCTGTTACCGGACCCTTATCTTATGAATTGCTTTTTTTTTTTTTTTTTTGGTAAATGCTGAAACAAAATCATACAAACTAGTCTACTCTAGAGTTACAAGTCTAGTACTAGTCACACCCATGATATCCAGTCTAAGAATCGCTACAACACTCCTCGGTGGTTGATCCAACTCAACAAATGTTGATTCTATGTTGACCGCTTCCTTAGCCAACATGTCTGCTGCTCCGTTTCCTTCTCTGAACACGTGCCTTAGCTTCACTCTCCTGAATCCCAGCATCAGTCTCCTGCAATCACAGATAATAGGGGTTAGCGGTCTGTCTTCCAAGTTCTCTTCTAGAATCATACCTATCGCCTCTTTAGCATCCGACTCCACATGGAGGTCCTGAATTCCCATCTTCCTTGCCAATATAAGCCCGTCCCTTATCCCCCATAACTCTGCGACCAAGCTATTCGTTATGCCCAGTCTTCTTTGAGCCCCTTTCACCCAACCACCTAGGTGGTTTCTTAGGATCGCCGCGCATCCTGCTGGTCCCGGATTTCCTATCGCCGATCCATCTGTGTTCAGTTTGGTCCAACCAAACTCTGGTGTAGTCCATCGAACTTCGAGCTCCATCCCACTCCGTGCGTGTTGTGACTTCTCCAGTGCAATCGATATTTCTCTTACCTGCGAAAGTGTTAGACTCATAATATCTCTATCCAGAAATTTGTTAGTGAAAATAAACGAATTTCTGTTTTTCCAGATAAACCACACAGCAGAGGAAAAAATCAAACCTCATTTCATCCCCTCGTGATGCTCCCTATCATCATGACTGTTAGCTTTCAACCAAACCGCTAACTGGTTATCATGAAAATCTATGTCACCCGGAATACCAATATCCAACCAAACCTGCCTAGCATACTGACAATCCCGCAGGACATGCAGGGTGTTCTCTTCAAATAGGCCACAGATTTTACAAACGGGATCAATATCCATACCTCTCTTCCTAAGCATGCAAGCAGTAGGTATACGATCATGATTACACAACCACAAAAAGTGTTTGATTCTGGGTAAGTTTTTACCTTCCCAGATCCAGTTCCACTTACTCCGATCCTGCTCGATGTGGTTGTGCCTTTTCTGGCTGATACTCCCATGAACCATGGCTACTAAAACACAAGAAGAGTATCAAATGATGATTAAATTACCAATAAATTATTTAGAGTTATGAAATAATAAAATGGGAGAGTCAAGCATTCTTCCCAACGAAAAATATATTGGGTTTCCCAATATGAAATTTTCGGGAGAATCTTTAATACAAATAATAAACTTGAATATATACCGAAATATTATTTATTTTTATTGTTGAAAGTCTCCACAAAGATCCATTTGTCTTGAGGCAATACGACCAAATAAGACCTCAGAAGTCAGAATAATATATGAGGATATCCACCATTGTGTGGGTAAGCGACGGTTTCAAATCCAGGTATTTAATTTATCAATAATATTTGAACATTAATAAATTAGTCAACTTAAGTTAAGTTAACTTTGATTTGATGAGGCGTTCTAAATCCAGGTAGTGGAGAACAGATTCATTGTGCAAAGCGCAAACTGAAAGGCCTCCTTGTCCATGCCAGAGGAAATGGCCGTGTTTCATATTGGAACTGGAAAAAGGAACAAGGAAAAATGCACTGTAAAAGAGAAAAGAGACTTTTGCTTATTGCAGAAAAATGGAGTCTGAAAAAATGAACGCTTATTGCTTGATCTTCACTACTACTACTAATAATCATATCTTCTATAAAACAAAAGCTCGTCTTTTACACTTTCTTGGGTCAATCATATCTTAAGATGCAAAGAGGCTTTCACTGGAAAATAGAGTCAATGCAATTCACTAGTTCTTCTGGGTTGCAAACCTTCAACAACAAATTTCTCAAGTCTGGATCTCCTAAAGCACCAGAAGAATTCCAAGTAGTCTGCTCTCTGTGTGTCATATTGTACACTTTGTGTAAGGAGTTGCAGAATTTGAGAAAGCAAGGATCATCTAGAATTCCAGTTGAGTCCACCATCTTGGTATGATTTCCTAACCCTTCACCAGATTGCATCATCTTCAAAGCAACTTCTCTTACAGATCTGAGATTCTTAAGTAATTGTGAAGATACCGCGGTGCAAGCAGTAGTACTTTCTTGGCCTTTGCGTTCTTCATGGAGTAGGGCCATGTTTGCAAAAGTGAAACATGTTATAAAGGTGTAGAAATCATGGTAGTTCATTCCTGCAAATTAAATTAAAAGGATTATAATAAAAAACATGGATTACATGCTGATGAATGTAATAATACAATACCTGTATTAATAGCAAGATTTCGCTGGCAGAGACCTTCAAAGTCATCACATATATCCCTGATATCTTCAATATAACCTTTTGCCTCATTATAGTCTTTCTCGAGCAAATCCCACTGCAAAGCGGACAATAGATTTCAAGAAATCATGCTCTCTCTAATCTTATGTATCAAACTAGACACAGCTAAACGCATCCATGCCACTTACAATCCAGGATAAGTTGTATGCATTGAACCAATTATGATTTATGGATATTGTATCTTCCTGAAGAACCATGAGATATATTAACAGTCAGTAGATATATCATGAGATATTTTAATCATTCATTGGTATGAATACATATTTAGTAATCAAGACATTCTGTTTGATTCAATGTATCAAATCATATGAGAGAAAATGAGAGAAATGCACACCATATTATGAACTTGATGGTACCAACCACTTGGAACATAGATGATTTCATTTTCCTCCTGGATACACTCCAGCCAAAGAGCCTGTGAGCAGATAATCATCATCCAGAAATTTCTTTTGAGAGACTTTGTCGATAAAATGGAAAAAGATATTTGAGAGTCACCTTTGAAAACCTGGGAAATGTAGAATCGTTCACTTCATCGAATATATCATATACAGTGTATTTCATATGTCTGACACAATCAACCGAAGGAATATAGAAATTAAGACAGATCAGTATGTCATGAAGTTAGTCATTGAATCTGCATTGGGCCGGCTATGGTGCGGTTAAAAACTCATAACCATGGTTATAACTGTTACTGTTTAATATGGTTAACCGTAAAATTATGGTGATGAATTTTTTACACATAATGGTTATGGTATTTGAGTTATACTCATGGTTATTATATAAATATAATAATTATTTATTATTAATAAACTAATATATACTAAATAATGAAAGTTACTGTACATACATGTAATAAATAACCATGATGTTAGTTTTATATATTTTTATTGTTGGCAATATAGATTTATGTATTTTTTAAAATAAATTTTTCGATCTTTTACAGGTGTTGAATAAATATGGGTATACGAGTAAAACCATGGTTAATAACCCCGGTTATTTTAATGGTCATGGTATTGGAAATTATAACCGTAATGGTTATGGTTATGCTATGCGGTTTAAAAATATGGTATGATTATGGTATTTGTCATACCCGTACCATACCCTAACCATCGACAGACCTACATCTGCAGCTGGTCAAACCAATAGCCCAACCACCAAAGTCGTATCAGATCATGAAAAGAGACATGAAATAGTCAGGCTGTTCAAACTAATCCTCGACGGGTGGAGTGAAACTTATGTAAATAGACGTGTCATGCACCTGTCAAACACGAGCTCCTGCTGAGAGGGTGACAAGAAAATCCATCTTTTCTTCCCACAGACATTTGCTGACCAGCTATATGACCTGAAGACATCTGCATGAAAAGGCGTCCAAGATCCTGCATAAATGGTGTTACATTATGTATGCATGGGTTTACATTTCAAGAGAATGAGAAGAACATAGAAAACATTTTCACCCGAAGAAAGAAACAAAAAGGCACTGATCACACTATCAAGAAAATAGGGAAATAATCCATCATGACTGTGCTCACACCTTTTGCGCCCATGTATACAAAACGATAGTCAGAGCAACTTATATCATTGGTCTCTTGGTAAGGACCCATATGCAAACGATGATAGTCAAGATAGACGTTGAGCCAATCATCAGAAAATAAAAGCGGTGTGGTGTATGCTAAATATTCTGGATATTCCTGAGCAATCAGATAAAAAAAATGAGCATAACTTGAGACCGCAAAGACTTCAAATCCGATATAAATTAGTATTGTTCACTTTCAAATGTTGAGACATGACCAAACCAATTGACAACAACGCACATAGTGCCTCCAGGAAGTTGCTAGCGGAGCAAATTCCTTTGATAGGCTGGATGAATGTCAAATTAATTTTATGATTTTGGAGACAGGGTTATGCAAAACATGCAGCAACACTGTTTAGATTTTAGGAAATGAAAATTTTGATAGCAGATTCTTCACGACGGAGCTTGAAATTTTAGGGGAAAAGTCCATTTACATCATCATCATGAAAGAAGCAAGGCCACCGAGAATTAACATGAATATTTAGATACATGGATATGAAAGTGACGATGAAGCTCACCTTAACAAAATGCCAGTCCTTCAAATACAGCACTGACTTGCTGTCGCCCTTTGAAATATCAGAATGCCCTTCCTCAAGCATATTTGTCCATTTTTTAACAAAATCCGAGACAGACATATCAAACCTCTTCTGATCAGTGAATTCTCTGGTGCCACAATCTGCAACCTGGGTGCAACAAGTTGATCAAACTTCAAGAAAAAAAATACATTTCTGAGGACAACCCAGAAACAAAAGTCGAACTTTCTGCTGTTTAAGGATATCAGATTACACCATCTACCACCGCATACTATGAAATAGATCAAACCACCTAAAATAAGATAGAGAATAAAAAAAATACACAAAGAAGGCGACCGTGAAATTTCAGCGTCGGTGCATTACCTGAACTATTGATTTTCCGAAGTTGTCGGAGAAAAAGTTAAGGTTGGGCTTCCCTTCTGGGGTGACCCAGTCTCTGCAAGCTCTCCAGTCATCCATTAAACCCGTCAGCACAACTGGTTCGTTCTTCTCCATGTATCGCTCCACGAACTCGTTGTAACTCAATTCTTTCCCGCTCACCCTCTCTATTTGCCCCACAATATTTAACCCCATCTCTTCAAATTCAGCTCAAGAAAACTGATTTGGACGATTGATCCGATCAACGGAGGTTTTCTGAGTTTATCAATAGCAGTGGAGCGCGGGGTCGTAGAATCAGGTGTCGATCATCGGCGGTGTGCATAATCGTCGGGGACGAGAGAGAGGCCGAACTACCCAGAAGATAGACGATCGGTAGATATGCTGGAATGGGCCAACTATATGGTATGAACTCCGGCCCATCTTTGCAACCCTAAATATTTCCTAATTGGGCTTCTCAAATATTGTTTTGGGCCTTGAGCTTTGTATCCCAATTTATGTAGGCTGTCTAGACTATCCTATTTTTATCCAATCAGTAGTCGAACCGGCCCCATCCGGATGATCCAACCCAGCAAACTGTTAACTGATATCCGTACCGGTTCGATAACACACTGTTTCTCACTTTCTCTATGAGTGTGGAATGTGGGATCTGCCTTCCTTTTCAATTTATGTTAATATAATTATTAAATATCTGATATGCGCTTGCATTAGTTAGTATATTTAATTTTGTTAATATATATTTTTATATATAATATAAATTATGTTTTTACACTACATAGTATAAAACTTATTAAAATTATTTTTAAGTAAATATACTATAATAATTTTCAAAGAAAACAATAAGTTTACTGCAATAAAGTTTAAATTTTTTTTTTTAAAGTGAATATAGACTATAATAGTTTTTCAAAAAAATCATTGTTATAAGTTTGAATTGTTTACAATAAAAGATATTACAATTAAGAAATAGATGAGCTAATTAATTATATAGATAAGTTATTATAAATTATATTATGAAAAAAAAATATTAAGCGTATTTGTTCATAAAATTAGTTTAAAATACAAAAATCAATAATAAAAATTAGTTTAAATTAAATATTTGTATGACTTATATCAGTGCATATGTTTACACAAGACTATTAAAGTAAATTTTAATAGGTGCATACTTGATATTCATAAAATTTATTATTATATAAATTTCACTTCATAAAATATACTTAAAAAATCATAATTATAATGTGAAATAAAGATAAATAACATGAGTTTTGTAACTAATTTTGAGAATGAATTAGAGAGTGAGAAATTTAAAGTGATTTACTTGACGTGCCACCTAGAATACTAATGATGAGAAATTTATAATTGACTTAGATCAATTAGAATATGTTAATTTAATATTAGGAATGAGGCAATATAATAAAAGATTTACTTGTCAACATTCTACGTGATTTAGCCAAATTAATATAGATATAGATATGTGAAATTATGATCCACTAAGTCATCTCTATTATGTTGCTAACTAACTAGATGATGATGTATGGGTAAAATACGAAATTGATCACTAAAATTTATGTCGATTTTAAAATTTCCCTTTAAATTTTAAAGTTTCCTTAATGTTGGGAAATGATGAAAAATTCATCGTTGTCATATGCGCTTTGAGTGTGATTTTTTATTATTTATAAATATTAGTGGAGACTTTAAATTTTAAGAATAAATTGCAAAATCAATATAAATTTTAGGGGCAATGTCACGTTTAACCGTGATGTATTTACCAAAAAAACAAAAACCAGATGATGATGTGTTCATTTTGGTTTATACTGGCACGTGCACCACATGACAGCTGGCAAGTGAGGGGCCAACGCCAAAGACCGGGGAGAGAGCCTGTTTTGTTTCTTCTCTTGTCCTTGATAATTGTCCTTTTCTGTATCCAAAAAGATTCGATAGCCTCTTTCACAAAACTTTATTTTTCACTTTTTTTTTTTATCGCGGTATTAATAATATATTATCTCAACGACTGTATTTACAAATTTAACTGATTTTGATTAGTTATTTTTATTTGAACCTAGAAAATAATAATTATATTATATTTAAGTAGTATATTTTTACTTATATAAATATTTAAATTATGATGTGAAACAAATACTTTATTCAGATACCGTTCATGGTTAGACCAACTATTTTATTCTGTTAGTACATATCTCAACCTTGCAAGTTTGATCACGGTTGCAGAATTGTCTCCGATATCATTTGTAACGTTTCAAACTCGAGCAATTGTCTTTACTATCCCAACAGACTAAAACTAATCATGTTGTCTTCACTTGAGTCCAAAACGAAAAAAAAAAATTCATGTTAAACTTAGCGGACTATATATCTGATTATATGAGTTTTAAATTACTATTTTTATATGATATAAAATAGGATATCACAAATAAGTAAATACTACGTAAATATTATGTGTTTACGTTCTCTTATAACTAATTAGTTCTATACTAAAATTTAAGTTGTATGAGTGATTACTTTTAATTTGTTCACTAGTTTTGACTCAGATATATAATTTTATATTATAGTATTAAAATTCAGTTTCATTTGATATGTTGGATTATGTTATTTCTTGATGTGGGTTCTTGGTGTGAATTTGTTATTTTCTATTTACTTCACGTACCATATAGTTCGAGTTATCGAGTTAAGTCAACTTAAGTAGGAAGATATGAGAGATGTTAAAAATTAAGACTATAAGATATTATTATATTAAAACGTATGGGTATCATATCTTAATCAAATTAGTTTACACCATCACGTGGTGGGCCCTTACTTTATTTAGATATCATGTATTAATTAATTAGTGGATGGGGATACTCCTCTTTCGTTCTAATCCATGTAAACCATAAAGAAATCTAAATGGAAATTGAAATACCAACAGAAAAAAGTTTAGGCTTTAGGGTATTCCCTCTATCGAAACACTTACCTTTGCAGACATTACAATTACAAATGACACATTACCTCATATTGAAATAACTAAAGGGCCAAATATGATATTCTTTATCTATTTAAACATGTATTTCATGAAAACCCTAAAGTAAAGTAGATTACTACATTGACTATGAGAGGTTGATTGTGGATTTTCGATAAGCTTGGATTGATGGGCCAGAGAGCGGTGCATGGATCCCATTTATCTATTAAAAAACATTATATATTAAATTAAAAATGGGGAATGTAGAATATTGCCTAGTAGTGTTTAGCCTAAATTTTGAGTTTTCGTTTGAAAATTTAAATTTTAAAATTTACTGGTAGTTCGAGTTTGTCATATCCGTTAATTTTTTTAATCCAAAATTAACATAATAATTTTTGAAAATTACAAAAAAATAACAAAAACATCATAACTATTTCAAAAAATTTCAAATGTTACAAATGAATTCTGATTCGATCGAAACTCTATTTAGCCCACAATTTGATTGGGGCTCAGGTTTTGACCACTACTTGGTAGTCACCCAGGATGGGTCGGTCTGGGTCATGACCAGACATGTCCCCCTCAATTGAGGCATGATCGAATAAAAACTCAATTGTAACATTCGAAAATGTTAAATTATATATTTTTTTAAGTTTTCTATTATATTTACGATTTTTCAAAATTTAGTTTGTTAAATTTGTATGGAAAAAATTCACATAGAGGGCAAACTCAAACTTTAGCCCAATAAAAAGGAGCTTTGGCTACAAAGGAAGGAATATCATTTTACGATTTAAAATTTAAGAAAAAATTCAAGATTTAACCATATATTAGAATCAAAATGATATTTACTCCCAAAACGCCCATTTGAAGTGTAGAGGCATAAAATTTATGGATTAAAAGTCATTGTATCTGCGGACCAATTCAACACAGATCAAACAAGCAGTCTATACACTGGTGCGTCTTCATCTTTTTCATAAGAACAAGGTAGAAAAATATGAATACCCTTCATCTTACTCTTTACAGTTCCATTATGATCATAATGCCATTCTTCTACTTCTAACAAAGAATCTGAAATGCACCATCAACTTCCCCTTCTATCCTATCCCTTCTTCTCCTTCTTCTTCTATCCAGTGTGTAATCAATAATCACTTAGTTCTAATCAAACCGCGACCCAACTGACAAAGATGAGTATCCCTGTGAAGATTCCTGGAGGAGTAACAACTGTGTAGGGTTGATTGACGTTGACATAACAAGTTCCTTTTTCGTGCCATTGCCTTGTGTTGGCTTGTGAGCTTCGTTGGCAGAGCTTGGATCGTGACGGATCTCTCTCAGCAATGCCACCACATCCTTCATTGTGGGTCGATCTTCAGCCCTATTGCTGGAGCAGAGAAGAGCGATCCCCATTGCCTGCAGCATCTCTTGTATTTGCGTGTCTGGGTGGCCTTGCAGTGAAGCATCTAGGATCCCTACTGGGTCTTTCTTGCTGGTCAAGCAATTTCTTACCCATTGAATCACGTGCTGGCTTTCATCGGGAAATGAGGGGTCTACTGGCTTCTTCCCTGTTATTATCTCCAATAAGACCACTCCGTAGCTGTATACATCACTTTTCTGGGTGATCTTCAATGGACAAGCATATTCTGCATATTAACATAGATGAATCAAAAGGGGATGAAGATGGGCCAAAATTGGTGTCACATCTTGTATAATTGGGGTAAGGAAAGTGTCATATAGGGGGTGTCAAAACGGGTCATGGGTCAAGTCAGGGCGCTCTGATCCAAACATGACCCGTGTTAGTATGAGTCAATGTTAGTATGGGACCCGTAAAAAATAGCAAAAGTTGGATCAGGCTGACTCATTCGTCCTCCATGACCCGCGGGTCAGTCTGTCCTGTTCGACCCACCATGACCCATCAAGTGAGCTACTTTAACTTGTTACTTGCTAGGATTAGTTTCGACTTCTTGATGATTGACGACTGTAATGATTGAAAATAATATATAAATGGGATGAGTTGCGGGTTGACCGTGAATCAAGGTTTCTGACCTAAACTTGGTTCATGTTTTCACGGGTCATCCATGAGTCGTGTCAAAATAACTCATGAGTCAAAAATTCAGACTCAAACACGACCCGTGGGCGGTTAGGTCAGATTTTGACATCCTAGCGTCATGTCACACTCAAAAAAGCAAAGAAGATTGCCAACACACAAATACAAGTAAATTACAACACAAACAAACAAACTACAGCTAACAGTTCCATGATGCATACAGCAATGATGAACATAATAGAATAGGAATAGATGAAAAAGGACACATGGGTTGTACCATAAGAAGTTCATAATGAGAAATGGATCTTGGTTCGACAATTGGGGTCACATTATTCATTTGTCCAGACTCGTCCCTCTAACCAAGTCAATTTTTTTGTGGATCTTTATTAGTTGGTCGTGATGATCCAAGGTGAAAATTTTGCTCGACATTTAGGTTGATTGTCATGTCTCATTGGGACAAGACCACTTTTATGTTGAGTAATTCCTACTTATTTCAAGTGAAGTGTCCAAATACTAGCACGTTCATGCTGAAATTGGCTTAAAATTAACAAGATAGTGATGTTTTCAAGTTAGTGGTGTATATTTTTTTTTAATGGGAATGTAAATTGACAAGAGTAAAAAAGGAAAATTACCGGGGGCCATGTAGCCGTACGAGCCCGCGAACTGGGGATTGGCAGAAAAGGAGCCGCCGCCACGCTCATCTTCCATCAGCCTGGCGAGGCCGAAGTCGGCGAGACAAGCCTCGTACTGTTCTCCGAGGAGAATGTTGTGGGCCTTCACGTCACGGTGGAGGATCGGCGGTAGGCAATCATGATGTAAGTAAGCAAGACCCTCCGCCACTCCTAGTGCAATCTTCATCCTGGTGTCCCACCCCACCACTCCGCCGCCCCCACCGCCGCCGTGGAGTAGGTCCCCTAAGGAACCGTTGGGGAGGTAATTATAGAATAGGAGCTTTGACTTCCTGTTTGCCGCCCACCCTAGTAACCGCACGATATTTCGGTGCCGGATCCGCGATAATGTGGCGATCTCTGACGAGAACGCCGCTGCGGAGACCTTTTCCGACGCTCGGAACTTCTTTGCCGCTACGGTTAAACCAGCCGGTATGGACACCCGGTAGACCACCCCTGTGCGGCCACGGCCGACGACGTTTACTGACGTTAGAGACTTTGCGACGTCGGCGATGGAGAGGTCGAGCTTCTGATAAAGCGTTACCTCCCAAGGCGGACCCAGGTCAGTGTCGCAGCTGTCTTCGTCGTCGCGAGCCTTGAAGTCGCGTCTCCTGGCTCCCAGGACTATGTAGAGAGCGGCAAGGAGAAGGAGGCACGCTGCGCAGAGCAACACCACCATGGCCACTCGCGCAGCCCTGACACCTCCCTTTCGCCTGTCAGAGCCACATTCGTTTCCAGAAAAGCAGAGGTCTGGGTTGCCGGAGAGAACACTGAGCGGAAGCTTCGTGAAGAACGGCGTGTCAGGCACGCGCCCAGAAAAGTTGTTGTGCGATATGTTGAGGACTACGAGGTTCTGCATATCGGCGATGAAGTGGAGGTCACCGGATAGCTGGTTGTGGGAAATATCCAAGACACCCAGATGGTCAAGATCGGCTATTTCCGGCGGTATGTCGCCGGAGAGGTGGTTGCAGCTCAGGTTTAAAGCAATCTCCAACGCCGGAATATTTCCTATCCTCGCCGGTATATTCCCCGACAAATGGTTGCTGCTAAGATCAAGAAGCTGCAGCTTCCCGCACGAACCCAGCTCCGCTGGAATCTGACCGGAGAACTGGTTCTTTGCGAGAACGAGTTTGGTGAGTGAACTGAGCAATCCGATACTAGGGCTCAACTCTCCTTCCAACATATTGTCGGAGACATCAAGGTATTGCAGATACGCAAGCTGATCAAAGCTCCCCGGCAAGTTCCCCGTCAAAGAATTGGAATGCAAATCCAAGAAAGTCAGATTCCGACACCTGGAAATTTCCTGAGGCACGGCTCCAGTGACCCGATTCGACCCCAAATCGAGGAAATTCAAATTTGTGAGGTTCCCAATCTCCGACGGGATACTTCCAGTCAACTTGTTATCACTAGCACGGAACCGAACCAGCGAGTGGCACTGTCCAATCTCCGGCGGGATTTGTCCGGAAATATTGTTGGACAGCAGCAGAAGCTTGTTCAGATTCTTGAGCAGAAATATTCCCCTAGGAATGGGTCCCGTGAGACCATTCTGAGACAAGTCCATAGCATCTAAATTCTGACACTGTGAGAGACTCTCTGGTATGAACCCTTGTAGCCGATTCTGCCATAGAAAGAGCAGCGTCAGGTTTGGTAGATTCCCGAGCTCGTAAGGTATCGAACCGGTGATCTGGTTGTTATCGAGCTCAATGTGAGTCATCTCCCGGCAGTTCCCGAGAGAACTAGGAATCTCTCCAGAGATCTGGTTCACACTTAGCTGTAACTCTTGAAGTAATGTAAGATTCCCCAGACTTGTCGGAATGCTCCCCGTCAGTGAATTCATCGAAATGTCGATCAATACCAATTGCCTGCATTTAATAGCTTACACCATCTAGTACTATACAAAATAAAAATAAAGCTTTTTTACTTCTCTTGTAAGGATGTAAGTGCCACACATACCTGCAGTTTCCAAGCTCCGGCGGGATTGTGCCGACCAGGTTATTTTGCCACAGCAGCAAGCTCTGCAGATTCTGTAACTTCCCAAGACTGGTAGGAATCGAGCCCGTGAGGGAATTCTCGTAGAGGTAGATGCTCTGGAGGTTCGTACAATCCCCGAGCTCAGGCGGGATGGGGCCCGACAACAAGGCGGTGTAAATGGCGATGGTCTCAAGCTTCTTCAACTGCCCGAGACTTGACGGAAGAGAGCCGGAGATGCTAGTCTCCGCGAGGCCAATCATGACCAAATTCGAACAGTTGCCGATCTCCGTAGGAAGAGACCCTTGAAGGTTTTTGTTGCCACCAGCTCTGATCGCTTGCAAATTGCTCAGCTTCCCGATGCTGCTCGGAATCTCACCACTGAGCTGATTGTCGTACAGAATCAACCATGTGAGCGCTCCCAGATTCCCTATCTGGTCCGGGATCGAGCCGTCGAGCCTGTTGGAGTTGAGGTAGAGCTGCTCGAGCCTAGTCAATCCGCAGAGCTCGACGGGGATTTCTCCGATCAGTGAATTGTCGCTCAAATCCAAGATACTCAGCTCAAGAAGTGAGCCTATTTCCTTGGGGACGGAGCCGGTTAGGTTGGTTCCCGACAGAACAAGACTCTTCAATGAAGACAGAGAGCTGAAGTTGCTCGGGACAGAACCGAGCAGATCCATATCCTTGAGTCTCAGTTCCACGACGCGGGATTCGGCATCGCAGGTGATTCCGAACCATCGGCATGGAGTTTGGCTAACGAGGTCCCAATTGCTCAATGAATCAAGTGATCCATTGAGACTTGACTTCCAAGAAAGAAGAGCTTCACCCTGTGGATTAAGAGCCGAAACAGAGCCGCAGATGAGAGAACAGAGGAGGAGGACGAATAGGGTCGTCGTCTTCCATGGATTTACAGGCATTCCAGCTACGAATGGCTACGAATTCCAATGAGGAGAAAGAGAGAGAAGCTGAGGTTGTATTGGGAGGAACAAGAACAACCTTGGGGGAAAACAAATCATGTCCTTGGGTTTAGTGGATTTGGTTTGTAAATAAATATGGGAATTAAAGAAATTAACCCCAAACCCACCACCTCCCAGAATCTCCGGATCCAAGAAACAGCTAGGCCATGATGCCTGTGCAGACAGAAAAATAAAAATGGATATTTTTAGAGAGGGGGAGTGAGTGAAGAGGAAGAAGAAGAAAGAAATAAAGAAAGAAAGAAAGAAAGAAAGGAGATAACGGTTTTTTTAAATTCAATTTGGAGAAGACGGACAGAGGAAGAGCTAGTGAGATGGAGTAGTGTACAGTGGAGTCTGCTTGTCATATTTTAGTGCTCAGCTTTTTATCTCTTTATATTTCTGTGTAACTTTTCACCCCTATTATTATAATAATAATAATAGGAAGGTAGGCACCATTCAGAAGGCAACTGCAACCCATTATAAAGTCTAGTTGAAATTAAAATAGGAACAAATAATAAATATAAAAATTGTAAGGATAAAATACTAAAATTGATATTTCTCTATAAAGTTTACTTTTATTTTAAATTTTCAATTAAAGTTTAAAAGTCTCTTAATATTTGTACATGATGAAAAATCACCATATGAAAGAGTATCTGTCAGTCATTCGATAAGATGTGATTTTTCATCATGTTCAAACATGAATGAAACTTTAAGATTTAAGGAAAAATTTTAAAATCGGCAAAAAATTTAAGGGGCAATATCATATTTTACCCAAATTTTAAAAAAGAAATACACTTTTATTGAACAACCATTTCAATTCAATTGTGTGCCTCCAAACTAGGACCGACAATGGTGCGATGAAAAATCCATAACCATTGTTATATCCGTTACTGTTTAATATGGTTAACCGTATCATTATGGTGCAGTACGGTTATGGTGATAAATTTTCTACTTATAATGATTATGGTATTTAAGTTATACATATGTTTATAACCATGATTATTATATAAATATAATAATTATTTATTATTAATACACTAATATATACTAAATAATAGAAGTTATTGTACATACATATAATAAATAAACATGATGTTAGTTATATATATTTATAATTATGGATTAAAATAACCGCTATAGGTGACAACTAATTACTCAAGTTCAAATTATACAACCAAAACTAGCTAGCTTTAACAATACGCGAAACAGAAAAGCCAACAACGTCTTTTCGGAGTGCGTTAATAGTTTCCTTAGGAGATGAGCTATGAATTTCAAACACATGTCGTTGTTTGAGCACCATACCCGCCATGGTATCCGCTACCGCATTTGCTTCTCGAAAAATATGTCTGAACTTCATTTTTTCAAACTGCATCAATAGCTTCCTGCAATCCGCAATGATCGACATATAGTTTTTGATTTGACATATTTTCGTCAGAGATTACCTTATGGGTTGAGAGGGCGTCCGTTTCAAGATGAATAGATTTTAATCCGATTGCCTTTCCAGCAACAGCTCGTCTCGGATTCCCCAACATTCCGCAGTGAGACTGTTTGAGCAATCCAAATTCCTTGAGAATCCTGCAACCCATTGCCCCCTGTAGTCTCGGATGACCTCTCCAGCTCCTGCAAAACCTTGATTTCCCCTAGCAACTCCATCTGTGTTAATTTTAAACCAATCAATTTTTAGAGGAACCCAACTAATCTCAATGGAAATAAACTCATTAGCAATGACAGTTTCAAGATAAATATTTTGTTGAAATTTTGTCTGAGATAAAGATAAATTAGAAACCAAAGAAAAAGCAGGTGTTGGCAATATAGATTTATGTATTTTTTAAAATAAATTTTTAGGTTTTTATTATATTACATGTGTGAAATAAATATGAGTATATGATTAAAATAATGGATAATAACCACAATTATTTTAATGATTACGGTATTGAAAATTGAATTGATTCGACCAATTTTGTTGTTTTTTGAATTTCTCCTAAATCGGAACTTTGTTTTCGATGAAATAAATTGTGTATGCTTCTGTACTAGATCAAATATCTTTTATAAACATTCTTACTGAAAATACAGTATAGAATGAGCGTCGGTATCCCATGTATATCAAATATTACAGACGTTTTTCCGAGATGGTTCTTTCTTATGTTCGCGTAGCTTCGTAGTTTTGTCAATATCTCATCACTCGCAGCTTTGTTTTTAGTGAAATTAGTTTTATTGTGATTCTAACTCGCTATATATTAGGGGAGTAATGTTAATATAATATATATTTTTGGAACCAAAATCCACTATTTTCCGTGACCCATTTGAGTTTCGACCAATTTTGTTATTTTTTGAATTTCTCCTAAATTGGAACTCTGTTATCGATGAAATAAATTGTGTATGCTTCCGTACTCGATCAAATATCTTCTATAAACATTATTACTGAAAATACAATATAGAATGAGCGTCGGTATCCCAAGTATATCAAATATTACAGACGTTTTTCCGAGATGGTTCTTTCTTAGGTTCGCGCAGCTTCGTAGTTTTGTCAATATCTCATCACTCGCAGCTTTGTTTTTAGTGAAATTAGTTTTATTGTGATTCTAACTCGCCATATATTAGGGGAGTAATGTTAATATAATATATATTTTTGGAACCAAAATCCACTATTTTCCGTGATGGTACCCCTTTAAGATTCGACCAATTTTGTTGTTTTTTGAATTTCTCCTAAATCAGAACTTTGTTTTCGATGAAATAAATTGTGTATGCTTTCGTACTAGATCAAATATCTTTTATAAACATTATTACTGAAAATACAGTATAGAATGAGCGTCGGTATCCCATGTATATCAAATATTACAGACGTTTTTTCGAGATGGTTCTTTCATATGCTCGCGCACCTTCGTAGTTTTGTCAATATCTCATCACTCGCAGCTTTGTTTTTAGTGAAATTAGTTTTATTGTGATTCTAACTCACTATATATTAGGGGAGTAATGTTAATATAATATATATTTTTGGAACCAAAATCCACTATTTTACGCGATGGTACCCCTTTGAGTTTCAACCAATTATTGTTATTTTTTGAATTTCTCCTAAATCGGAACTCTGTTTTCAATGAAATAAATTGTGTATGCTTCCGTACTAGATCAAATATCTTCTATAAACATTATTACTGAAAATACAGTATAGAATGAGCGTCGTTATCCCATGTATATCAGATATTACAGACCTTTTACCGAGATGGTTCTTTCTTAGGTTCGCGCAGCTTCGTAGTTTTGTCAATATCTCATCACTCGCAGCTTTGTTTTTAGTGAAATTAGTTTTATTGTGATTCTAACTCGCTATATATTAGGGGAGTAATGTTAATATAATATATATTTTTGGAACCAAAATCCACTATTTTCCGTGATGGTACCCCTTTGAGTTTCGACAATTTTTTGTTTTTTGAATTTCTCCTAAATCGGAACTCTGTTATCAATGAAATAAATTGTGTGTGCTTCCGTACTAGATCGAATATCTTCTATAAACATTATTACTGAAAATACAGTATAGAATGAGAGTCGTTATCCCATGTATATCAGATATTACAGACGTTTTTCCGAGATGGTTTTTTCTTAGGTTCGCTCAGCTTCGTAGTTTTGTCAATATCTAATCACTCGCATCTTTGTTTTTAGTGAAATTAGTTTTATTGTGATTCTTACTCGCTATATATTAGGGGAGTAATGTTAATATAATATATATTTTTAGAACCAAAACCCACTATTTTCCGTGATGGTACCCCTTTGAGTTTCGACCAATTTTGTTGTTTTTTGAATTTCTCTTAAATCAGAACTCTGTTATCGATGAAATAAATTTTGCATGCTTCCGTACTAGATCAAATATCTTTTATAAACATTCTTACTGTAAATACAGTATAGAATGAGCATCGTTATCCCATGTATATCAGATATTACAGACCTTTTTCCGAGATGGTTCTTTCTTAGGTTATCGCAGTTTCGTAGTTTTGTCAATATCTCATCACTCGCAGCTTTGTTTTTAGTGAAATTAGTTTTATTGTGATTCTAACTCGCCATATATTAGGGGAGTAATGTTAATATAATATATGTTTTTGGAACCAAAATCCACTATTTTCCGTGATGGTACCCCTTTGAGTTTCGACCAATTTTGTTGTTTTTTGAATTTCTCCTAAATCGGAACTTTGTTTTCGATGAAATAAATTGTGTATGCTTCCGTACTAGATCAAATATCTTTTATAAACATTCTTACTGTAAATACAGCATAGAATGAGCGTCGGTATCCCATGTATATCAAATATTGCAGACGTTTATCCGAGATGGTTCTTACTTATGTTCGCGCAGCTTCGTAGTTTTGTCAATATCTCATCACTCGCAACTTTGTTTTCAGTGAAATTAGTTTTATTGTGATTCTAACTCACTATATATTAGGGGAGTAATGTTAATATAATATATATTTTTGGAACCAAAATTCACTATTTTCCGTGATGGTACCCCTTTAAGATTCGAACAATTTTGTTGTTTTTTGAATTTCTCCTAAATCGGAACTTTGTTTTCGATGAAATAAATTGTGTATGCTTTCGTACTAGATCAAATATCTTTTATAAACATTATTACTGAAAATACAGTATAGAATGAGCGTCGGTATCCCATGTATATCAAATATTACAGACGTTTTTTCGAGATGGTTCTTTCATATGCTCGCGCACCTTCGTAGTTTTGTCAATATCTCATCACTCGCAGCTTTGTTTTTAGTGAAATTAGTTTTATTGTGATTCTAACTCACTATATATTAGGGGAGTAATGTTAATATAATATATATTTTTGGAACCAAAATCCACTATTTTACGCGATGGTACCCCTTTGAGTTTCGACCAATTATTGTTATTTTTTGAATTTCTCCTAAATCGGAACTCTGTTTTCAATGAAATAAATTGTGTATGCTTCCGTACTAGATCAAATATCTTCTATAAACATTATTACTAAAAATACAGTATAGAATGAGTGTCGTTATCCCATGTATATAAGATATTACAGACCTTTTACCGAGATGGTTCTTTCTTAGGTTCGCACAGCTTCGTAGTTTTGTCAATATCTCATTACTCGCAGCTTTGTTTTTAGTGAAATTAGTTTTATTGTGATTCTAACTCGCTATATATTAGGGGAGTAATGTTAATATAATATATATTTTTGGAACCAAAATCCACTATTTTACGCGATGGTACCCCTTTGAGTTTCAACCAATTATTGTTATTTTTTGAATTTCTCCTAAATCGGAACTCTGTTTTCAATGAAATAAATTGTGTATGCTTCCGTACTAGATCAAATATCTTCTATAAACATTATTACTGAAAATACAGTATAGAATGAGCGTCGTTATCCCATGTATATCAGATATTACAAACCTTTTACCGAGATGGTTCTTTCTTAGGTTCGCGCAGCTTCGTAGTTTTGTCAATATCTCATCACTCGCAGCTTTGTTTTTAGTGAAATTAGTTTTATTGTGATTCTAACTCGCTATATATTAGGGGAGTAATGTTAATATAATATATATTTTTGGAACCAAAATCCACTATTTTCCGTGATGGTACCCCTTTGAGTTTCGACAATTTTTTGTTTTTTGAATTTCTCCTAAATCGGAACTCTGTTATCAATGAAATAAATTGTGTGTGCTTCCGTACTAGATCGAATATCTTCTATAAACATTATTACTGAAAATACAGTATAGAATGAGAGTCGTTATCCCATGTATATCAGATATTACAGACGTTTTTCCGAGATGGTTATTTCTTAGGTTCGCTCAGCTTCGTAGTTTTGTCAATATCTAATCACTCGCATCTTTGTTTTTAGTGAAATTAGTTTTATTGTGATTCTAACTCGCTATATATTAGGGGAGTAATGTTAATATAATATATATTTTTAGAACCAAAACCCACTATTTTCCGTGATGGTACCCCTTTGAGTTTCGACCAATTTTGTTGTTTTTTGAATTTCTCTTAAATCAGAACTCTGTTATCGATGAAATAAATTTTGCATGCTTCCGTACTAGATCAAATATCTTTTATAAACATTCTTACTGTAAATACAGTATAGAATGAGCATCGTTATCCCATGTATATCAGATATTACAGACCTTTTTCCGAGATGGTTCTTTCTTAGGTTATCGCAGTTTCGTAGTTTTGTCAATATCTCATCACTCGCAGCTTTGTTTTTAGTGAAATTAGTTTTATTGTGATTCTAACTCGCCATATATTAGGGGAGTAATGTTAATATAATATATGTTTTTGGAACCAAAATCCACTATTTTCCGTGATGGTACCCCTTTGAGTTTCGACCAATTTTGTTGTTTTTTGAATTTCTCGTAAATCGGAACTTTGTTTTCGATGAAATAAATTGTGTATGCTTCCGTACTAGATCAAATATCTTTTATAAACATTCTTACTGTAAATACAGTATAGAATGAGCGTCGGTATCCCATGTATATCAAATATTGCAGACGTTTATCCGAGATGGCTCTTAATTATGTTCACGCAGCTTCGTAGTTTTGTCAATATCTCATCACTCGCAACTTTGTTTTCAGTGAAATTAGTTTTATTGTGATTCTAACTCGCTATATATTAGGGGAGTAATGTTAATATAATATATATTTTTGGAACCAAAATTCACTATTTTCCGTGATGGTACCCCTTTAAGATTCGAACAATTTTGTTGTTTTTTGAATTTCTCCTAAATCGGAACTTTGTTTTCGATGAAATAAATTGTGTATGCTTTCGTACTAGATCAAATATCATTTATAAACATTATTACTGAAAATACAGTATAGAATGAGCGTCGGTATCCCATGTATATCAAATATTACAGACGTTTTTTCGAGATGGTTCTTTCATATGTTCGCGCACCTTCGTAGTTTTGTCAATATCTCATCACTCGCAGCTTTGTTTTTAGTGAAATTAGTTTTATTGTGATTCTAACTCACTATATATTAGGGGAGTAATGTTAATATAATATATATTTTTGGAACCAAAATCCACTATTTTACGCGATGGTACCCCTTTGAGTTTCGACCAATTATTGTTATTTTTTGAATTTCTCCTAAATCGGAACTCTGTTTTCAATGAAATAAATTGTGTATACTTCCGTACTAGATCAAATATCTTCTATAAACATTATTACTGAAAATACAGTATAGAATGAGCGTCGTTATCCCATGTATATCCGATATTACAGACATTTTACCGAGATGGTTCTTTCTTAGGTTCGCGCAGCTTCGTAGTTTTGTCAATATCTCATCACTCGCAGCTTTGTTTTTAGTGAAATTTGTTTTATTGTGATTCTAATTCGCTATATATTAGGGGAGTAATGTTAATATAATATATATTTTTGGAACCAAAATCCACTATTTTACGCGATGGTACCCCTTTGAGTTTCAACCAATTATTGTTATTTTATGAATTACTCCTAAATCGGAACTCTGTTTTCAATGAAATAAATTGTGTATGCTTCCGTACTAGATCAAATATCTTCTATAAACATTCTTACTGTAAATACAGTATAGAATGAGCATCGTTATCCCATGTATATCAGATATTACAGACCTTTTTCCGAGATGGTTCTTTCTTAGGTTATCGCAGTTTCGTAGTTTTGTCAATATCTCATCACTCGCAGCTTTGTTTTTAGTGAAATTAGTTTTATTGTGATTCTAACTCGCCATATATTAGGGGAGTAATGTTAATATAATATATGTTTTTGGAACCAAAATCCACTATTTTCCGTGATGGTACCCCTTTGAGTTTCGACCAATTTTGTTGTTTTTTGAATTTCTCCTAAATCGGAACTCTGTTATCGATGAAATAAATTGTGTATGCTTCCGTACTAGATCAAATATCTTTTATAAACATTCTTACTGTAAATACAGTATATAATGAGCGTCGGTATCCCATGTATATCAAATATTGCAGACGTTTATCCGAGATGGTTCTTACTTATGTTCGCGCAGCTTCGTAGTTTTGTCAATATCTCATCACTCGCAGCTTTGTTTTTAGTGAAATTAGTTTTATTGTGATTCTAACTCGCCATATATTAGGGGAGTAATGTTAATATAATATATGTTTTTGGAACCAAAATCCACTATTTTCCGTGATGGTACCCCTTTGAGTTTCGACCAATTTTGTTGTTTTTTGAATTTCTCCTAAATCGGAACTTTGTTTTCGATGAAATAAATTGTGTATGCTTCCGTACTAGATCAAATATCTTTTATAAACATTCTTACTGTAAATACAGTATAGAATGAGCGTCGGTATCCCATGTATATCAAATATTGCAGACGTTTATCCGAGATGGTTCTTACTTATGTTCGCGCAGCTTCGTAGTTTTGTCAATATCTCATCACTCGCAACTTTGTTTTCAGTGAAATTAGTTTTATTGTGATTCTAACTCGCTATATATTAGGGGAGTAATGTTAATATAATATATATTTTTGGAACCAAAATTCACTATTTTCCGTGATGGGTACCCCTTTAAGATTCGAACAATTTTGTTGTTTTTTGAATTTCTCCTAAATCGGAACTTTGTTTTCGATGAAATAAATTTTGTATGCTTTCGTACTAGATCAAATATCTTTTATAAACATTATTACTGAAAATACAGTATAGAATGAGCGTCGGTATCCCATGTATATCAAATATTACAGACGTTTTTTCGAGATGGTTCTTTCATATGCTCGCGCACCTTCGTAGTTTTGTCAATATCTCATCACTCGCAGCTTTGTTTTTAGTGAAATTAGTTTTATTGTGATTCTAACTCACTATATATTAGGGGAGTAATGTTAATATAATATATATTTTTGGAACCAAAATCCACTATTTTACGCGATGGTACCCCTTTGAGTTTCGACCAATTATTGTTACTTTTTGAATTTCTCCTAAATCGGAACTCTGTTTTCAATGAAATAAATTGTGTATGCTTCCGTACTAGATCAAATATCTTCTATAAACATTATTACTGAAAATACAGTATAGAATGAGCGTCGTTATCCCATGTATATCAGATATTACAGACCTTTTACCGAGATGGTTCTTTCTTAGGTTCGCGCAGCTTCGTAGTTTTGTCAATATCTCATCACTCGCAGCTTTGTTTTTAGTGAAATTAGTTTTATTGTGATTCTAACTCGCTATATATTAGGGGAGTAATGTTAATATAATATATATTTTTGGAACCAAAATCCACTATTTTACGCGATGGTACCCCTTTGAGTTTCAACCAATTATTGTTATTTTTTGAATTTCTCCTAAATCGGAACTCTGTTTTCAATGAAAAAAATTGTGTATGCTTCCGTACTAGATCAAATATCTTCTATAAACATCATTACTGAAAATACAGTATAGAATGAGCGTCGTTATCCAATGTATATCAGATATTACAGACGTTTTTCCGAGATGGTTCTTTCTTAGGTTCGCTCAGCTTCGTAGTTTTGTCAATATGTAATCACTCGCAGCTTTGTTTTTAGTGAAATTAGTTTTATTGTGATTCTTACTCGCTATATATTAGGGGAGTAATGTTAATATAATATATATTTTTAGAACCAAAACCCACTATTTTCCGTGATGGTACCCCTTTGAGTTTCGACCAATTTTGTTGTTTTTTGAATTTCTCTTAAATCAGAACTCTGTTATCGATGAAATAAATTTTGCATGCTTCCGTACTAGATCAAATATCTTTTATAAACATTCTTACTGTAAATACAGTATAGAATGAGCGTCGTTATCCAATGTATATCAGATATTACAGACGTTTTTCCGAGATGGTTCTTTCTTAGGTTCGCGCAGCTTCGTAGTTTTGTCAATATCTAATCACTCGCAGCTTTGTTTTTAGTGAAATTAGTTTTATTGTGATTCTAACTCGCCATATATTAGGGGAGTAATGTTAATAAAATATATGTTTTTGGAACCAAAATCCACTATTTTCCGTGATGGTACCCCTTTGAGTTTCGACCAATTTTGTTGTTTTTTGAATTTCTCCTAAATCGGAACTCTGTTATCGATGAAATAAATTGTGTATGCTTCCGTACTAGATCAAATATCTTTTATAAACATTCTTACTGTAAATACAGTATAGAATGAGCGTCGTTATCCCATGTATATCAAATATTGCAGACGTTTATCCGAGATGGTTCTTACTTATGTTCGCGCAGCTTCGTAGTTTTGTCAATATCTCATCACTCGCAGCTTTGTTTTTAGTGAAATTAGTTTTATTGTGATTCTAACTCGCCATATATTAGGGGAGTAATGTTAATATAATATATGTTTTTGGAACCAAAATTCACTATTTTCCGTGATGGTACCCCTTTGAGTTTCGACCAATTTTGTTGTTTTTTAAATTTCTCCTAAATCGGAACTCTGTTTTCAATGAAATAAATTGTGTATGCTTCCGTACTAGATCAAATATATTCTATAAACATCATTACTGAAAATACAGTATAGAATGAGAGTCGTTATCCCATGTATATCAGATATTACAGACGTTTATCCGAGATGGTTCTTACTTATGTTCGCGCAGCTTCGTAGTTTTGTCAATATCTCATCACTCGCAACTTTGTTTTCAGTGAAATTAGTTTTATTGTGATTCTAACTCGCTATATATTAGGGGAGTAATGTCAATATAACATATATTTTTGGAACCAAAATTCACTATTTTCCGTGATGGTACCCCTTTGAGTTTCGACCAATTTTGTTGTTTTTTAAATTTCTCCTAAATCGGAACTCTGTTTTCAATGAAATAAATTGTGTATGCTTCCGTACTAGATCAAATATATTCTATAAACATCATTACTGAAAATACAGTATAGAATGAGCGTCGTTAACCAATGTATATCAGATATTACAGACCTTTTACCGAGATGGTTCTTTCTTAGGTTCGCGCAGCTTCGTAGTTTTGTCTATATCTAATCACTCGCAGCTTTGTTTTTAGTGAAATTAGTTTTTATGTGATTCTTACTCGCTATATATTAGGGGAGTAATGTTAATATAATATATATTTTTAGAACCAAAACCCACTATTTTCCGTGATGGTACCCCTTTGAGTTTCGGCCAATTTTGTTGTTTTTTGAATTTCTCTTAAATCAGAACTCTGTTATCGATGAAATAAATTTTGCATGCTTCCGTACTAGATCAAATATCTTTTATAAACATTCTTACTGTAAATACAGTATAGAATGAGCGTCGTTATCCAATGTATATCAGATATTACAGACGTTTTTCCGAGATGGTTCTTTCTTAGGTTCGCGCAGCTTCGTAGTTTTGTCAATATCTAATCACTCGCAGCTTTGTTTTTAGTGAAATTAGTTTTATTGTGATTCTAACTCGCTATATATTAGGGGAGTAATGTTAATATAATATATATTTTTGGAACCAAAATCCACTATTTTCCGTGATGGTACCCCTTTGAGTTTCGACAATTTTTTGTTTTTTGAATTTCTCCTAAATCGGAACTCTGTTATCGATGAAATAAATTGTGTGTGCTTCCGTACTAGATCGAATATCTTCTATAAACATTATTACTGAAAATACAGTATAGAATGAGAGTCGTTATCCCATGTATATCAGATATTACAGACGTTTTTTCGAGATGGTTTTTTCTTAGGTTCGCTCAGCTTCGTAGTTTTGTCAATATCTCATCACTCGCAACTTTGTTTTCAGTGAAATTAATTTTATTGAGATTCTAACTCGCTATATATTAGGGGAGTAATGTTAATATAATATATATTTTTTGAACCAAAACCCACTATTTTCCGTGATGGTACGTACCCCTTTTAGTTTCGACCAATTTTGTTGTTTTTTGAATTTCTCCTAAATCGGAACTCTGTTATCGATGAAATAAATTGTGCATGCTTCCGTACTAGATCAAATATCTTTTATAAACATTCTTACTGTAAATACAGTATAGAATGAGCATCGTTATCCCATGTATATCAGATATTACAGACCTTTTTCCGAGATGGTTCTTTCTTAGGTTATCGCAGTTTCGTAGTTTTGTCAATATCTCATCACTCGCAGCTTTGTTTTTAGTGAAATTAGTTTTATTGTGATTCTAACTCGCCATATATTAGGGGAGTAATGTTAATATAATATATGTTTTTGGAACCAAAATCCACTATTTTCCGTGATGGTACCCCTTTGAGTTTCGACCAATTTTGTTGTTTTTTGAATTTCTCCTAAATCGGAACTCTGTTATCGATGAAATAAATTGTGTATGCTTCCGTACTAGATCAAATATCTTTTATAAACATTCTTACTGTAAATACAGTATATAATGAGCGTCGGTATCCCATGTATATCAAATATTGCAGACGTTTATCCGAGATGGTTCTTACTTATGTTCGCGCAGCTTCGTAGTTTTGTCAATATCTCATCACTCGCAGCTTTGTTTTTAGTGAAATTAGTTTTATTGTGATTCTAACTCGCCATATATTAGGGGAGTAATGTTAATATAATATATGTTTTTGGAACCAAAATCCACTATTTTCCGTGATGGTACCCCTTTGAGTTTCGACCAATTTTGTTGTTTTTTGAATTTCTCCTAAATCGGAACTTTGTTTTCGATGAAATAAATTGTGTATGCTTCCGTACTAGATCAAATATCTTTTATAAACATTCTTACTGTAAATACAGTATAGAATGAGCGTCGGTATCCCATGTATATCAAATATTGCAGACGTTTATCCGAGATGGTTCTTACTTATGTTCGCGCAGCTTCGTAGTTTTGTCAATATCTCATCACTCGCAACTTTGTTTTCAGTGAAATTAGTTTTATTGTGATTCTAACTCGCTATATATTAGGGGAGTAATGTTAATATAATATATATTTTTGGAACCAAAATTCACTATTTTCCGTGATGGGTACCCCTTTAAGATTCGAACAATTTTGTTGTTTTTTGAATTTCTCCTAAATCGGAACTTTGTTTTCGATGAAATAAATTTTGTATGCTTTCGTACTAGATCAAATATCTTTTATAAACATTATTACTGAAAATACAGTATAGAATGAGCGTCGGTATCCCATGTATATCAAATATTACAGACGTTTTTTCGAGATGGTTCTTTCATATGCTCGCGCACCTTCGTAGTTTTGTCAATATCTCATCACTCGCAGCTTTGTTTTTAGTGAAATTAGTTTTATTGTGATTCTAACTCACTATATATTAGGGGAGTAATGTTAATATAATATATATTTTTGGAACCAAAATCCACTATTTTACGCGATGGTACCCCTTTGAGTTTCGACCAATTATTGTTATTTTTTGAATTTCTCCTAAATCGGAACTCTGTTTTCAATGAAATAAATTGTGTATGCTTCCGTACTAGATCAAATATCTTCTATAAACATTATTACTGAAAATACAGTATAGAATGAGCGTCGTTATCCCATGTATATCAGATATTACAGACCTTTTACCGAGATGGTTCTTTCTTAGGTTCGCGCAGCTTCGTAGTTTTGTCAATATCTCATCACTCGCAGCTTTGTTTTTAGTGAAATTAGTTTTATTGTGATTCTAACTCGCTATATATTAGGGGAGTAATGTTAATATAATATATATTTTTGGAACCAAAATCCACTATTTTACGCGATGGTACCCCTTTGAGTTTCAACCAATTATTGTTATTTTTTGAATTTCTCCTAAATCGGAACTCTGTTTTCAATGAAAAAAATTGTGTATGCTTCCGTTCTAGATCAAATATCTTCTATAAACATCATTACTGAAAATACAGTATAGAATGAGCGTCGTTATCCAATGTATATCAGATATTACAGACGTTTTTCCGAGATGGTTCTTTCTTAGGTTCGCTCAGCTTCGTAGTTTTGTCAATATGTAATCACTCGCAGCTTTGTTTTTAGTGAAATTAGTTTTATTGTGATTCTTACTCGCTATATATTAGGGGAGTAATGTTAATATAATATATATTTTTAGAACCAAAACCCACTATTTTCCGTGATGGTACCCCTTTGAGTTTCGACCAATTTTGTTGTTTTTTGAATTTCTCTTAAATCAGAACTCTGTTATCGATGAAATAAATTTTGCATGCTTCCGTACTAGATCAAATATCTTTTATAAACATTCTTACTGTAAATACAGTATAGAATGAGCATCGTTATCCCATGTATATCAGATATTACAGACCTTTTTCCGAGATGGTTCTTTCTTAGGTTCGCGCAGTTTCGTAGTTTTGTCAGTATCTCATCACTCGGAGCTTTGTTTTTAGTGAAATTAGTTTTATTGTATTCTGACTCGCCATATATTAGGGGAGTAATGTTAATATAATATATGTTTTTGGAACCAAAATCCACTATTTTCCGTGATGGTACCCCTTTGAGTTTCGACCAATTTTGTTGTTTTTTGAATTTCTCCTAAATCGGAACTTTGTTTTCGATGAAATAAATTGTGTGTGCTTCCGTACTAGATCAAATATCTTTTATAAACATTCTTACTGTAAATACAGTATAGAATGAGCGTCGGTATCCCATGTATATCAAATATTGCAGACGTTTATCCGAGATGGTTCTAACTTATGTTCGCGCAGCTTCGTAGTTTTGTCAATATCTCATCACTCGCAACTTTGTTTTCAGTGAAATTAGTTTTATTGTGATTCTAACTCGCTATATATTAGGGGAGTAATGTCAATATAATATATATTTTTGGAACCAAAATTCACTATTTTCCGTGATGGTACCCCTTTGAGTTTCGACCAATTTTGTTGTTTTTTAAATTTCTCCTAAATCGGAACTCTGTTTTCAATGAAATAAATTGTGTATGCTTCCGTACTAGATCAAATATATTCTATAAACATCATTACTGAAAATACAGTATAGAATGAGAGTCGTTATCCCATGTATATCAGATATTACAGTCGTTTATCCGAGATGGTTCTTACTTATGTTCGCGCAGCTTCGTAGTTTTGTCAATATCTCATCACTCGCAACTTTGTTTTCAGTGAAATTAGTTTTATTGTGATTCTAACTCGCTATATATTAGGGGAGTAATGTCAATATAACATATATTTTTGGAACCAAAATTCACTATTTTCCGTGATGGTACCCCTTTGAGTTTCGACCAATTTTGTTGTTTTTTAAATTTCTCCTAAATCGGAACTCTGTTTTCAATGAAATAAATTGTGTATGCTTCCGTACTAGATCAAATATATTCTATAAACATCATTACTGAAAATACAGTATAGAATGAGCGTCCTTATCCCATGTCTATCAGATATTATAGACCTTTTTCCGAGATGGTTCTTTCTTAGGTTCGCGTAGCTTCGTAGTTTTGTCAGTATCTCATCACTCGCAACTTTGTTTTCAGTGAAATTTGTTTTATTGTGATTCTAACTCGCTATATATTAGGGGAATAATGTTAATATAATATATATTTTTGGAACCAAAATCCACTATTTTCCGTGATGGTGTACCCCTTTGAGTTTCGACAATTTTTTGTTTTTTGAATTTCTCCTAAATCGGAACTCTGTTATCGATGAAATAAATTGTGTGTGCTTCCGTACTAGATCGAATATCTTCTTTAAACATTATTACTGAAAATACAGTATAGAATGAGCGTCGTTATACCATGTATATCAGATATTACAGACGTTTTTCCGAGATGGTTCTTTCTTAGGTTCGCGCAGCTTCGTAGTTTTGTTAATATCTAATCACTCGCAGCTTTGTTTTTAGTGAAATTAGTTTTATTGTGATTCTTACTCGCTATATATTAGGGGAGTAATGTTAATATAATATATATTTTTAGAACCAAAACCCACTATTTTCCGTGATGGTACCCTTTTGAGTTTCGACCAATTTTGTTGTTTTTTGAATTTCTCTTAAATCAGAACTCTGTTATCGATGAAATAAATTTTGCATGCTTCCGTACTAGATCAAATATCTTTTATAAACATTCTTACTGTAAATACAGTATAGAATGAGCATCGTTATCCCATGTATATCAGATATTACAGACCTTTTTCCGAAATGGTTCTTTCTTAGGTTCGCGCAGTTTCGTAGTTTTGTCAATATCTCATCACTCGCAGCTTTGTTTTTAGTGAAATTAGTTTTATTGTGATTCTAACTCGCCATATATTAGGGGAGTAATGTTAATATAATATATGTTTTTGGAACCAAAATCCACTATTTTCCGTGATGGTACCCCTTTGAGTTTCGACCAATTTTGTTGTTTTTTGAATTTCTCCTAAATCGGAACTTTGTTTTCGATGAAATAAATTGTGTATGCTTCCGTACTAGATCAAATATCTTTTATAAACATTCTTACTGTAAATACAGTATAGAATGAGCGTCGGTATCCCATGTATATCAAATATTGCAGACGTTTATCCGAGATGGTTCTTACTTATGTTCGCGCAGCTTCGTAGTTTTGTCAATATCTCATCACTCGCAACTTTGTTTTCAGTGAAATTAGTTTTATTGTGATTCTAACTCGCTATATATTAGGGGAGTAATGTTAATATAATATATATTTTTGGAACCAAAATTCACTATTTTCCGTGATGGTACCCCTTTGAGTTTCGACCAATTTTGTTGTTTTTTAAATTTCTCCTAAATCGGAACTCTGTTTTCAATGAAATAAATTGTGTATGCTTCCGTACTAGATCAAATATCTTCTATAAACATCATTACTGAAAATACAGTATAGAATGAGCGTCGTTATCCAATGTATATCAGATATTACAGACGTTTTTCCGAGATGGTTCTTTCTTAGGTTCGCGCAGCTTCGTAGTTTTGTCAATATCTAATCACTCGCAGCTTTGTTTTTAGTGAAATTAGTTATTATGTGATTCTTACTCGCTATATATTAGGGGAGTAATGTTAATATAATATATATTTTTAGAACCAAAACCCACTATTTTCCGTGATGGTACCCCTTTGAGTTTCGGCCAATTTTGTTGTTTTTTGAATTTCTCCTAAATCGGAACTCTGTTATCGATGAAATAAATTTTGTATGCTTCCGTATTAGATCAAATATCTTCTATAAACATTATTACTGAAAATACAGTATAGAATGAGCGTCCTTATCCCATGTCTATCAGATATTATAGACCTTTTTCCGAGATGGTTCTTTCTTAGGTTCGCGTAGCTTCGTAGTTTTGTCAGTATCTCATCACTCGCAACTTTGTTTTAAGTGAAATTAGTTTTATTGTGATTCTAACTCGCTATATATTAGGGGAGTAATGTTAATATAATATATATTTTTGGAACCAAAATCCACTATTTTCCGTGATGGTACCCCTTTGAGTTTCGACAATTTTTTGTTTTTTGAATTTCTCCTAAATCGGAACTCTGTTATCGATGAAATAAATTGTGTGTGCTTCCGTACTAGATCGAATATCTTCTATAAATATCATTACTGAAAATACAGTATAGAATGAGCGTCGTTAACCAATGTATATCAGATATTACAGACGTTTTTCCGAGATGGTTCTTTCTTAGGTTCGCGCAGCTTCGTAGTTTTGTCAATATCTAATCACTCGCAGCTTTGTTTTTTGTGAAATTAGTTTTTATGTGATTCTTACTCGCTATATATTAGGGGAGTAATGTTAATATAATATATATTTTTAGAACCAAAACCCACTATTTTCCGTGATGGTACCCCTTTGAGTTTCGGCCAATTTTGTTGTTTTTTGAATTTCTCTTAAATCGGAACTCTGTTATCGATGAAATAAATTTTGTATGCTTCTGTATTAGATCAAATATCTTCTATAAACATTATTACTGAAAATACAGTATAGAATGAGCGTCCTTATCCCATGTCTATCAGATATTATAGACCTTTTTCCGAGATGGTTCTTTCTTAGGTTCACGTAGCTTCGTAGTTTTGTCAGTATCTCATCACTCGCAACTTTGTTTTCAGTGAAATTAGTTTTATCGTGATTCTAACTCGCTATATATTAGGGGAGTAATGTTAATATAATATATATTTTTGGAACCAAAATCCACTATTTTCCGTGATGGTACCCCTTTGAGTTTCGACAATTTTTTGTTTTTTGAATTTCTCCTAAATCGGAACTCCGTTATCGATGAAATAAATTGTGTGTGCTTCCGTACTAGATCGAATATCTTCTATAAACATTATTACTGAAAATACAGTATAGAATGAGCGTCGTTATCCCATGTATATCAGATATTACAGACGTTTTTTCGAGATGGTTTTTTCTTAGGTTCGCGTAGCTTCGTAGTTTTGTCAATATCTCATCACTCGCAACTTTGTTTTCAGTGAAATTAATTTTATTGAGATTCTAACTCGCTATATATTAGGGGAGTAATGTTAATATAATATATATTTTTTGAACCAAAATCCACTATTTTCCGTGATGGTACGTACCCCTTTGAGTTTCGACCAATTTTGTTGTTTTTTGAATTTCTCCTAAATCGGAACTCTGTTATCGATGAAATAAATTGTGTATGCTTCCGTACTAGATCAAATATCTTCTATAAACATTATTACTGAAAATACAGTATAGAATGAGCGTCGTCATCCAATGTATATCAGATATTACAGACGTTTTTCCGAGATGGTTTTTTCTTAGGTTCGCGCAGCTTCGTAGTTTTGTCAATATCTAATCACTCGCAGCTTTGTTTTTAGTGAAATTAGTTTTTATGTGATTCTTACTCGCTATATATTAGAGGAGTAATGTTAATATAATATATATTTTTAGAACCAAAACCCACTATTTTCCGTGATGGTACCCCTTTGAGTTTCGGCCAATTTTGTTGTTTTTTGAATTTCTCTTAAATCGGAACTCTGTTATCGATGAAATAAATTTTGTATGCTTCTGTATTAGATCAAATATCTTCTATAAACATTATTACTGAAAATACAGTATAGAATGAGCGTCCTTATCCCATGTCTATCAGATATTATAGACCTTTTTCCGAGATGGTTCTTTCTTAGGTTCGCGTAGCTTCGTAGTTTTGTCAGTATCTCATCACTCGCAACTTTGTTTTCAGTGAAATTAGTTTTATTGTGATTCTAACTCTCTATATATTAGGGGAGTAATGTTAATATAATATATATTTTTGGAACCAAAATTCACTATTTTCCGTGATGGTACCCCTTTGAGTTTCGACCAATTTTGTTGTTTTTTAAATTTCTCCTAAATCGGAACTCTGTTTTCAATGAAATAAATTGTGTATGCTTCCGTACTAGATCAAATATCTTCTATAAACATCATTACTGAAAATACTGTATAGAATGAGCGTCGTTATCCAATGTATATCAGATATTACAGACGTTTTTCCGAGATGGTTCTTTCTTAGGTTCGCGCAGCTTCGTAGTTTTGTCAATATCTAATCACTCGCAGCTTTGTTTTTAGTGAAATTAGTTTTATTGTGATTCTTACTCGCTATATATTAGGGGAGTAATGTTAATATAATATATATTTTTAGAACCAAAACCCACTATTTTCCGTGATGGTACCCTTTTGAGTTTCGACCAATTTTGTTGTTTTTTGAATTTCTCTTAAATCAGAACTCTGTTATCGATGAAATAAATTTTGCATGCTTCCGTACTAGATCAAATATCTTTTATAAACATTCTTACTGTAAATACAGTATAGAATGAGCATCGTTATCCCATGTATATCAGATATTACAGACCTTTTTCCGAAATGGTTCTTTCTTAGGTTCGCGCAGTTTCGTAGTTTTGTCAATATCTCATCACTCGCAGCTTTGTTTTTAGTGAAATTAGTTTTATTGTGATTCTAACTCGCCATATATTAGGGGAGTAATGTTAATATAATATATGTTTTTGGAACCAAAATCCACTATTTTCCGTGATGGTACCCCTTTGAGTTTCGACCAATTTTGTTGTTTTTTGAATTTCTCCTAAATCGGAACTTTGTTTTCGATGAAATAAATTGTGTATGCTTCCGTACTAGATCAAATATCTTTTATAAACATTCTTACTGTAAATACAGTATAGAATGAGCGTCGGTATCCCATGTATATCAAATATTGCAGACGTTTATCCGAGATGGTTCTTACTTATGTTCGCGCAGCTTCGTAGTTTTGTCAATATCTCATCACTCGCAACTTTGTTTTCAGTGAAATTAGTTTTATTGTGATTCTAACTCGCTATATATTAGGGGAGTAATGTTAATATAATATATATTTTTGGAACCAAAATTCACTATTTTCCGTGATGGTACCCCTTTGAGTTTCGACCAATTTTGTTGTTTTTTAAATTTCTCCTAAATCGGAACTCTGTTTTCAATGAAATAAATTGTGTATGCTTCCGTACTAGATCAAATATCTTCTATAAACATCATTACTGAAAATACAGTATAGAATGAGCGTCGTTATCCAATGTATATCAGATATTACAGACGTTTTTCCGAGATGGTTCTTTCTTAGGTTCGCGCAGCTTCGTAGTTTTGTCAATATCTAATCACTCGCAGCTTTGTTTTTAGTGAAATTAGTTTTTATGTGATTCTTACTCGCTATATATTAGAGGAGTAATGTTAATATAATATATATTTTTAGAACCAAAACCCACTATTTTCCGTGATGGTACCCCTTTGAGTTTCGGCCAATTTTGTTGTTTTTTGAATTTCTCTTAAATCGGAACTCTGTTATCGATGAAATAAATTTTGTATGCTTCTGTATTAGATCAAATATCTTCTATAAACATTATTACTGAAAATACAGTATAGAATAAGCGTCCTTATCCCATGTCTATCAGATATTATAGACCTTTTTCCGAGATGGTTCTTTCTTAGGTTCACGTAGCTTCGTAGTTTTGTCAGTATCTCATCACTCGCAACTTTGTTTTCAGTGAAATTAGTTTTATCGTGATTCTAACTCGCTATATATTAGGGGAGTAATGTTAATATAATATATATTTTTGGAACCAAAATCCACTATTTTCCGTGATGGTACCCCTTTGAGTTTCGACAATTTTTTGTTTTTTGAATTTCTCCTAAATCGGAACTCCGTTATCGATGAAATAAATTGTGTGTGCTTCCGTACTAGATCGAATATCTTCTATAAACATTATTACTGAAAATACAGTATAGAATGAGCGTCGTTATCCCATGTATATCAGATATTACAGACGTTTTTTCGAGATGGTTTTTTCTTAGGTTCGCGTAGCTTCGTAGTTTTGTCAATATCTCATCACTCGCAACTTTGTTTTCAGTGAAATTAGTTTTATTGTGATTCTAACTCGCTATATATTAGGGGAGTAATGTTAATATAATATATATTTTTGGAACCAAAATTCACTATTTTCCGTGATGGTACCCCTTTGAGTTTCGACCAATTTTGTTGTTTTTTAAATTTCTCCTAAATCGGAACTCTGTTTTCAATGAAATAAATTGTGTATGCTTCCGTACTAGATCAAATATCTTCTATAAACATCATTACTGAAAATACAGTATAGAATGAGCGTCGTTATCCAATGTATATCAGATATTACAGACGTTTTTCCGAGATGGTTCTTTCTTAGGTTCGCGCAGCTTCGTAGTTTTGTCAATATCTAATCACTCGCAGCTTTGTTTTTAGTGAAATTAGTTATTATGTGATTCTTACTCGCTATATATTAGGGGAGTAATGTTAATATAATATATATTTTTAGAACCAAAACCCACTATTTTCCGTGATGGTACCCCTTTGAGTTTCGGCCAATTTTGTTGTTTTTTGAATTTCTCCTAAATCGGAACTCTGTTATCGATGAAATAAATTTTGTATGCTTCCGTATTAGATCAAATATCTTCTATAAACATTATTACTGAAAATACAGTATAGAATGAGCGTCCTTATCCCATGTCTATCAGATATTATAGACCTTTTTCCGAGATGGTTCTTTCTTAGGTTCGCGTAGCTTCGTAGTTTTGTCAGTATCTCATCACTCGCAACTTTGTTTTAAGTGAAATTAGTTTTATTGTGATTCTAACTCGCTATATATTAGGGGAGTAATGTTAATATAATATATATTTTTGGAACCAAAATCCACTATTTTCCGTGATGGTACCCCTTTGAGTTTCGACAATTTTTTGTTTTTTGAATTTCTCCTAAATCGGAACTCTGTTATCGATGAAATAAATTGTGTGTGCTTCCGTACTAGATCGAATATCTTCTATAAATATCATTACTGAAAATACAGTATAGAATGAGCGTCGTTAACCAATGTATATCAGATATTACAGACGTTTTTCCGAGATGGTTCTTTCTTAGGTTCGCGCAGCTTCGTAGTTTTGTCAATATCTAATCACTCGCAGCTTTGTTTTTTGTGAAATTAGTTTTTATGTGATTCTTACTCGCTATATATTAGGGGAGTAATGTTAATATAATATATATTTTTAGAACCAAAACCCACTATTTTCCGTGATGGTACCCCTTTGAGTTTCGGCCAATTTTGTTGTTTTTTGAATTTCTCTTAAATCGGAACTCTGTTATCGATGAAATAAATTTTGTATGCTTCTATATTAGATCAAATATCTTCTATAAACATTATTACTGAAAATACAGTATAGAATGAGCGTCCTTATCCCATGTCTATCAGATATTATAGACCTTTTTCCGAGATGGTTCTTTCTTAGGTTCGCGTAGCTTCGTAGTTTTGTCAGTATCTCATCACTCGCAACTTTGTTTTAAGTGAAATTAGTTTTATTGTGATTCTAACTCGCTATATATTAGGGGAGTAATGTTAATATAATATATATTTTTGGAACCAAAATCCACTATTTTCCGTGATGGTACCCCTTTGAGTTTCGACAATTTTTTGTTTTTTGAATTTCTCCTAAATCGGAACTCTGTTATCGATGAAATAAATTGTGTGTGCTTCCGTACTAGATCGAATATCTTCTATAAATATCATTACTGAAAATACAGTATAGAATGAGCGTCGTTAACCAATGTATATCAGATATTACAGACGTTTTTCCGAGATGGTTCTTTCTTAGGTTCGCGCAGCTTCGTAGTTTTGTCAATATATAATCACTCGCAGCTTTGTTTTTTGTGAAATTAGTTTTTATGTGATTCTTACTCGCTATATATTAGGGGAGTAATGTTAATATAATATATATTTTTAGAACCAAAACCCACTATTTTCCGTGATGGTACCCCTTTGAGTTTCGGCCAATTTTGTTGTTTTTTGAATTTCTCTTAAATCGGAACTCTGTTATCGATGAAATAAATTTTGTATGCTTCTGTATTAGATCAAATATCTTCTATAAACATTATTACTGAAAATACAGTATAGAATGAGCGTCCTTATCCCATGTCTATCAGATATTATAGACCTTTTTCCGAGATGGTTCTTTCTTAGGTTCACGTAGCTTCGTAGTTTTGTCAGTATCTCATCACTCGCAACTTTGTTTTCAGTGAAATTAGTTTTATCGTGATTCTAACTCGCTATATATTAGGGGAGTAATGTTAATATAATATATATTTTTGGAACCAAAATCCACTATTTTCCGTGATGGTACCCCTTTGAGTTTCGACAATTTTTTGTTTTTTGAATTTCTCCTAAATCGGAACTCCGTTATCGATGAAATAAATTGTGTGTGCTTCCGTACTAGATCGAATATCTTCTATAAACATTATTACTGAAAATACAGTATAGAATGAGCGTCGTTATCCCATGTATATCAGATATTACAGACGTTTTTTCGAGATGGTTTTTTCTTAGGTTCGCGTAGCTTCGTAGTTTTGTCAATATCTCATCACTCGCAACTTTGTTTTCAGTGAAATTAATTTTATTGAGATTCTAACTCGCTATATATTAGGGGAGTAATGTTAATATAATATATATTTTTTGAACCAAAATCCACTATTTTCCGTGATGGTACGTACCCCTTTGAGTTTCGACCAATTTTGTTGTTTTTTGAATTTCTCCTAAATCGGAACTCTGTTATCGATGAAATAAATTGTGTATGCTTCCGTACTAGATCAAATATCTTCTATAAACATTATTACTGAAAATACAGTATAGAATGAGCGTCGTCATCCAATGTATATCAGATATTACAGACGTTTTTCCGAGATGGTTTTTTCTTAGGTTCGCGCAGCTTCGTAGTTTTGTCAATATCTAATCACTCGCAGCTTTGTTTTTAGTGAAATTAGTTTTTATGTGATTCTTACTCGCTATATATTAGGGGAGTAATGTTAATATAATATATATTTTTAGAACCAAAACCCACTATTTTCCGTGATGGTACCCCTTTGAGTTTCGGCCAATTTTGTTGTTTTTTGAATTTCTCTTAAATCGGAACTCTGTTATCGATGAAATAAATTTTGTATGCTTCTGTATTAGATCAAATATCTTCTATAAACATTATTACTGAAAATACAGTATAGAATGAGCGTCCTTATCCCATGTCTATCAGATATTATAGACCTTTTTCCGAGATGGTTCTTTCTTAGGTTCGCGTAGCTTCGTAGTTTTGTCAGTATCTCATCACTCGCAACTTTGTTTTCAGTGAAATTAGTTTTATTGTGATTCTAACTCTCTATATATTAGGGGAGTAATGTTAATATAATATATATTTTTGGAACCAAAATTCACTATTTTCCGTGATGGTACCCCTTTGAGTTTCGACCAATTTTGTTGTTTTTTAAATTTCTCCTAAATCGGAACTCTGTTTTCAATGAAATAAATTGTGTATGCTTCCGTACTAGATCAAATATCTTCTATAAACATCATTACTGAAAATACTGTATAGAATGAGCGTCGTTATCCAATGTATATCAGATATTACAGACGTTTTTCCGAGATGGTTCTTTCTTAGGTTCGCGCAGCTTCGTAGTTTTGTCAATATCTAATCACTCGCAGCTTTGTTTTTAGTGAAATTAGTTTTATTGTGATTCTTACTCGCTATATATTAGGGGAGTAATGTTAATATAATATATATTTTTAGAACCAAAACCCACTATTTTCCGTGATGGTACCCTTTTGAGTTTCGACCAATTTTGTTGTTTTTTGAATTTCTCTTAAATCAGAACTCTGTTATCGATGAAATAAATTTTGCATGCTTCCGTACTAGATCAAATATCTTTTATAAACATTCTTACTGTAAATACAGTATAGAATGAGCATCGTTATCCCATGTATATCAGATATTACAGACCTTTTTCCGAAATGGTTCTTTCTTAGGTTCGCGCAGTTTCGTAGTTTTGTCAATATCTCATCACTCGCAGCTTTGTTTTTAGTGAAATTAGTTTTATTGTGATTCTAACTCGCCATATATTAGGGGAGTAATGTTAATATAATATATGTTTTTGGAACCAAAATCCACTATTTTCCGTGATGGTACCCCTTTGAGTTTCGACCAATTTTGTTGTTTTTTGAATTTCTCCTAAATCGGAACTTTGTTTTCGATGAAATAAATTGTGTATGCTTCCGTACTAGATCAAATATCTTTTATAAACATTCTTACTGTAAATACAGTATAGAATGAGCGTCGGTATCCCATGTATATCAAATATTGCAGACGTTTATCCGAGATGGTTCTTACTTATGTTCGCGCAGCTTCGTAGTTTTGTCAATATCTCATCACTCGCAACTTTGTTTTCAGTGAAATTAGTTTTATTGTGATTCTAACTCGCTATATATTAGGGGAGTAATGTTAATATAATATATATTTTTGGAACCAAAATTCACTATTTTCCGTGATGGTACCCCTTTGAGTTTCGACCAATTTTGTTGTTTTTTAAATTTCTCCTAAATCGGAACTCTGTTTTCAATGAAATAAATTGTGTATGCTTCCGTACTAGATCAAATATCTTCTATAAACATCATTACTGAAAATACAGTATAGAATGAGCGTCGTTATCCAATGTATATCAGATATTACAGACGTTTTTCCGAGATGGTTCTTTCTTAGGTTCGCGCAGCTTCGTAGTTTTGTCAATATCTAATCACTCGCAGCTTTGTTTTTAGTGAAATTAGTTTTTATGTGATTCTTACTCGCTATATATTAGAGGAGTAATGTTAATATAATATATATTTTTAGAACCAAAACCCACTATTTTCCGTGATGGTACCCCTTTGAGTTTCGGCCAATTTTGTTGTTTTTTGAATTTCTCTTAAATCGGAACTCGGTTATCGATGAAATAAATTTTGTATGCTTCTGTATTAGATCAAATATCTTCTATAAACATTATTACTGAAAATACAGTATAGAATAAGCGTCCTTATCCCATGTCTATCAGATATTATAGACCTTTTTCCGAGATGGTTCTTTCTTAGGTTCACGTAGCTTCGTAGTTTTGTCAGTATCTCATCACTCGCAACTTTGTTTTCAGTGAAATTAGTTTTATCGTGATTCTAACTCGCTATATATTAGGGGAGTAATGTTAATATAATATATATTTTTGGAACCAAAATCCACTATTTTCCGTGATGGTACCCCTTTGAGTTTCGACAATTTTTTGTTTTTTGAATTTCTCCTAAATCGGAACTCCGTTATCGATGAAATAAATTGTGTGTGCTTCCGTACTAGATCGAATATCTTCTATAAACATTATTACTGAAAATACAGTATAGAATGAGCGTCGTTATCCCATGTATATCAGATATTACAGACGTTTTTTCGAGATGGTTTTTTCTTAGGTTCGCGTAGCTTCGTAGTTTTGTCAATATCTCATCACTCGCAACTTTGTTTTCAGTGAAATTAGTTTTATTGTGATTCTAACTCGCTATATATTAGGGGAGTAATGTTAATATAATATATATTTTTGGAACCAAAATTCACTATTTTCCGTGATGGTACCCCTTTGAGTTTCGACCAATTTTGTTGTTTTTTAAATTTCTCCTAAATCGGAACTCTGTTTTCAATGAAATAAATTGTGTATGCTTCCGTACTAGATCAAATATCTTCTATAAACATCATTACTGAAAATACAGTATAGAATGAGCGTCGTTATCCAATGTATATCAGATATTACAGACGTTTTTCCGAGATGGTTCTTTCTTAGGTTCGCGCAGCTTCGTAGTTTTGTCAATATCTAATCACTCGCAGCTTTGTTTTTAGTGAAATTAGTTATTATGTGATTCTTACTCGCTATATATTAGGGGAGTAATGTTAATATAATATATATTTTTAGAACCAAAACCCACTATTTTCCGTGATGGTACCCCTTTGAGTTTCGGCCAATTTTGTTGTTTTTTGAATTTCTCCTAAATCGGAACTCTGTTATCGATGAAATAAATTTTGTATGCTTCCGTATTAGATCAAATATCTTCTATAAACATTATTACTGAAAATACAGTATAGAATGAGCGTCCTTATCCCATGTCTATCAGATATTATAGACCTTTTTCCGAGATGGTTCTTTCTTAGGTTCGCGTAGCTTCGTAGTTTTGTCAGTATCTCATCACTCGCAACTTTGTTTTAAGTGAAATTAGTTTTATTGTGATTCTAACTCGCTATATATTAGGGGAGTAATGTTAATATAATATATATTTTTGGAACCAAAATCCACTATTTTCCGTGATGGTACCCCTTTGAGTTTCGACAATTTTTTGTTTTTTGAATTTCTCCTAAATCGGAACTCTGTTATCGATGAAATAAATTGTGTGTGCTTCCGTACTAGATCGAATATCTTCTATAAATATCATTACTGAAAATACAGTATAGAATGAGCGTCGTTAACCAATGTATATCAGATATTACAGACGTTTTTCCGAGATGGTTCTTTCTTAGGTTCGCGCAGCTTCGTAGTTTTGTCAATATCTAATCACTCGCAGCTTTGTTTTTTGTGAAATTAGTTTTTATGTGATTCTTACTCGCTATATATTAGGGGAGTAATGTTAATATAATATATATTTTTAGAACCAAAACCCACTATTTTCCGTGATGGTACCCCTTTGAGTTTCGGCCAATTTTGTTGTTTTTTGAATTTCTCTTAAATCGGAACTCTGTTATCGATGAAATAAATTTTGTATGCTTCTGTATTAGATCAAATATCTTCTATAAACATTATTACTGAAAATACAGTATAGAATGAGCGTCCTTATCCCATGTCTATCAGATATTATAGACCTTTTTCCGAGATGGTTCTTTCTTAGGTTCACGTAGCTTCGTAGTTTTGTCAGTATCTCATCACTCGCAACTTTGTTTTCAGTGAAATTAGTTTTATCGTGATTCTAACTCGCTATATATTAGGGGAGTAATGTTAATATAATATATATTTTTGGAACCAAAATCCACTATTTTCCGTGATGGTACCCCTTTGAGTTTCGACAATTTTTTGTTTTTTGAATTTCTCCTAAATCGGAACTCCGTTATCGATGAAATAAATTGTGTGTGCTTCCGTACTAGATCGAATATCTTCTATAAACATTATTACTGAAAATACAGTATAGAATGAGCGTCGTTATCCCATGTATATCAGATATTACAGACGTTTTTTCGAGATGGTTTTTTCTTAGGTTCGCGTAGCTTCGTAGTTTTGTCAATATCTCATCACTCGCAACTTTGTTTTCAGTGAAATTAATTTTATTGAGATTCTAACTCGCTATATATTAGGGGAGTAATGTTAATATAATATATATTTTTTGAACCAAAATCCACTATTTTCCGTGATGGTACGTACCCCTTTGAGTTTCGACCAATTTTGTTGTTTTTTGAATTTCTCCTAAATCGGAACTCTGTTATCGATGAAATAAATTGTGTATGCTTCCGTACTAGATCAAATATCTTCTATAAACATTATTACTGAAAATACAGTATAGAATGAGCGTCGTCATCCAATGTATATCAGATATTACAGACGTTTTTCCGAGATGGTTCTTTCTTAGGTTCGCGCAGCTTCGTAGTTTTGTCAATATCTAATCACTCGCAGCTTTGTTTTTAGTGAAATTAGTTTTTATGTGATTCTTACTCGCTATATATTAGGGGAGTAATGTTAATATAATATATATTTTTAGAACCAAAACCCACTATTTTCCGTGATGGTACCCCTTTGAGTTTCGGCCAATTTTGTTGTTTTTTGAATTTCTCTTAAATCGGAACTCTGTTATCGATGAAATAAATTTTGTATGCTTCTGTATTAGATCAAATATCTTCTATAAACATTATTACTGAAAATACAGTATAGAATGAGCGTCCTTATCCCATGTCTATCAGATATTATAGACCTTTTTCCGAGATGGTTCTTTCTTAGGTTCGCGTAGCTTCGTAGTTTTGTCAGTATCTCATCACTCGCAACTTTGTTTTCAGTGAAATTAGTTTTATTGTGATTCTAACTCTCTATATATTAGGGGAGTAATGTTAATATAATATATATTTTTGGAACCAAAATTCACTATTTTCCGTGATGGTACCCCTTTGAGTTTCGACCAATTTTGTTGTTTTTTAAATTTCTCCTAAATCGGAACTCTGTTTTCAATGAAATAAATTGTGTATGCTTCCGTACTAGATCAAATATCTTCTATAAACATCATTACTGAAAATACTGTATAGAATGAGCGTCGTTATCCAATGTATATCAGATATTACAGACGTTTTTCCGAGATGGTTCTTTCTTAGGTTCGCGCAGCTTCGTAGTTTTGTCAATATCTAATCACTCGCAGCTTTGTTTTTAGTGAAATTAGTTTTATTGTGATTCTTACTCGCTATATATTAGGGGAGTAATGTTAATATAATATATATTTTTAGAACCAAAACCCACTATTTTCCGTGATGGTACCCTTTTGAGTTTCGACCAATTTTGTTGTTTTTTGAATTTCTCTTAAATCAGAACTCTGTTATCGATGAAATAAATTTTGCATGCTTCCGTACTAGATCAAATATCTTTTATAAACATTCTTACTGTAAATACAGTATAGAATGAGCATCGTTATCCCATGTATATCAGATATTACAGACCTTTTTCCGAAATGGTTCTTTCTTAGGTTCGCGCAGTTTCGTAGTTTTGTCAATATCTCATCACTCGCAGCTTTGTTTTTAGTGAAATTAGTTTTATTGTGATTCTAACTCGCCATATATTAGGGGAGTAATGTTAATATAATATATGTTTTTGGAACCAAAATCCACTATTTTCCGTGATGGTACCCCTTTGAGTTTCGACCAATTTTGTTGTTTTTTGAATTTCTCCTAAATCGGAACTTTGTTTTCGATGAAATAAATTGTGTATGCTTCCGTACTAGATCAAATATCTTTTATAAACATTCTTACTGTAAATACAGTATAGAATGAGCGTCGGTATCCCATGTATATCAAATATTGCAGACGTTTATCCGAGATGGTTCTTACTTATGTTCGCGCAGCTTCGTAGTTTTGTCAATATCTCATCACTCGCAACTTTGTTTTCAGTGAAATTAGTTTTATTGTGATTCTAACTCGCTATATATTAGGGGAGTAATGTTAATATAATATATATTTTTGAAACCAAAATTCACTATTTTCCGTGATGGTACCCCTTTGAGTTTCGACCAATTTTGTTGTTTTTTAAATTTCTCCTAAATCGGAACTCTGTTTTCAATGAAATAAATTGTGTATGCTTCCGTACTAGATCAAATATCTTCTATAAACATCATTACTGAAAATACAGTATAGAATGAGCGTCGTTATCCAATGTATATCAGATATTACAGACGTTTTTCCGAGATGGTTCTTTCTTAGGTTCGCGCAGCTTCGTAGTTTTGTCAATATCTAATCACTCGCAGCTTTGTTTTTAGTGAAATTAGTTTTTATGTGATTCTTACTCGCTATATATTAGAGGAGTAATGTTAATATAATATATATTTTTAGAACCAAAACCCACTATTTTCCGTGATGGTACCCCTTTGAGTTTCGGCCAATTTTGTTGTTTTTTGAATTTCTCTTAAATCGGAACTCTGTTATCGATGAAATAAATTTTGTATGCTTCTGTATTAGATCAAATATCTTCTATAAACATTATTACTGAAAATACAGTATAGAATAAGCGTCCTTATCCCATGTCTATCAGATATTATAGACCTTTTTCCGAGATGGTTCTTTCTTAGGTTCACGTAGCTTCGTAGTTTTGTCAGTATCTCATCACTCGCAACTTTGTTTTCAGTGAAATTAGTTTTATCGTGATTCTAACTCGCTATATATTAGGGGAGTAATGTTAATATAATATATATTTTTGGAACCAAAATCCACTATTTTCCGTGATGGTACCCCTTTGAGTTTCGACAATTTTTTGTTTTTTGAATTTCTCCTAAATCGGAACTCCGTTATCGATGAAATAAATTGTGTGTGCTTCCGTACTAGATCGAATATCTTCTATAAACATTATTACTGAAAATACAGTATAGAATGAGCGTCGTTATCCCATGTATATCAGATATTACAGACGTTTTTTCGAGATGGTTTTTTCTTAGGTTCGCGTAGCTTCGTAGTTTTGTCAATATCTCATCACTCGCAACTTTGTTTTCAGTGAAATTAATTTTATTGAGATTCTAACTCGCTATATATTAGGGGAGTAATGTTAATATAATATATATTTTTTGAACCAAAATCCACTATTTTCCGTGATGGTACGTACCCCTTTGAGTTTCGACCAATTTTGTTGTTTTTTGAATTTCTCCTAAATCGGAACTCTGTTATCGATGAAATAAATTATGTATGCTTCCGTACTAGATCAAATATCTTCTATAAACATTATTACTGAAAATACAGTATAGAATGAGCGTCGTCATCCAATGTATATCAGATATTACAGACGTTTTTCGAGATGGTTCTTTCTTAGGTTCGCGCAGCTTCGTAGTTTTGTCAATATCTAATCACTCGCAGCTTTGTTTTTAGTGAAATTAGTTTTTATGTGATTCTTACTCGCTATATATTAGGGGAGTAATGTTAATATAATATATATTTTTAGAACCAAAACCCACTATTTTCCGTGATGGTACCCCTTTGAGTTTCGGCCAATTTTGTTGTTTTTTGAATTTCTCTTAAATCGGAACTCTGTTATCGATGAAATAAATTTTGTATGCTTCTGTATTAGATCAAATATCTTCTATAAACATTATTACTGAAAATACAGTATAGAATGAGCGTCCTTATCCCATGTCTATCAGATATTATAGACCTTTTTCCGAGATGGTTCTTTCTTAGGTTCGCGTAGCTTCGTAGTTTTGTCAGTATCTCATCACTCGCAACTTTGTTTTCAGTGAAATTAGTTTTATCGTGATTCTAACTCGCTATATATTAGGGGAGTAATGTTAATATAATATATATTTTTGGAACCAAAATCCACTATTTTCCGTGATGGTACCCCTTTGAGTTTCGACAATTTTTTGTTTTTTGAATTTCTCCTAAATCGGAACTCTGTTATCGATGAAATAAATTGTGTGTGCTTCCGTACTAGATCGAATATCTTCTATAAACATTATTACTGAAAATACAGTATAGAATGAGAGTCGTTATCCCATGTATATCAGATATTACAGACGTTTTTTCGAGATGGTTTTTTCTTAGGTTCGCGTAGCTTCGTAGTTTTGTTAATATCTCATCACTCGCAACTTTATTTTCAGTGAAATTAATTTTATTGAGATTCTAACTCGCTATATATTAGGGGAGTAATGTTAATATAATATATATTTTTTGAACCAAAATCCACTATTTTCCGTGATGGTACGTACCCCTTTGAGTTTCGACCAATTTTGTTGTTTTTTGAATTTCTCCTAAATCGGAACTCTGTTATCGATGAAATAAATTGTGTATGCTTCCGTACTAGATCAAATATCTTCTATAAACATTATTACTGAAAATACAGTATAGAATGAGCGTCGTCATCCAATGTATATCAGATATTACAGACGTTTTTCCGAGATGGTTCTTTCTTAGGTTCGCTCAGCTTCGTAGTTTTGTCAATATCTAATCACTCGCATCTTTGTTTTTAGTGAAATTAGTTTTATTGTGATTCTTACTCGCTATATATTAGGGGAGTAATGTTAATATAATATATATTTTTAGAACCAAAACCCACTATTTTCCGTGATGGTACCCCTTTGAGTTTCGACCAATTTTGTTGTTTTTTGAATTTCTCTAAAATCAGAACTCTGTTATCGATGAAATAAATTTTGCATGCTTCCGTACTAGATCAAATATCTTTTATAAACATTCTTACTGTAAATACAGTATAGAATGAGCATCGTTATCCCATGTATATCAGATATTACAGACCTTTTTCCGAGATGGTTCTTTCTTAGGTTCGCGCAGTTTCGTAGTTTTGTCAATATCTCATCACTCGTAGCTTTGTTTTTAGTGAAATTAGTTTTATTGTGATTCTAACTCGCCATATATTAGGGGAGTAATGTTAATATAATATATGTTTTTGGAACCAAAATCCACTATTTTCCGTGATGGTACGTACCCCTTTGAGTTTCGACCAATTTTGTTGTTTTTTGAATTTCTCCTAAATCGGAACTTTGTTTTCGATGAAATAAATTGTGTATGATTCCGTACTAGATCAAATATCTTTTATAAACATTCTTACTGTAAATACAGTATAGAATGAGCGTCGGTATCCCATGTACATCAAATATTGCAGACGTTTATCCGAGATGGTTCTTACTTATGTTCGCGCAGCTTCGTAGTTTTGTCAATATCTCATCACTCGCAACTTTGTTTTCAGTGAAATTAGTTTTATTGTGATTCTAACTCGCTATATATTAGGGGAGTAATGTTAATATAATATATATTTTTGGAACCAAAATTCACTATATTCCGTGATGGTACCCCTTTGAGTTTCGACCAATTTTGTTGTTTTTTAAATTTCTCCTAAATCGGAACTCTGTTTTCAATGAAATATATTGTGTATGCTTCCGTACTAGATCAAATATCTTCTATAAACATCATTACTGAAAATACAGTATAGAATGAGCGTCGTTATCCAATGTATATCAGATATTACAGACGTTTTTCCGAGATGGTTCTTTCTTAGGTTCGCGCAGCTTCGTAGTTTTGTCAATATCTAATCACTCGCAGCTTTGTTTTTAGTGAAATTAGTTATTATGTGATTCTTACTCGCTATATATTAGGGGAGTAATGTTAATATAATATATATTTTTAGAACCAAAACCCACTATTTTCCGTGATGGTACCCCTTTGAGTTTCGACCAATTTTGTTGTTTTTTGAATTTCTCTTAAATCAGAACTCTGTTATCGATGAAATAAATTTTGCATGCTTCCGTACTAGATCAAATATCTTTTATAAACATTCTTACTGTAAATACAGTATAGAATGAGCATCGTTATCCCATGTATATCAGATATTACAGACCTTTTTCCGAGATGGTTCTTTCTTAGGTTCGCGCAGTTTCGTAGTTTTGTCAATATCTCATCACTCGTAGCTTTGTTTTTAGTGAAATTAGTTTTATTGTGATTCTAACTCGCCATATATTAGGGGAGTAATGTTAATATAATATATGTTTTTGGAACCAAAATCCACTATTTTCCGTGATGGTACCCCTTTGAGTTTCGACCAATTTTGTTGTTTTTTGAATTTCTCCTAAATCGGAACTTTGTTTTCGATGAAATAAATTGTGTATGCTTCCGTACTAGATCAAATATCTTTTATAAACATTCTTACTGTAAATACAGTATAGAATGAGCGTCGGTATCCCATGTATATCAAATATTGCAGACGTTTATCCGAGATGGTTCTTACTTATGTTCGCGCAGCTTCGTAGTTTTGTCAATTACACATCACTCGCAACTTTGTTTTCAGTGAAATTAGTTTTATTGTGATTCTAACTCGCTATATATTAGGGGAGTAATGTTAATATAATATGTATTTTTGGAACCAAAATTCACTATATTCCGTGATGGTACCCCTTTGAGTTTCGACCAATTTTGTTGTTTTTTAAATTTCTCCTAAATCGGAACTCTGTTTTCAATGAAATATATTGTGTATGCTTCCGTACTAGATCAAATATCTTCTATAAACATCATTACTGAAAATACAGTATAGAATGAGCGTCGTTATCCAATGTATATCAGATATTACAGACGTTTTTCCGAGATGGTTCTTTCTTAGGTTCGCGCAGCTTCGTAGTTTTGTCAATATCTAATCACTCGCAGCTTTGTTTTTAGTGAAATTAGTTATTATGTGATTCTTACTCGCTATATATTAGGGGAGTAATGTTAATATAATATATATTTTTAGAACCAAAACCCACTATTTTCCGTGATGGTACCCCTTTGAGTTTCGGCCAATTTTGTTGTTTTTTGAATTTCTCCTAAATCGGAACTCTGTTATCGATGAAATAAATTTTGTATGCTTCCGTATTAGATCAAATATCTTCTATAAACATTATTACTGAAAATACAGTATAGAATGAGCGTCCTTATCCCATGTCTATCAGATATTATAGACCTTTTTCCGAGATGGTTCTTTCTTAGGTTCGCGTAGCTTCGTAGTTTTGTCAGTATCTCATCACTCGCAACTTTGTTTTCAGTGAAATTAGTTTTATTGTGATTCTAACTCGCTATATATTAGGGGAGTAATGTTAATATAATATATATTTTTGGAACCAAAATCCACTATTTTCTGTGATGGTACCCCTTTGAGTTTCGACAATTTTTTGTTTTTTGAATTTCTCCTAAATCGGAACTCTGTTATCGATGAAATAAATTGTGTGTGCTTCCGTACTAGATCGAATATCTTCTATAAACATTATTACTGAAAATACAGTATAGAATGAGAGTCGTTATCCCATGTATATCAGATATTACAGACGTTTTTTCGAGATGGTTTTTTCTTAGGTTCGCGTAGCTTCGTAGTTTTATCAATATCTCATCACTCGCAACTTTGTTTTCAGTGAAATTAATTTTATTGAGATTCTAACTCGCTATATATTAGGGGAGTAATGTTAATATAATATATATTTTTTGAACCAAAATCCACTATTTTCCGTGATGGTACGTACCCCTTTGAGTTTCGACCAATTTTGTTGTTTTTTGAATTTCTCCTAAATCGGAACTCTGTTATCGATGAAATAAATTGTGTATGCTTCCGTACTAGATCAAATATCTTCTATAAACATTATTACTGAAAATACAGTATAGAATGAGCGTCGTCATCCAATGTATATCAGATATTACAGACATTTTTCCGAGATGGTTCTTTCTTAGGTTCGCTCAGCTTCGTAGTTTTGTCAATATCTAATCACTCGCATCTTTGTTTTTAGTGAAATTAGTTTTATTGTGATTCTTACTCGCTATATATTAGGGGAGTAATGTTAATATAATATATATTTTTAGAACCAAAACCCACTATTTTCCGTGATGGTACCCCTTTGAGTTTCGACCAATTTTGTTGTTTTTTAAATTTCTCTTAAATCAGAACTCTGTTATCGATGAAATAAATTTTGCATGCTTCCGTACTAGATCAAATATCTTTTATAAACATTCTTACTGTAAATACAGTATAGAATGAGCATCGTTATCCCATGTATATCAGATATTGCAGACCTTTTTCCGAGATGGTTCTTTCTTAGGTTCACGCAGTTTCGTAGTTTTGTCAATATCTCATCACTCGCAGCTTTGTTTTTAGTGAAATTAGTTTTATTGTTATTATAACTCGCCATATATTAGGGGAGTAATGTTAATATAATATATGTTTTTGGAACCAAAATCCACTATTTTCCGTGATGGTACCCCTTTGAGTTTCGACCAATTTTGTTGTTTTTTGAATTTCTCCTAAATCGGAACTTTGTTTTCGATGAAATAAATTATGTATGCTTCCGTACTAGATCAAATATCTTTTATAAACATTCTTACTGTAAATACAGTATAGAATGAGCGTCGGTATCCCATGTATATCAAATATTGCAGACGTTTATCCGAGATGGTTCTTACTTATGTTCGCGCAGCTTCGTAGTTTTGTCAATATCTCATCACTCGCAACTTTGTTTTCAGTGAAATTAGTTTTATTGTGATTCTAACTCGCTATATATTAGGGGAGTAATGTCAATATAACATATATTTTTGGAACCAAAATTCACTATTTTCCGTGATGGTACCCCTTTGAGTTTCGACCAATTTTGTTGTTTTTTAAATTTCTCCTAAATCGGAACTCTGTTTTCAATGAAATAAATTGTGTATGCTTCCGTACTAGATCAAATATATTCTATAAACATCATTACTGAAAATACAGTATAGAATGAGCGTCGTTATCCAATGTATATCAGATATTACAGACGTTTTTCTGAGATGGTTCTTTCTTAGGTTCGCGCAGCTTCGTAGTTTTGTCAATATCTAATCACTCGCAGCTTTGTTTTTAGTGAAATTAGTTTTTATGTGATTCTTACTCGCTATATATTAGGGGAGTAATGTTAATATAATATATATTTTTAGAACCAAAACCCACTATTTTCCGTGATGGTACCCCTTTGAGTTTCGGCCAATTTTGTTGTTTTTTGAATTTCTCCTAAATCGGAACTCTGTTATCGATGAAATAAATTTTGTATGCTTCCGTATTAGATCAAATATCTTCTATAAACATTATTACTGAAAATACAGTATAGAATGAGCGTCCTTATCCCATGTCTATCAGATATTATAGACCTTTTTCCGAGATGGTTCTTTCTTAGGTTCGCGTAGCTTCGTAGTTTTGTCAGTATCTCATCACTCGCAACTTTGTTTTCAGTGAAATTAGTTTTATTGTGATTCTAACTCGCTATATATTAGGGGAGTAATGTTAATATAATATATATTTTTGGAACCAAAATCCACTATTTTCCGTGATGGTACCCCTTTGAGTTTCGACAATTTTTTGTTTTTTGAATTTCTCCTAAATCGGAACTCTGTTATCGATGAAATAAATTGTGTGTGCTTCCGTACTAGATCGAATATCTTCTATAAACATTATTACTGAAAATACAGTATAGAATGAGAGTCGTTATCCCATGTATATCAGATATTACAGACGTTTTTTCGAGATGGTTTTTTCTTAGGTTCGCGTAGCTTCGTAGTTTTGTCAATATCTCATCACTCGCAACTTTGTTTTCAGTGAAATTAATTTTATTGAGATTCTAACTCGCTATATATTAGGGGAGTAATGTTAATATAATATATATTTTTTGAACCAAAATCCACTATTTTCCGTGATGGTACGTACCCCTTTGAGTTTCGACCAATTTTGTTGTTTTTTGAATTTCTCCTAAATCGGAACTCTGTTATCGATGAAATAAATTGTGTATGCTTCCGTACTAGATCAAATATCTTCTATAAACATTATTACTGAAAATACAGTATAGAATGAGCGTCGTCATCCAATGTATATCAGATATTACAGACGTTTTTCCGAGATGGTTCTTTCTTAGGTTCGCTCAACTTCGTAGTTTTGTCAATATCTAATCACTCGCATCTTTGTTTTTAGTGAAATTAGTTTTATTGTGATTCTTACTTGCTATATATTAGGAGAGTGATGTTAAAATAATATATGTTTTTATAACCAAAATCCACTATTTTCCGTGATGGTACCCCTTTGAGTTTCGACCAATTTTGTTGTTTTTTGAATTTCTCCTAAATCGGAACTTTGTTTTCGAAGAAATAAATTGTGTATGCTTCCGTACTAGATCAAATATCTTTTATAAACATTCTTATTTGAAATACAGTATAGAATGAGCGTCGGTATCCCATGTATATCAAATATTACAGACGTTTTTCCGAGATGGTTCTTTCTTATGTTCGCGCAGCTTCGTAGTTTTGTCAATATCTCATCACTCGCAGCTTTGTTTTCAGTGAAATTAGTTTTATTGTGATTCTAACTCGTTATATATTAGGGGAGTAATATTAATATAATATATATTTTTGGAACCAAAATCCACTATTTTCCGTGATGGTAACCCTTTGAGTTTCGACCAATTTTGTTGTTTTTTGAATTTCTCATAAATCGGAACTCTGTTATCGATGAAATAAATTGTGTATGCTTCCGTACTAGATCAAATATCTTCTAAAAACATTATTACTGAAAATACAGTATAAAATGAGCGTCCTAATCCCATGTATATCAGATATTACAAACCTTTTTCCGAGATGGTTCTTTGTTAGGTTCGCGTAGCTTCGTAGTATTGTCAATATCTCATCACTCGCAACTTTGTTTTCAGTGTAATTAGTTTTATTGTGATTCTAACTCGCTATATATTAGGGGAGTAACGTTAATATAATATATATATTTGGAACCAAAATCCACTATTTTCCGTGATGGTACCCCTTTGAGTTTCGACCAATTTTGTTGTTTTTTGAATTTCTCCTAAATCGGAACTCTGTTATCGATGACATAAAATTTGTATGCTTCCGTACTAGATCAAATATCTTCTATAAACATTATTACTGAAAATACAGTATAGAATGAGCGTCCTTATCCCATGTCTATCAGATATTATAGACCTTTTTCCGAGATGGTTCTTTCTTAGGTTCGCGCAACTTCGTAGTATTGTCAATATCTCATCACTCGCAGCTTTGTTTTTAGTGAAATTAGTTTTATTGTGATTCTAACTCGCCATATATTAGGGGAGTAATGTTAATATAATATATGTTTTTGGAACCAAAATCCACTATTTTCCGTGATGGTACCCCTTTGAGTTTCGACCTATTTTGTTGTTTTTTGAATTTCTCCTAAATCGGAACTCTGTTTTCAATGAAATAAATTGTGTATGCTTCCGTACTAGATCAAATATCTTCTATAAACATTATTACTGAATATACAGTATAGAATGAGCGTCGGTATCCCATGTATATAAAATATTGCAGACGTTTATCCGAGATGGTTCTTACTTATGTTCGCGCAGCTTCGTAGTTTTGTCAATATCTCATCACTCGCAACTTTGTTTTCAGTGAAATTAGTTTTATTGTGATTCTAACTCGCTATATATTAGGGGAGTAATGCTAATATAATATATATTTTTGGAACCCAAATTCACTATTTTCCGTGATGGTACCCGTTTGAGTTTCGACCAATTATGTTTTTTTTTGAATTTCTCCTAAATCGGAACTCTGTTTTCAATGAAATAAATTGTGTATGCTTCCATACTAGATCAAATATCTTCTATAAACATCATTACTGAAAATACAGTATAGAATGAGCGTCGTTATCCCATGTCTATCAGATATTATAGACCTTTTTCCGAGATGGTTCTTTCTTAGGTTCGCGTAGCTTCGTAGTTTTGTCAGTATCTCATCACTCGCAAATTTGTTTTCAGTGAAATTAGTTTTATTGTGATTCTAACTTGCTATATATTAGGGGAGTAATATTAATATAATATATATTTTTGGAACCAAAATCCACTATTTTCCGTGTTGGTACCCCTTTGAGTTTCGACCAATTTTGTTGTTTTTTGAATTTCTCCTAAATCGGAACTTTGTTTTCGATGAACTAAATTGTGTATGCTTCCGTACTAGATCAAATATCTTTTATAAACATTCTTACTATAAATACAGTATAGAATGAGCGTCCCCATGTATATCAAATATTACAGACGTTTATCCGAGATGGTTCTTACTTATGTTCGCGCAGCTTCGTAGTTTTGTCAATATCTCATCACTCGCAACTTTGTTTTCAGTGAAATTAGTTTTATTGTGATTCTAACTCGCTATATATTAGGGGAGTAATGTTAATATAATATATATTTTTGGAACCAAAATTCACTATTTTCCGTGATGGTACCCCTTTGATTTTCGACCAATTTTGTTGTTTTTTAAATTTCTCCTAAATCGGAACTCTGTTTTCAATGAAATAAATTGTGTATGCTTCCGTACTAGATCAAATATCTTCTATAAACATCATTACTGAAAATACAGTATAGAATGAGCGTCGTTATCCAATCTATATCAGATATTACAGACGTTTTTCCGAGATGGTTCTTTCTTAGGTTCGCGCAGCTTCGTAGTTTTGTCAATATCTAATCACTCACAGCTTTGTTTTTAGTGAAATTAGTTTTATTATGATTCTTACTCGCTATATATTAGGGGAGTAATGTTAATATAATATATATTTTTAGAACCAAAATCCACTATTTTCCGTGATGGTACCCCTTTGAGTTTCGACCAATTTTGTTGTTTTTTGAATTTCTCCTAAATCGGAACTCTGTTATCGATGAAATAAATTTTGTATGCTTCCGTACTAGATCAAATATCTCCTATAAACATTATTACTGAAAATATAGTATAGAATGAGCGTCGTTATCCCATGTATATCAGATATTACAGACCTTTTTACGAGATGGTTCATTCTTAGTTTCGTGCAGCTTCGTAATTTTGTCAATATCTCATCACTCGCAGCTTTGTTTTTAGTGAAATTAGTTTTATTGTGATTCTAACTCACTATATATTAGGGGAGAAATGGTAATATAATATATATTTTTGGAACCAAAATCCACTATTTTACGCGATGGTACCCCTTTGAGTTTCGACCAATTATTGTTATTTTTTGAATTTCTCCTAAATCGGAACTCTATTTTCGATGAAATAAATTGTGTATGCTTCCGTACTAGATCAAATATCTTCTATAAACATTATTACTGAAAATACAGTATAGAATGAGCGTCGTTATCCCATGTATATCAGACATTACAGACCTTTTTCCGAGATGGTTCTTTCTTATGCTCGCGCAGCTTCATAGTTTTGTCAATATCTCATCACTCGCAGCTTTGTTTTTAATGAAATTAGTTTTATTGTGATTCTTACTCGCTATATATTAGGGGAGTAATGTTAATATAATATATATTTGGAACCAAAATTCACTATTTTCCGTGATGGTACCCCTTTGAGTTTCGACCTATTTTGTTGTTTTTTGAATTTCTCCTAAATCGGAACTCTGTTTTCAATGAAATAAATTGTGTATGCTTCCATACCTGACCAAATATATTCTATAAACATTATTACTGAAAATACAGTATAGAATGAGCGTCCTTATCCCATGTCTATCAGATATTATAGACCTTTTTCCGAGATGGTTCTTTCTTAGGTTCGCGTAGCTTCGTAGTTTTGTCAGTATCTCATCACTCGCAACTTTGTTTTCAGTGAAATTAGTTTTATTGTGATTCTAACTCGCCATATATTAGGGGAGTAATGTTAATATAATATATGTTTTTGGAACCAAAATCCACTATTTTCCGTGTTGGTACCCCTTTGAGTTTCGACCAATTTTGTTGTTTTTTCAATTTCTCCTAAATCGGAACTTTGTTTTCGATGAACTAAATTGTGTATGCTTCCGTACTAGATCAAATATCTTTTATAAACATTCTTACTATAAATACAGTATAGAATGAGCGTCGGTATCCCATGTATATCAAATATTACAGACGTTTTTCCGAGATGGTTCTTTCTTAGGTTCGCGCAGCTTCGTAGTTTTGTCAATATATAATCACTCGCAGCTTTGTTTTTAGTGAAATTAGTTTTATTGTGATTCTTACTCGCTATATATTAGGGGAGTAATGTTAATATAATATATATTTTTAGAACCAAAACCCACTATTTTCCGTGATGGTACCCCTTTGAGTTTCGACCAATTATTGTTATTTTTTGAATTTCTCCTAAATCGGAACTCTGTTATCGATGAAATAAATTGTGTATGCTTCCGTACTAGATCAAATATCTTCTATAAATATTATTACTGAAAATACAGTATAGAATGAGCGTCGTTATTCCATGTATATAAGATATTACATACCTTTTTCCGAGATGGTTCTTTCTTATGCTCGCGCAGCTTCGTAGTTTTGTCAATATCTCAGCACTCGCAACTTTGTTTTTAGTGAAATTGGTTTTATTGTGATTCTAACGCGCTATATATTAGGGGAGTAATGTTAATATAATATATATTTGGAACCAAAATTCACTATTTTCCGTGATGGTACCCCTTCGAGTTTCGACCTATTTTGTTGTTTTTTGAATTTCTCCTAAATCAGAACTCTGTTTTCAATGAAATAAATTGTGTATGCTTCCGTCCTAGATCAAATATCTTCTATAAACATTATTACTGAAAATACAGTATAGAATGAGCATCGTTATCCCATGTATATCAGATATTACAAACCTTTTTACGAGATGGTTCTTTTTTAGGTTCACGCAGCTTCATAATTTTGTCAATATCTCATCACTCGCAGCTTTGTTTTTATTGAAATTAGTTTTATTGTGATTCTAACTCGCCATATATTAGGGGAGTAATGTTAATATAATATATGTTTTTGGAACCAAAATCCACTATTTTCCGTATTGGTGCCCCTTTGAGTTTCGACCAATTTTGTTGTTTTTTGAATTTCTCCTAAATCGGAACTTTGTTTTCGATGAAATAAATTGTGTATGCTTCCGTACTAGATCAAATATCTTTTATAAACATTCTTATTTGAAATACAGTATAGAATGAGCGTCGGTATCCCATGTATATCAAATATTACAGACGTTTTTCCGAGATGGTTCTTTCTTATGTTCGCGCAGCTTCGTAGTTTTGTCAATATCTCATCACTCGCAGCTTTGTTTTCAGTGAAATTAGTTTTATTGTGATTCTAACTCGCTATATATTAGGGGAGTAATGTTAATATAATATATATTTTTGGAACCAAAATCCACTATTTTCCGTGATGGTAACCCTTTGAGTTTCGACCAATTTTATTGTTTTTTGAATTTCTCATAAATCGGAACTCTGTTATCGATGAAATAAATTGTGTATGCTTCCGTACTAGATCAAATATCTTCTAAAAACATTATTACTGAAAATACAGTATAAAATGAGTGTCCTAATCCCATGTATATCAGATATTACAAACCTTTTTCCGAGATGGTTCTTTGTTAGGTTCGCGTAGCTTCGTAGTATTGTCAATATCTCATCACTCGCAACTTTGTTTTCAGTGAAATTAGTTTTATTGTGATTCTAACTCGCTATATATTAGGGGAGTAACGTTAATATAATATATATATTTGGAACCAAAATCCACTATTTTCCGTGATGGTACCCCTTTGAGTTTCGACCAATTTTGTTGTTTTTTGAATTTCTCCTAAATCGGAACTCTGTTATCGATGAAATAAATTTTGTATGCTTCCGTACTAGATCAAATATCTTCTATAAACATTATTACTGAAAATACAGTATAGAATGAGCGTCCTTATCCCATGTCTATCAGATATTATAGACCTTTTTCCGAGATGGTTCTTTCTTAGGTTCGCGCAACTTCGTAGTATTGTCAATATCTCATCACTCGCAGCTTTGTTTTTAGTGAAATTAGTTTTATTGTGATTCTAACTCGCCATATATTAGGGGAGTAATGTTAATATAATATATGTTTTTGGAACCAAAATCCACTATTTTCCGTGATGGTACCCCTTTGAGTTTCGACCTATTTTGTTGTTTTTTGAATTTCTCCTAAATCGGAACTCTGTTTTCAATGAAATAAATTGTGTATGCTTCCGTACTAGATCAAATATCTTCTATAAACATTATTACTGAATATACAGTATAGAATGAGCGTCGGTATCCCATGTATATAAAATATTGCAGACGTTTATCCGAGATGGTTCTTACTTATGTTCGCGCAGCTTCGTAGTTTTGTCAATATCTCATCACTCGCAACTTTGTTTTCAGTGAAATTAGTTTTATTGTGATTCTAACTCGCTATATATTAGGGGAGTAATGCTAATATAATATATATTTTTGGAACCCAAATTCACTATTTTCCGTGATGGTACCCGTTTGAGTTTCGACCAATTATGTTTTTTTTTGAATTTCTCCTAAATCGGAACTCTGTTTTCAATGAAATAAATTGTGTATGCTTCCGTACTAGATCAAATATCTTCTATAAACATCATTACTGAAAATACAGTATAGAATGAGCGTCGTTATCCCATGTCTATCAGATATTATAGACCTTTTTCCGAGATGGTTCTTTCTTAGGTTCGCGTAGCTTCGTAGTTTTGTCAGTATCTCATCACTCGCAAATTTGTTTTCAGTGAAATTAGTTTTATTGTGATTCTAACTTGCTATATATTAGGGGAGTAATATTAATATAATATATATTTTTGGAACCAAAATTCACTATTTTCCGTGATGGTACCCCTTTGAGTTTCGACCAATTTTGTTGTTTTTTGAATTTCTCCTAAATCGGAACTCTGTTTTCAATGAAATAAATTGTGTATGCTTCCGTACTAGATCAAATATCTTCTATAAACATCATTACTGAAAAGACAGTATAGAATGAGCGTCGTTATCCCATGTATATCAGATATTACAGACGTTTTTCCGAGATGGTTCTTTCTTAGGTTCGCGCAGCTTCGTAGTTTTGTCAATATCTCATCACTCGCAGCTTTGTTTTTAATGAAATTAGTTTTATTGTGATTCTAACTCGCCATATATTAGGGGAGTAATGTTAATATAATATATGTTTTTGGAACCAAAATCCACTATTTTCCGTGTTGGTACCCCTTTGAGTTTCGACCAATTTTGTTGTTTTTTGAATTTCTCCTAAATCGGAACTTTGTTTTCGATGAACTAAATTGTGTATGCTTCCGTACTAGATCAAATATCTTTTATAAACATTCTTACTATAAATACAGTATAGAATGAGCGTCCCCATGTATATCAAATATTACAGACGTTTATCCGAGATGGTTCTTACTTATGTTCGCGCAGCTTCGTAGTTTTGTCAATATCTCATCACTCGCAACTTTGTTTTCAGTGAAATTAGTTTTATTGTGATTCTAACTCGCTATATATTAGGGGAGTAATGTTAATATAATATATATTTTTGGAACCAAAATTCACTATTTTCCGTGATGCCCTTTGATTTTCGACCAATTTTGTTGTTTTTTAAATTTCTCCTAAATCGGAACTCTGTTTTCAATGAAATAAATTGTGTATGCTTCCGTACTAGATCAAATATCTTCTATAAACATCATTACTGAAAATACAGTATAGAATGAGCGTCGTTATCCAATCTATATCAGATATTACAGACGTTTTTCCGAGATGGTTCTTTCTTAGGTTCGCGCAGCTTCGTAGTTTTGTCAATATCTAATCACTCGCAGCTTTGTTTTTAGTGAAATTAGTTTTATTATGATTCTTACTCGCTATATATTAGGGGAGTAATGTTATTATAATATATATTTTTAGAACCAAAATCCACTATTTTCCGTGATGGTACCCCTTTGAGTTTCGACCAATTTTGTTGTTTTTTGAATTTCTCCTAAATCGGAACTCTGTTATCGATGAAATAAATTTTGTATGCTTCCGTACTAGATCAAATATCTCCTATAAACATTATTACTGAAAATATAGTATAGAATGAGCGTCGTTATCCCATGTATATCAGATATTACAGACCTTTTTACGAGATGGTTCATTCTTAGTTTCGTGCAGCTTCGTAATTTTGTCAATATCTCATCACTCGCAGCTTTGTTTTTAGTGAAATTAGTTTTATTGTGATTCTAACTCACTATATATTAGGGGAGAAATGGTAATATAATATATATTTTTGGAACCAAAATCCACTATTTTACGCGATGGTACCCCTTTGAGTTTCGACCAATTATTGTTATTTTTTGAATTTCTCCTAAATCGGAACTCTATTTTCGATGAAATAAATTGTGTATGCTTCCGTACTAGATCAAATATCTTCTATAAACATTATTACTGAAAATACAGTATAGAATGAGCGTCGTTATCCCATGTATATCAGACATTACAGACCTTTTTCCGAGATGGTTCTTTCTTATGCTCGCGCAGCTTCATAGTTTTGTCAATATCTCATCACTCGCAGCTTTGTTTTTAATGAAATTAGTTTTATTGTGATTCTTACTCGCTATATATTAGGGGAGTAATGTTAATATAATATATATTTGGAACCAAAATTCACTATTTTCCGTGATGGTACCCCTTTGAGTTTCGACCTATTTTGTTGTTTTTTGAATTTCTCCTAAATCGGAACTCTGTTTTCAATGAAATAAATTGTGTATGCTTCCGTACCTGACCAAATATATTCTATAAACATTATTACTGAAAATACAGTATAGAATGAGCGTCGTTATCCCATGTATATCAGATATTACAGACCTTTTTCCGAGATGGTTCTTTCTTAGGTTCGCGCAGCTTCGTAGTTTTGTCAATATCTCATCACTCGCAGCTTTGTTTTTAGTGAAATTAGTTTTATTGTGATTCTAACTCGCCATATATTAGGGGAGTAATGTTAATATAATATATGTTTTTGGAACAAAAATCCACTATTTTCCGTGTTGGTACCCCTTTGAGTTTCGACCTATTTTATTGTTTTTTGAATTTCTCCTAAATCGGAACTCTGTTTTCAATGAAATAAATTGTGTATGCTTCCGTACTAGATCAAATATCTTCTATAAACATTATTACTGAATATACAGTATAGAATGAGCGTCGGTATCCCATGTATATAAAATATTGCAGACGTTTATCCGAGATGGTTCTTACTTATGTTCGCGCAGCTTCGTAGTTTTGTCAATATCTCATCACTCGCAACTTTGTTTTCAGTGAAATTAGTTTTATTGTGATTCTAACTCGCTATATATTAGGGGAGTAATGCTAATATAATATATATTTTTGGAACCCAAATTCACTATTTTCCGTGATGGTACCCGTTTGAGTTTCGACCAATTATGTTTTTTTTTGAATTTCTCCTAAATCGGAACTCTGTTTTCAATGAAATAAATTGTGTATGCTTCCGTACTAGATCAAATATCTTCTATAAACATCATTACTGAAAATACAGTATAGAATGAGCGTCGTTATCCCATGTCTATCAGATATTATAGACCTTTTTCCGAGATGGTTCTTTCTTAGGTTCGCGTAGCTTCGTAGTTTTGTCAGTATCTCATCACTCGCAAATTTGTTTTCAGTGAAATTAGTTTTATTGTGATTCTAACTTGCTATATATTAGGGGAGTAATATTAATATAATATATATTTTTGGAACCAAAATTCACTATTTTCCGTGATGGTACCCCTTTGAGTTTCGACCAATTTTGTTGTTTTTTGAATTTCTCCTAAATCGGAACTCTGTTTTCAATGAAATAAATTGTGTATGCTTCCGTACTAGATCAAATATCTTCTATAAACATCATTACTGAAAAGACAGTATAGAATGAGCGTCGTTAGCCCATGTATATCAGATATTACAGACGTTTTTCCGAGATGGTTCTTTCTTAGGTTCGCGCAGCTTCGTAGTTTTGTCAATATCTCATCACTCGCAGCTTTGTTTTTAATGAAATTAGTTTTATTGTGATTCTAACTCGCCATATATTAGGGGAGTAATGTTAATATAATATATGTTTTTGGAACCAAAATCCACTATTTTCCGTGTTGGTACCCCTTTGAGTTTCGACCAATTTTGTTGTTTTTTGAATTTCTCCTAAATCGGAACTTTGTTTTCGATGAACTAAATTGTGTATGCTTCCGTACTAGATCAAATATCTTTTATAAACATTCTTACTATAAATACAGTATAGAATGAGCGTCCCCATGTATATCAAATATTACAGACGTTTATCCGAGATGGTTCTTACTTATGTTCGCGCAGCTTCGTAGTTTTGTCAATATCTCATCACTCGCAACTTTGTTTTCAGTGAAATTAGTTTTATTGTGATTCTAACTCGCTATATATTAGGGGAGTAATGTTAATATAATATATATTTTTGGAACCAAAATTCACTATTTTCCGTGATGCCCTTTGATTTTCGACCAATTTTGTTGTTTTTTAAATTTCTCCTAAATCGGAACTCTGTTTTCAATGAAATAAATTGTGTATGCTTCCGTACTAGATCAAATATCTTCTATAAACATCATTACTGAAAATACAGTATAGAATGAGCGTCGTTATCCAATCTATATCAGATATTACAGACGTTTTTCCGAGATGGTTCTTTCTTAGGTTCGCGCAGCTTCGTAGTTTTGTCAATATCTAATCACTCGCAGCTTTGTTTTTAGTGAAATTAGTTTTATTATGATTCTTACTCGCTATATATTAGGGGAGTAATGTTATTATAATATATATTTTTAGAACCAAAATCCACTATTTTCCGTGATGGTACCCCTTTGAGTTTCGACCAATTTTGTTGTTTTTTGAATTTCTCCTAAATCGGAACTCTGTTATCGATGAAATAAATTTTGTATGCTTCCGTACTAGATCAAATATCTCCTATAAACATTATTACTGAAAATATAGTATAGAATGAGCGTCGTTATCCCATGTATATCAGATATTACAGACCTTTTTACGAGATGGTTCATTCTTAGTTTCGTGCAGCTTCGTAATTTTGTCAATATCTCATCACTCGCAGCTTTGTTTTTAGTGAAATTAGTTTTATTGTGATTCTAACTCACTATATATTAGGGGAGAAATGGTAATATAATATATATTTTTGGAACCAAAATCCACTATTTTACGCGATGGTACCCCTTTGAGTTTCGACCAATTATTGTTATTTTTTGAATTTCTCCTAAATCGGAACTCTATTTTCGATGAAATAAATTGTGTATGCTTCCGTACTAGATCAAATATCTTCTATAAACATTATTACTGAAAATACAGTATAGAATGAGCGTCGTTATCCCATGTATATCAGACATTACAGACCTTTTTCCGAGATGGTTCTTTCTTATGCTCGCGCAGCTTCATAGTTTTGTCAATATCTCATCACTCGCAGCTTTGTTTTTAATGAAATTAGTTTTATTGTGATTCTTACTCGCTATATATTAGGGGAGTAATGTTAATATAATATATATTTGGAACCAAAATTCACTATTTTCCGTGATGGTACCCCTTTGAGTTTCGACCTATTTTGTTGTTTTTTGAATTTCTCCTAAATCGGAACTCTGTTTTCAATGAAATAAATTGTGTATGCTTCCGTACCTGACCAAATATATTCTATAAACATTATTACTGAAAATACAGTATAGAATGAGCGTCGTTATCCCATGTATATCAGATATTACAGACCTTTTTCCGAGATGGTTCTTTCTTAGGTTCGCGCAGCTTCGTAGTTTTGTCAATATCTCATCACTCGCAGCTTTGTTTTTAGTGAAATTAGTTTTATTGTGATTCTAACTCGCCATATATTAGGGGAGTAATGTTAATATAATATATGTTTTTGGAACAAAAATCCACTATTTTCCGTGTTGGTACCCCTTTGAGTTTCGACCTATTTTATTGTTTTTTGAATTTCTCCTAAATCGGAACTCTGTTTTCAATGAAATAAATTGTGTATGCTTCCGTACTAGATCAAATATCTTCTATAAACATTATTACTGAATATACAGTATAGAATGAGCGTCGGTATCCCATGTATATAAAATATTGCAGACGTTTATCCGAGATGGTTCTTACTTATGTTCGCGCAGCTTCGTAGTTTTGTCAATATCTCATCACTCGCAACTTTGTTTTCAGTGAAATTAGTTTTATTGTGATTCTAACTCGCTATATATTAGGGGAGTAATGCTAATATAATATATATTTTTGGAACCCAAATTCACTATTTTCCGTGATGGTACCCGTTTGAGTTTCGACCAATTATGTTTTTTTTTGAATTTCTCCTAAATCGGAACTCTGTTTTCAATGAAATAAATTGTGTATGCTTCCGTACTAGATCAAATATCTTCTATAAACATCATTACTGAAAATACAGTATAGAATGAGCGTCGTTATCCCATGTCTATCAGATATTATAGACCTTTTTCCGAGATGGTTCTTTCTTAGGTTCGCGTAGCTTCGTAGTTTTGTCAGTATCTCATCACTCGCAAATTTGTTTTCAGTGAAATTAGTTTTATTGTGATTCTAACTTGCTATATATTAGGGGAGTAATATTAATATAATATATATTTTTGGAACCAAAATTCACTATTTTCCGTGATGGTACCCCTTTGAGTTTCGACCAATTTTGTTGTTTTTTGAATTTCTCCTAAATCGGAACTCTGTTTTCAATGAAATAAATTGTGTATGCTTCCGTACTAGATCAAATATCTTCTATAAACATCATTACTGAAAAGACAGTATAGAATGAGCGTCGTTAGCCCATGTATATCAGATATTACAGACGTTTTTCCGAGATGGTTCTTTCTTAGGTTCGCGCAGCTTCGTAGTTTTGTCAATATCTCATCACTCGCAGCTTTGTTTTTAATGAAATTAGTTTTATTGTGATTCTAACTCGCCATATATTAGGGGAGTAATGTTAATATAATATATGTTTTTGGAACCAAAATCCACTATTTTCCGTGTTGGTACCCCTTTGAGTTTCGACCAATTTTGTTGTTTTTTGAATTTCTCCTAAATCGGAACTTTGTTTTCGATGAACTAAATTGTGTATGCTTCCGTACTAGATCAAATATCTTTTATAAACATTCTTACTATAAATACAGTATAGAATGAGCGTCCCCATGTATATCAAATATTACAGACGTTTATCCGAGATGGTTCTTACTTATGTTCGCGCAGCTTCGTAGTTTTGTCAATATCTCATCACTCGCAACTTTGTTTTCAGTGAAATTAGTTTTATTGTGATTCTAACTCGCTATATATTAGGGGAGTAATGTTAATATAATATATATTTTTGGAACCAAAATTCACTATTTTCCGTGATGCCCTTTGATTTTCGACCAATTTTGTTGTTTTTTAAATTTCTCCTAAATCGGAACTCTGTTTTCAATGAAATAAATTGTGTATGCTTCCGTACTAGATCAAATATCTTCTATAAACATCATTACTGAAAATACAGTATAGAATGAGCGTCGTTATCCAATCTATATCAGATATTACAGACGTTTTTCCGAGATGGTTCTTTCTTAGGTTCGCGCAGCTTCGTAGTTTTGTCAATATCTAATCACTCGCAGCTTTGTTTTTAGTGAAATTAGTTTTATTATGATTCTTACTCGCTATATATTAGGGGAGTAATGTTATTATAATATATATTTTTAGAACCAAAATCCACTATTTTCCGTGATGGTACCCCTTTGAGTTTCGACCAATTTTGTTGTTTTTTGAATTTCTCCTAAATCGGAACTCTGTTATCGATGAAATAAATTTTGTATGCTTCCGTACTAGATCAAATATCTCCTATAAACATTATTACTGAAAATATAGTATAGAATGAGCGTCGTTATCCCATGTATATCAGATATTACAGACCTTTTTACGAGATGGTTCATTCTTAGTTTCGTGCAGCTTCGTAATTTTGTCAATATCTCATCACTCGCAGCTTTGTTTTTAGTGAAATTAGTTTTATTGTGATTCTAACTCACTATATATTAGGGGAGAAATGGTAATATAATATATATTTTTGGAACCAAAATCCACTATTTTACGCGATGGTACCCCTTTGAGTTTCGACCAATTATTGTTATTTTTTGAATTTCTCCTAAATCGGAACTCTATTTTCGATGAAATAAATTGTGTATGCTTCCGTACTAGATCAAATATCTTCTATAAACATTATTACTGAAAATACAGTATAGAATGAGCGTCGTTATCCCATGTATATCAGACATTACAGACCTTTTTCCGAGATGGTTCTTTCTTATGCTCGCGCAGCTTCATAGTTTTGTCAATATCTCATCACTCGCAGCTTTGTTTTTAATGAAATTAGTTTTATTGTGATTCTTACTCGCTATATATTAGGGGAGTAATGTTAATATAATATATATTTGGAACCAAAATTCACTATTTTCCGTGATGGTACCCCTTTGAGTTTCGACCTATTTTGTTGTTTTTTGAATTTCTCCTAAATCGGAACTCTGTTTTCAATGAAATAAATTGTGTATGCTTCCGTACCTGACCAAATATATTCTATAAACATTATTACTGAAAATACAGTATAGAATGAGCGTCGTTATCCCATGTATATCAGATATTACAGACCTTTTTCCGAGATGGTTCTTTCTTAGGTTCGCGTAGCTTCGTAGTTTTGTCAGTATCTCATCACTCGCAAATTTGTTTTCAGTGAAATTAGTTTTATTGTGATTCTAACTTGCTATATATTAGGGGAGTAATATTAATATAATATATATTTTTGGAACCAAAATTCACTATTTTCCGTGATGGTACCCCTTTGAGTTTCGACCAATTTTGTTGTTTTTTGAATTTCTCCTAAATCGGAACTCTGTTTTCAATGAAATAAATTGTGTATGCTTCCGTACTAGATCAAATATCTTCTATAAACATCATTACTGAAAAGACAGTATAGAATGAGCGTCGTTAGCCCATGTATATCAGATATTACAGACGTTTTTCCGAGATGGTTCTTTCTTAGGTTCGCGCAGCTTCGTAGTTTTGTCAATATCTCATCACTCGCAGCTTTGTTTTTAATGAAATTAGTTTTATTGTGATTCTAACTCGCCATATATTAGGGGAGTAATGTTAATATAATATATGTTTTTGGAACCAAAATCCACTATTTTCCGTGTTGGTACCCCTTTGAGTTTCGACCAATTTTGTTGTTTTTTGAATTTCTCCTAAATCGGAACTTTGTTTTCGATGAACTAAATTGTGTATGCTTCCGTACTAGATCAAATATCTTTTATAAACATTCTTACTATAAATACAGTATAGAATGAGCGTCCCCATGTATATCAAATATTACAGACGTTTATCCGAGATGGTTCTTACTTATGTTCGCGCAGCTTCGTAGTTTTGTCAATATCTCATCACTCGCAGCTTTGTTTTTAGTGAAATTAGTTTTATTGTGATTCTAACTCGCTATATATTAGGGGAGTAATGTTAATATAATATATATTTTTGGAACCAAAATTCACTATTTTCCGTGATGCCCTTTGATTTTCGACCAATTTTGTTGTTTTTTAAATTTCTCCTAAATCGGAACTCTGTTTTCAATGAAATAAATTGTGTATGCTTCCGTACTAGATCAAATATCTTCTATAAACATCATTACTGAAAATACAGTATAGAATGAGCGTCGTTATCCAATCTATATCAGATATTACAGACGTTTTTCCGAGATGGTTCTTTCTTAGGTTCGCGCAGCTTCGTAGTTTTGTCAATATCTAATCACTCGCAGCTTTGTTTTTAGTGAAATTAGTTTTATTATGATTCTTACTCGCTATATATTAGGGGAGTAATGTTATTATAATATATATTTTTAGAACCAAAATCCACTATTTTCCGTGATGGTACCCCTTTGAGTTTCGACCAATTTTGTTGTTTTTTGAATTTCTCCTAAATCGGAACTCTGTTATCGATGAAATAAATTTTGTATGCTTCCGTACTAGATCAAATATCTCCTATAAACATTATTACTGAAAATATAGTATAGAATGAGCGTCGTTATCCCATGTATATCACATATTACAGACCTTTTTACGAGATGGTTCATTCTTAGTTTCGTGCAGCTTCGTAATTTTGTCAATATCTCATCACTCGCAGCTTTGTTTTTAGTGAAATTAGTTTTATTGTGATTCTAACTCACTATATATTAGGGGAGAAATGGTAATATAATATATATTTTTGGAACCAAAATCCACTATTTTACGCGATGGTACCCCTTTGAGTTTCGACCAATTATTGTTATTTTTTGAATTTCTCCTAAATCGGAACTCTATTTTCGATGAAATAAATTGTGTATGCTTCCGTACTAGATCAAATATCTTCTATAAACATTATTACTGAAAATACAGTATAGAATGAGCGTCGTTATCCCATGTATATCAGACATTACAGACCTTTTTCCGAGATGGTTCTTTCTTATGCTCGCGCAGCTTCATAGTTTTGTCAATATCTCATCACTCGCAGCTTTGTTTTTAATGAAATTAGTTTTATTGTGATTCTTACTCGCTATATATTAGGGGAGTAATGTTAATATAATATATATTTGGAACCAAAATTCACTATTTTCCGTGATGGTACCCCTTTGAGTTTCGACCTATTTTGTTGTTTTTTGAATTTCTCCTAAATCGGAACTCTGTTTTCAATGAAATAAATTGTGTATGCTTCCGTACCTGACCAAATATATTCTATAAACATTATTACTGAAAATACAGTATAGAATGAGCGTCATTATCCCATGTATATCAGATATTACAGACCTTTTTCCGAGATGGTTCTTTCTTAGGTTCGCGCAGCTTCGTAGTTTTGTCAATATCTCATCACTCGCAGCTTTGTTTTTAGTGAAATTAGTTTTATTGTGATTCTAACTCGCCATATATTAGGGGAGTAATGTTAATATAATATATGTTTTTGGAACCAAAATCCACTATTTTCTGTGTTGGTACCCCTTTGAGTTTCGACCAATTTTGTTGTTTTTTCAATTTCTCCTAAATCGGAACTCTGTTTTCAATGAAATAAATTGTGTATGCTTCCGTACTAGATCAAATAACTTCTATAAACATAATTACTGAAAATACAGTATAGAATGAGTGTCGTTATCCAATGTATATCAGATATTACAGACGTTTTTCCGAGATGGTTCTTTCTTAGGTTCGCGCAGCTTCGTAGTTTTGTCAATATCTAATCACTCGCAGCTTTGTTTTTATTGAAATTAGTTTTATTGTGATTCTTACTCGCTATATATTAGGGGAGTAATGTTAATATAATATATATTTTTAGAACCAAAACCCACTATTTTCCGTGATGGTACCCCATTGAGTTTCGACCAATTATTGTTATTTTTTGAATTTCTCCTAAATCGGAACTCTGTTATCGATGAAATAAATTGTGTATGCTTCCGTACTAGATCAAATATCTTCTATAAATATTATTACTGAAAATACAGTATAGAATGAGCGTCGTTATTCCATGTATATCAGATATTACATACCTTTTTCCGAGATGGTTCTTTCTTATGCTCGCGCAGCTTCGTAGTTTTGTCAATATCTCAGCACTCGCAGCTTTGTTTTTAGTGAAATTGGTTTTATTGTGATTCTAACGCGCTATATATTAGGGGAGTAATGTTAATATAATATATATTTGGAACCAAAATTCACTATTTTCCGTGATGGTACCCCTTCGAGTTTCGACCTATTTTGTTGTTTTTTGAATTTCTCCTAAATCAGAACTCTGTTTTCAATGAAATAAATTGTGTATGCTTCCGTCCTAGATCAAATATCTTCTATAAACATTATTACTGAAAATACAGTATAGAATGAGCATCGTTATCCCATGTATATCAGATATTACAAACCTTTTTACGAGATGGTTCTTTTTTAGGTTCACGCAGCTTCATAATTTTGTCAATATCTCATCACTCGCAGCTTAGTTTTTATTGAAATTAGTTTTATTGTGATTCTAACTCGCCATATATTAGGGGAGTAATGTTAATATAATATATGTTTTTGGAACCAAAATCCACTATTTTCCGTACTAGATCAAATAAATTGTGTATGCTTCCGTACTAGATCAAATATCTTTTATAAACATTCTTACTATAAATACAGTATAGAATGAGCGTCGGTATCCCATGTATATCAAATATTACAGACGTTTATCCGAGATGGTTCTTACTTATGTTCGCGCAGCTTCGTAGTTTTGTCAATATCTCATCACTCGCAACTTTGTTTTCAGTGAAATTAGTTTTATTGTGATTCTAACTCGCTATATATTAGGGGAGTAATGTTAATATAATATATAATTTTGGAACCAAAATTCACTATTTTCCGTGATGGTACCCCTTTGAGTTTCGACAAATTTTGTTGTTTTTTGAATTTCTCCTAAATCGGAACTTTGTTTTCGATGAAATAAATTGTGTATGCTTCCGTACTAGATCAAATATCTTTTATAAACATTCTTACTTGAAATACAGTATAGAATGAGCATCGGTATCCCATGTATATCAAATATTACAGACGTTTTTCCAAGATGGTTCTTACTTATGTTCGCGCAGCTTCGTAGTTTTGTCAATATCTCATCATTCGCAACTTTGTTTTCAGTGAAATTAGTTTTATTGTGATTCTAACTCGCTATATATTAGGGGAGTAATGTTAATATAAGATATATTTTTGGAACCAAAATTCACTATTTTCCGTGATGGTACCCCTTTGAGTTTCGACCAATTTTGTTGTTTTTTGAATTTCTCCTAAATCGGAACTCTGTTATCGATGAAATAAATTTTGTATGCTTCCGTACTAGATCAAATATCTTTTATAAACATTATTACTGAAAATACAGTATAGAATGAGCGTCCTTATCCCATGTCTATCAGATATTATACACCTTTTTCCGAGATGGTTCTTTCTTAGGTTCGCGTAGCTTCGTAGTTTTGTCAGTATCTCATCACTCACAACTTTGTTTTCAGTGAAATTAGTTTTATTGTGATTCTAACTCGCTATATATTAGGGGAGTAATATTAATATAATATATATTTTTGGAACCAAAATTCACTATTTTCCGTGATGGTACCCCTTTGAGTTTCGACCAATTTGGTTGTTTTTTGAATTTCTCCTAAATCGGAACTCTGTTTTCAATGAAATAAATTGTGTATGCTTCCGTACTAGATCAAATATCTTCTATAAACATCATTACTGAAAATACATTATAGAATGAGCGTCGTTATCCCATGTCAATCAGATATTATAGACCTTTTTCCGAGATGGTTCATTCTTAGGTTCGCGTAGCTTCGTAGTTTTGTCAGTATCTCATGACTCGCAACTTTGTTTTCAGTGAAATTAGTTTTATTGTGATTTTAACTCGCTATATATTAGGGGAGTAATGCTAATATAATATATATTTTTGGAACCAAAATTCACTATTTTCCATGATGGTACCCGTTTGAGTTTCGACCAATTTTGTTTTTTGTTTTGAATTTCTCCTAAATCGAAACTCTGTTTTCAATGAAATAAATTGTGTATGCTTCCGTACTAGATCAAATATCTTCTATAAACATCATTACTGAAAATACAGTATAGAATGAGCGTCGTTATCCCATGTCAATCAGATATTATAGACCTTTTTCCGAGATGGTTCATTCTTAGGTTCACGTAGCTTCGTAGTTTTGTCAGTATCTCATCACTCGCAACTTTGTTTTCAGTGAAATTAGTTTTATTGTGATTCTAATCGCTACATATTAGGGGAGTAATATTAATATAATATATATTTTTGGAACCAAAATTCACTATTTTCCGTGATGGTACCCCTTTGAGTTTCGACCAATTTTGTTGTTTTTTGAATTTCTCCTAAATCGGAACTTAGTTTTCGATGAAATAAATTGTGTATGCTTCCGTACTAGATCAAATATCTTCTATAAACATCATTACTGAAAATACAGTATAGAATGAGCGTCGTTATCCCATGTATATCAGATATTACAGACGTTTTTCCGAGATGGTTCTTTCTTAGGTTCGCGCAGCTTCGTAGTTTTGTCAATATCTCATCACTCGCAGCTTTGTTTTTAATGAAATTAGTTTTATTGTGATTCTAACTCGCCATATATTAGGGGAGTAATGTTAATATAATATATGTTTTTGGAACCAAAATCCACTATTTTCCGTGTTGGTACCCCTTTGAGTTTCGACCAATTTTGTTGTTTTTGCAATTTCTCCTAAATCGGAACTTTGTTTTCGATGAACTAAATTGTGTATGCTTCCGTACTAGATCAAATATCTTTTATAAACATTCTTACTATAAATACCCTATAGAATGAGCGTCGGTATCCCATGTATATCATATATTACAGACGTTTATCCGAGATGGTTCTTACTTATGTTCGCGCAGCTTCGTAGTTTTATCAATATCTCATAACTCGCAACTTTGTTTTTAGTGAAATTGGTTTTATTGTGATTCTAACGCGCTATATATTAGGGGAGTAATGTTAATATAATATATATTTGGAACCAAAATTCACTATTTTCCGTGATGGTACCCCTTTGAGTTTCGACCTATTTTGTTGTTTTTTGAATTTCTCCTAAATCAGAACTCTGTTTTCAATGAAATAAATTGTGTATGCTTCCGTCCTAGATCAAATATCTTCTATAAACATTATTACTGAAAATACAGTATAGAATGAGCGTCGTTATCCCATGTATATCAGATATTACAAACCTTTTTACGAGATGGTTCTTTTTTAGGTTCACGCAGCTTCATAATTTTGTCAATATCTCATCATTCGCAGCTTTGTTTTTATTGAAATTAGTTTTATTGTGATTCTAACTCGCCATATATTAGGGGAGTAATGTTATTATAATATATGATTTTGGAACCAAAATCCACTATTTTCCGTGTTGGTGCCCCTTTGAGTTTCGACCAATTTTGTTGTTTTTTGAATTTATCCTAAATCGGAACTTTGTTTTCGATGAACTAAATTGTGTATGCTTCCGTACTAGATCAAATATATTTTATAAACATTCTTACTATAAATACAGTATAGAATGAGCGTCGGTATCCCATGTATGTCAAATATTACAGACGTTTATCCGAGATGGTTCTTACTTATGTTCGCGCAGCTTCGTAGTTTTGTCAATATCTCATCACTCGCAACTTTGTTTTCAGTGAAATTAGTTTTATTGTGATTCTAACTCGCTATATATTAGGGGAGTAATGTTAATATAATATATATTTTTGGAACCAAAATTCACTATTTTCCGTGATGGTACCCCTTTGAGTTTCGACCAATTATTGTTATTTTTTAAATTTCTCCTAAATCGGAACTCTGTTTTCAATGAAATAAATTGTGTATGCTTCCGTACTAGATCAAATATCTTCTATAAACATAATTACTGAAAATACAGTATAGAATGAGTGTCGTTATCCAATGTATATCAGATATTACAGACGTTTTTCCGAGATGGTTCTTTCTTAGGTTCGCGCAGCTTCGTAGTTTTGTCAATATCTAATCACTCGCAGCTTTGTTTTTAGTGAAATTAGTTTTATTGTGATTCTTACTCGCTATATATTAGGGGAGTAATGTTAATATAATATATATTTTTAGAACCAAAACCACTATTTTCCGTGATGGTACCCCTTTGAGTTTCGACCAATTATTGTTATTTTTTGAATTTCTCCTAAATCGGAACTCTGTTATCGATGAAATAAATTGTGTATGCTTCCGTACTAGATCAAATATCTTCTATAAATATTATTACTGAAAATACAGTATAGAATGAGCGTCGTTATTCCATGTATATCAGATATTACAGACCTTTTTCCGAGATGGTTCTTTCTTATGCTCGCGCACCTTCGTAGTTTTATCAATATCTCATCACTCGCAGCTTTGTTTTTAGTGAAATTAGTTTTATTGTGATTCTAACGCGCTATATATTAGGGGAGTAATGTTAATATAATATATATTTGGAACCAAAATTCACTATTTTCCGTGATGGTACCCCTTTAAGTTTCGACCTATTTTGTTGTTTTTTGAATTTCTCCTAAATCAGAACTCTGTTTTCAATGAAATAAATTGTGTATGCTTCCGTACTAGATCAAATATCTTCTATAAACATTATTACTGAAAATACAGTATAGAATGAGCGTCGTTATCCCATGTATATCAGATATTACAGACCTTTTTACGAGATGGTTCTTTCTTAGGTTCACGCAGCTTCATAATTTTGTCAATATCTCATCACTCGCAGCTTTGTTTTTATTGAAATTAGTTTTATTGTGATTCTAACTCGCCATATATTAGGGGAGTAATGTTAATATAATATATGTTTTTGGACCCAAAATCCACTATTTTCCGTGTTGGTGCCCCTTTGAGTTTCGACCAATTTTGTTGTTTTTTGAATTTCTCCTAAATCGGAACTTTGTTTTCGATGAACTAAATTGTGTATGCTTCCGTACTAGATCAAATATCTTTTATAAACATTCTTACTATAAATACAGTATAGAATGAGCGTCGGTATCCCATGTATATCAAATTTTACAGACGTTTATCCGAGATGGTTCTTACTTATGTTCGCGCAGCTTCGTAGTTTTGTCAATATCTCATCACTCGCAACTTTGTTTTCAGTGAAATTAGTTTTATTGTGATTCTAACTCGCTATATATTAGGGGAGTAATGTTAATATAATATATATTTTTGGAACCAAAATTCACTATTTTCCGTGATGGTACCCCTTTGAGTTTCGACCAATTATTGTTATTTTTTAAATTTCTCCTAAATCGGAACTCTGTTTTCAATGAAATAAATTGTGTATGCTTCCGTACTAGATCAAATATCTTCTATAAACATAATTACTGAAAATACAGTATAGAATGAGTGTCGTTATCCAATGTATATCAGATATTACAGACGTTTTTCCGAGATGGTTCTTTCTTAGGTTCGCGCAGCTTCGTAGTTTTGTCAATATCTAATCACTCGCAGCTTTGTTTTTAGTGAAATTAGTTTTATTGTGATTCTTACTCGCTATATATTAGGGGAGTAATGTTAATATAATATATATTTTTAGAACCAAAACCACTATTTTCCGTGATGGTACCCCTTTGAGTTTCGACCAATTATTGTTATTTTTTGAATTTCTCCTAAATCGGAACTCTGTTATCGATGAAATAAATTGTGTATGCTTCCGTACTAGATCAAATATCTTCTATAAATATTATTACTGAAAATACAGTATAGAATGAGCGTCGTTATTCCATGTATATCAGATATTACAGACCTTTTTCCGAGATGGTTCTTTCTTATGCTCGCGCACCTTCGTAGTTTTATCAATATCTCATCACTCGCAGCTTTGTTTTTAGTGAAATTAGTTTTATTGTGATTCTAACGCGCTATATATTAGGGGAGTAATGTTAATATAATATATATTTGGAACCAAAATTCACTATTTTCCGTGATGGTACCCCTTTAAGTTTCGACCTATTTTGTTGTTTTTTGAATTTCTCCTAAATCAGAACTCTGTTTTCAATGAAATAAATTGTGTATGCTTCCGTACTAGATCAAATATCTTCTATAAACATTATTACTGAAAATACAGTATAGAATGAGCGTCGTTATCCCATGTATATCAGATATTACAGACCTTTTTACGAGATGGTTCTTTCTTAGGTTCACGCAGCTTCATAATTTTGTCAATATCTCATCACTCGCAGCTTTGTTTTTATTGAAATTAGTTTTATTGTGATTCTAACTCGCCATATATTAGGGGAGTAATGTTAATATAATATATGTTTTTGGACCCAAAATCCACTATTTTCCGTGTTGGTGCCCCTTTGAGTTTCGACCAATTTTGTTGTTTTTTGAATTTCTCCTAAATCGGAACTTTGTTTTCGATGAACTAAATTGTGTATGCTTCCGTACTAGATCAAATATCTTTTATAAACATTCTTACTATAAATACAGTATAGAATGAGCGTCGGTATCCCATGTATATCAAATATTACAGACGTTTATCCGAGATGGTTCTTACTTATGTTCGCGCAGCTTCGTAGTTTTGTCAATATCTCATCACTCGCAACTTTGTTTTCAGTGAAATTAGTTTTATTGTGATTCTAACTCGCTATATATTAGGGGAGTAATGTTAATATAATATATATTTTTGGAACCAAAATTCACTATTTTCCGTGATGGTACCCCTTTGAGTTTCGACCAATTTTGTTGTTTTTTAAATTTCTCCTAAATCGGAACTCTGTTTTCAATGAAATAAATTGTGTATGCTTCCGTACTAGATCAAATATCTTCTATAAACATAATTACTGAAAATACAGTATAGAATGAGTGTCGTTATCCAATGTATATCAGATATTACAGACGTTTTTCCGAGATGGTTCTTTCTTAGGTTCGCGCAGCTTCGTAGTTTTGTCAATATCTAATCACTCGCAGCTTTGTTTTTAGTGAAATTAGTTTTATTGTGATTCTTACTCGCTATATATTAGGGGAGTAATGTTAATATAATATATATTTTTAAAACCAAAACCCACTATTTTCCGTGATGGTACCCCTTTGAGTTTCGACCAATTATTGTTATTTTTTGAATTTCTCCTAAATCGGAACTCTGTTATCGATGAAATAAATTGTGTATGCTTCCGTACTAGATCAAATATCTTCTATAAATATTATTACTGAAAATACAGTATAGAATGAGCGTCGTTATTCCATGTATATCAGATATTACAGACCTTTTTCCGAGATGGTTCTTTCTTATGCTCGCGCACCTTCGTAGTTTTATCAATATCTCATCACTCGCAGCTTTGTTTTTAGTGAAATTAGTTTTATTGTGATTCTAACGCGCTATATATTAGGGGAGTAATGTTAATATAATATATATTTGGAACCAAAATTCACTATTTTCCGTGATGGTACCCCTTTGAGTTTCGACCTATTTTGTTGTTTTTTGAATTTCTCCTAAATCAGAACTCTGTTTTCAATGAAATAAATTGTGTATGCTTCCGTACTAGATCAAATATCTTCTATAAACATTATTACTGAAAATACAGTATAGAATGAGCGTCGTTATCACATGTATATCAGATATTACAGACCTTTTTACGAGATGGTTCTTTCTTAGGTTCGCGCAGCTTCATAATTTTGTCAATATCTCATCACTCGCAGCTTTGTTTTTATTTAAATTAGTTTTATTGTGATTTTAACTCGCCATATATTAGGGGAGTAATGTTAATATAATATATGTTTTTGGAACCAAAATCCACTATTTTCCGTGTTGGTGCCCCTTTGAGTTTCGACCAATTTTGTTGTTTTTTGAATTTCTCCTAAATCGGAACTTTGTTTTCGATGAACTAAATTGTGTATGCTTCCGTACTAGATCAAATATCTTTTATAAACATTCTTACTATAAATACAGTATAGAATGAGCGTCGGTATCCCATGTATATCAAATATTACAGACGTTTATCCGAGATGGTTCTTACTTATGTTCGCGCAGCTTCGTAGTTTTGTCAATATCTCATCACTCGCAACTTTGTTTTCAGTGAAATTAGTTTTATTGTGATTCTAACTCGCTATATATTAGGGGAGTAATGTTAATATAATATATATTTTTGGAACCAAAATTCACTATTTTCCGTGATGGTACCCCTTTGAGTTTAGACCAACTTTGTTATTTTTTGAATTTCTCCTAAATCGGAACTCTATTTTCGATGAAATAAATTGTGTATGCTTTCGTACTAGATCAAATATCTTCTATAAATATTATTACTGAAAATACAGTATAGAATGAGCGTCCTTATCCCATGTCTATCAGATATTATAGACCTTTTTCCGAGATGGTTTTTCTTAGGTTCGCGTAGCTTCGTAGTTTTGTCAGTATCTCATCACTCGCAACTTTGTTTTCAGTGAAATTAGTTTTATTGTGATTCTAACTCGCTATATATTAGGGGAGTAATGTTAATATAATATATATTTTTGGAACCAAAATTCACTATTTTCCGTGATGGTACCCCTTTGAGTTTCGACCAATTTTGTTGTTTTTTGAATTTCTCCTAAATCAGAACTCTTTTTTCAATGAAATAAATTGTGTATGCTTCCGTACTAGATCAAATATCTTCTATGAACATCATTACTGAAAATACAGTATAGAATGAGCGTCGTTATCCAATTTATATCAGATATTACAGACGTTTTTCCGAGATGGTTCTTTCTTAGGTTCGCGCAGCTTCGTAGTTTTGTCAATATCTCATCACTCGCAGCTTTGTTTTTAGTGAAATTAGTTTTATTGTGATTCCAACTCGCCATATATTAGGGGAGTAATGTTAATATAATATATGTTTTTGAAACCAAAATCCACTATTTTCCGTGATGGTACCCCTTTGAGTTTCGACCAATTTTGTTATTTTTTGAATTTCTCCTAAATCGGAACTCTTTTTTCAATGAAATAAATTGTGTATGCTTCCGTACTAGATCAAATATCTTCTATGAACATCATTACTGAAAATACAGTATAGAATGAGCGTCGTTATCCAATGTATATCAGATAGTACAGACGTTTTTACGAGATGGTTCTTTCTTAGGTTCGCGTAGCTTCATAATTTTGTCAATATCTCATCACTCGCAGCTTTGTTTTTATTGAAATTAGTTTTATTGTGATTCTAACTCGCCATATATTAGGGGAGTAATGTTAATATAATATATGTTTTTGGAACCAAAATCCACTATTTTCCGTGTTGGTGCCCCTTTGAGTTTCGACCAATTTTGTTGTTTTTTGAATTTCTCCTAAATCGGAACTCTGTTATCGATGAAATAAATTTTGTATGCTTCCGTACTAGATCAAATATCTTTTATAAACATTATTACTGAAAATACAGTATAGAATGAGCGTCCTTATCCCATGTCTATCAGATATTATAGACCTTTTTCCGAGATGGTTTTTCTTAGGTTCGCGTAGCTTCGTAGTTTTGTCAGTATCTCATCACTCGCAACTTTGTTTTCATTGAAATTAGTTTTATTGTGATTCTAACTCGCTATATATTAGGGGAGTAATGTTAATATAATATATATTTTTGGAACCAAAATTCACTATTTTCCGTGATGGTACCCCTTTGAGTTTCGACCAATTTTGTTGTTTTTTAAATTTCTCCTAAATCGGAACTCTGTTTTCAATGAAATAAATTGTGTATGCTTCCGTACTAGATCAAATATCTTCTATAAACATAATTACTGAAAATACAGTATAGAATGAGTGTCGTTATCCAATGTATATCAGATATTACAGACGTTTTTCCGAGATGGTTCTTTCTTAGGTTCGCGCAGCTTCGTAGTTTTGTTAATATCTAATCACTCGCAGCTTTGTTTTTAGTGAAATTAGTTTTATTGTGATTCTTACTCGCTATATATTAGGGGAGTAATGTTAATATAATATATATTTTTAGAACCAAAACCCACTATTTTCCGTGATGGTACCCTTTTGAGTTTCGACCAATTTTGTTGTTTTTTGAATTTCTCTTAAATCAGAACTCTGTTATCGATGAAATAAATTTTGCATGCTTCCGTACTAGATCAAATATCTTTTATAAACATTCTTACTGTAAATACAGTATAGAATGAGCATCGTTATCCCATGTATATCAGATATTACAGACCTTTTTCCGAAATGGTTCTTTCTTAGGTTCGCGCAGTTTCGTAGTTTTGTCAATATCTCATCACTCGCAGCTTTGTTTTTAGTGAAATTAGTTTTATTGTGATTCTAACTCGCCATATATTAGGGGAGTAATGTTAATATAATATATGTTTTTGGAACCAAAATCCACTATTTTCCGTGATGGTACCCCTTTGAGTTTCGACCAATTTTGTTGTTTTTTGAATTTCTCCTAAATCGGAACTTTGTTTTCGATGAAATAAATTGTGTATGCTTCCGTACTAGATCAAATATCTTTTATAAACATTCTTACTGTAAATACAGTATAGAATGAGCGTCGGTATCCCATGTATATCAAATATTGCAGACGTTTATCCGAGATGGTTCTTACTTATGTTCGCGCAGCTTCGTAGTTTTGTCAATATCTCATCACTCGCAACTTTGTTTTCAGTGAAATTAGTTTTATTGTGATTCTAACTCGCTATATATTAGGGGAGTAATGTTAATATAATATATATTTTTGGAACCAAAATTCACTATTTTCCGTGATGGTACCCCTTTGAGTTTAGACCAACTTTGTTATTTTTTGAATTTCTCCTAAATCGGAACTCTATTTTCGATGAAATAAATTGTGTATGCTTTCGTACTAGATCAAATATCTTCTATAAATATTATTACTGAAAATACAGTATAGAATGAGCGTCCTTATCCCATGTCTATCAGATATTATAGACCTTTTTCCGAGATGGTTTTTCTTAGGTTCGCGTAGCTTCGTAGTTTTGTCAGTATCTCATCACTCGCAACTTTGTTTTCAGTGAAATTAGTTTTATTGTGATTCTAACTCGCTATATATTAGGGGAGTAATGTTAATATAATATATATTTTTGGAACCAAAATTCACTATTTTCCGTGATGGTACCCCTTTGAGTTTCGACCAATTTTGTTGTTTTTTGAATTTCTCCTAAATCAGAACTCTTTTTTCAATGAAATAAATTGTGTATGCTTCCGTACTAGATCAAATATCTTCTATGAACATCATTACTGAAAATACAGTATAGAATGAGCGTCGTTATCCAATTTATATCAGATATTACAGACGTTTTTCCGAGATGGTTCTTTCTTAGGTTCGCGCAGCTTCGTAGTTTTGTCAATATCTCATCACTCGCAGCTTTGTTTTTAGTGAAATTAGTTTTATTGTGATTCCAACTCGCCATATATTAGGGGAGTAATGTTAATATAATATATGTTTTTGAAACCAAAATCCACTATTTTCCGTGATGGTACCCCTTTGAGTTTCGACCAATTTTGTTATTTTTTGAATTTCTCCTAAATCGGAACTCTTTTTTCAATGAAATAAATTGTGTATGCTTCCGTACTAGATCAAATATCTTCTATGAACATCATTACTGAAAATACAGTATAGAATGAGCGTCGTTATCCAATGTATATCAGATAGTACAGACGTTTTTACGAGATGGTTCTTTCTTAGGTTCGCGTAGCTTCATAATTTTGTCAATATCTCATCACTCGCAGCTTTGTTTTTATTGAAATTAGTTTTATTGTGATTCTAACTCGCCATATATTAGGGGAGTAATGTTAATATAATATATGTTTTTGGAACCAAAATCCACTATTTTCCGTGTTGGTGCCCCTTTGAGTTTCGACCAATTTTGTTGTTTTTTGAATTTCTCCTAAATCGGAACTCTGTTATCGATGAAATAAATTTTGTATGCTTCCGTACTAGATCAAATATCTTTTATAAACATTATTACTGAAAATACAGTATAGAATGAGCGTCCTTATCCCATGTCTATCAGATATTATAGACCTTTTTCCGAGATGGTTTTTCTTAGGTTCGCGTAGCTTCGTAGTTTTGTCAGTATCTCATCACTCGCAACTTTGTTTTCATTGAAATTAGTTTTATTGTGATTCTAACTCGCTATATATTAGGGGAGTAATGTTAATATAATATATATTTTTGGAACCAAAATTCACTATTTTCCGTGATGGTACCCCTTTGAGTTTCGACCAATTTTGTTGTTTTTTAAATTTCTCCTAAATCGGAACTCTGTTTTCAATGAAATAAATTGTGTATGCTTCCGTACTAGATCAAATATCTTCTATAAACATAATTACTGAAAATACAGTATAGAATGAGTGTCGTTATCCAATGTATATCAGATATTACAGACGTTTTTCCGAGATGGTTCTTTCTTAGGTTCGCGCAGCTTCGTAGTTTTGTCAATATCTAATCACTCGCAGCTTTGTTTTTAGTGAAATTAGTTTTATTGTGATTCTTACTCGCTATATATTAGGGGAGTAATGTTAATATAATATATATTTTTAGAACCAAAACCCACTATTTTCCGTGATGGTACCCCTTTGAGTTTCGACCAATTATTGTTATTTTTTGAATTTCTCCTAAATCGGAACTCTGTTATCGATGAAATAAATTGTGTATGCTTCCGTACTAGATCAAATATCTTCTATAAATATTATTACTGAAAATACAGTATAGAATGAGCGTCGTTATTCCATGTATATCGGATATTACAGACCTTTTTCCGAGATGGTTCTTTCTTATGCTCGCGCACCTTCGTAGTTTTATCAATATCTCATCACTCGCAGCTTTGTTTTTAGTGAAATTAGTTTTATTGTGATTCTAACGCGCTATATATTAGGGGAGTAATGTTAATATAATATATATTTGGAACCAAAATTCACTATTTTCCGTGATGGTACCCCTTTGAGTTTCGACCTATTTTGTTGTTTTTTGAATTTCTCCTAAATCAGAACTCTGTTTTCAATGAAATAAATTGTGTATGCTTCCGTACTAGATCAAATATCTTCTATAAACATTATTACTGAAAATACAGTATAGAATGAGCGTCGTTATCCCATGTATATCAGATATTACAGACCTTTTTACGAGATGGTTCTTTCTTAGGTTCACGCAGCTTCATAATTTTGTCAATATCTCATCACTCGCAGCTTTGTTTTTATTGAAATTAGTTTTATTGTGATTCTAACTCGCCATATATTAGGGGCGTAATGTTAATATAATATATGTTTTTGGACCCAAAATCCACTATTTTCCGTGTTGGTGCCCCTTTGAGTTTCGACCAATTTTGTTGTTTTTTGAATTTCTCCTAAATCGGAACTTTGTTTTCGATGAACTAAATTGTGTATGCTTCCGTACTAGATCAAATATCTTTTATAAACATTCTTACTATAAATACAGTATAGAATGAGCGTCGGTATCCCATGTATATCAAATATTACAGACGTTTATCCGAGATGGTTCTTACTTATGTTCGCGCAGCTTCGTAGTTTTGTCAATATCTCATCACTCGCAACTTTGTTTTCAGTGAAATTAGTTTTATTGTGATTCTAACTCGCTATATATTAGGGGAGTAATGTTAATATAATATATATTTTTGGAACCAAAATTCACTATTTTCCGTGATGGTACCCCTTTGAGTTTCGACCAATTTTGTTGTTTTTTAAATTTCTCCTAAATCGGAACTCTGTTTTCAATGAAATAAATTGTGTATGCTTCCGTACTAGATCAAATATCTTCTATAAACATAATTACTGAAAATACAGTATAGAATGAGTGTCGTTATCCAATGTATATCAGATATTACAGACGTTTTTCCGAGATGGTTCTTTCTTAGGTTCGCGCAGCTTCGTAGTTTTGTCAATATCTCATCACTCGCAGCTTTGTTTTTAGTGAAATTAGTTTTATTGTGATTCTTACTCGCTATATATTAGGGGAGTAATGTTAATATAATATATATTTTTAGAACCAAAACCCACTATTTTCCGTGATGGTACCCCTTTGAGTTTCGACCAATTATTGTTATTTTTTGAATTTCTCCTAAATCGGAACTCTGTTATCGATGAAATAAATTGTGTATGCTTCCGTACTAGATCAAATATCTTCTATAAATATTATTACTGAAAATACAGTATAGAATGAGCGTCGTTATTCCATGTATATCAGATATTACAGACCTTTTTCCGAGATGGTTCTTTCTTATGCTCGCGCACCTTCGTAGTTTTATTAATATCTCATCACTCGCAGCTTTGTTTTTAGTGAAATTAGTTTTATTGTGATTCTAACGCGCTATATATTAGGGGAGTAATGTTAATATAATATATATTTGGAACCAAAATTCACTATTTTCCGTGATGGTACCCCTTTGAGTTTCGACCTATTTTGTTGTTTTTTGAATTTCTCCTAAATCAGAACTCTGTTTTCAATGAAATAAATTGTGTATGCTTCCGTACTAGATCAAATATCTTCTATAAACATTATTACTGAAAATACAGTATAGAATGAGCGTCGTTATCACATGTATATCAGATATTACAGACCTTTTTACGAGATGGTTCTTTCTTAGGTTCGCGCAGCTTCATAATTTTGTCAATATCTCATCACTCGCAGCTTTGTTTTTATTGAAATTAGTTTTATTGTGATTCTAACTCGCCATATATTAGGGGAGTAATGTTAATATAATATATGTTTTTGGAACCAAAATCCACTATTTTCCGTGTTGGTGCCCCTTTGAGTTTCGACCAATTTTGTTGTTTTTTGAATTTCTCCTAAATCGGAACTTTGTTTTCGATGAACTAAATTGTGTATGCTTCCGTACTAGATCAAATATCTTTTATAAACATTCTTACTATAAATACAGTATAGAATGAGCGTCGGTATCCCATGTATATCAAATATTACAGACGTTTATCCGAGATGGTTCTTACTTATGTTCGCGCAGCTTCGTAGTTTTGTCAATATCTCATCACTCGCAACTTTGTTTTCAGTGAAATTAGTTTTATTGTGATTCTAACTCGCTATATATTAGGGGAGTAATGTTAATATAATATATATTTTTGGAACCAAAATTCACTATTTTCCGTGATGGTACCCCTTTGAGTTTAGACCAACTTTGTTATTTTTTGAATTTCTCCTAAATCGGAACTCTATTTTCGATGAAATAAATTGTGTATGCTTCCGTACTAGATCAAATATCTTCTATAAATATTATTACTGAAAATACAGTATAGAATGAGCGTCCTTATCCCATGTCTATCAGATATTATAGACCTTTTTCCGAGATGGTTTTTCTTAGGTTCGCGTAGCTTCGTAGTTTTGTCAGTATCTCATCACTCGCAACTTTGTTTTCAGTGAAATTAGTTTTATTGTGATTCTAACTCGCTATATATTAGGGGAGTAATGTTAATATAATATATATTTTTGGAACCAAAATTCACTATTTTCCGTGATGGTACCCCTTTGAGTTTCGACCAATTTTGTTGTTTTTTGAATTTCTCCTAAATCAGAACTCTTTTTTCAATGAAATAAATTGTGTATGCTTCCGTACTAGATCAAATATCTTCTATGAACATCATTACTGAAAATACAGTATAGAATGAGCGTCGTTATCCAATTTATATCAGATATTACAGACGTTTTTCCGAGATGGTTCTTTCTTAGGTTCGCGCAGCTTCGTAGTTTTGTCAATATCTCATCACTCGCAGCTTTGTTTTTAGTGAAATTAGTTTTATTGTGATTCCAACTCGCCATATATTAGGGGAGTAATGTTAATATAATATATGTTTTTGAAACCAAAATCCACTATTTTCCGTGATGGTACCCCTTTGAGTTTCGACCAATTTTGTTGTTTTTTGAATTTCTCCTAAATCGGAACTCTTTTTTCAATGAAATAAATTGTGTATGCTTCCGTACTAGATCAAATATCTTCTATGAACATCATTACTGAAAATACAGTATAGAATGAGCGTCGTTATCCAATGTATATCAGATAGTACAGACGTTTTTACGAGATGGTTCTTTCTTAGGTTCGCGTAGCTTCATAATTTTGTCAATATCTCATCACTCGCAGCTTTGTTTTTATTGAAATTAGTTTTATTGTGATTCTAACTCGCCATATATTAGGGGAGTAATGTTAATATAATATATGTTTTTGGAACCAAAATCCACTATTTTCCGTGTTGGTGCCCCTTTGAGTTTCGACCAATTTTGTTGTTTTTTGAATTTCTCCTAAATCGGAACTCTGTTATCGATGAAATAAATTTTGTATGCTTCCGTACTAGATCAAATATCTTTTATAAACATTATTACTGAAAATACAGTATAGAATGAGCGTCCTTATCCCATGTCTATCAGATATTATAGACCTTTTTCCGAGATGGTTTTTCTTAGGTTCGCGTAGCTTCGTAGTTTTGTCAGTATCTCATCACTCGCAACTTTGTTTTCATTGAAATTAGTTTTATTGTGATTCTAACTCGCTATATATTAGGGGAGTAATGTTAATATAATATATATTTTTGGAACCAAAATTCACTATTTTCCGTGATGGTACCCCTTTGAGTTTCGACCAATTTTGTTGTTTTTTGAATTTCTCCTAAATCAGAACTCTTTTTTCAATGAAATAAATTGTGTATGCTTCCGTACTAGATCAAATATCTTCTATGAACATCATTACTTAAAATACAGTATAGAATGAGCGTCGTTATCCAATGTATATCAGATATTACAGACGTTTTTCCGAGATGGTTCTTTCTTAGGTTCGCGCAGCTTCGTAGTTTTGTCAATATCTAATCACTCGCAGCTTTGTTTTTAGTGAAATTAGTTTTATTGTGATTCTTACTCGCTATATATTATGGGAGTAATGTTAATATAATATATATTTTTAGAACCAAAACCCACTATTTTCCGTGATGGTACCCCTTTGAGTTTCGACCAATTTTGTTGTTTTTTGAATTTCTCCTAAATCGGAACTCTGTTTTGGATGAAATAAATTGTGTATGCTTCCGTACTAGATCAAATATCTTCTATAAACATTATTACTGAAAATACAGTATAGAATGAGCGTCGTTATCCCATGTATATCAGATATTACAGACCTTTTTACGAGATTGTTCTTTCTTATGCTCGCGTACCTTCGTAGTTTTGTCAATATCTCATCACTCGCAGCTTTGTTTTTAGTGAAATTAGTTTTATTGTGATTCCAACTCGCCATATATTAGGGGAGTAATGTTAATATAATATATATTTTTAGAACCAAAACCCACTATTTTCCGTGATGGTACCCCTTTGAGTTTCGACCAATTTTGTTGTTTTTTGAATTTCTCCTAAATCGGAACTCTGTTTTGGATGAAATAAATTGTGTATGCTTCCGTACTAGATCAAATATCTTCTATAAACATTATTACTGAAAATACAGTATAGAATGAGCGTCGTTATCCCATGTATATCAGATATTACAGACCTTTTTACGAGATTGTTCTTTCTTATGCTCGCGCACCTTCGTAGTTTTGTCAATATCTCATCACTCGCAGCTTTGTTTTTAGTGAAATTAGTTTTATTGTGATTCTAACGCGCTATATATTAGGGGAGTAATGTTAATATAATATATATTTGGAACCAAAATTCACTATTTTCCGTGATGGTACCCCTTTGAGTTTCGACCAATTTTGTTGTTTTTTGAATTTCTCCTAAATCGGAACTCTGTTATCGATGAAATAAATTTGTATGCTTCCGTACTAGATCAAATATCTTTTATAAACATTATTACTGAAAATACAGTATAGAATGAGCGTCCTTATCCCATGTCTATCAGATATTATAGACCTTTTTCCGAGATGGTTTTTCTTAGGTTCGCGTAGCTTCGTAGTTTTGTCAGTATCTCATCACTCGCAACTTTGTTTTCAGTGAAATTAGTTTTATTGTGATTCTAACTCGCTATATATTAGGGGAGTAATGTTAATATAATATATATTTTTGGAACCAAAATTCACTATTTTCCGTGATGGTACCCCTTTGAGTTTCGACCAATTTTGTTGTTTTTTGAATTTCTCCTAAATCAGAACTCTTTTTTCAATGAAATAAATTGTGTATGCTTCCGTACTAGATCAAATATCTTCTATGAACATCATTACTTAAAATACAGTATAGAATGAGCGTCGTTATCCAATGTATATCAGATATTACAGACGTTTTTCCGAGATGGTTCTTTCTTAGGTTCGCGCAGCTTCGTAGTTTTGTCAATATCTAATCACTCGCAGCTTTGTTTTTAGTGAAATTAGTTTTATTGTGATTCTTACTCGCTATATATTATGGGAGTAATGTTAATATAATATATATTTTTAGAACCAAAACCCACTATTTTCCGTGATGGTACCCCTTTGAGTTTCGACCAATTTTGTTGTTTTTTGAATTTCTCCTAAATCGGAACTCTGTTTTGGATGAAATAAATTGTGTATGCTTCCGTACTAGATCAAATATCTTCTATAAACATTATTACTGAAAATACAGTATAGAATGAGCGTCGTTATCCCATGTATATCAGATATTACAGACCTTTTTACGAGATTGTTCTTTCTTATGCTCGCGTACCTTCGTAGTTTTGTCAATATCTCATCACTCGCAGCTTTGTTTTTAGTGAAATTAGTTTTATTGTGATTCCAACTCGCCATATATTAGGGGAGTAATGTTAATATAATATATATTTTTAGAACCAAAACCCACTATTTTCCGTGATGGTACCCCTTTGAGTTTCGACCAATTTTGTTGTTTTTTGAATTTCTCCTAAATCGGAACTCTGTTTTGGATGAAATAAATTGTGTATGCTTCCGTACTAGATCAAATATCTTCTATAAACATTATTACTGAAAATACAGTATAGAATGAGCGTCGTTATCCCATGTATATCAGATATTACAGACCTTTTTACGAGATTGTTCTTTCTTATGCTCGCGTACCTTCGTAGTTTTGTCAATATCTCATCACTCGCAGCTTTGTTTTTAGTGAAATTAGTTTTATTGTGATTCCAACTCGCCATATATTAGGGGAGTAATGTTAATATAATATATGTTTTTGGAACCAAAACCCACTATTTTCCGTGATGGTACCCCTTTGAGTTTCGACCAATTATTGTTATTTTTTGAATTTCTCCTAAATCGGAACTCTGTTATCGATGAAATAATTTGTGTATGCTTCCGTACTGGATCAAATATCTTCTATATATATTATTACTGAAAATACAGTATAGAATGAGCGTCGTTATCCAATGTATATCAGATAGTACAGACGTTTTTACGAGATGGTTCTTTCTTAGGTTCGCGTAGCTTCATAATTTTGTCAATATCTCATCACTCGCAGCTTTGTTTTTATTGAAATTAGTTTTATTGTGATTCTAACTCGCCATATATTAGGGGAGTAATGTTAATATAATATATGTTTTTGGAACCAAAATCCACTATTTTCCGTGTTGGTGCCCCTTTGAGTTTCGACCAATTTTGTTGTTTTTTGAATTTCTCCTAAATCGGAACTCTGTTATCGATGAAATAAATTTTGTATGCTTCCGTACTAGATCAAATATCTTTTATAAACATTATTACTGAAAATACAGTATAGAATTAGCGTCCTTATCCCATGTCTATCAGATATTATAGACCTTTTTCCGAGATGGTTTTTCTTAGGTTCGCGTAGCTTCGTAGTTTTGTCAGTATCTCATCACTCGCAACTTTGTTTTCATTGAAATTAGTTTTATTGTGATTCTAACTCGCTATATATTAGGGGAGTAATGTTAATATAATATATATTTTTGGAACCAAAATTCACTATTTTCCGTGATGTTGCCCCTTTGAGTTTCGACCAATTTTGTTGTTTTTTGAATTTCTCCTAAATCGGAACTTTGTTTTCGATGAACTAAATTGTGTATGCTTCCGTACTAGATCAAATATCTTTTATAAAACATTCTTACTATAAATACAGTATAGAATGAGCGTCGGTATCCCATGTATATCAAATATTACAGACGTTTATCCGAGATGGTTCTTACTTATGTTCGCGCAGCTTCGTAGTTTTGTCAATATCTCATCACTCACAACTTTGTTTTCAGTGAAATTAGTTTTATTGTGATTCTAACTCGCTATATATTAGGGGAGTAATGTTAATATAATATATATTTTTGGAACCAAAATTCACTATTTTCCGTGATGGTACCCCTTTGAGTTTAGACCAACTTTGTTATTTTTTGAATTTCTCCTAAATCGGAACTCTATTTTCGATGAAATAAATTGTGTATGCTTCCGTACTAGATCAAATATCTTCTATAAATATTATTACTGAAAATACAGTATAGAATGAGCGTCCTTATCCCATGTCTATCAGATATTATAGACCTTTTTCCGAGATGGTTTTTCTTAGGTTCGCGTAGCTTCGTAGTTTTGTCAGTATCTCATCACTCGCAACTTTGTTTTCAGTGAAATTAGTTTTATTGTGATTCTAACTCGCTATATATTAGGGGAGTAATGTTAATATAATATATATTTTTGGAACCAAAATTCACTATTTTCCGTGATGGTACCCCTTTGAGTTTCGACCAATTTTGTTGTTTTTTGAATTTCTCCTAAATCAGAACTCTTTATTCAATGAAATAAATTGTGTATGCTTCCGTACTAGATCAAATATCTTCTATGAACATCATTACTGAAAATACAGTATAGAATGAGCGTCGTTATCCAATTTATATCAGATATTACAGACGTTTTTCCGAGATGGTTCTTTCTTAGGTTCACGCAGCTTCGTAGTTTTGTCAATATCTCATCACTCGCAGCATTGTTTTTAGTGAAATTAGTTTTATTGTGATTCCAACTCGCCATATATTAGGGGAGTAATGTTAATATAATATATGTTTTTGAAACCAAAATCCACTATTTTCTGTGATGGTACCCCTTTGAGTTTCGACCAATTTTGTTGTTTTTTGAATTTCTCCTAAATCAGAACTCTTTTTTCAATGAAATAAATTGTGTATGCTTCCGTACTAGATCAAATATCTTCTATGAACATCATTACTGAAAATACAGTATAGAATGAGCGTCGTTATCCAATGTATATCAGATAGTACAGACGTTTTTACGAGATGGTTCTTTCTTAGGTTCGCGTAGCTTCATAATTTTGTCAATATCTCATCACTCGCAGCTTTGTTTTTATTGAAATTAGTTTTATTGTGATTCTAACTCGCCATATATTAGGGGAGTAATGTTAATATAATATATGTTTTTGGAACCAAAATCCACTATTTTCCGTGTTGGTGCCCCTTTGAGTTTCGACCAATTTTGTTGTTTTTTGAATTTCTCCTAAATCGGAACTCTGTTATCGATGAAATAAATTTTGTATGCTTCCGTACTAGATCAAATATCTTTTATAAACATTATTACTGAAAATACAGTATAGAATGAGCGTCCTTATCCCATGTCTATCAGATATTATAGACCTTTTTCCGAGATGGTTTTTCTTAGGTTCGCGTAGCTTCGTAGTTTTGTCAGTATCTCATCACTCGCAACTTTGTTTTCAGTGAAATTAGTTTTATTGTGATTCTAACTCGCTATATATTAGGGGAGTAATGTTAATATAATATATATTTTTGGAACCAAAATTCACTATTTTCCGTGATGGTACCCCTTTGAGTTTCGACCAATTTTGTTGTTTTTTGAATTTCTCCTAAATCAGAACTCTTTATTCAATGAAATAAATTGTGTATTCTTCCGTACTAGATCAAATATCTTCTATGAACATCATTACTGAAAATACAGTATAGAATGAGCGTCGTTATCCAATTTATATCAGATATTACAGACGTTTTTCCGAGATGGTTCTTTCTTAGGTTCACGCAGCTTCGTAGTTTTGTCAATATCTCATCACTCGCAGCTTTGTTTTTAGTGAAATTAGTTTTATTGTGATTCCAACTCGCCATATATTAGGGGAGTAATGTTAATATAATATATGTTTTTGAAACCAAAATCCACTATTTTCTGTGATGGTACCCCTTTGAGTTTCGACCAATTTTGTTGTTTTTTGAATTTCTCCTAAATCAGAACTCTTTTTTCAATGAAATAAATTGTGTATGCTTCCGTACTAGATCAAATATCTTCTATGAACATCATTACTGAAAATACAGTATAGAATGAGCGTCGTTATCCAATGTATATCAGATAGTACAGACGTTTTTACGAGATGGTTCTTTCTTAGGTTCGCGTAGCTTCATAATTTTGTCAATATCTCATCACTCGCAGCTTTGTTTTTATTGAAATTAGTTTTATTGTGATTCTAACTCGCCATATATTAGGGGAGTAATGTTAATATAATATATGTTTTTGGAACCAAAATCCACTATTTTCCGTGTTGGTGCCCCTTTGAGTTTCGACCAATTTTGTTGTTTTTTGAATTTCTCCTAAATCGGAACTCTGTTATCGATGAAATAAATTTTGTATGCTTCCGTACTAGATCAAATATCTTTTATAAACATTATTACTGAAAATACAGTATAGAATGAGCGTCCTTATCCCATGTCTATCAGATATTATAGACCTTTTTCCGAGATGGTTTTTCTTAGGTTCGCGTAGCTTCGTAGTTTTGTCAGTATCTCATCACTCGCAACTTTGTTTTCATTGAAATTAGTTTTATTGTGATTCTAACTCGCTATATATTAGGGGAGTAATGTTAATATAATATATATTTTTGGAACCAAAATTCACTATTTTCCGTGATGGTACCCCTTTGAGTTTCGACCAATTTTGTTGTTTTTTGAATTTCTCCTAAATCAGAACTCTTTTTTCAATGAAATAAATTGTGTATGCTTCCGTACTAGATCAAATATCTTCTATGAACATCATTACTGAAAATACAGTATAGAATGAGCGTCGTTATCCAATGTATATCAGATATTACAGACGTTTTTCCGAGATGGTTCTTTCTTAGGTTCGCGCAGCTTCGTAGTTTTGTCAATATCTAATCACTCGCAGCTTTGTTTTTAGTGAAATTAGTTTTATTGTGATTCTTACTCGCTATATATTATGGGAGTAATGTTAATATAATATATATTTTTAGAACCAAAACCCACTATTTTCCGTGATGGTACCCCTTTGAGTTTCGACCAATTTTGTTGTTTTTTGAATTTCTCCTAAATCGGAACTCTGTTTTGGATGAAATAAATTGTGTATGCTTCCGTACTAGATCAAATATCTTCTATAAACATTATTACTGAAAATACAGTATAGAATGAGCGTCGTTATCCCATGTATATCAGATATTACAGACCTTTTTACGAGATTGTTCTTTCTTATGCTCGCGTACCTTCGTAGTTTTGTCAATATCTCATCACTCGCAGCTTTGTTTTTAGTGAAATTAGTTTTATTGTGATTCCAACTCGCCATATATTAGGGGAGTAATGTTAATATAATATATATTTTTAGAACCAAAACCCACTATTTTCCGTGATGGTACCCCTTTGAGTTTCGACCAATTTTGTTGTTTTTTGAATTTCTCCTAAATCGGAACTCTGTTTTGGATGAAATAAATTGTGTATGCTTCCGTACTAGATCAAATATCTTCTATAAACATTATTACTGAAAATACAGTATAGAATGAGCGTCGTTATCCCATGTATATCAGATATTACAAACCTTTTTACGAGATTGTTCTTTCTTATGCTCGCGCACCTTCGTAGTTTTGTCAATATCTCATCACTCGCAGCTTTGTTTTTAGTGAAATTAGTTTTATTGTGATTCTAACGCGCTATATATTAGGGGAGTAATGTTAATATAATATATATTTGGAACCAAAATTCACTATTTTCCGTGATGGTACCCCTTTGAGTTTCGACCAATTTTGTTGTTTTTTGAATTTCTCCTAAATCGGAACTCTGTTATCGATGAAATAAATTTTGTATGCTTCCGTACTAGATCAAATATCTTTTATAAACATTATTACTGAAAATACAGTATAGAATGAGCGTCCTTATCCCATGTCTATCAGATATTATAGACCTTTTTCCGAGATGGTTTTTCTTAGGTTCGCGTAGCTTCGTAGTTTTGTCAGTATCTCATCACTCGCAACTTTGTTTTCAGTGAAATTAGTTTTATTGTGATTCTAACTCGCTATATATTAGGGGAGTAATGTTAATATAATATATATTTTTGGAACCAAAATTCACTATTTTCCGTGATGGTACCCCTTTGAGTTTCGACCAATTTTGTTGTTTTTTGAATTTCTCCTAAATCAGAACTCTTTTTTCAATGAAATAAATTGTGTATGCTTCCGTACTAGATCAAATATCTTCTATGAACATCATTACTTAAAATACAGTATAGAATGAGCGTCGTTATCCAATGTATATCAGATATTACAGACGTTTTTCCGAGATGGTTCTTTCTTAGGTTCGCGCAGCTTCGTAGTTTTGTCAATATCTAATCACTCGCAGCTTTGTTTTTAGTGAAATTAGTTTTATTGTGATTCTTACTCGCTATATATTATGGGAGTAATGTTAATATAATATATATTTTTAGAACCAAAACCCACTATTTTCCGTGATGGTACCCCTTTGAGTTTCGACCAATTTTGTTGTTTTTTGAATTTCTCCTAAATCGGAACTCTGTTTTGGATGAAATAAATTGTGTATGCTTCCGTACTAGATCAAATATCTTCTATAAACATTATTACTGAAAATACAGTATAGAATGAGCGTCGTTATCCCATGTATATCAGATATTACAGACCTTTTTACGAGATTGTTCTTTCTTATGCTCGCGTACCTTCGTAGTTTTGTCAATATCTCATCACTCGCAGCTTTGTTTTTAGTGAAATTAGTTTTATTGTGATTCCAACTCGCCATATATTAGGGGAGTAATGTTAATATAATATATATTTTTAGAACCAAAACCCACTATTTTCCGTGATGGTACCCCTTTGAGTTTCGACCAATTTTGTTGTTTTTTGAATTTCTCCTAAATCGGAACTCTGTTTTGGATGAAATAAATTGTGTATGCTTCCGTACTAGATCAAATATCTTCTATAAACATTATTACTGAAAATACAGTATAGAATGAGCGTCGTTATCCCATGTATATCAGATATTACAGACCTTTTTACGAGATTGTTCTTTCTTATGCTCGCGTACCTTCGTAGTTTTGTCAATATCTCATCACTCGCAGCTTTGTTTTTAGTGAAATTAGTTTTATTGTGATTCCAACTCGCCATATATTAGGGGAGTAATGTTAATATAATATATGTTTTTGGAACCAAAACCCACTATTTTCCGTGATGGTACCCCTTTGAGTTTCGACCAATTATTGTTATTTTTTGAATTTCTCCTAAATCGGAACTCTGTTATCGATGAAATAATTTGTGTATGCTTCCGTACTAGATCAAATATCTTCTATATATATTATTACTGAAAATACAGTATAGAATGAGCGTCGTTATCCAATGTATATCAGATAGTACAGACGTTTTTACGAGATGGTTCTTTCTTAGGTTCGCGTAGCTTCATAATTTTGTCAATATCTCATCACTCGCAGCTTTGTTTTTATTGAAATTAGTTTTATTGTGATTCTAACTCGCCATATATTAGGGGAGTAATGTTAATATAATATATGTTTTTGGAACCAAAATCCACTATTTTCCGTGTTGGTGCCCCTTTGAGTTTCGACCAATTTTGTTGTTTTTTGAATTTCTCCTAAATCGGAACTCTGTTATCGATGAAATAAATTTTGTATGCTTCCGTACTAGATCAAATATCTTTTATAAACATTATTACTGAAAATACAGTATAGAATGAGCGTCCTTATCCCATGTCTATCAGATATTATAGACCTTTTTCCGAGATGGTTTTTCTTAGGTTCGCGTAGCTTCGTAGTTTTGTCAGTATCTCATCACTCGCAACTTTGTTTTCATTGAAATTAGTTTTATTGTGATTCTAACTCGCTATATATTAGGGGAGTAATGTTAATATAATATATATTTTTGGAACCAAAATTCACTATTTTCCGTGATGGTACCCCTTTGAGTTTCGACCAATTTTGTTGTTTTTTGAATTTCTCCTAAATCAGAACTCTTTTTTCAATGAAATAAATTGTGTATGCTTCCGTACTAGATCAAATATCTTCTATGAACATCATTACTGAAAATACAGTATAGAATGAGCGTCGTTATCCAATGTATATCAGATATTACAGACGTTTTTCCGAGATGGTTCTTTCTTAGGTTCGCGCAGCTTCGTAGTTTTGTCAATATCTAATCACTCGCAGCTTTGTTTTTAGTGAAATTAGTTTTATTGTGATTCTTACTCGCTATATATTATGGGAGTAATGTTAATATAATATATATTTTTAGAACCAAAACCCACTATTTTCCGTGATGGTACCCCTTTGAGTTTCGACCAATTTTGTTGTTTTTTGAATTTCTCCTAAATCGGAACTCTGTTTTGGATGAAATAAATTGTGTATGCTTCCGTACTAGATCAAATATCTTCTATAAACATTATTACTGAAAATACAGTATAGAATGAGCGTCGTTATCCCATGTATATCAGATATTACAGACTTTTTTACGAGATTGTTCTTTCTTATGCTCGCGTACCTTCGTAGTTTTGTCAATATCTCATCACTCGCAGCTTTGTTTTTAGTGAAATTAGTTTTATTGTGATTCCAACTCGCCATATATTAGGGGAGTAATGTTAATATAATATATATTTTTAGAACCAAAACCCACTATTTTCCGTGATGGTACCCCTTTGAGTTTCGACCAATTTTGTTGTTTTTGAATTTCTCCTAAATCGGAACTCTGTTTTGGATGAAATAAATTGTGTATGCTTCCGTACTAGATCAAATATCTTCTATAAACATTATTACTGAAAATACAGTATAGAATGAGCGTCGTTATCCCATGTATATCAGATATTACAGACCTTTTTACGAGATTGTTCTTTCTTATGCTCGCGTACCTTCGTAGTTTTGTCAATATCTCATCACTCGCAGCTTTGTTTTTAGTGAAATTAGTTTTATTGTGATTCCAACTCGCCATATATTAGGGGAGTAATGTTAATATAATATATGTTTTTGAAACCAAAATCCACTATTTTCCGTGATGGTACCCCTTTGAGTTTCGACCAATTTTGTTGTTTTTTGAATTTCTCCTAAATCGGAACTCTTTTTTCAATGAAATAAATTGTGTATGCTTCCGTACTAGATCAAATATCTTCTATGAACATCATTACTGAAAATACAGTATAGAATGAGCGTCGTTATCCAATGTATATCAGATAGTACAGACGTTTTTACGAGATGGTTCTTTCTTAGGTTCGCGTAGCTTATGCTTCCGTACTAGATCAAATATCTTCTATGAACATCATTACTGAAAATACAGTATAGAATGAGCGTCGTTATCCAATGTATATCAGATAGTACAGACGTTTTTACGAGATGGTTCTTTCTTAGGTTCGCGCAGCTTCATAATTTTGTCAATATCTCATCACTCGCAGCTTTGTTTTCAGTGAAATTAGTTTTATTGTGATTCTAACTCGCTATATATTAGGGGAGTAATATTAATATAATATATATTTGGAACCAAAATTCACTATTTTCCGTGATGGTACCCCTTTGAGTTTCGACCTATTTTGTTGTTTTTTGAATTTCTCCTAAATCGGAACTCTGTTTTCAATGAAATAAATTGTGTATGCTTCCGTACTAGATCAAATATCTTCTATAAACATTATTACTGACAATACAGTATAGAATAAGCGTTGTTATCCCATGTATATCAGATATTACAGACGTTTTTCCGAGATGGTTCTTTCTTAGGTTCGCGCAGCTTCGTAGTTTTGTCAATATCTCATCACTCGCAGCTTTGTTTTTAGTGAAATTAGTTTTATTGTGATTCTAACTCGCTATATATTAGGGGAGTAATGTTAATAGAAGATATATTTTTGGAACCAAAATTCACTATTTTCCGTGATGGTACCCCTTTGAGTTTCGACCAATTTTGTTGTTTTTTGAATTTCTCCTAAATCGGAACTCTGTTATCGATGAAATAAATTGTGTATGCTTCCGTACTAGATCAAATATCTTTTATAAACATTATTACTGAAAATACAGTATAGAATGAGCGTCCTTATCCCATGTCTATCAGATATTATAGACCTTTTTCCGAGATGGTTTTTCTTAGGTTCGCGTAGCTTCGTAGTTTTGTCAGTATCTCATCACTCGCAACTTTGTTTTCAGTGAAATTAGTTTTATTGTGATTCTAACTCGCTATATATTAGGGGAGTAATGTTAATATAATATATATTTTTGGAACCAAAATTCACTATTTTCCGTGATGGTACCCCTTTGAGTTTCGACCAATTTTGTTGTTTTTTGAATTTCTCCTAAATCAGAACTCTTTTTTCAATGAAATAAATTGTGTATGCTTCCGTACTAGATCAAATATCTTCTATGAACATCATTACTGAAAATACAGTATAGAATGAGCGTCGTTATCCAATGTATATCAGATATTACAGACGTTTATCCCATGTATATCAAATATTGCAGACGTTTATCCAAGATGGTTCTTACTTATGTTCGCGCAGCTTCGTAGTTTTGTCAATATCTCATCATTCGCAACTTTGTTTTCAGTGAAATTAGTTTTATTGTGATTCTAACTCGCTATATATTAGGGGAGTAATGTTAATAGAAGATATATTTTTAGAACCAAAACCCACTATTTTCCGTGATGGTACCCCTTTGAGTTTCGACCAATTTTGTTGTTTTTTGAATTTCTCCTAAATCGGAACTCTGTTTTGGATGAAATAAATTGTGTATGCTTCCGTACTAGATCAAATATCTTCTATAAACATTATTACTGACAATACAGTATAGAATGAGCGTCGTTATCCCATGTATATCAGATATTACAGACGTTTTTCCGAGATGGTTCTTTCTTAGGTTCGCGCAGTTTCGTAGTTTTGTCAATATCTCATCACTCGTAGCTTTGTTTTTAGTGAAATTAGTTTTATTGTGATTCCAACTCGCCATATATTAGGGGAGTAATGTTAATATAATATATATTTTTAGAACCAAAACCCACTATTTTCCGTGATGGTACCCCTTTGAGTTTCGACCAATTTTGTTGTTTTTTGAATTTCTCCTAAATCGGAACTCTGTTTTGGATGAAATAAATTGTGTATGCTTCCGTACTAGATCAAATATCTTCTATAAACATTATTACTGACAATACAGTATAGAATGAGCGTCGTTATCCCATGTATATCAGATATTACAGACGTTTTTCCGAGATGGTTCTTTCTTAGGTTCGCGCAGCTTCGTAGTTTTGTCAATATCTCATCACTCGCAGCTTTGTTTTTAGTGAAATTAGTTTTATTGTGATTCTAACTCGCCATATATTAGGGGAGTAATGTTAATATAATATATGTTTTTGGAACCAAAACCCACTATTTTCCGTGATGGTACCCCTTTGAGTTTCGACCAATTATTGTTATTTTTTGAATTTCTCCTAAATCGGAACTCTGTTATCGATGAAATAATTTGTGTATGCTTCCGTACTAGATCAAATATCTTCTATAAATATTATTACTGAAAATACAGTATAGAATGAGCGTCGTTATTCCATGTATATCAGATATTACAGACCTTTTTCCGAGATGGTTCTTTCTTATGCTCGCGCACCTTCGTAGTTTTGTCAATATCTCATCACTCGCAGCTTTGTTTTAGTAAAATTAGTTTTATTGTGATTCTAACGCGCTATATATTAGGGGAGTAATGTTAATATAATATATATTTGGAACCAAAATTCACTATTTTCCGTGATGGTACCCCTTTGAGTTTCGACCTATTTTGTTGTTTTTTGAATTTCTCCTAAATCAGAACTCTGTTTTCAATGAAATAAATTGTGTATGCTTCCGTACTAGATCAAATATCTTCTATAAACATTATTACTGAAAATACAGTATAGAATGAGCGTCGTTATCCCATGTATATCAGATATTACAGACCTTTTTACGAGATGGTTCTTTCTTAGGTTCGCGCAGCTTCATAATTTTGTCAATATCTCATCACTCGCAGCTTTGTTTTTATTGAAATTAGTTTTATTGTGATTCTAACTCGCCATATATTAGGGGAGTAATGTTAATATAATATATGTTTTTGGAACCAAAATCCACTATTTTCCGTGTTGGTGCCTCTTTGAGTTTCGACCAATTTTGTTGTTTTTTGAATTTCTCCTAAATCGGAACTTTGTTTTCGATGAACTAAATTGTGTATGCTTCCGTACTAGATCAAATATCTTTTATAAACATTCTTACTATAAATAAAGTATAGAATGAGCGTCGGTATCCCATGTATATCAAATATTACAGACGTTTATCCGAGATGGTTCTTACTTATGTTCGCGCAGCTTCGTAGTTTTGTCAATATCTCATCACTCGCAACTTTGTTTTCAGTGAAATTAGTTTTATTGTGATTCTAACTCGCTATATATTAGGGGAGTAATGTTAATATAATATATATTTTTGGAACCAAAATTCACTATTTTCCGTGATGGTACCCCTTTGAGTTTCGACCAATTTTGTTTTTTTTTGAATTTCTCCTAAATCGGAACTTAGTTTTCGATGAAATAAATTGTGTATGCTACCGTACTAGATCAAATATCGTTTATAAACATTCTTACTGTAAATACAGTATAGAATGAGCGTTGGTATCCCATGTATATCAAATATTGCAGACGTTTATCCAAGATGGTTCTTACTTATGTTCGCGCAGCTTCGTAGTTTTGTCAATATCTAATCATTCGCAACTTTGTTTTCAGTGATATTAGTTTTATTGTGATTCTAACTCGCTATATATTAGGGGAGTAATGTTAATAGAAGATATATTTTTGGAACCAAAATTCACTATTTTCCGTGATGGTACCCCTTTGAGTTTCGACCAATTTTGTTGTTTTTTGAATTTCTCCTAAATCGGAACTCTGTTATCGATGAAATAAATTTTGTATGCTTCCGTACTAGATCAAATATCTTTTATAAACATTATTACTGAAAATACAGTATAGAATGAGCGTCCTTATCCCATGTCTATCAGATATTATAGACCTTTTTCCGAGATGGTTCTTTCTTAGGTTCGCGTAGCTTCGTAGTTTTGTCAATATCTCATCACTCGCAACTTTGTTTTCAGTGAAATTAGTTTTATTGTGATTCTAACTCGCTATATATTAGGGGAGTAATGTTAATATAATATATATTTTTGGATACAAAATTCACTATTTTCCGTGATGGTACCCCTTTGAGTTTCGACCAATTTTGTTGTTTTTTGAATTTCTCCTAAATCAGAACTCTTTTTTCAATGAAATAAATTGTGTATGCTTCCGTACTAGATCAAATATCTTCTATGAACATCATTACTGAAAATACAGTATAGAATGAGCGTCGTTATCCAATGTATATCAGATATTACAGACGTTTTTCCGAGATGGTTCTTTCTTAGGTTCGCGCAGCTTCGTAGTTTTGTCAATATCTAATCACTCGCAGCTTTGTTTTTAGTGAAATTAGTTTTATTGTGATTCTTACTCGCTATATATTATGGGAGTAATGTTAATATAATATATATTTTTAGAACCAAAACCCAAAATTTTCCGTGATGGTACCCCTTTGAGTTTCGACCAATTTTGTTGTTTTTTGAATTTCTCCTAAATCGGAACTCTGTTTTGGATGAAATAAATTGTGTATGCTTCCGTACTAGATCAAATATCTTCTATAAACATTATTACTGAAAATACAGTATAGAATGAGCGTCGTTATCCCATGTATATCAGATATTACAGACCTTTTTACGAGATTGTTCTTTCTTATGCTCGCGTACCTTCGTAGTTTTGTCAATATCTCATCACTCGCAGCTTTGTTTTTAGTGAAATTAGTTTTATTGTGATTCCAACTCTCCATATATTAGGGGAGTAATGTTAATATAATATATGTTTTTGAAACCAAAATCCACTATTTTCCGTGATGGTACCCCTTTGAGTTTCGACCAATTTTGTTGTTTTTTGAATTTCTCCTAAATCGGAACTCTTTTTTCAATGAAATAAATTGTGTATGCTTCCGTACTAGATCAAATATCTTCTATGAACATCATTACTGAAAATACAGTATAGAATGAGCGTCGTTATCCAATGTATATCAGATAGTACAGACGTTTTTACGAGATGGTTCTTTCTTAGGTTCGCGCAGCTTCATAATTTTGTCAATATCTCATCACTCGCAGCTTTGTTTTCAGTGAAATTAGTTTTATTGTGATTCTAACTCGCTATATATTAGGGGAGTAATGTTAATATAATATATATTTTTGGAACCAAAATTCACTATTTTCCGTGATGGTACCCCTTTGAGTTTCGACCAATTTTGTTGTTTTTTGAATTTCTCCTAAATCGGAACTTAGTTTTCGATGAAATAAATTTTGTATGCTTCCGTACTAGATCAAATATCTTTTATAAACATTATTACTGAAAATACAGTATAGAATGAGCGTCCTTATCCCATGTCTATCAGATATTATAGACCTTTTTCCGAGATGGTTTTTCTTAGGTTCGCGTAGCTTCGTAGTTTTGTCAGTATCTCATCACTCGCAACTTTGTTTTCAGTGAAATTAGTTTTATTGTGATTCTAACTCGCTATATATTAGGGGAGTAATGTTAATATAATATATATTTTTGGAACCAAAATTCACTATTTTCCGTGATGGTACCCCTTTGAGTTTCGACCAATTTTGTTGTTTTTTGAATTTCTCCTAAATCAGAACTTAGTTTTCGATGAAATAAATTGTGTATGCTTCCGTACTAGATCAAATATCGTTTATAAACATTCTTACTGTAAATACAGTATAGAATGAGCGTTGGTATCCCATGTATATCAAATATTGCAGACGTTTATCCAAGATGGTTCTTACTTATGTTCGCGCAGCTTCGTAGTTTTGTCAATATCTCATCATTCGCAACTTTGTTTTCAGTGAAATTAGTTTTATTGTGATTCTAACTCGCTATATATTAGGGGAGTAATGTTAATAGAAGATATATTTTTGGAACCAAAATTCACTATTTTCCGTGATGGTACCCCTTTGAGTTTCGACCAATTTTGTTGTTTTTTGAATTTCTCCTAAATCGGAACTCTGTTATCGATGAAATAAATTTTGTATGCTTCCGTACTAGATCAAATATCTTTTATAAACATTATTACTGAAAATACAGTATAGAATGAGCGTCCTTATCCCATGTCTATCAGATATTATAGACCTTTTTCCGAGATGGTTTTTCTTAGGTTCGCGTAGCTTCGTAGTTTTGTCAGTATCTCATCACTCGCAACTTTGTTTTCAGTGAAATTAGTTTTATTGTGATTCTAACTCGCTATATATTAGGGGAGTAATGTTAATATAATATATATTTTTGGATACAAAATTCACTATTTTCCGTGATGGTACCCCTTTGAGTTTCGACCAATTTTGTTGTTTTTTGAATTTCTCCTAAATCAGAAATCTTTTTTCAATGAAATAAATTGTGTATGCTTCCGTACTAGATCAAATATCTTCTATGAACATCATTACTGAAAATACAGTATAGAATGAGCGTCGTTATCCAATGTATATCAGATATTACAGACGTTTTTCCGAGATGGTTCTTTCTTAGGTTCGCGCAGCTTCGTAGTTTTGTCAATATCTAATCACTCGCAGCTTTGTTTTTAGTGAAATTAGTTTTATTGTGATTCTTACTCGCTATATATTATGGGAGTAATGTTAATATAATATATATTTTTAGAACCAAAACCCAAAATTTTCCGTGATGGTACCCCTTTGAGTTTCGACCAATTTTGTTGTTTTTTGAATTTCTCCTAAATCGGAACTCTGTTTTGGATGAAATAAATTGTGTATGCTTCCGTACTAGATCAAATATCTTCTATAAACATTATTACTGAAAATACAGTATAGAATGAGCGTCGTTATCCCATGTATATCAGATATTACAGACCTTTTTACGAGATTGTTCTTTCTTATGCTCGCGTACCTTCGTAGTTTTGTCAATATCTCATCACTCGCAGCTTTGTTTTTAGTGAAATTAGTTTTATTGTGATTCCAACTCGCCATATATTAGGGGAGTAATGTTAATATAATATATGTTTTTGAAACCAAAATCCACTATTTTCCGTGATGGTACCCCTTTGAGTTTCGACCAATTTTGCAGTTTTTTGAATTTCTCCTAAATCGGAACTCTTTTTTCAATGAAATAAATTGTGTATGCTTCCGTACTAGATCAAATATCTTCTATGAACAACATTACTGAAAATACAGTATAGAATGAGCGTCGTTATCCAATGTATATCAGATAGTACAGACGTTTTTACGAGATGGTTCTTTCTTAGGTTCGCGCAGCTTCATAATTTTGTCAATATCTCATCACTCGCAGCTTTGTTTTCAGTGAAATTAGTTTTATTGTGATTCTAACTCGCTATATATTAGGGGAGTAATGTTAATATAATATATATTTTTGGAACCAAAATTCACTATTTTCCGTGATGGTACCCCTTTGAGTTTCGACCAATTTTGTTGTTTTTTGAATTTCTCCTAAATCGGAACTTAGTTTTCGATGAAATAAATTGTGTATGCTTCCGTACTAGATCAAATATCGTTTATAAACATTCTTACTGTAAATACAGTATAGAATGAGCGTCCTTATCCCATGTCTATCAGATATTATAGACCTTTTTCCGAGATGGTTTTTCTTAGGTTCGCGTAGCTTCGTAGTTTTGTCAGTATCTCATCACTCGCAACTTTGTTTTCAGTGAAATTAGTTTTATTGTGATTCTAACTCGCTATATATTAGGGGAGTAATGTTAATAGAAGATATATTTTTGGAACCAAAATTCACTATTTTCCGTGATGGTACCCCTTTGAGTTTCGACCAATTTTGTTGTTTTTTGAATTTCTCCTAAATCGGAACTCTGTTATCGATGAAATAAATTTTGTATGCTTCCGTACTAGATCAAATATCTTTTATAAACATTATTACTGAAAATACAGTATAGAATGAGCGTCCTTATCCCATGTCTATCAGATATTATAGACCTTTTTCCGAGATGGTTTTTCTTAGGTTCGCGTAGCTTCGTAGTTTTGTCAGTATCTCATCACTCGCAACTTTGTTTTCATTGAAATTAGTTTTATTGTGATTCTAACTCGCTATATATTAGGGGAGTAATATTAATATAATATATATTTGGAACCAAAATTCACTATTTTCTGTGATGGTACCCCTTTGAGTTTCGACCTATTTTGTTGTTTTTTGAATTTCTCCTAAATCGGAACTCTGTTTTCAATGAAATAAATTGTGTATGCTTCCGTACTAGATCAAATATCTTCTATGAACATCATTACTGAAAATACAGTATAGAATGAGCGTCGTTATCCAATGTATATCAGATATTACAGACGTTTTTCCGAGATGGTTCTTTCTAAGGTTCGCGCAGCTTCGTAGTTTTGTCAATATCTAATCACTCGCAGCTTTGTTTTTAGTGAAATTAGTTTTATTGTGATTCTTACTCGCTATATATTATGGGAGTAATGTTAATATAATATATATTTTTAGAACCAAAACCCAATATTTTCCGTGATGGTACCCCTTTGAGTTTCGACCAATTTTGTTGTTTTTTGAATTTCTCCTAAATCGGAACTCTGTTTTGGATGAAATAAATTGTGTATGCTTCCGTACTAGATCAAATATCTTCTATAAACATTATTACTTAAAATACAGTATAGAATGAGCGTCGTTATCCCATGTATATCAGATATTACAGACCTTTTTACGAGATTGTTCTTTCTTATGCTCGCGTACCTTCGTAGTTTTGTCAATATCTCATCACTCGCAGCTTTGTTTTTAGTGAAATTAGTTTTATTGTGATTCCAACTCGCCATATATTAGGGGAGTAATGTTAATATAATATATGTTTTTGAAACCAAAATCCACTATTTTCCGTGATGGTACCCCTTTGAGTTTCGACCAATTTTGTTGTTTTTTGAATTTCTCCTAAATCGGAACTTTGTTTTCGATGAACTAAATTGTGTATGCTTCCGTACTAGATCAAATATCTTTTATAAACATTCTTACTATAAATACAGTATAGAATGAGCGTCGGTATCCCATGTATATCAAATATTACAGACGTTTATCCGAGATGGTTCTTACTTATGTTCGCGCAGCTTCGTAGTTTTGTCAATATCTCATCACTCGCAACTTTGTTTTCAGTGAAATTAGTTTTATTGTGATTCTAACTCGCTATATATTAGGGGAGTAATGTTAATATAATATATATTTTTGGAACCAAAATTCACTATTTTCCGTGATGGTACCCCTTTGAGTTTCGACCAATTTTGTTGTTTTTTGAATTTCTCCTAAATCGGAACTCTTTTTTCAATGAAATAAATTGTGTATGCTTCCGTACTAGATCAAATATCTTCTATGAACATCATTACTGAAAATACAGTATAGAATGAGCGTCGTTATCCAATGTATATCAGATAGTACAGACGTTTTTCCGAGATGGTTCTTTCTTAGGTTCGCGCAGCTTCGTAGTTTTGTCAATATCTCATCACTCGCAGCTTTGTTTTTAGTGAAATTAGTTTTATTGTGATTCTAACTCGCCATATATTAGGGGAGTAATGTTAATATAATATATGTTTTTGGAACCAAAATCCACTATTTTCTGTTATGGTAGCCCTTTGAGTTTCGACCAATTTTGTTATTTTTTGAATTTCTCCTAAATCGGAACTCTGTTTTCAATGAAATAAATTGTGTATGCTTCCGTACTAGATCAAATATCTTCTATAAACATTATTCCTGAATATACAGTATAGAATGAGCGTCGGTATCCCATGTATATCAAATATTGCAAACGTTTATCCGAGATGGTTCTTACTTATGTTCGCGCATCTTCGTAGTTTTGTCAATATCTCATCACTCGCAACTTTGTTTTCAGTGAAATTAGTTTTATTGTGATTCTAACTCGCTATATATTAGGGGAGTAATGTTAATATAATATATATTTTTGGAACCAAAATTCACTATTTTCCGTGATGGTACCCCTTTGAGTTTCGACCAATTTTGTTGTTTTTTGAATTTCTCCTAAATCGGAACTCTGTTATCGATGAAATAAATTTTATGCTTTCGTACTAGATCAAATATATTTTATAAACATTATTACTGAAAATACAGTATAGAATGAGCGTCCTTATCCCATGTCTATCATATATTATAGACCTTTTTCCGAGATGGTTCTTTCTTAGGTTCGCGTAGCTTCGTAGTTTTGTCAGTATCTCATCACTCGCAACTTTGTTTTCAGTGAAATTAGTTTGATTGTGATTCTAACTCGCTATCTATTAGGGGAGTAATATTAATATAATATATATTTTTGGAATTAAATTCACTATTTTCCGTGATGGTACCCCTTTGAGTTTCGACCAATTTTGTTGTTTTTTGAATTTCTCCTAAATCGGAACTCTGTTTTCAATGAAATAAATTGTGTATGCTTCCGTACTAGATCAAATATCTTCTATAAACATTATTACAGAAAATACAGTATAGAATGAGCGTCGTTATCCCATGTATATCAGATATTACAGACGTTTTTCCGAGATGGTTCTTTCTTAGGTTCGCGCAGCTTCGTAGTTTTGTCAATATCTCATCACTCGCAGCTTTGTTTTTAGTGAAATTAGTTTTATTGTGATTCTAACTCGCCATATATTAGGGGAGTAATGTTAATATAATATATGTTTTGGAACCAAAATCCACTATTTTCTGTTATGGTAGCCCTTTGAGTTTCGACCAATTTTGTTGTTTTTTGAATTTCTCCTAAATCAGAACTCTTTTTTCAATGAAATAAATTGTGTATGCTTCCGTACTAGATCAAATATCTTCTATGAACATCATTACTGAAAATACAGTATAGAATGAGCGTCGTTATCCAATGTATATCAGATATTACAGACGTTTTTCCGAGATGGTTCTTTCTTAGGTTCGCGCAGCTTCGTAGTTTTGTCAATATCTCATCACTCGCAGCTTTGTTTTTAGTGAAATTAGTTTTATTGTGATTCCAACTCGCCATATATTAGGGGAGTAATGTTAATATAATATATGTTTTTGAAACCAAAATCCACTATTTTCCGTGATGGTACCCCTTTGAGTTTCGACCAATTATTGTTATTTTTTGAATTTCTCCTAAATCAGAACTCTATTTTCGATGAAATAAATTGTGTATGCTTCCGTACTAGATCAAATATCTTCTATAAATATTATTACTGAAAATACAGTATAGAATGAGCGTCGTTATCCCATATATATCAGATATTACAGACCTTTTTCCGAGATGGTTCTTTCTTAGGTTCGCGCAGCTTCATAGTTTTGTCAATATCTCATCACTCGCAGCTTGGTTTTTAGTGAAATTAGTTTTATTGTAATTCTAACTCGCTATATATTAGGGCAGTAATGTTATTATAATATATATTTTTTGAACCAAAATCCACTATTTTCCGTGATGGTACCCCTTTGATTTTCGACCAATTTTGTTGTTTTTTGAATTTCTCCTAAATCGGAACTCTGTTTTCAATGAAATAAATTGTGCATGCTTCCGTACTAGATCAAATATCTTCTATAAGCATTATTACTGAAAATACAGTATAGAATGAGCGTCCTTATACCATGTATATCAGATATTACAGACCTTTTTCCGAGATGGTTCTTTCTTAGGTTCGCGTAGCTTCGTAGTTTTGTCAATATCTCATCACTCGCAACTTTGTTTTCAGTGAAATTAGTTTTATTGTGATTCTAACTCGCTATATATTAGGGGAGTAATGCTAATATAATATATATTTTTGGAACCAAAATCCACTATTTTCCGTGATGCCCTTTGAGTTTCGACCAATTTTGTTGTTTTTTGAATTTCTCCTAAATCAGAACTTTGTTTTCGATGAAATAAATTGTGTATGCTTCCGTACTAGATCAAATATCTTTTATAAACATTCTTACTGAAAATACAGTTTAGAATGAGCGTCGGTATCCCATGTATATCAAATATTACAGACGTTTTTCCGAGATGGATCTTTCTTAGGTTCGCGCAGCTTCGTAGTTTTGTCAATATCTCATCACTCGCCGCCTTGTTTTTAGTGAAATTAGTTTTATTGTGATTCTAACTCGCTATATATTAGGGGAGTAATGTTAATATAATATATATTTTTGGAACCAAAATCCACTTTTTTCCGTGATGGTACCCCTTTGAGTTTCGACCAATTTTGTTGTTTTTTGAATTTCTCCTAAATCGGAACTCTGTTATCGATGAAATAAATTGTGTATGCTTCCGTACTAGATCAAATATCTTCTATAAACATTATTACTGAAAATACAGTATAGAATGAGCATCGTTATCCCATGTATATCGGATATTACATACATTTTTCCGAGATGGTTCTTTCTTAGTTTCGCGTAGTTTTGTAGTTTTGTCAATATCTCATCACTCGCAACTTTGTTTTCAGTGAAATTAGTTTTATTGGGATTCTAACTCGCTATATATTAGGGGAGTAATGTTAATATAATATATATTTTTGGAACCAAATACACTATTTTCCGTGATGTTACCTCTTTGAGTTTCGACCAATTTTGTTGTATTTTGAATTTCTCCTAAATGGGAACTCTGTTATCAATGAAATAAATTGTTTATGCTTCCGTACTAGATCAAATATCTTCTATAAACATTATTACTGAAAATACAGTATAGAATGAGTGTCGTTATCCCATGTATATCAGATATTACATACATTTTTCCGAGATGGTTCTTTCTTAGTTTCGCGTAGCTTCGTAGTTTTGTCAATATCTCATCACTCGCAACTTTGTTTCAGTTAAATTAGTTTTATTGTGATTCTAACTCGCTATATATTAGGGGAGTAATATTAATATAATATATATTTTTTGAACCAAAATCCAATATTTTCCGTGATGGTACCCCTTTGAGTTTCAACCAATTTTGTTATTTTTTGAATTTCTCCTAAATCGGAACTCTGTTTTCAATGAAATAAATTGTGTATGCTTCCGTAGTAGATCAAATATCTTCTATAAACATTATTACTGAAAATACAGTATAGAATGAGCATCGTTATCCCATGTATATCAGATATTACAAACATTTTTCCGAGATGGTTCTTTCTTAAGTTCGCGCAGCTTCGTAGTTTTGTCAATATCGCATCACTCGCAGCTTTGTTTTAGTGAAATTAGTTTTATTGTGATTCCAACTCGCCATATATTAGGGGAGTAATGTTAATATAATATATATTTTTGGAACCAAAATCCACTATTTTCCGTGATGGTACCCCTTTGAGTTTCGACCAATTTTGTTGTTTTTTGAATTTCTCCTAAATCGGAACTCTGTTATCGATGAAATAAATTGTGTATGCTTCCGTACTAGATCAAATATCTTCTATAAACATTATTACTGAAAATACAGTATAGAATGAGCGTCGGTATCCCATGTATATCGGATATTACATACATTTTTCCGAGATGGTTCTTTCTTAGTTTCGCGTAGTTTCGTAGTTTTGTCAATATCTCATCACTCGCAACTTTGTTTTCAGTGAAATTAGTTTTATTGGGATTCTAACTCGCTATATATTAGGGGAGTAATGTTAATATAATATATATTTTTGGAACCAAATACACTATTTTCCGTGATGTTACCTCTTTGAGTTTCGACCAATTTTGTTGTATTTTGAATTTCTCCTAAATGGGAACTCTGTTATCGATGAAATAAATTGTTTATGCTTCCGTACTAGATCAAATATCTTCTATAAACATTATTACTGAAAATACAGTATAGAATGAGCGTCGTTATCCCATGTATATCGGATATTACATACCTTTTTCCGAGATGGTTCTTTCTTAGTTTCGCGTAGCTTCGTATTTTAGTCAGTATCTCATCACTCGCAACTTTGTTTTCAGTGAAATTAGTTTTATTGTGATTCTAACTCGCTATATATTAGGGGAGTAATATTAATATAATATATATTTTTTGAACCAAAATCCAATATTTTCCGTGATGGTACCCCTTTGAGTTTCAACCAATTTTGTTATTTTTTGAATTTCTCCTAAATCGGAACTCTGTTTTCAATGAAATAAATTGTGTATGCTTCCGTACTAGATCAAATATCTTCTATGAACATCATTACTGAAAATACAGTATAGAATGAGCGTCGTTATCCAATGTATATCAGATAGTACAGACGTTTTTCCGAGATGGTTCTTTCTTAGGTTCGCGCAGCTTCGTAGTTTTGTCAATATCTCATCACTCGCAGCTTTGTTTTTAGTGAAATTAGTTTTATTGTGATTCTAACTCGCCATATATTAGGGGAGTAATGTTAATATAATATATGTTTTTGGAACCAAAATCCACTATTTTCTGTTATGGTAGCCCTTTGAGTTTCGACCAATTTTGTTATTTTTTGAATTTCTCCTAAATCGGAACTCTGTTTTCAATGAAATAAATTGTGTATGCTTCCGTACTAGATCAAATATCTTCTATAAACATTATTCCTGAATATACAGTATAGAATGAGCGTCGGTATCCCATGTATATCAAATATTGCAAACGTTTATCCGAGATGGTTCTTACTTATGTTCGCGCATCTTCGTAGTTTTGTCAATATCTCATCACTCGCAACTTTGTTTTCAGTGAAATTAGTTTTATTGTGATTCTAACTCGCTATATATTAGGGGAGTAATGTTAATATAATATATATTTTTGGAACCAAAATTCACTATTTTCCGTGATGGTACCCCTTTGAGTTTCGACCAATTTTGTTGTTTTTTGAATTTCTCCTAAATCGGAACTCTGTTATCGATGAAATAAATTTTATGCTTTCGTACTAGATCAAATATATTTTATAAACATTATTACTGAAAATACAGTATAGAATGAGCGTCCTTATCCCATGTCTATCATATATTATAGACCTTTTTCCGAGATGGTTCTTTCTTAGGTTCGCGTAGCTTCGTAGTTTTGTCAGTATCTCATCACTCGCAACTTTGTTTTCAGTGAAATTAGTTTGATTGTGATTCTAACTCGCTATCTATTAGGGGAGTAATATTAATATAATATATATTTTTGGAATTAAATTCACTATTTTCCGTGATGGTACCCCTTTGAGTTTCGACCAATTTTGTTGTTTTTTGAATTTCTCCTAAATCGGAACTCTGTTTTCAATGAAATAAATTGTGTATGCTTCCGTACTAGATCAAATATCTTCTATAAACATTATTACAGAAAATACAGTATAGAATGAGCGTCGTTATCCCATGTATATCAGATATTACAGACGTTTTTCCGAGATGGTTCTTTCTTAGGTTCGCGCAGCTTCGTAGTTTTGTCAATATCTCATCACTCGCAGCTTTGTTTTTAGTGAAATTAGTTTTATTGTGATTCTAACTCGCCATATATTAGGGGAGTAATGTTAATATAATATATGTTTTGGAACCAAAATCCACTATTTTCTGTTATGGTAGCCCTTTGAGTTTCGACCAATTTTGTTGTTTTTTGAATTTCTCCTAAATCAGAACTCTTTTTTCAATGAAATAAATTGTGTATGCTTCCGTACTAGATCAAATATCTTCTATGAACATCATTACTGAAAATACAGTATAGAATGAGCGTCGTTATCCAATGTATATCAGATATTACAGACGTTTTTCCGAGATGGTTCTTTCTTAGGTTCGCGCAGCTTCGTAGTTTTGTCAATATCTCATCACTCGCAGCTTTGTTTTTAGTGAAATTAGTTTTATTGTGATTCCAACTCGCCATATATTAGGGGAGTAATGTTAATATAATATATGTTTTTGAAACCAAAATCCACTATTTTCCGTGATGGTACCCCTTTGAGTTTCGACCAATTATTGTTATTTTTTGAATTTCTCCTAAATCAGAACTCTATTTTCGATGAAATAAATTGTGTATGCTTCCGTACTAGATCAAATATCTTCTATAAATATTATTACTGAAAATACAGTATAGAATGAGCGTCGTTATCCCATATATATCAGATATTACAGACCTTTTTCCGAGATGGTTCTTTCTTAGGTTCGCGCAGCTTCATAGTTTTGTCAATATCTCATCACTCGCAGCTTGGTTTTTAGTGAAATTAGTTTTATTGTAATTCTAACTCGCTATATATTAGGGCAGTAATGTTATTATAATATATATTTTTTGAACCAAAATCCACTATTTTCCGTGATGGTACCCCTTTGATTTTCGACCAATTTTGTTGTTTTTTGAATTTCTCCTAAATCGGAACTCTGTTTTCAATGAAATAAATTGTGCATGCTTCCGTACTAGATCAAATATCTTCTATAAGCATTATTACTGAAAATACAGTATAGAATGAGCGTCCTTATACCATGTATATCAGATATTACAGACCTTTTTCCGAGATGGTTCTTTCTTAGGTTCGCGTAGCTTCGTAGTTTTGTCAATATCTCATCACTCGCAACTTTGTTTTCAGTGAAATTAGTTTTATTGTGATTCTAACTCGCTATATATTAGGGGAGTAATGCTAATATAATATATATTTTTGGAACCAAAATCCACTATTTTCCGTGATGCCCTTTGAGTTTCGACCAATTTTGTTGTTTTTTGAATTTCTCCTAAATCAGAACTTTGTTTTCGATGAAATAAATTGTGTATGCTTCCGTACTAGATCAAATATCTTTTATAAACATTCTTACTGAAAATACAGTTTAGAATGAGCGTCGGTATCCCATGTATATCAAATATTACAGACGTTTTTCCGAGATGGATCTTTCTTAGGTTCGCGCAGCTTCGTAGTTTTGTCAATATCTCATCACTCGCCGCCTTGTTTTTAGTGAAATTAGTTTTATTGTGATTCTAACTCGCTATATATTAGGGGAGTAATGTTAATATAATATATATTTTTGGAACCAAAATCCACTTTTTTCCGTGATGGTACCCCTTTGAGTTTCGACCAATTTTGTTGTTTTTTGAATTTCTCCTAAATCGGAACTCTGTTATCGATGAAATAAATTGTGTATGCTTCCGTACTAGATCAAATATCTTCTATAAACATTATTACTGAAAATACAGTATAGAATGAGCATCGTTATCCCATGTATATCGGATATTACATACATTTTTCCGAGATGGTTCTTTCTTAGTTTCGCGTAGTTTTGTAGTTTTGTCAATATCTCATCACTCGCAACTTTGTTTTCAGTGAAATTAGTTTTATTGGGATTCTAACTCGCTATATATTAGGGGAGTAATGTTAATATAATATATATTTTTGGAACCAAATACACTATTTTCCGTGATGTTACCTCTTTGAGTTTCGACCAATTTTGTTGTATTTTGAATTTCTCCTAAATGGGAACTCTGTTATCAATGAAATAAATTGTTTATGCTTCCGTACTAGATCAAATATCTTCTATAAACATTATTACTGAAAATACAGTATAGAATGAGTGTCGTTATCCCATGTATATCAGATATTACATACATTTTTCCGAGATGGTTCTTTCTTAGTTTCGCGTAGCTTCGTAGTTTTGTCAATATCTCATCACTCGCAACTTTGTTTCAGTTAAATTAGTTTTATTGTGATTCTAACTCGCTATATATTAGGGGAGTAATATTAATATAATATATATTTTTTGAACCAAAATCCAATATTTTCCGTGATGGTACCCCTTTGAGTTTCAACCAATTTTGTTATTTTTTGAATTTCTCCTAAATCGGAACTCTGTTTTCAATGAAATAAATTGTGTATGCTTCCGTAGTAGATCAAATATCTTCTATAAACATTATTACTGAAAATACAGTATAGAATGAGCATCGTTATCCCATGTATATCAGATATTACAAACATTTTTCCGAGATGGTTCTTTCTTAAGTTCGCGCAGCTTCGTAGTTTTGTCAATATCGCATCACTCGCAGCTTTGTTTTAGTGAAATTAGTTTTATTGTGATTCCAACTCGCCATATATTAGGGGAGTAATGTTAATATAATATATATTTTTGGAACCAAAATCCACTATTTTCCGTGATGGTACCCCTTTGAGTTTCGACCAATTTTGTTGTTTTTTGAATTTCTCCTAAATCGGAACTCTGTTATCGATGAAATAAATTGTGTATGCTTCCGTACTAGATCAAATATCTTCTATAAACATTATTACTGAAAATACAGTATAGAATGAGCGTCGGTATCCCATGTATATCGGATATTACATACATTTTTCCGAGATGGTTCTTTCTTAGTTTCGCGTAGTTTCGTAGTTTTGTCAATATCTCATCACTCGCAACTTTGTTTTCAGTGAAATTAGTTTTATTGGGATTCTAACTCGCTATATATTAGGGGAGTAATGTTAATATAATATATATTTTTGGAACCAAATACACTATTTTCCGTGATGTTACCTCTTTGAGTTTCGACCAATTTTGTTGTATTTTGAATTTCTCCTAAATGGGAACTCTGTTATCGATGAAATAAATTGTTTATGCTTCCGTACTAGATCAAATATCTTCTATAAACATTATTACTGAAAATACAGTATAGAATGAGCGTCGTTATCCCATGTATATCGGATATTACATACCTTTTTCCGAGATGGTTCTTTCTTAGTTTCGCGTAGCTTCGTATTTTAGTCAGTATCTCATCACTCGCAACTTTGTTTTCAGTGAAATTAGTTTTATTGTGATTCTAACTCGCTATATATTAGGGGAGTAATATTAATATAATATATATTTTTTGAACCAAAATCCAATATTTTCCGTGATGGTACCCCTTTGAGTTTCAACCAATTTTGTTATTTTTTGAATTTCTCCTAAATCGGAACTCTGTTTTCGATGAAATAAATTGTGTATGCTTCCGTAGTAGATCAAATATCTTCTATAAACATTATTACTGAAAATACAGTATAGAATGAGCATCGTTATCCCATGTATATCAGATATTACAAACATTTTTCCGAGATGGTTCTTTCTTAAGTTCGCGCAGCTTCGTAGTTTTGTCAATATCGCATCACTCGCTGCTTTGTTTTTAGTGAAATTAGTTTTATTGTGATTCCAACTCGCCATATATTAGGGGAGTAATGTTAATATAATATATATTTTTGGATCCAAAATCCACTATTTTCCGTGATGGTACCCCTTTGAGTTTCGACCAATTTTGTGGTTTTTTGAATTTCTCCTAAATCGGAACTCTGTTTTCGATGAAATAAATTGTGTATGCTTCCGTACTAGATCAGATATCTTTTATAAACATTCTTACTGTAAATACAGTATAGAATGAGCGTCGGTATCCCATGTATATCAAATATTGCAGACGTTTATCCAAGATGGTTCTTACTTATGTTCGCGCAGCTTCGTAGTTTTGTCAATATCTCATCATTCGCAACTTTTTTTCAGTGAAATTAGTTTTATTGTGATTCTAACTCGCTATATATTAGGGGAGTAATGTTAATATAATATATATTTTTGGAACCAAAATTCACTATTTTCCGTGATGGTACCCCTTTGAGTTTCGACCAATTTTGTTGTTTTTTGAATTTCTCCTAAATCGGAACTCTGTTTTCAATGAAATAAATTGTGTATGCTTCCGTACTAGATCAAATATCTTCTATGAACATCATTACTGAAAATACAGTATAGAATGAGCGTCATTATCCAATGTATATCAGATATTACAGACCTTTTTCCGAGATGGTTCTTTCTTAGGTTCGCGCAGCTTCGTAGTTTTGTCAATATCTCATCACTCGCAGCTTTGTTTTTAGTGAAATTAGTTTTATTGTGATTCTAACTCGCTATATATTAGGGGAGTAATGTTAATATAATATATATTTTTGGAACGAAAATCCACTATTTTCCGTGATGGTACCCCTTTGAGTTTCGACCAATTTTGTTGTTTTTTGAATTTCTCCTAAATCGGAACTTTGTTTTCGATGAAATAAATTGTGTATGCTTCTGTACTAGATCAAATATCTTTTATAAACATTCTTACTGAAAATACAGTTTAGAATGAGCGTCGGTATCCCATGTATATCAAATATTACAGACGTTTTTCCGAGATTGTTGTTTCTTATGCTCGCGTACCTTCGTAGTTTTGTCAATATCTCATCACTCGCAGCTTTGTTTTTAGTGAAATTAGTTTTATTGTGATTCCAACTCGCCATATATTAGGGGAGTAATGTTAATATAATATATGTTTTTGAAACCAAAATCCACTATTTTCCGTGATGGTACCCATTTGAGTTTCGACCAATTTTGTTGTTTTTTGAATTTCTCCTAAATCGGAACTTTGTTTTCGATGAAATAAATTGTGTATGCTTCTGTACTAGATCAAATATCTTTTATAAACATTCTTACTGAAAATACAGTATAGAATGAGCGTCGGTATCCCATGTATATCAAATATTACAGACGTTTTTCCGAGATGGTTCTTTCTTAGGTTCGCGCAGCTTCGTAGTTTTGTCAATATCTCATCACTCGCAGCTTTGTTTTTAGTGAAATTAGTTTTATTGTGATTCTAACTCGCTATATATTAGGGGAGTAATGTTAATATAATATATATTTTTGGAACCAAAATCCACTATTTTCCGTGATGGTACCCCTTTGAGTTTCGACCAATTTTGTTGTTTTTTGAATTTCTCCTAAATCGGAACTCTGTTTTCGATGAAATAAATTGTTCATGCTTCCGTACTAGATCAAATATCTTCTATAAATATTATTACTGAAAATACAGTATAGAATGAGTGTCGTTATCCCATGTATATCAGATATTACAGACCTTTTTCCGAGATGGTTCTTTCTTAGGTTCGCGCAGCTTCGTAGTTTTTTCAATATCTCATCACTCGCAGCTTTGTTTTTAGTGAAATTAGTTTTATTGTGATTCTAACTCGCTATATATTAGGGTGCAATGTTAATATAATATATATTTTTGGAACCAAAATCCACTATTTTCCGTGATGTACCACTTTGAGTTTCGACCAATTTTGTTGTTTTTTGAATTTCTCCTAAATCGGAACTATGTTATCGATGAAATAAATTGTGTATGCTTCCGTACTAGATCAAATATCTTCTATAAACATTATTACTGAAAATACAGTATAGAATGAGCGTCGTTATCCCATGTATATCGGATATTACATACCTTTTTCCGAGATGGTTCTTTCTTAGTTTCGCGTAGTTTCGTAGTTTTGTCAATATCTCATCAATCGCAACTTTGTTTTCAGTGAAATTAGTTTTATTGTGATTCTAACTCGCTATATATTAGGGGAGTAATGTTAATATAATATATATTTTTGGAACCAAATCCACTATTTTCCGTGATGTTACCCCTTTGAGTTTCGACCAATTTTGTTGTATTTTGAATTTCTCCTAAATCGGAACTATGTTATCGATGAAATAAATTGTTTATGCTTCCGTACTAGATCAAATATCTTCTATAAACGTTATTACTGAAAATACAGTATAGAATGAGCGTCGTTATCCCATGTATATCAGATATTACATACATTTTTCCGAGATGGTTCTTTCTTAGTTTCGCGTAGCTTCGTAGTTTTGTCAATATCTCATCACTCGCAACTTTGTTTTCAGTTAAATTAGTTTTATTGTGATTCTAACTCGCTATATATTGGGGGAGTAATATTAATATAATATATATTTTTTGAACCAAAATCCAATATTTTCCGTGATGGTACCCCTTTGAGTTTCAACCAATCTTGTTGTTTTTTGAATTTCTCCTAAATTGGAACTCTGTTTTCGATGAAATAAATTGTGTATGCTTCCGTAGTAGATCAAATATCTTCTATAAACATTATTACTGAAAATACAGTATAGAATGAGCATCGTTATCCCATGTATATCAGATATTACAAACATTTTTCCGAGATGGTTCTTTCTTAGGTTCGCGCAGCTTCGTAGTTTTGTCAATATCTCATCACTCGCAGCTTTGTTTTTAGTGAAATTAGTTTTATTGTGATTCTAACTCGCCATATATTAGGGGAGTAATGTTAATATAATATATATTTTTGGAACCAAAATCCACTATTTTCCGTGATGGTACCCCTTTGAGTTTCGACCAATTTTGTTGTTTTTTGAATTTCTCCTAAATCGGAACTCTGTTTTCGATGAAATAAATTGTGTATGCTTCTGTAGTAGATCAAATATCTTTTATAAACATTCTTACTGAAAATACAGTTTAGAATGAGCGTCGGTATCCCATGTATATCAAATATTACATACGTTTTTCCGAGATGGTTCTTTCTTAAGTTCGCGCAGCTTCGTAGTTTTGTCAATATCTCATCACTCGCAGCTTTGTTTTTAGTGAAATTAGTTTTATTGTGATTCTAACTCGCTATATATTAGGGGAGTAATGTTAATATAATATATATTTTTGGAACGAAAATCCACTATTTTCCGTGATGGTACCCCTTTGAGTTTCGACCAATTTTGTTGTTTTTTGAATTTCTCCTAAATCGGAACTTTGTTTTCGATGAAATAAATTGTGTATGCTTCTGTACTAGATCAAATATCTTTTATAAACATTCTTACTGAAAATAAAGTTTAGAATGAGCGTCGGTATCCCATGTATATCAAATATTACAGACGTTTTTCCGAGATGGTTCTTTCTTAGGTTCGCGCAGCTTCGTAGTTTTGTCAATATCTCATCACTCGCAGCTTTGTTTTTAGTGAAATTAGTTTTATTGTGATTCTAACTCGCTATATATTAGGGGAGTAATGTTAATATAATATATATTTTTGGAACCAAAATCCACTATTTTCTGTGATGGTACCCCTTTGAGTTTCGACCAATTTTGTTGTTTTTTGAATTTCTCCTAAATCGGAACTCTGTTTTCGATGAAATAAATTGTGTATGCTTCCGTACTAGATCAAATATCTTCTATAAATATTATTACTGAAAATACAGTATAGAATGAGCGTCGTTATCCCATGTATATCAGATATTACAGACCTTTTTCCGAGATGGTTCTTTCTTAGGTTCGCGCAGCTTCGTAGTTTTTTCAATATCTCATCACTCGCAGCTTTGTTTTTAGTGAAATTAGTTTTATTGTGATTCTAACTCGCTATATATTAGGGTGCAATGTTAATATAATATATATTTTTGGAACCAAAATCCACTATTTTCCGTGATGTACCACTTTGAGTTTCGACCAATTTTGTTGTTTTTTGAATTTCTCCTAAATCGGAACTATGTTATCGATGAAATAAATTGTGTATGCTTCCGTACTAGATCAAATATCTTCTATAAACATTATTACTGAAAATACAGTATAGAATGATCGTCGTTATCCCATGTATATCGGATATTACATACCTTTTTCCGAGATGGTTCTTTCTTAGTTTCGCGTAGTTTCGTAGTTTTGTCAATATCTCATCAATCGCAACTTTGTTTTCAGTGAAATTAGTTTTATTGTGATTCTAATTCGCTATCTATTAGGGGAGTAATGTTAATATAATATATATTTTTGGAACCAAATCCACTATTTTCCGTGATGTTACCCCTTTGAGTTTCGACCAATTTTGTTGTATTTTGAATTTCTCCTAAATCGGAACTATGTTATCGATGAAATAAATTGTTTATGCTTCCGTACTAGATCAAATATCTTCTATAAACGTTATTACTGAAAATACAGTATAGAATGAGCGTCGTTATCCCATGTATATCAGATATTACATACATTTTTCCGAGATGGTTCTTTCTTAGTTTCGCGTAGCTTCGTAGTTTTGTCAATATCTCATCACTCGCAACTTTGTTTTCAGTTAAATTAGTTTTATTGTGATTCTAACTCGCTATATATTGGGGGAGTAATATTAATATAATATATATTTTTTGAACCAAAATCCAATATTTTCCGTGATGGTACCCCTTTGAGTTTCAACCAATCTTGTTGTTTTTTGAATTTCTCCTAAATCGGAACTCTGTTTTCGATGAAATAAATTGTGTATGCTTCCGTAGTAGATCAAATATCTTCTATAAACATTATTACTGAAAATACAGTATAGAATGAGCATCGTTATCCCATGTATATCAGATATTACAAACATTTTTCCGAGATGGTTCTTTCTTAGGTTCGCGCAGCTTCGTAGTTTTGTCAATATCTCATCACTTGCAGCTTTGTTTTTAGTGAAATTAGTTTTATTGTGATTCTAACTCGCCATATATTAGGGGAGTAATGTTAATATAATATATATTTTTGGATCCAAAATCCACTATTTTCCGTGATGGTACCCCTTTGAGTTTCGACCAATTTTGTTGTTTTTTGAATTTCTCCTAAATCGGAACTCTGTTTTCGATGAAATAAATTGTGTATGCTTCTGTACTAGATCAAATATCTTTTATAAACATTCTTACTGAAAATAAAGTTTAGAATGAGCGTCGGTATCCCATGTATATCAAATATTACAGACGTTTTTCCGAGATGGTTCTTTCTTAGGTTCGCGCAGCTTCGTAGTTTTGTCAATATCTCATCACTCGCAGCTTTGTTTTTAGTGAAATTAGTTTTATTGTGATTCTAACTCGCTATATATTAGGGGAGTAATGTTAATATAATATATATTTTTGGAACCAAAATCCACTATTTTCTGTGATGGTACCCCTTTGAGTTTCGACCAATTTTGTTGTTTTTTGAATTTCTCCTAAATCGGAACTCTGTTTTCGATGAAATAAATTGTGTATGCTTCCGTACTAGATCAAATATCTTCTATAAATATTATTACTGAAAATACAGTTTAGAATGAGCGTCAGTATCCCATGTATATCAAATATTACAGACGTTTTTCCGAGATGGTTCTTTCTTAGGTTCGCGCAGCTTCGTAGTTTTGTCAATATCTCATCACTCGCAGCTTTGTTTTTAGTGAAATTAGTTTTATTGTGATTCTAACTCGCCATATATTAGGGGAGTAATGTTAATATAATATATATTTTTGGAACCAAAATCCACTATTTTCCGTGATGTACCCCTTTGAGTTTCGACCAATTTTGTTGTTTTTTGAATTTCTCCTAAATCAGAACTATGTTATCGATGAAATAAATTGTGTATTCTTCCGTACTAGATCAAATATCTTCTATAAACATTATTACTGAAAATACAGTATAGAATGATCGTCGTTATCCCATGTATATCGGATATTACATACCTTTTTCCGAGATGGTTCTTTCTTAGTTTCGCGTAGTTTCGTAGTTTTGTCAATATCTCATCAATCGCAACTTTGTTTTCAGTGAAATTAGTTTTATTGTGATTCTAATTCGCTATCTATTAGGGGAGTAATGTTAATATAATATATATTTTTGGAACCAAATCCACTATTTTCCGTGATGTTACCCCTTTGAGTTTCGACCAATTTTGTTGTGTTTTGAATTTCTCCTAAATCGGAACTATGTTATCGATGAAATAAATTGTTTATGCTTCCGTACTAGATCAAATATCTTCTATAAACGTTATTACTGAAAATACAGTATAGAATGAGCGTCGTTATCCCATGTATATCAGATATTACATACATTTTTCCGAGATGGTTCTTTCTTAGTTTCGCGTAGCTTCGTAGTTTTGTCAATATCTCATCACTCGCAACTTTGTTTTCAGTTAAATTAGTTTTATTGTGATTCTAACTCGCTATATATTGGGGGAGTAATATTAATATAATATATATTTTTTGAACCAAAATCCAATATTTTCCGTGATGGTACCCCTTTGAGTTTCAACCAATCTTGTTGTTTTTTGAATTTCTCCTAAATCGGAACTCTGTTTTCGATGAAATAAATTGTGTATGCTTCCGTAGTAGATCAAATATCTTCTATAAACATTATTACTGAAAATACAGTATAGAATGAGCATCGTTATCCCATGTATATCAGATATTACAAACATTTTTCCGAGATGGTTCTTTCTTAGGTTCGCGCAGCTTCGTAGTTTTGTCAATATCTCATCACTCGCAGCTTTGTTTTTAGTGAAATTAGTTTTATTGTGATTCTAACTCGCCATATATTAGGGGAGTAATGTTAATATAATATATATTTTTGGATCCAAAATCCACTATTTTCCGTGATGGTACCCCTTTGAGTTTCGACCAATTTTGTTGTTTTTTGAATTTCTCCTAAATCGGAACTCTGTTTTCGATGAAATAAATTGTGTATGCTTCTGTACTAGATCAAATATCTTTTATAAACATTCTTACTGAAAATACAGTTTAGAATGAGCGTCGGTATCCCATGTACATCAAATATTACATACGTTTTTCCGAGATGGTTCTTTCTTAAGTTCGCGCAGCTTCGTAGTTTTGTCAATATCTCATCACTCGCAGCTTTGTTTTTAGTGAAATTAGTTTTATTGTGATTCTAACTCGCCATATATTAGGGGAGTAATGTTAATATAATATATATTTTTGGAACCAAAATCCACTATTTTCCGTGGTGGTACCCCTTTGAGTTTCGACCAATTTTGTTGTTTTTTGAATTTCTCCTAAATCGGAACTCTGTTTTCGATGAAATAAATTGTGTATGCTTCCGTACTAGATCAAATATCTTTTATAAACATTATTACTGAAAATACAGTTTAGAATGAGCGTCAGTATCCCATGTATTTCAAATATTACAGACGTTTTTCCGAGATGGTTCTTTCTTAGGTTCGCGCAGCTTCGTAGTTTTGTCAATATCTCATCACTCGCAGCTTTGTTTTTAGTGAAATTAGTTTTATTGTGATTCTAACTCGCCATATATTAGGGGAGTAATGTTAATATAATATATATTTTTTGAACCAAAATCCACTATTTTCCGTGATAGTACCCCTTTGAGTTTCGACCAATTTTGTTGTTTTTTGAATTTCTCCTAAATCAGAACTTTTTTTCGATGAAATAAATTGTGTATGCTTCCGTACTAGATCAAATATCTTTTATAAACATTCTTACTGAAAATACAGTATAGAATGAGCGTCGGTATCCAATGTATATCAAATATTACAGACGTTTTTCCGAGATGGTTCTTTCTTATGTTCGCGCAGTTTCGTAGTTTTGTCAATATCTAACCGGCAAGAGCCTACTCTAAACTAAGGTTGTTCTAAATGTAAATTATAATGATGATTGCTTCTGTTCTGTTTCTTGGAAAGATGGGTAATGTAAAAACATCATGAGTTTGTGTGTTGAGATGTGTCTGATCTGATGGATCGATCCACTTTCTATATATCATTTTGATGTGGGTGAAGTTGACAAGGACAGATTACTTTTCATGGTATAATTACAAAAAAGGCTTGCAGTTGCAGGAAAAAGGTTCCTCATAATTATAACTTATAATGCATATTGGACTCCTCCATTCACTTTAGATTTACAAAATATAAGGGTTAGTTTAGTAAATTCCTATATAATATCAAATATCCTCCATTAATTTATTTTTTAAAATTTAAAAGAAATTGCATATGTATCCCTATTTTCAGGTCTGATCACAGTATTAAAATAATATAATTTAGATCTAGATGGACATATAAATCAGATGTGTAAGTAAAAAAAAAAAAAACTCCTAGCCTTTTTTCTACTGGTCCATGATGAGATCTATGACACATCTCAGACGTTTGTACCATAACAAAACGGTAATTAATAAAAAAGATCATCGGGAGATGTAATATTCTCTCATTTGTAATGCTAGGATAAAATTAAATACATATTGTTTTATTTATAATATGATAATGAATATTAAAAGATATCGCAGACTTTTTTCTGAATTAAAAAAAAAAAAATCAGGACTCCAAGTCCATCTCCATGTGACCTGATGGGCCTGTTCTCACCACAAAATCCATCACCTTTTCTGTATAATAATAAAAGAAAATAAATAGTATATAATAAATAAAAATGAAAAAAAGGATCACGTGAGGTCGTGTGACAAGAAAGTAAATTTAGCTTAGAATATGATCTGTTCCTTCCTTAGAATCTCCCACCGGTTCATACCTTTAAAAACAATTAAGTCAAATATCAAAATCTATATATGTATTAATTTGGTTAGATTTATACATCATATAAAATTTTGAATTGCTTAGTTGTAAAATAATTGATTGTTGAATTTATGTTGTAATTGTTGATGCTATTAACTTGTTACAGGGACTTCATAAGCTCTACAAGAGTTTTTCATCGATTTTCACAGTTCAACTTATAAGTATTTTAATATTTTTTATTTTAAAAAATACTATTATAATTATATTTTTTTTTTTTAATTGTAGTTATATTTTTATTTATATAAATAATAATTACTTTTTCGTAACAACTCATAATAGCTGGTAATTACATATTAGTTAATAGTAAACAAATTATCTTTTTATAATAATAATCTTTGTTTCTTTTTGTAATATGCATTCATTCAACAAATAATTTAATAAACTTTACATCATTCACTAATAAAATGTAATCTATAAACATAAACATAATAATTTATAAATTAAATTTATTTATTACCGCACTTTGCGCGACAGATATCTAATTTAAAATAATTCAGTCAGTTCGACTTAAATTTATAAGACATCATCACAAAACTATTTGATCAATATTCACAACAATAGCATCAGTTATTTATATCACAAACATATATCAAGTCAAGATTATCTCACATATAAATCATTATAAATTTATATCGTAATTATATATATTTAATCAATAAATATGTAAAATAAATACATTATTTTAATAAAATAAAAATATATATTGGAGATAACAAAATCAGTTGCTAATCTAACCAAAACAATTGTTTCAAAACATTCATAATCATTACTTCAACACGTAAATCGGCAGTGAGGATTGTTTTATTTGAATAAATGATAATATTATTTATTATCTAATATAAAAATGGTTTCCTTTCTACAATTAAATAATTAATCCGTATGTCTTGTGTATATAATAATAATACTATAATAGTGTACAATATACGTCTCGCGTGTACTCCTGTATTTAACTTGTATTATGATACAAGTATGTCGACTTAGGGCAACATTTGTGGATGGTGCACATGTTGAAGGGAAGGGAACTAGAAAGTTAATTATAGAGATTGAATTTCGATTTATTTATTTTTTTGGGAAAATTAATTAGGGTGGTGTATTAGATCCGTCATTACCCTTGTTTTAGGACATGACATAATTAGATTTAGGATTAAATACTAATTTACTAAATAATTTTCAATATTATAGGTATAAAAATATAGTTTTTATCAATTTTTCTTTATTAAACTTGTATTAAAATAATTTTAAAAGTTACAAAAACATCCTAAAATTTAATATAATGATAAAATGACGTAAAATTTTAAATAATAAATCGTTAAATTTACAAATAAAAAATTTAAAAATAGTACATGCTATAAAAAAAACTATTAAAAGTGGAATGGTGAAATATTTTATAAAATAAATTGTAAGACACAAAATTAAATATTCTAAAAGTTTATTTTAGAAAAAAGTTGAAATTCAATATTAATAATTTTGTTTATTTTTATGTAACATTCAAGGTTATTTTAGAATTATAGTAAAATATTACGTAGTTTTTAAGAGTATTTTCTTTCAGTTTAACATAAAATTTGATGAAGCTTATTTCTTTCTATAATACAGAATGTTTAGTTAATAGTTTACTCCAATAAAAATTTAACTAGCAGAATATACTCTCGTGTAAAGTTTAATTAATATTTAATCTAGAATTCTAAGTTAGGAAAGATCAAGTCTAGTGTTTATTAGTATAAATTATTATATTTTGTTTTTTAACTGTAATATATTTTTGAGATATAAATATATTTTACTGGAAATATACTTTAAATTAGAAGAATGTATAAATTCAATAAAATAAAACAAAACTTGTGATAATAAATATTATTATATTACTTTTATTTTTAAAGATTAAAATGATGGTGTAAAAACAAAACTTAAATAATGGGAAAAAACATTTATTTTAATTTTTGTATTTAGCTTCTACAATTTTGTCATTTATTTCACTGTTTAAGAAATATATGACATGTATTTACTATTTTGTCTTGCCCTTACTTAACGAAAATATTTCCCAAATACCCTTAAATACTCTTTATATTAGCTAAGCACCATACTTTATAATTGTAATAATTATAATTTCATTTAGTAACATTTCTGCTCATCTTTCTAGGTCACTGGTCTAATTGGCTTTTCTTCTTTCGGCTCTAAAATAAAGTGACTGACTAACACACACTAATTATGTTCAAACAAAGATAATGACACGTCGTCAAGTGATACTAGCAAGTAGCAATAGATTTGTATTAATCGGCAGGTATATGAGGATTTATCACTATTTAATATTTCATAGAAAAATAATTAGAATTTATTCATAATACGTAAAATGATAAATTTTGAATCAAAATGAATCATTTTTTCACGGATCATCCATTAATCGTGTCAAAATGACATGTGAATCAAAATGTCTGACCCAAACACGATTCGTAGCGCGGGTCACCCACAAGTTGAGTTTTTTTTTTTTATATAATTATGGATTAAAAAAACTGCTATAGGTGACAACGAATCACCCAAGTTCAAATTACACAAGTTGAGTTGACACCCCTAATTTTTATGTATAGCACCTTCAATAGTTTTAGATAATATTAGTCATTAACTAGTTTTATATTATATTAGTCCTTAATTCATTAACTCGCATGAATTGCAATTAAATACAATTTATATTATTAAAGTAATATATTAAAAATATATAATATCATCCGTCATAAGAAAAATCTCCATATATGCTTTCTTATAAAAAGATTAGTTTGTATCTCAAAATAATGTAGAAAAAATAAATGTTGTTTTGATTACGATATTTAATATACTAAGCAAATATATTTATAAATTTTAAAATAATTTTAACCCTTAAATTCTAAACTTTAAACCACAAACCCTAAAATCTTAATTATAAAGTGTAGAACTTTACAACCCTAAACCCATTTTGGAGTTTTGACTTCAGATTCCCAAGCCTAGTATGGGCCTTCTGTTCGGTCTCAATCCTTAACGGGCTATGAAGAAACATAGTCATAAATCCTGGCTACGAAGGAACAATTCAAAATTCTATTTACCGACGAACTATTATCGTCGGGAAAAGTAAACATTACGTCGTCGGTAAAAATCAATTCCAACGGTAAATACAGAATTCTGTCGGTAACATTTTCGTCAGTGAAGGTCCTGTCGGCAAAATTTACCGACGAAATATGTCACAAATATATCGTCACTAAAAACAATTTATTTGCCGACGGATTTTTTTGAAATTGAAATTCGTGATACAATAGTAATGGTTTGAACCATTTTAAGTTAAGGTGCCGAGAGGGTACAAATTACCTTTTTTTGTTGTTGTTTTTGGCCATCAAAGGTACACGTTACCTTGATTCCCTAGCGTTAGGACGAGGACCATTTTAATTATATAGCCTTGTGGCTATGGTTAGGTAACCGACCCTGCACCCAGGCACGGAGGTATTAACTATTAAGGGATGAAAAAATGGGCAATTGTCCCCCTCAACTTTTGATTTTGTGTAAATTTGACCCTAAAAAATGCAATAAGTTTCAATTTAACCATTTTAAATTATACATTTGCCCCTACTGTTTTTTTAGTTCAACTATTTGCCCTTACTCTAATACTTGTCCCACTGAAGAAAATTTATGCCTTCGTCCCTACATCTATCACGATGTTTGCACATTAATTATTACACATTCACAATCAATTAATAATTTAATATGGTCTAACCATCCGTCTCGAACTTGATTCCTCTTGGTAAGGAATAGGAATGAATTGCTGTGCCAGATAGTATTTCTAGCTCAAACCTAAGTTCTTGAGTTAAAAGATAAATTGTTGAACCGCTAAGTCATCTTATGCTAATTATTTTTGAGTATATAGCTAACTAGGGTTTGTAAAAAAACGATATATTAGGGTTTGACCTAACCACATAATACGTTAATTATTATTAAGTCGACTTATTAAATACAAAATCAATTAAACTCCTTTATATATTATATACGAGAAAATAAAAAGATATTCTAAAAAAATATTATATATATATATATATAATATAATTTATCTCCAACATACAGGACGACTAGGGTTTCTATGAATTGGTTGGTTTGACAAGTCGTCCTATGTATGTAACAATAGCTCGTAGTGTTAGGGTTTGCATGTTAATTAATATATGATGAAGAAACTATTAAAATTACAGAGACAGGCATCCAGAGGCAAGCTAGGCATACCGTCATCTTCCTTCCATTGAGGAGCTAGTGTCTGGACCAGACAGACATGGCAGCAGGCGAGCTCCAAAGCATCACAACGCAGGGACTCGTTTTAAGTCATTCCATTCCATTCCAATTCAGGTGAGCAACAGCTTGCCCTAGCTAGCCAGATGATATACCATCTGTAAAGGAGTCTCCTTTTCCAGACCTGATCATTATATAGCAAAAACATTTCTGATAAGACAAGTTCCCACTGTCCTCGACGATCTTCACCGACACTGTACTAGGGTTTACACATCCTTTAATCATGTATAAAATCCATTTCTATACGTAAATCTGCTCGTAGTTTACTATTCTGCATGATAGCTACGAAAGTGTTAAAACGGTTAATTAGGGTCTCAAAAATTTATCATCATCTAAACTATTTTTTATGTAAAATTGTAATCTGTTTAATGTGTTATTAAATGTGTCGCAAATTGCAATTTTTTTCAAAGTTCATATAATAAAGTGCAATTTTTTACAAAATTCAGCTAGCAAAGTTTAATGACCAAATTGCACTAATAAATAAAATGTAAGTTTATATCACTATTTAACAATAAATTAAATAAACTAACAAAATATAATTTGATATAAGTTGGTTAATAATCTATTAAAACAAATCAGCTAATAAATTAATCATACCTTGAATTTAGATAATAAGTAAATAGTAGCACCTATATCATAAAATTGTACTCAGTAACTTTTAGAAGAAAAACTAAAACTAAGGAGGATGGGATTGAACTTTTGACCATAGTTTGAGTACCAATTTAGTCAGTGTTTGAGAACCACTGTAAACAGTTGACGTCAGTAAACTTGATGGAAACGCCTCCGACGAAGACTCGATAAAAATTTGAACTTTAGTTGCAGTGAGTCAGTGAATGGTAGTGACGTCACGTACTGATCCAGTGGAGAAGAGATACTAATCTGTACATTGCGCAGAGGAGAAAACCAAAATGAAAATACCCTTCTTTCACCTTATTCACTGCACCCCGCAAATTTTTAATTATTTACTTTTCTCAAATTTCCCACCATTTATTTAGGTGTAAAGGGACTGTCCGTCTTTAGGCAAAGTGATATGACAGAGTGTAGGTGCTTCGGTTGCAGTTCGTAGAGCACTCCCACTCCCACTACCACAACTGCTTTTCGAAGTCACACCCATATGGCCATATATATAAACTAAGGAAAAGAAGAAAAAATATTTATACCCAGAAAGAAAGAACAAGTGGAAGAAAGAAAGAAATCATATGGATAGTGTGCATCGAAATTTTCTTCTTTCTTGTTGCTGGTTACTGCTGCTTTTGCATACGCGGGTGGGTATTTGCAGTTCTTAATTATGCGACTGAGCAAGGCTTTTCTCTGGCTCTGCAGTTAAAAAGCCTTCACCTTTCGCTCGTTTTCCGCACCCATTTCTTCAAAGGAAAGCCCAGGGCGGTGCTTCTCTGCTCTGTTCTTCACACAGGTGCCTTTTCATTAGACTTTGTATTTTTTTTTTTTTTTTATTATTGCTTGTTGGGTTTTCTAGTCTGTGAAGCTTTAGTTTAGTTCTTAGTTGGTTTTGGCAATATTGTTACTGGAATGTTGCATTCATAGAATGACTACAACACTGAGTTGAGTTAGCCGTGACTCAAATAACAAATGGTGGAATGGAATGGAAAGGTGACAAAACTTACCATGCAGATTATTATGAGCAAAATAAGCAGGAGTGAGTTTCCATTTCCGTTATTTACTGTATGTCTATGTCAAATTATTCGTAAGGAGAGTTGATGTGTTATCTGGGTGAAATCGATGAGATGGGGATTGTGGATACTGTGAGCGATGCAGGTGTATAGACAGTTAATTATTTCAGAACCCAAAACAGCCGTTCCCTGATTATTATACAAGTTTGAAATACTGTTGCTTCAAAACTTCCTTTTTCAAGAAGAGATGGAATTTCCTGCTTATATGTATGTATTGCACATATTTTCTTGTACATTGCCAACGCTGGGCTTGATGATCTCTGTCTCACACCTCAGCTATGTGGATTGATCTACTTCTCTCATTTTTGTTGTAATTATTATATGCATTTTGCTTCAATTTTGGACTGATGATTTGCTGTCTCTGGATCTTGACCTCTGATGTGTTAGAATTTTAAGTGTGGGAAGAGAATAAATAAAGAACTCAAATATATAACTAAAGAGAACATTGTATTTGTTTGAATGAAAGTTGTGTTGTGATGTTTTTCGTATCTCTTAATACACTTATTTATACTGCTACCATCTACCTAATTTCTACCTAATCTTTAACATTTAATATAAACTGTTGAAATTTGATGTGTAGATAGATTGTTGTCAACAATCATGTTCATCTTTTGACATTCTAACATTCCCCCTCAAGTTAACAGTTGGATCTCCAATGTTTAACTTACGTAGGATATTGTTGAAAATCCTTCCGTTGACTGCCTTTGGTTTGTTAGCCTACCATTGAGTTGCTCTGATTTTTTTGCTGATTTGTTTGACCCTATCGGAGTTAGGGCTGCTCTACTTTTGTTTGACCCTATCAGAGCTAGGGATGCTCTGCTTTTGTTTGACCATATCAGATCTAGGCCTGCTCTGAATTGATTGTTGACATGATGGCCACAACAATGCAGTGTCTTGGTACACTGCATGTATTTAACTACTATCATGATTCTGTCTCCTATAATCCAAGAAATTCTGATTTTCTCTTGGATCAATCAATTTGTATGTGAATCCTCTTGTAGCTTTGATCAAAAAGGATTTTTTGTTGTTGTTGTGACAATTTCATATTCCACATGTTCTAATCTCCATTTCAGGTATTATTAATTCACAAGAGAGATGGCAAATTTGTTGTGCCTGTTTTCACTGAGACATGTGTTGGTATTCTCTGTTGCTCTGAATGTGAGTCTCATGCTCACAGTAGTTAGAGACCGAACAAGCCTCACAAAGAGCCATAAAGATGATTCCATGGCACAAGAGTCCCACTGGCCACTGCTGAAAACAGCAGAACATATCACAGACGATGGTCAGGCAGTTATCCATCTTGATCGGTAAGTCACGTTAAACTTCTTCTTCTGAGACTGTGATAACTGCAGTTGGTGGGTGTATTGTTTCGGGCATAGTTTACAGGTCATTTATTTGTTGGATTCTTTTATAAGAAAGGGGAATAGAAAAACTGCTCTGCAAGTGATAATGTAAGTCCATACTATATACATAATGATGTTATACACTTTGCTATAGCGAGGGTTGTCAATGGTTAAGGTATGGTACGGGTATGTCAAATACCATAACTATACCATAATTTTAAATTGCATACCATAACCATTACGGATACAATTTTCAATACCATAACCGTGTTTATTAACCATGATTTTAACTGTATATCCATATTTATTACCACATGTGAAATGTAATGGAACATTATAAATGTTATCTTAATAAATATATATAAAGTTATGTTACAAAAAACAAAAATATTCAACATTAGCAACATTCAAAATTAATATTAATACAATTTAACATTTAAATCATTCAATTACAGTTTTCCTTTAAATTATAGTTTCGTAAAATCTAAAAGTGAAAATTATAATTCTATTATTAATATTTATTACTATATTAATATTAAATTATTATTTTATTTATGTAATAACCATGGGTGATTATAATATGGGTGGTTATAACTATGGGTATAACTAAAATAGCATAACCATTACGAGTAGAAAATTCATCACCATAACCGCACCATAATAGTACAGTTAACCATATTAAAAAAAATAACGGTTATAACCGTGGTTTTGAATTTTCCACCGCATCATTGTCGGTCCTAGTTAGAAGCGCATCAATCCCATGAATAACACAAAAGATAATGTCCGCAACTGGTGCCAAAATGAATAACATTTTCTCTTTGCAATCCCATGAACTGCATTTTGTCACTCACTTGCTGCCAATATGTCTTGTGCTTTGAGAGGTCGCTGCAGAAAATAGAGGATAGCTGATTCTATTGTATTTTTGTGCTGCTTATATTGCCTTTATGAACAGTCACCTGTAACAGATGACCAATTTCTATCTTCTTCATCTCCTTCTTACATTTAAAAGAAGTAAAATGGAAGAGAAAGAAGGCCAGTGTTCCTTGACGACCCTTGCTCTTTCATTTTCATTTTTTTTTAACTGATCTTGATGTTTTTTTTTGTGTGTAATTGCAGTGGGGATCCCACCATGTATGAGAAGTATTGGCAAAGAATGGGGGACAAAACCTCGTTATGGATTCCTGGATGGCAATTTACTAGTTATTTCTCTGATGCCTCTAACCTCTGTTGGTTTTTAGAGCCAGTGCTTGCAAAGGAGATTGTTGGGGTTCACAAAGTGGTTGGTAACGCCATCACTGAGGGCTATGATATCGTGGTTGGGACGGGATCATCACAGCTGTTCCAAGCAGCGCTCTACGCTCTAATCTCAAGCGATACCTCTGAACCCGTGAGTGTGGTCTCAGCTGCACCTTACTATTCGGTAAGTGCTGTGAACTTAAACTAACTATATGATCAGTGTGTTTAGATCTTCTAATTTTGCTTATTCTTGCAGTCTTACCCTGCTATGACGGACTGCTTGAAATCGGGTCTGCACAAGTGGAGAGGAGACGCCCGGACCTTTAAGAAACCAGGTCCGTTCATCGAGCTAGTGACATCTCCAAACAACCCTGATGGTTCTACGAGGAACTCAGTGGTCAACCGCAGTGGGGGAATACTGGTGCACGACCTTGCTTACTACTGGCCGCAATACACACCCATCACCCATCCTGCTGACCATGATCTGATGCTCTTCACCATCTCCAAGAGCACTGGCCATGCAGGGATGCGCATTGGGTAAGAAAGCTGATCCCTTACACTTGTCATTCCTTTTACTCAAGATTGGCTGCTGACCAAGAATCACTTGTTTCTGGGACATTATTCAGATGGGCGCTTGTTAAGGACAAGCAGGTTGCGAAGAAAATGGTGAAGTACATCGAGCTCAGCACAATCGGTGTGTCCAAAGATTCACAACTACGAGCAGCTAAGGTCCTTAGAGCAGTGTCCAACAGCAGTGTTTTGCCAAGAAGTGGAGAGGATGATGAATCTTTCTTCGGGTTCAGCTTCAATTCCATGGCAGAGAGGTGGAAGCTACTACGAGAGGCAGTAGACCAAAGCAGCATTTTCAGTCTTCCAGTCTTCAATCAAGGATATTGCAACTTCAGGGGCCGAGTCTTTGAGCCTCTACCAGGTAATAAAAAGATAAACTGGATTAGACTTTGATAAGTAGAGTCAGTAGGCACAAGAACTACCACTTGCCTTGTTTTCTCATGAAAGTTTCTTTTACAGCTTTTGCATGGTTGAAGTGTGAGGGAGATGTTGAAGACTGTGAGAGCTTTCTGGGAGGGCACAAGATCCGAGTCCGAGGCGGAAAGCATTTCGGGGTGGGACCTTCGTACGTAAGGGTGAGTATGTTGGACCGCGATAGAACATTTAACCTTTTTGTGAAAAGGTTGTCGGGAATCCATCTGCAGCAACCACACTAGTTGGAATTGCAGTAACAGTTTTGCTTTCAATAATTATTTAGCTCAGTGTCATCTATTCATGACAGATTAAAGCCCCTCCAATTTTTGAATCTCATCCCTTTTTCTGTGTGAATACTTTGGATTCTTGGATGGCAAGCTTTAACATTTTCATTTCAACTGTCAGACCACAAAATGAGGAACAGCAGAATTCTCAACATTATGAACTCAAATGCCAACATTCAGAGAACTCTAGTTTCATAACTGATTAGTATGTTAAACCAAATATGGAAATTGTGTATACAATGGAAAATCAAACCAGCAATAACAATTGCCGGAAACTGAAAATAGGAAAATTGCCAGTACCATCCACACTGCGCTTTGACTCTGTGTACTTCAGTCTGTCTTTCACATGAGCCTTAATTCGTATTCACCAGCCGTTGTTATGTATCTTACCCATGGTAGAGCCTGGTATCCACTTTTCTCAATGATCTTCAGATAGCGAACCTGAAAATACGAAGATTGCTGATTTCTGTTCCATGTTTAAGCTTAAACGCACACCAACAGTGATTCAGACAAAAATAAAAATCTCCAAAACTAAGTGTAGCTTTGGTCCTTTGGAGCCATGGAAGAAGAAGAAGAGACTCCAAGCAATGATACAAAAGAAGAGCAGGAGGTACCTGAATTCCAGATACAGTAAAATATGGTATCTCAAACTTGACACGTATGGGCGCTTTCTTGGCTGGAGTGGCCTCTTCAGCAGTAATGCTGGGAAGACTGAACTCCGCCCTCAACATATACTCCTGTACGATTTTATTTTTTATTCCGAATAGCGCAAGAAAAACAAGACAAGATAACTTATCTTTAAAGAATAACAACATCCTAGAGCTCACACCTTGTTACCAGGAAAAGATTTAATTCTCCAGACCAAAGCATCATTTTCTGGAGCATATGTTGCAGCTCCCATTGATGTCCGGACATTATGCTTAGTAGCATCCGATGGCACAGGCAACTCAATTTCGACGTTTGTTGCAGTGCTGCACTCCGTAAGCATGAGAATTTTCAGTTTGATTTAAATGGTGCAATATAACATATCTTAGGTATTGCAAAACAATGACCTCTACAATCATGCAGTATAGGACATACTATTGCTTTTTTTAGCATCCCAGTATACATGAACTAGTAGTAAATAGTAATAGTTCAAAAGCTAGTACCTGCGTTCTTTAAACTGGCTCCTTGCTTTCACCATGAATTCTATACGACTTCTAGAATGCCTTTCAATCTGAGCTTCCACCCAGATCAGAGGTTTGACCTGAATCCACAAGAACATGATAGAGGAGATTCATTCCTTTTCTAGATGATGGTACTGCAATTATGCACTAGGTGGAAATGCTTACAACTTCCCTCCTCTAAATGTTTCAGTATGCAGTTTCAAAGCAACTACAATCCCCATTTATAGCAGCCGGGGACAGCAAGTTAACATTCCAAAATAGTTTGATTCCAGAAAGGTAAGGATTTCACTATGATAGAGTAAACAACCAGCGACTTTCTCTATCTATATGAAGACAGCTGAAAGTAATTCATGTGTTACAGAGATTGACCTGGGTACTGAGCCTGTATGTCATTAGATCGAAGGCACCATCTGGAGGAATGAAGGATATTGTCCTGTCATTTTCAAACCGTGCCAAACGTACACACCTGCAAAAGATATTAAACTGAACATAAGAAGAAGCGCCGGTGATAGGGAGAAATACGTGAGTAACATGTTTTCCAAACAAACAGCACATCAGGGATCTATTCTGTCAGGAACAAATAATAGCTGAAGCAATGGAAATTAGTTATATACTGGTGAAACTTGATATCATCCAGATCAATGGCTTTTCCTTTGGTTGTCCGACCTTGGGCTTCAAGCAGTACTCTATCATTTAGTCCAAGCTTGCATTCAGGCATCCCACTAAAACAAAACCCTTGCAGTTAGAATTTGCATAGAATAAAATAAGGAAGTTAGAGTAAAAGAAACAAAGACAGCACAGATAAACCAACAAAAGAGAAATTTTGAAAATCTATCATTGCATTAGGAAACAACTACTTGATAAAATGTCTGGTCCACAGTGAGGCTTTATTCAGTTGAGCTGAATTATTTGTCTTCTGTGGTGGTGGCACTCACAAGTTGGACCTAAATTGGCCACCAAGGTAATTCTACAAATACTTTGAATCTTCAAGATCAGCAGTTTCACTGTATTCTAGCAGCCATTAGCACTGCATATCGTCTGGTAGGTTTATTTGTGACTCGACGATGATGAAAAATTAAGGTTACAAATCACACAGATGCAAAATGAAACTAAAGCGAGCTTTGTTTTCATATCATTTTAGTGTGCCCTAGAGCAAACTTCTTCTCCAAGCAGCAACTATTGCCAGTTGCATAACATGGAGTTTGTCTCATGCAGCAGCACATCACTAGAACTTTGCAACTCTGGGCATTCATTTTACATAACAGCTGCTGACTGGATAAGTTATGGTAATGATTGACTAAGCATATAAAGATGGCAAAAAAAATCTATTAGTCAAGAAGAAAGGATTATCAATGATATAAAGCAATCCATAGGTCTAGGTGATCTCGAACAAAATTGTAGCCATATTTGCATTCTTTAATATCATGAACTATGACAAGAAGTGATACTCTTCCTTTCACAAAATTCTATCCTAGTCTACTTGATGATCTGGAAGAAGACAAAATATTTGTTTACCTCAAATATGTTCTCATCTTGAGTGCTCCAACTACATCAGATCGTATTATCTGTCCATTACTGTTCACAAGTATATTCACACTTTCAACCACATCCAAAAACACCTATAAAAAGTTACATTGAGACTCTTAGCAACTGGGTTTAGAGGATTGAGAAATTTAAATATCAGATGAAATAATTAATTACTTCATTTTTCTTGTAACGGATTCCTTCACTCCGCCATGAAACCGCATTAGTCACAGCCATGGGAGGGCGCTGCGTAACTTCCATCCTGTATGCATCTGTCTTGATAAACTCACTAAGAATTTTGGCTTCTGTATATTGAGGGAAGCCGAAGTCCATCATTTCATCAAGCAACTCATACTACAATATTTGCAATACAACATTGAAATCTCAAACAAAATAATACACTCAAAAGACTACAGTAAATAATCGAAATTTTAAATGCTTACCACAACCACAAAGTTATCTCTTAGCGATTCCTCCTCCAACTCTTCAAAGTAATGCTTGAACACCTGCACATATGATTGTGGAACTATAGTTTAATATAAAATTCATATTTAACCAGATAAGACACAAAAGTAAATCACAAAGTTGGTTTGCTCTTACATCAACTATGCGATGAAGGAAGAGGAGGAGGCTAGCTGCATTACAGTTCTGCCGCGAGGCAGTCATCAGATATATGTTGTTGTGTTGAATATACAAGTATGTAATGCCATTATCGTACACAACAGGATCTTGTGATTGTTGCTCTCCACCCTGATATATATCAAGAAAGTAATGTTAATTTCGGAGTATTTGAATATTATCACTCTTTAGGGAAACAATAAAAAAGTTAGTTTTTGGTCAGTATTAGTTTTTTTTGTTTGTTTTGGCCAATGGTCAGTATTACCTAAAGTGAGAAGGAAAAACAGATACTAGCTTGTAATTCATAAAATCGCACACAGTTGAACAATTCTACGTGTTTAAACAATGAAATCTCAACCAAAATCCCAGTTTCTGCTTAATGGGAAATCTGATCAGAATCCATGGCTTTTTTCAGATAAATCAAATAGAAACAACCCCGAAATTGTCAATCAGTACAAGAAAAAAAAGTGGATACGGAAGAAACCTCTTTCTCAATGAGCTTGGAGAAGAATCGCTCGGCTTGAGCAGCAGATACGTCACCTCTGTAATCTCGCCATATGAGGACACGGCCTTTGATGTCCAGGAGGAACAGCGCCGAGGCGGCGCCAGCCATGACACGATGACGATTCGGCAGAGAAAGTATAGCCGATTGAATTGGATGATGGTCGAGCACAGGCGAACGGTGATCCAGTTACAGCACTTGAAAGATCAACGTACGGCAGAATTGTTCCTGGAAATGAAGTCGCAGAAAAATTCCTTCCCTCAGATCCTCTGTTTACGTTTGAAACGTCTTCCTTTCCTCTGTTTGGTTGAGTCAAGACAAATTAAAAAATGTATGTCGTAATAATAATAATAAATAATATAATAATTATTATTATTATTATTAATATATAAAAACTAAAAGTGGAGAGGGAATTTCTGTTTTCCCTTCTTTATTATTTAGGTAGGTAGATAACTTTATTATTTGATCATTTTTTTTAATTTAAATATCATATTCAAATAGTCATAATTTTATATATGATAATTCAATTCACCAAAAGAAATCATGTAAAAAATTATAATAACATATTATATTATAATATGTATTTCTAATTTGTTTACATTGCAATAAATTCATTAAGAATAAAAAAATTAAGTTTGCTTAATATATTAATTAAAAATAAATTCTAACAGAAAATGAGATTATATATAATTTTTCATTTAATTATATCCATGACATGATTAATCCAAGGTTACATCAAATCTATAATTTTCCAACCCATCATATAAATTACAATTATTTTATAACTCAACTAAATTTACTTAACAGTAACAATAATAATAATAAAAAAACTAGGGTATGAAGTCAACATATGCATGATTATGAAACTTCTAATCCAATTTTGTAGTACAGAGTTAATTATTTGACATTATATATATATTCTATTGTTGGGTTATTATGTATTATTTTCTAATTGAATTCTTATACATCCAAATAGTTCTACATTTGTTATAAATTAACCATACTCTACAATACTTATTATATAGGCTAATTTGAAATATTTTTAGAAACAATTTACCGCTTTAAAAAAATCATATCATTAAGATTTGTTTTATGAATTTAACATTCATCTCTAACAAAATATTAATAAATTTTGTATTACATTTTCTCTTATTATTTCAATAATAAATTTGCCGCTCGTGCTAAATTCACTAGTAAGACAACATAGTCTAAATAAAAAAAAAATTAGAAAAAAAATAATTTCATCACCAAAGAATTTAGTTAAGAAACTTTTACTCCAATTTATACATATATTGTTGTGCATATATAAACTATACATAACAATTTACATTATATCACTCTAACATGCAAGGAAGCCAAATGGTAATTAAGCATTATTCTTCATTTTTTACTAAAAAGTCATTTTTTAAAAACTATTTTAAAAGTAATTTGTATAAATAGAAATATATATAAAGTGTGAATTTAGGAGGAATGTAAAAATATTACTTTTTTTTGAAAAATAATTACATTAGATAGTCAATTGTTATTAGTTTATTATGATTAAGTTTTACTCTAAACCTCATAATTTGTGCTATTGGTTGTGAGACTTAAAACGTACGTCTTAACCAACTGTCTCAAAAGTCCGAACTTGTGAGTGAAAGCGACCGGTATACTCTTAAGTCATCTTAACATCCTCCCTTAAACTGATGTTTATGAACATCGGTTTACGCATGGGCTTAGTGCCCGACCTCGATCTTTAATGGGAGTGTATCAATATTTTCAACGTCGCCAGGATTTGAACTTGCGCGCTCTGATACATGTGAGACTCTTAAGTCATCTTAACATTGGTTATGTTTGTCTCTCAAAATCAGTATTTCCTGCAGATGGTAAAGAAAGAACTGATGTAGATGGTGAAACCAATAATCCTGCAGATGAACATATTTTTCCTCTGTACTCAACTTTATTATTAGATATATTGTAACGTCGTATTCTATCTTTTTTCATGTGGTGCCTCTTCATTTATTATGTTTGTCTCCTTGCCCTCTTCCCTCTCTCACACACATCCTCTTTGCCCTATATGTCTCTATACACAATTAGGGTTTCTCTTTGCAACCTATCTTTCTCATTTCTCTCAGAAATATAGAAGGTTGAAGTACTCTACAACTGTATAATTAATATATATTCATTGGTACAGGAAGTGCAGTGCAGTGCAGTAGCAGTTTTTTTTACCTGGGTGAATCTTTTATTACTTGAATTTGGAAGAAGAATTAAAGACGTGCAAAAGAGAAAAGGCTGCCTGGAACTGAATTAGAGTTTATAATATTATCTACTGATCAACGCAGACACCTGATCAGTGTAGCAGCAGCAGCAGCAGCAGGTAAGTAATTAACTCCTGTCATCTGATCTGCTTCATTCTTTTCTAAGTATGGGGATTTGCTTTTCTCTTCTGTTAAGTTTGCTCTGAAGAGAAACTAATATGGAGATTTCTGACCAGTACTGGTCCCGTTGACGAAATCTCTCTCTAAGATCTTCAGTTGGAACCCTAGAAAACAAAAGACACGAGATCTTGAGTGTGTGTTGAGCGTGAAATAATGAAAGTTAATTACCTCCTTCTGTATTTAAGAATCAATTACTTAATCAAATAGTCCATGAAAACCTGCAATAATCTGGAAAATTAAGTTGATAGATCTGTCTGTTAAGATGACTTAAGAGTATACCGGTCGTCTTCACTCACAAGTTCGGACTTTTGAGACAGTTGGTTAAGGCGTACGTCTTAAGTCTCACATGGTATCAGAGCCAAGTTAGATTAGCTCCAGTCAATCAAGAGATTTTTTTGTTCTCCGGCGATAAATTCAGTTCAGAAACATACCTGAAAATCGCCGTCAATAGGAGTCTACACGCATACAAGATCCTCGTTCAGTCGAAGTGTCAGGCAGCTCTATTGAACCGGTCACATTTTATACTTGGTTTGATTTGCTTGCCCTAAATTGTTTTGTTTTTTTTTTCAATTCAAGGAGTCACTCAAATTATTTTTCATGGTCAACCAACCGGTTAATGATGTTTCACAACACAATACATACAAGATTACATTCATTGACATGGTATCAGAGCGTGCAGGTTCAAATAATGGCGACGTTGAAAATATTGATACACTCCCATTAAAGGCCGAGGTCGGGCACAAAGCCCATGGGTAAACCGATGTTCATAAACATCAGTTTAAGGAAGGATGTTAAGATGACTTAAGAGTAAACCGGTCGCCTTCACTCACAAGTTCGGACTTTTGAGACAGTTGGTTAAGGCGTACGTCTTAAGTCTCACACTGTCAAAAGGAAGACCTTGGAAACCGTACCATGATTGAAGAAAATTTATTAACTTCAAATAAAAGAATTAAGCTAGCAGATGGGTAGTTGGATTAAGAATGTATTACAATATATAACAAACCACATATATATATGTATATGTATATGTATTGTTTGGCTGCAGCAGAAAGATATGTACGGTTCATCATCCACCTCCTATGGTTCTCCATGCGCTGCCTGCAAGTTTCTGAGGAGAAAATGCGTACCCGGATGCATATTCTCCCCGCATTTCCCACCAGAGGAGCATACCAAGTTCGTAAATGTTCACAAAATCTTCGGTGCAGGGAATGTAACAAAGCTTCTCAGTAGTCTCCCTCCACACCTGAGAGACGATGCAGTGAACTCACTCTCCTACGAAGCCGAGGCTAGGGTTAGGGATCCAGTCTATGGATGTGTGGCTGACATCTCTTTTCTTCAGAGGCAGATCGAGAGACTCCAGAAAGAACTTGATGCTGCCAATGCAAGTCTCGTCAGATACGCTGCTCCAAACACTAATGTCGTCCTTTCAGCTCCACTCACTGATTCGCAGCAACTTCCAATAATATTAACACATTCCAGTCAACCTCAGCATGACGATTATCCTTATCTGTGCCCTCTTCCCGGGACTAGACCTAACTCGGAGGATTTAGCTGGTGGGTCGGGATGGGATGGCAAGGCAACCTAATCATCAATGCACCGATAGATATAGCATTCTCGAGCGGATGATGATGATGATGGATTAGGGGTAGAGATCAAACTCTACAATAATACACTGTATCTATCTATCTATATGTTCTCTGTAAGTATACTAATAAATCGATACTTACCAAAATTTTATTACTTTATTCATCATCTCCGATTCATCCATTTTCATAGCTTCATCATCATGTGTTTTTCATCTTAAAATAAAATAAAAATATACTAAGTCAACCGATGAACCTAGCAGAAGTTGGTTTCAAGTCGAAACCAGAGAGCATCTACAACTGGGTTCGTTTTATATTATTATTTTTAAAAGAAGATGAAATGTTCTTGTTGAAGAAGATGAAGATTGCTGAATATATTCTTCTCCAAATAATGATTCTATAAATAATGAGGATTTATTTTTGATGTTCTTTAGAGTCCAAGAACTTATGTGTAATAAATGAGACTACTTTGGTTGTTAATCAGGGAATGAAGTGCTGAATGTTTACTGTTTATTTCAACTAATCGAAAGCACAAAGACGAACAACATAAAGATGAGATTTTTATGAGATAAGATATACATTTCCTATAATAACTTATCTAATATTTCATCCTTTTTAAGGGATTTATACATTATTAGAATCTCTTGAATGAATCCGCCCACCACTTTAAGTAGTTGCATTGGATTGGACGTGCTACAAACATATATGTTATTTTCGAAGGAATCGTACTGCAAATATTCTCACAAAATTCAAATCTCTTTCGTCAGTTCCATCATCGTTGGTCACGGGGCCCTTTCTTCCACACACTATTCATAAACAGTAAACATTCACACAACTGTTACTTCATTTGCAGACTTGCAGTCGTAGAGACAGAGTGGAAGAGGGATCTGTCTCAATCGATCTACCGCTTCATGTCTCCCTGTCTTGATGTGATGATGGTGATCTTTCAGTGGACATGGATGGTATTCAATGGGGACAGCTCTGGTTCTCTCTTACTATCCATTTAGTATTTCATAATTAGTAGGTCGTCCTTTTCTTAGATTATTACAAACAAGATGAAAGAATACCAAACAATGGACGTGATAACCCTAAATTAGCTAGAGGAGAATATATACCATGGAACGCGACAATGGCTAAATGCTCCACTATCATTCAACAATGGTTCTTTCCTTACTGTTGAGTAGATGTTGTCCTTGGCTCCTCACACTCGAAGAAGACGATGAAGTTGGAGGTACTTCGATCTCAGTAGATTTCAGTTCTTCTTCTTCTTCTTCTTGGATTCATTTCCTTAGGGTTTAGACACACTTTGAATACATATATACCTCTATCTTGGTGGGATACTCAAACTAATTTTGGAGACAAAAATGAGTTGCTAAGAACGTAAAGAAGGTAAGAAAGACGGATAGTCGGTGAGATTTAGTACTATGGATTGATCGATATATGGACGGTAGTTGGAGTCGGCCGATCCGTTAATATTAGTCAGTTCAAGTGGTTCTTCGATGCATGGTTCTTGGCCTTAAGCAAAGCAAAGTCGTAACATCTCCATGAAAGCAAAGAAAACAATGTAAATTGAAACTTATTATTCGTTACTTCCACGATATAAGATGATTCACACACTTTATGCTATATATTTAGAATAATATCGTGATTAATTGGAGCATATAGTTTTATTATCATGCCATTATTCCCGGTGTGGAGGTAATGCAGAACCCGTAGATTTATTTTGGTTGGGTACTGGAGCTGGCGGAGCAGATCTGTAGCTCACTCTAAGACTTCTCATCTTCCTTACTCCATTGGAGGATCTCTGCATCATCTTCTCTCCTCCATCACAACCTTCTCAAAAAAACACATTATAGAAACTCACAGTTGTAATGAGATCAGACATGCAAATAGATGAAGATGACAGACATATATATATATATATATAGTTGGTCGCCATGTGTTCTTACCAGAAGCACCGAGTGCTGAAGCTGCCTTTAAATGGACAGTCGTGAGAAGATGAATTGCCAGCACAGCGACCAGAAACTTCACCAGAAACCCACTCATTATACTGCCTGCGCTGGTGGCTGGTGCTATAGATAAGGAAGGAGACGGCTCTATTTATCGAAGGAACTCACGTGGAGAAGTTGAGTGTGGAAGTCAACATTTTCGACACAGCTTTCAATTTCAACAGACCGCGTGTTGACTTTTACGTTAAGTATTCGATAAATTCAATGTGACGAATAGTCTATAATGGTACAGATTATAATTAGCATATGGGACCAGAAGTTGAATAAATTTACTGTTTGAAAATACTATTAGGAAGTTTTTGTATTATATGTAGAGTTTTTTACGTGTCGTATTATACAGTCAGTCTAAAAGTAAAAAATTAACGCATAGTTAGCGTCATTTAATTCGTAATTAAATTATCTACGCACCGTAATATTTTTGATTTTTTTTAGTAAGTACATAATTAAATTTATCACCTAATGTATTTAATTATTTCGGTCAAATTATAAAACGAACGATATTAGGTTACAAAATCATTGTATTTCCAATAATTTTTTTTATCATAGATAGATAATTGAATTACGACATAAATGACGTTAACCGTGTTGAGTTTGGACTTACATGGTCTGAGTTATAATTTTTTAAGTAAAATTTTCATATCTCAACTTACGACATGCCGTACAGTCAATCCGTAAATCCAAATTTAATAGTTTTTACATTATTTGAATCACAATTAAAATATCTACTTACTATAATTTTTTTTAATTTTTTTTGAATAGAGACATAATTTTATTTTTAATTAAACATCGACTCGTCGTTATCGAACAAAAAAACTTAAAAAAAAACATATGCATTAGGTGCCTATTGAATAGGCGCCACCCTAGGTTGCGCGTATTGCAAATACGCGCTACCCGGGCCTGCGCGTATACCTATTTTTTGAATTATTTTTTTTGTATACTTATTTTTTTTTTTAAAAATGATTATTTTTTTAAAAAACTCCTATTTTTATCATGTATATTCATACCCTTTTTTTGTTTGCTACTTTAAAGTGTGTTCTTTTAGCTTGTATAAATTTACAATATCACTCTAGAATAATAGCTATCAATTCGCTAATGACATGTTCTTTTCGCGAAATAGGAATGAAATAGGTGTTATAGATTCCGTAAGATGTTGTTCGTTTCGCATAATTGATAAATTTACATCTTATTTCGCATAAGATGTCTAGTGTTAGACATTCCGTGGTAAAATGTCGGATTTCCTAAGTCTTGCGCGCTAGGAATCCGAAAAAGGTGCCCAAATGACTGTTTTGCCCTCCTTAACTTTTCATAAGGGTCAAGTTACCCTCCTGCTTTTCATTAACAACTGAAGAAGCTCACTTACTCCTTCATTCCAACCTCCCGACGATTCTCCATTCCAACCAAAGATGCTCTCCTTCATTCTTCAGTTATGTTCATCCTCGCCCTACTCTCCTTTCCCCGCGATGCTCTCCATTCCTCGGTGTTCTGGGTTCGTCCGAACCCAGAATCGTGATTCTGGATCCAACTGAACTCAGAAATCGTGATTTTTGGGTTCATGATTAATGATGGGTTCGTGATTGATGTTGGGTCCGTGATTGATTCTTGATGTTGTGTTCTTGTTCATGATATTGTTCATGCTTGTTCATGTTGTTATTCGTGATATTGTGTCCCAGAAATTGAAGTTGGGTTCGAGATGTGTTCTTTAAACAGATGTGTTCTTGGTCGATTTACTCGAAGTATCCATTGAGCAAAGCTAAAGATGTCTGGGCAAAGAGTATTGATCGGCATGCCACTGGAAAGATTGTTGTGGAACCGTAAAAAAAATTCTATAGTGAGGTGTTTGTTGTCTTTGGGTTGATCCATCGATGGTATTATTATATTTCATGTGATGTAGTTGGAGACCTTATGTATATGGATTAGAATGTCTATTCTTCTGGTATTATATTATGGATTGTCAGAATCTATGGAGATATAAATGATTGTCATTTAAAATTAATTAATTAAATTATTTAAAAAAGTTTTTTTTAATTATTATTCAATAATTATATTTAAATTATTATTATTATTATTATTATTATTTAAAAATAATTAATGCAAATTATATGTATTATATAATATACATATAAAAGGAGCGACAAATACGTCATTTTACCACATTCCATTCCATTTCCATATACAATTCCACCAAAATAATAACAGAATTCCTTTTTCTATTTCATTATGTTCCACCAAATAAACAACTTCATATTCTTATCTCCTATTCATATTCACTATTCCGAATTCCGTGAAAGAAACGTCCCGTAAGTCTTAGACTTGAGTCTAATTTTTTTTTTGTAGTAGCAATGTTTTTCTCCTGATAATATTGATTTTTTTTTAATACGAGTTGGACACCATCAATATTATCCCTTGAGAAGATACTGTCAGAATCTGCACAAATAATCCAGAGTCAAAAAGCCTAGCAACTAGAGACAACAAAATGTCAAAAGGGAGAAAAAACAAATCTGAATATTGACATACCTGTACCAACACTTGAGTGTATGCAGAATTGTCAAAGAGTAGAATAGCACTCTATTGTATAAGTAAGGCAATCTGTACTGATTTATCATATGAATGAAATTATCCAATTCTCAATATTCAGTTTTTCACTTAGCTAACATTTACTTAACCAACATGGTATCAGAGAAGGACCACAATCCATTCTAGGATTGTGTTCTTGGGTTTATGGTTGATCATCATCTACCAGAACCGAACCGACCGACCCGAGTGAACCAACATGTCTGACACCGAAAATCATTCCCAAACCCAAATAGGTTTAGGTCTCAGTGATGATCACCTAACCATCAAAATAGCCAACCTCCTTAAAAACGGCCCCAGTCTCAATCAAAAACAGGTTAAGGACTTACTAGAAACCATCATGGTGAGTACAAAACTTAATGACCATAATTATCATATTTGGGCCAGATTGATGCAGATAGCTATTGGAGGTTGGGGGCGTATGCAACATCTCACCGGAGACTCGGAGCCCCTAAACCGAATTGAACCGGGGTATGAAAGGTGGCAACAAGACGACCTAGTCGTTTTTTCATGGATGATTCAGAATAGGGTTAATTACTTAATTGGTTACACATGTTTCAAAATGTGATTAATTGGTTTTGCTATGTGACTAATTGGTTACACATGTTTTTCCCAATGTGATTAATTGATTATTCCGTTAGTAAACCGTTAATTTTACCGTTAATTAATTTTTTTAACATATTATTGAATTGTGAAATGAATATTATGCCCTTAGTGGTATTGAAGAACCCAGAATCGTCTTGAAGAACTCAGAATTGTGATTCTCGGTTCTCCAAGAACCCAGAAATTCGATTATGGGTTCTTCAATTCAATTCGGTGATGAAGAACACAGCTTGGCGATGAAGAACACAACTTGGTTAATGAATAGGATAATTACGTCATTTTATGTATCTAAATAGTGACTTAACTGTGATTTCTAACGGTGAACAGTAAAAAAAAATAATTAGTCACATATCAAAACCAATTAATCACATTTTGAAACATGTGTAACCATTCTGCACAATGGTGAAACATGTGTAACTAATTAAGTAATTAACCCTTAAGAATATCGATCCACGACTAGCCAATAATGTCGCACACTACCTTACATCCCAAGATTTATGGAAAGCATTACAAACTACTTACGGAAGTGGTAAGGATGCATTACAAATTTTCGATTTACATAACAAAGCTGCAAAGATGGTTCAGGGGACAATGACACTCGAAGAATTCAGGCTCACGATGCAATCCCTATGAGGAGAGATTGAAGCCAGAAGACCAAATCCGATGGTATGTAACCACGACATCACAACATACAACCAGCTTTGGACCGATACTAAAGTCTATCAATTCTTGGGAGGAATTGATCCCAAATTCAATGGGATCAAACGAGAGGTCCTTCGACAGGACCGAATACCCTCAGTCGAGGAAGCGTATGCTTCCATCTGAAAGGAAGCCGCCAGGCTCCACATTCTGGGAGCGACAACCTCCTGTGATGAACCATCATCGGGTCCGGACTACGGGTTACATGCTAGGAGCGATACACAACCGACAGCAAACAACACATCAAAAAAATTCCAACAACCACAGAATCGGTCGGAAACAACCTGTAAATCTGGTGGTTCATCATCCCGAATCGACAAATCTAAGCTTAAATGCACACATTGCGGAAGGAATAGGCATACCAAATAGGGGTGTTTCCAGTTGGTCGGGTACCCGAAGTGGTGGGACGAGAGTCGCGCGGAGAAAGCCCGGAACCGTGTCGCTGTCGTAACGAGCAACTCCACGGCCACCAACGTCGAAGGCAGCACCAACAACGTTCAGCTCGAGGACAGGGTCGGAGGCGTAGCCGACGTAGGAAGAGTCGGCTAGACTCTACTATGGCCACCAGCCTCCGAAGATAGCCCTCCCTTCGCCAGAATAGCTGGGTTCAGTGAATACCCTAGCGCAACGAAGAGCAGCTCAAGTGAAGGAAAACTGAATCGGGACACAAACTACTTACCAGCACAAGGAGGGGAAGGGTTCGACCGAAACCTTAACGTCGGACGGAGCCGCGAAGAGACTTTCGGTCGAAACTCTAGCAGAGCAGAGAGGGGGGCGAGACAAAATGAAGGAGGCGGAAATGAAGACTGCTTCCCTAAGCAGATGAAGTGGGCGGTTGATGAAGGTATATGGACTTGGAAATTGCATCCAAGTCCCTCTACTCCTAACCCTAGCGTTTTTTGCCCGAATGATATAAAAAATGATAGAATATCCCCTAAATATTACAAATCAGTCCCTCAACATATGACACGGGCTTATTCAGTCCAAAATAAAACCGAATTTAAAAATCATCAGTGGATTTTTTATTGTGGTGCAACAGATACGATGATATATGATTCAAGTGATCTCGTTAATATTATGAGATTCCAGATTGAATATATTAAGACAGCGTATGGAGGAAAGGCTCCAGTTACGGGAATGGGCACCATAGAAATTTCACCAACCTTGAAGATATCAAATCTTCTCCTAGTTCCGACACTCTCGAATAAATTATTATCAGAGTCTCATATCACTAAGGAGATGAATTGTACTATGGTGATCCGAAAATGACAAGATCCCTCCTTATCGAGTCCAAATCACCAAAAAATTTCTGACCTGATGCTGTTGCAACAGCAACGTATCTTCTAAATCGTCTTCCTACAAAGATCCTACATCTTCAAACACTAATACATGTTCTGTCCAAAATTACCAACGTACCCCCTATCTCATCCTGACTCCTCGTGTTTTTGGATGCTATGTTTTCGTACATATACCAAAAATTGACCACACCAAATTTGATCTATGTGCAGTCAAGTGTGTGTTTGTAAGATATGGGGTTAATCAATAAGGGTATCGGTGTTATGATCCTAAAAATCGTCACACGTTCACCACCATGAACTGTGATTTCCTTGAAATAAAGTATTTCTACCACCAATCTAGTGCTCAGGGGGGAATCAGATAGTCGATCCACTAGATTGGGTAAGTAGTCCAAATATCTCATATGATATCCATAGTCTCTTGTATGATGATTCAATTAAGTTGGCTGACCGAACTAGTAAGTCATCATCTGACACGCCAGTAACAACCAACGAGCTAAGGGTCACAACTCATAATCCCTCGTTTGAGGTATCCGAAAATAGCCCAGTAACTCCGCCTGAACCTCAAAATATCAAGGGTTAATTACTTAATTGGTTACACATGTTTCACCATTGTGCAGAATGGTTACACATGTTTCAAAATGTGATTAATTGGTTTTGCTATGTGACTAATTGGTTACACATGTTTTTCCTAAAGTGATTAATTGATTATTCCGTTAGTAAACCGTTAATTTTACCGTTAATTGATTTTTTTTAACATATTATTGAATTGTGAAATGACTATTATGCCCCTAGTTGTATTGAAGAACACATAATCATCTTCAAGAACAAGAATCGAATCGAATCGAAGAACCCAGAATCGTGTTTCTAGATTCTTCAAGAAACCAGATTCTGGGTTCTTCAATTCAATTCGGTGATGAAGAACAACTTGATTGATGAAGAACACAGCTTGATTGATGAAAATGGTAATTACGTCATTTTACGTATCTAAATAGTGACTTAACTGTGATTTCTAACGATGAACAGTAAAAAAAACAATTAGTCACATTTCAAAACCAAATAATCACATTTTGAAACATGTGTAACCATTCTGCACAATGGTGAAACATGTATAACCAATTAAGTAATTAACCCAAATATCAATATAGTTGAGGATATTGATATTGAAGAACATAAGGAACCAAGGACGGAAGGATACAAGTTACCCCCGAGAGAAAATCGAGGACGACCACCAAGGAGATACACACCGGATAGGGAGCCAAACAAATCAAGATATCCGGTGGCAAATGAAGTAAGGGGGTGGCTAAGTGAGGAAGCAAAGGTGTTCACCATGTCTATCCTCTCAAAAGAAATTCCAAGCACAATCAAAGAGGCCCAACAATCTAGGAGCCGGAAAAAGGCTATGAATGTCGAGATAGAGACACTGGAGAAAAACAAGACATGGGAGATGTGCAGGTTGTCAGTCGAAAAAAGACTGGTAGGCTGTAGGTGGGTTTATACAATCAAATACAAGCAGGATGACTCCATTGATCGCTATAAGGCAAGACTGGTCGCAAAGGGATATACTCAGACATACGGTATTGACTATTCTGAGACATTCTCACCTGTAGCAAAAATAGACACAATCAGAGTATTGTTGTTTATAGCCGCAAACAAATATTGGCCTCTACACCAGTTTGATGTGAAGAATGCATTTCTCCACGAAGATCTTGAAGAAGAAGTGTATATGGAGGTCCCACCAGGATACACGAATGAAGGTCAAGAAAGAAAGGTATGTCGACTGAAAAAGTCACTCTATGGCCTGAAACAATCTCCTAGGGCGTGGTTTGGAAGGTTCACTATAGCCATGAAGACATATGGGTACAAGCAAAGCAACTCAGACCACACTTTATTCTTGAAGAAGATAGGAGACCAAATAACATGTTTGATTATTTATGTCAATGACATGATTATCACAGGGAATGATATAGAAGAGATGGACATGTTGAAGAAAAACCTGTTCGAGGAGTTCGAGATGAAGGATCTCGAAAATTTAAAATACTTTCTTGGGATTGAGGTACTAAGATCAAGAGAATGGATCTTTACAGCTCAGAGGAAGTATATTTTGGATTTCCTGACACAGACCGGAATGTTGGAATGCAAACCGACTGATACTCCAATGGTGGTAAATCACGGTCTACACATAATGGAAGGGGCGAAACTAGCGGATAAAGAACGATATCAGAGGCTAGTAGGTAAACTTATATATCTGTCATACACTAGACCGGACATTGCCTACGCAGTTGAAGTAGTAACTCAGTTCATGCATCAACCTCAATAGGATCATATGGAAGCAGTTTGAGGATAATAAGATATTTGAAGAATACTCCAGGATATGGAGTTCTATTCCGAAGAAATGGTCATCTAGAGATCCAAGGGTACACAGATGCAGCCTGGGCGGGAAATCCGGTTGATCGAAGATCCACATCCGGGTATTTTACCCTGGTTGGAGATAATCTGGTAACATGGCAGAGCAAGATGCAAAAGGTGGTGGTCCTATCTAGTGCAGGGGCAGAGTTCCGGGGAATAGCAAGGGGACTAACAGAAATGCTGTGGATAAGAAGTCTAATGACAGAGATAGGTTTTCCTCCAACGGGATCCTGTGAACTGTTATGTGACAACAAAGCAACGATCAGTATTTCAGAAAATTCGGTTCAACATGATCGGACCAAGCATATTGAAGTGGAAAGACACTTCATCAAAGAAAACCTCGAAGCTGTGAATATCAAACTATCATTCGTTCGCTCCGAGGACCAGTTAGCAGATATACCTATAAAGGCAGTAAATTCTAAATCATTCAGAGAAGTATTGAGCAAGTTAAGCATCGGAGATCCGACAACTCAACTTGAGAGGGAGTGTCAGAATCTGCACAAATAATCCAGAGTCAAAAAGTCTAGCAACTAGAGACAACAAAATGTCAAAAAGGAGAAAAAACAAATCTGAATATTGACATACTTGTACCAGCACTTGAGTGTATGCAGAATTGTCAAAAAGTATAATAGTACTCTATTGTATAAGTAAGGCAATCTGTACCGATTTATCATATGACTGAAATTATCCAATTCTCAATATTCAGATTTTCACTTAGCCAACAAACACATGTGACCAATCTTTAGACAATAGATCTACATACCTGTTTTATCTAAAGAAAAAAAAAATTGTTCAATTTTATTAAATTTGTCAAGAACAGATCAAATCAACAAAAATATATAAAAAAACAAAAGGGGGAACTTATGAAAGAATGGACAAAGTGAACTTGATCCAAAACATTTTTATTTCAAATCTTACCTACTGAAAACTAAATTTAGTTTTCAAATTATTGATATATACACAATCAATGAATTGGATGTTTTCAACTGCTAATGAATCAGAAAACACAAATTAAAGTTTTCAGAGCTTTGATAGGATTCCATTGACCAACGGTTTCGAAACTCCGTTATCTTTGACATCAGTGTCCTTGGAGTCGATCTCGCATGAGTTGGGCGGGACATCAACGGCAGGAGAGCAATTAAAGAATCCATGAGGCTGAAGAAAAAAAATGAAACTCATAACCAGCAAAAAAGAGTAACTAAGTTGTTCTACCGATGGTTGGCCAAAAAAAGTTGTTCTATTGATTAAGAAGAAATGAAAAGTCTGAAAATGGTGCAACGTATTTGATGAAAATGGTTTTTCAATCCAGACAATTGTTTTTGGTCCAACACGTTTGAAAATGATGGTAATTGGTAATCCATTACTTTTCTGTTAAAAAATTCCGTTAAAATTTTTCATATTTGCAAAATTAATAAAATATTTTTCTAAATGTTACAATTAAACCGATTGGAACTCCAATTGAGCATCAATCGGTTCGGTCCAAACCGATTGAAATTCCAATTGAGACACAATCTAGGGTTCTATGGTCTAGGTACAAACCCAGACCAAGTCCCCATGGTTGGGCAACCTGGTCTGGGTCTGAGCCCTGACCAGGCCCCCCGAAATGGGTGACCTAGTCTGGATTCGAACCTTGACTAGGAGACCCCTGGTGTGACTCGAATCAAGTCGGTACTTTTTTGAAACATTAGTGTAAGTTTGTAGGATTTAATACAAACATTTAGAAAAATATTTGGTTAATTTTGCAAATATGAAAAATATTTAATGGGATTTGTTATCAGAAAAGTAACGAAGGTACCAATTACCATCATTTTCAAACATATTGAACCATTAACCCATCACAAAAAAAATAAGTTGCACGAAAAAACATTTTGTGCAAACATGATAGAACCATTTTCAGAATTTTCCGTAAGAATAATGTCATCATGAAAGTTAATAAAATACCGTAAGCATAAAACCGATATGCTCCACTGGCATGACTGGCCAGTCTTCTAGTCGAGGAACGTGAGTGATTCCAAATACATACCTGCAAGTTCATCAGAAACATTGAACAGATTGAATTTGAATAGGACAGTTTTAAAGGTGTGGTTTTCTGACACCATACCAAAGAACAACATCAGTTTCTTCAAGCGATCGGTTTTGCTGACACCATGTAGCTAATCCTTCATTGACACGCGGATTCTGATTAGGAAACTCTCCTCCTGGAAACTTCTCGTCCGGTGAATAAGGCGTTACCCAGAGATTGTGATTCAAGAAAGAAGCCCTTCTCAAAAACTTAGCTTCAGAGCCTGCCAGTGGGAGACAATTCGAACCAGGCACAAGCTTGTACCCTGTTAACTGACCATTCCTATTCACAGTTCTTGTATTTCTCACCTAAAATACACAACAACATATTGTACCAAATGTTTTACACAAATATAACATTAATAATATCACGGAAGCAAGTGTTTGAAGTGACTTACAATCCAATGGCGTGCTGACAAAGGATTACAATTTCGCATAGCCTGCAACTCGGATTTAAGAATTGTCTCTTCTGCATAAAATGCATTATTATGAACATTATTCTCCCCAGGCTCCTCAACTTTTACATTCACCTCAACAACCTACAAAGATTAAAAGAAACAGTCATAAACACTAACCCAAACTTGAACCATAGTTCCACAACATGGTATTCAATATGCAGATCATGTTAGCTATTTTAGTGTAATTGGATTGACTAGTTGGCCAATAGGATCATAGTATCTCATTAAACAAGTCAGGAGGATGCGGAGTGCACGCTTGTTTAAGTATATTATGATTCACTGTATCGGAGATTCATCAGTTGCTTAGAGACGAGCAATGGGGGTCAAAGGGGGCAACGCCCCTGGCTTGGGTCTTATTTTTCATAAAGTCACTATTCTAAAAATTCATTGTACATTTGAATTTTTGGAATTAATAACTTAACATTTTAACCTCAAAATTCCCGGTTTTTGGACACTTGCTTTAGAGACAAGTATTAGGCCGAAATGTTTCAATTACTTCGCCAAGTCACCGTCACAAGATGTCCCTTTGCTTTGGAGCCAAATTTTGAAATGAATAGCCAAAAGGGGTGGCCGAAATGTTCTAATGGTTCTAAAGGGTATAATGTCTCTTCCAAAGGGTATGGTGTCTCTTTCAAAGGGTGTGCCAAACACTATAAATTGGTTATAGGGGAGGTCTGAAAATTTCATCTCAAACATTCACAATCCTTCTCAAGTTCTAGTTCAGTATTCTGATTTTATCCGATTGAAAGTTTGGGTGCCTCCAAATTGTTTCAATCTGAAAGTATCGTCACGACTTCAGAATAATCCAAGAAACCCCATTCGAAAGTTCAACAAGAAACCTCATTCGAAAGTTCAACAAATCATACATTTAAAAAGACATTATTATCTTAGGAATAGATATGTGTCAACAAAAAAAAAACATACCTGATTGAAGGTTTCTCCAGGTCTGCAGTCAACAGACATGTCCATCCGTGCAACAAAGAAATGCTGATGGACAGGGGCATATAGACCCGGTGCAATCATTGTGCCATATTTTCGAACCTCTCCCGGAACCAAAGCTCCCAAGCTGAGAATTCCAGTAAGCTTCACTTCAGCTTCGATCTTTCCATCCTGTAGTATAAACAGATACAACAATGGTTGAAGTTCAGATACACATATCTTTACAGTTTTCAGGATGAACTAGAAGATTGGATGCAACTGCAACAGTCTTTGTTGGTTTTAGAGTTTTCACCTGATAAAAATGCCAGAAGAATCCATACTCGTAATTAGCAACAGTACATACAAAAGACACGGTTAACCGTCTAGATCTCCTAACTTCTGCCAAACCAGTTCTCCAGTCCTGATGTTTCCACAGGATTCCATGGTCTTCCTCGTGCAGGCACACACAGTTTTCAATTGTCTCAACGCCTCCGGTGAAATTCGTGAAGTGGGCATCAAAGTATTTTATGTAACCCAAACAATCACATCCCTGTGAAATCATAATATATCAGGGAAGACGGGATAGGAATCACTAGTACGATTCCATAAAACCAATTTAAAGAGAATTTTAACCTTCTTAAGAGAGTGAGCATTCTTCCCAAGGCCATCTTCTCCAGCATCAAAGGCATTTTTCCTATAATGTGGATCGTTAGGATCACCGTATGGTACAACCATCTCCACAAAGCTCAACCTATGTGCCACTGGCCTTCTACCATGGCTTCCATCAACATATGCAACAGAATGAATCACAAGACCCTCTTTTGGTGTAAACCCAATTCGGAAATTCCACTGTCAAAATAATCATGTTACAATCAGTTAAACAAAGCCTAACTAGTTGTACTCTTCCTATCCAAATATTGTTCATATGCATCAATAAAGGGTACCTTCTGCCATTCAACATAATATCCGTTGACACGAAAACTAGGACCTTCGGGTTGAACTATTTGTAAGGGCTTAACATCACTTCGGTCAACACCTCCTCTTGATTCACCCGGAGTGTAGTTTCTCAAAGGATCAGCTTGAGGTAACGGGACAAGTTTTCGGTCCTCAAACTCTATCACCTCCATGTTCTGCATATCCACTAGAATGTGAATGCCCTCAACTGGACGAGCATAGCCATTTTCCATTGGGCAGTCACTCTCTGTTCTACAAAAAATAAGAGGTTTGGCAAGTCTTCGACTTGGAGCATCAGCATCACTGTGATATCCAACACACCTGCACCAACATGTACATTTAACACATTATAAATTATAAATAAATAGGAAACTACAAAAGGATTTCCATACTTACCATGGATCAACCATGACAAGATCCATATCATCGATACCCCTTTTCCTCATAGCCTCTATAAAGGGTGGAAAATCTTTAACAATGGCTTCACATTCAGCATACTCAGATGCATCCTAAATTCACGGAAATGGTAATTAAGTCAGACAAGGACCGTCTATTTACTCTTACGTGTGGTATCTAAACAAACAAGCACTCAGTATAATGGGAAATTATTCTGAAGAATCGAAGAAACATGCCACAACAAAAAGATATCTGTATTGGTTGAAGAAAATACACGTTCTGTCAAGTTTTAACAGATTGGAAGTACAAGGAAACAATAAGTAGGATGCTGCAATACACAGATACTATCTAATGTCCTAAATGATGAAATAATAATAGCCCCATTTGGATAAAATTGCCACAGATATGGGTTGAAAGAACTAACCAGACAAAAACCGTAACTGTGAAATGGAAGAAGGAATCATGTTTTTATCACAAATTACATGCAAGTACTGTACTTACCATGGGAGGCTGAACATCGGGTATAACTTTTGATGAAATCACTTTCCCCCGGTGATGTCCACCTCTAGCAACAGCGTGGACTTCTGACAGCTCTACAATCCATAGACTTGTTTCATTTGTCTTCTTATTGTAGACTACAAGTCTAGCTCGCCTCGGTGGAAGCTTAGTTGGAATAACTGGTCCACCCTTGGATCTAGGAAGCAATGAAGGTTGGAAAGGGGGGAAGAAATAAGCATCTGCTAATGCAACAACATGTTTTGGGGGTTCCAGCAAGACTGCCTCAACAAATCGCATGCTATCCCTAATCTGGTAACATTTATAATAACATGATCATTTGAGAATTACTGCATAAAAAAAACACATGATTTGGTAACAGTTATAAAAACGTTGCTGCAGAAAGGACATTATGACAAATCATATACCTCAGGGGTTGATCCTGCGGCTCTGACAGTTGCCACTGCCACAGAAATTTCAGCAGCGGATAGCGGATTCAAGGGATGGCTTGTTTGAGCTCTTGTCATGATCGTAACTCCTACAAAGATTTAATAGTTGGATCAATCAAAATACATGGGAATGAAAAGGTTAATCCTGATGAGCAGTCTTGTGTCAAATTCAATTAAGAAAAAGCAGACAGATTGAAAAGTCCTGGAGAATTTAGAACCCCAATGGAGGCATGTCAACTAAAATCTGCAATGTAAATCAAATGATGACAACATTCATCGAATCAGGTTCATCCGTGAACCAACATTGATGCATCGTTCAACATAAGTTTACATGCACCAATATAATCCAAAAGCGAAAAAAGGTCCAGTCACTATTTGTTACTAATAACGAGACGAAATTAAAAAAGGAGAATGCTGTTCTGCACAGAAAATGGTTACCTTTCGTCTGGAGAGTCTTGGATGGTTCTTGAATCGCGTCGACAGGGCGGATCACGGGAGGCAGAGCAACCTTGTCATCGCGACGGTCATTGGGGGAGACGATCAATTCGGCGGCGAGGGTAGACGCCTTACGAGCGACAGGGCCACCATCAGCAGCGTCTGCTATGCAACAAGGCGGCGCTTTGCGTGTAGTTGAGGCCATTGCAGAGGTTTCGCGATGTTCCCAAATCGCTACTGTGCGTCACCACGCAATCTACTGACATACAACAGCTGATCTCGTTCTCTTCCACCTTTCTGAATCCACCCCACTGGCACTAGCAAGATTTCTAGTTCAGAACCTTCGAGAGTTGAAAAGAAATATATGAATACGAACGTGTAAAAGTTAAAAAAAAAAATAGAAATCTATATGAACAAATTCTCAATAACCAGGTCTACAGACGACAGTGAACTCCATGAATGAAAGACAGACCAAACTGCATAAGAACTACACAAAACATACGAAAAGAAGAGACCTTGAGTTGAGAGGGACAGAGAAGCTTGGCTCTCGTGCGTGGGTGGGTGGGAGGAGATGCTTGATCTGTAAAGGGGGACTTAATTGCTCTTATATAAGCAGAGTCAGCTCGGACCGGTAATGGTTATCGGATAAATTTTCTAACCGGTATTTGAGTTATACTTACTTATTATATAAATATAATAATTATTTATTATTAATAAATTAATATATACTAAATATAATTAAAATTGCTGTTATTATTAATACACTAATAGTGTAAATGTTTTATCGATGTTAATGTTGAATTTTAATATTAAGTGGTATGAATGTTAACGTTTAATAATGTTAGTGTTAATGTTAAATGATGTTAGTGTTATAGATTTTTATTGTTGATAATATAGATTTATGTATTTTTTAAAATAAATTTTTCAGTCTTTTATTATATCACATGTGTGGAATGGATATGGGTATACGGGTAAAACCGTAATTAATAACCACAGTTATTTTAATGGTTATGGTATTGAAAATTGTATTTGTAATGGTTATGATATTTGGTTTAAAAATATAGTATGGTTATAATATTTATCATACTCATACCATACTCTAACCATGGAGAGCCGTATTCGCTGCAAATAAATTCATTGTTGCGAGTTATTAGTTCAGGTCAAAATCTTAATAGATATATGCCAATCAAAATTTAACAATTTTTACCCTATACTATATATAATATATCCATATGGATTTAAAGTATAGTACAAATATAATAAATATTATAATTGTACTATATTTTTAAATTACATATTATAATTATTACGAGTACAATTTTTAATATCGTAAGAATATCCATAATCGTGATTATTAATCTGAGTATGACTAAAATATCATAATTATTACGATACAAAATTTATCATCATAATTGTATCACACTATAATTATACTGTTAAATCATATAAAAAAATAATGGTTATAACAACGGTTTTGGAGTTTTTACCACACCATTGTTAGTCGTAGATATCTAATCATTATCATATATTCTCATGTTTTCAAATTACTTATTTTATCATACTGAAAACTATCAAATTTTGAGTGTAAATTATGAATTTTAATTTTTTTGTTGTGAGTATACGTAATTGGAGAACTAATTGTATTAAGCTTTAGCAATGATTGCCTGTTAAATTATGCTTCACAATCCATCGAATTCGTTATTAAGCTCGTCAAACTTACAACGATGCAACTTTTTCTTTCTGTTTGATCATATACATCCCTTTTATTTATTTATTTTCCTAATAATGTTATCTTCCATTATTTTATTTTTAATTTTGGATAATTTTATCTTAAAGTTGGTTATTTATTTGCTTGTTGAACTTTGTGAATATATATACCTTTTTAGTTGATTTTTTTAAAAATAAATTGCTAAATAACTTTACATAAAGTTGCAATTTATTAAATTTTTAATTTATTATCAAATGTTAACAAAGCATGCACGTATATTTATCATGTTAACTAATAAATTGTTCATGCACCCAAAGTTCAACTAAACAAATCGCAAATTTCTCAAAGTTCAGTTTGCAAATTGCAAAAAAAAAAGAATTAAAAATAATAAATAAAATTTAAATTTTCATCACAATCTAATAAACAATTAAATAAAACTAATAAATTATAGTTTTATATAAAATTAATAACAATTTATTAAAAACAAAACTTTTAATGAACTTTTCGGGAACTCGAAGTTTTTTATTTATTTTATATTATATATAGTTGTAGGGTCATTATTACAACTTATAAGGGTCAATAATAAGATAAGTGCAAAGACGGATGATAGGGCATCTTTCAAAGCTCTGAGGATGAACGTACGGACAATCCATTAGAGGTCCTATTTGCTTGATAAGTCCTTCTATAATTGTATATTTATCTTTAAGGACTCGATATTTTTACTATCTCATACGGTAATAAATAATTTTGAAACTCTATGAGATTTGGTGATCAAAACAGACTATTGGACCTAATTTTCGACAAGATCAGTATGAGACCGAGCGTACATTTTTTTTTTCTACAAGGTCGATCTCGGACTTTTCTCCCGAAAGCATGTTTAGGACCGGACCGAAGGAATTTAAATTTGAGATTTTCATAATACCACACCGAATGAATGTAGATTTGAGAGGTTTTCTATTTATATAAAAGTTGCATCCTGATAAATTTACAAACCACACAGTCATGCAGTGAGCTCATAGCAAACTATTCTTTCGCCTTTTTATGTTTATCAAGAAAGACAGACTCGAGCGGACTTTTTTGGCCGAGGTCGGTCTCGGTCCTCCAGAAGGTAAGACCGAAATTTCGGTCCCGATCTCGGTCTTGCCTTCAAGACCGGACCAGACCGGCCCACCCATGATCACCCCTACTGAAGTTAGATGCAACTTTATAATTGAAAAAAAAAAGATGCAATAAATTCAGTTCAACAACATAATTCCAACACACTAATCAATTTTAGAAACGACATGTTTCATTCATCAAGCTACAACAAACTGATAAACCCAGGCGATATACATAAGCCAAGTGAATGCAGAAACAAAACAAACCTACAACTAGAGTTGAGGTTGAATGTTGGAATCATCCTCTCATTCCATAACATAGCATAAAAAAGATGACAGTGGACATTTTCTTTTTGCATAACTACAGCAGTACATGATTTTGGCAGCAATAAGATCTGCAAACCCAGAGCAATGCAGAGAATACAGCACTCAACACTACCTGTGATGGGTCAAAAATGTTTTAGTAAGGCCTCCTTCCACCGATTGGAACTGTATTTGATCCCGACATAAACGATGACCTGTTGTTTCCATATCCGGCTCGCCCTCTTGACCTAAACCCCCCACCGGAACCTACATCATCCATTGGATTAACACCAGCATATACTTATGCATAAAGATAACAGAAGTATAAGAGAATCTGCTGACCTCCAAAAGAGGAACGGGTGAGCTCAGATAAAGCAGGAGTGACAAATTGCCCAGCCTCTTGCAGGATCTTAATCAGATCTTTTGCAAATCTCGCGTTTGCATCTGTGAAGAAACTATAAGCAGTACCCTTTGCACCTGCACGACCTGTTCTACCGATCCGATGCACGTAATCTTCAAGATTTGATGGGAAATCATAGTTGATGACACACTTTATGTCTTTAACATCTATATTTCAAAACGACAAAAAGAGGCCAAGTCAGTCACAAACAGATAATCAAATTCGATTCACTCAGAGGATGATAACACGAAATCCAAAACACTCCTTATCCCTGCACTAACCCTGAGAACTGACAGAGATCAAAACTTAAGATAATGCATCATCATCCATCGCTTAAATAATGCCCACCTTAACCTTACAGGGATAAGGAGCAGCTGTTACCCATCAACAACTCCACAACCAACCAAAGAATAAGCATGAACGAGTCAACCGGGATGCTGCACTAAAAATGAACCAGCTTCTTAACAGTGGATGGGACGTAGTAAATTCAACTGTCACACCTAGACACTTGAACTCACCCCCAACAAATCTTAATTTATCATCACAAGCTTTTTGAAATCACCCCCCAACTAATTCAATACGAGAAAAGAGCAGCTTTGCACCAACTTTTGATTCTCACAACTCAGACTTGCCAACGTAATCAAAGCCCATCATTGCAGCAAGAACAAGGTAGTTCGAGACGAGACAAATTGGAGCATAAAAAATAAGATCACCCCACTGGCTTTTGCATTGGCACCTCCCATCCACGGTCCCACCCAAACCACGTTACTGGACAGCATAGCACAGAAAGCTGGAATTCCACCCGGCCGACTCGCCTATCCTTGGATTTTCCTTTTCCTTTTTAAACAAAACCTTCTATTGATCTTAGACTCCTAACACACAGTGATCCTACCAAGACCCCTTGCAGCAACATCTGTTGCAGTCATTATAGGATTTCTGCCACTCTTAAATTCTGCCAAGACCCAGTCACGCTCGGACTGGTTTTTATCTCCATGGATGGATAATGCTGGCCATCCATCCATTCTCAGCTGCTTTGTAATTCTATCACATCCTTTTTTGGTCTCCATGAATATCAGGATTCGGCTACCATCCATCACATCAGTGAGCAACCTAACAAGTCTGCATGACCAAACACAATACTTATAGCAAGCTACTCCATCAGAACTGTTTGAAAATGATCGTACCAAAACAAACCTGTTATACTTGTCCACCTCCTTCAACACATCAATAATTTGGCTTATGGATTGATTTGCTTTCAGCTCTGGTGACCCAATTATAACCTAGATATTGAAGCATGATACCCAGTGAATAATAACCATCAAACTTCATACAGCTACTGTATACATGAAATTAAACGACAATCATGAAAAGCAAGATCTTGGTCATTCATATGCAATTGGAAGTTAAGAAACCTTGTATGGATTGCGTAGAAACTGTCTTGCAAGAGTTCCAACCTCCTTTGGCCAAGTGGCACTCCAATATAACGTTTGTCTATCTGGCCTGATCTGCAAACATTTCATATGTTATTATCTAAGTCCTTAACTTTAATTGCAAGTTTGCTGAGATTTTCATTTAATAAATGAAGGTACAAGATCAATGGCAGTGATCAAATCGGTATATAGCGCTTTAGGAGGACATTGTGGTAGTTTGTGAAAGGGAACATCAGTAATATAATTCTAATCTTGAATAGCAGTAGACTTCACCAGAAGATACCACAGAAATCCATCATCAGAAATGAAACAGGGGAAATTGCCATACTTGTGCTATTAATTTCCTAATCTGAGGCTCGAATCCCATATCCAGCATTCTATCAGCCTCATCCAAAACAAGGTAAGTTACTCTGCGTAGGTTTGTATTCTGTGATTCCAACATATCAATCAGGCGACCAGGTGTTGCAATGACAATTTCGACACCTACATGAACAAATTGATGAATATACAAAACAATAAATTGGTTTATCTAGATTTCAAGACCAAATAATTTTTCAGAAGAATACTAGGCTACCTCGCTTAAGGTCTCGTATCTGTGGGCCTTTGGGGGCACCACCGTATATGCATGTGCTCCTAATATTTGCATATGACCCAAACTTCATGGCTTCTTGTTGAATTTGCATGGCCAACTCTCTAGTAGGTGCAAGCACCAAAACAATGGGACCCTCGCCTTGAACTAACCAAAACACACCACTACATCAGATTGCAGATAGATGTACTACAGTGCTTGAAAAACATGTTACCAACAACTAATCGCTAACCTAATCTTGGCTGCGCACTGACATGCACAAAAGCAGGCAGCAGATAGGACAGGGTCTTTCCAGAACCTGTCTCAGCAATGCCAATCAAATCTCTTCCTTTCAAAGCCATTGGCCATCCTTGGGATTGAATTGCTGTTGGCTCAACAAAACCCAGCTTGGAAATAATCTCAAGGCAATATCCTGATACATTAGCTAGTACAGTTATCATCCATAATTTATAACTTACAGAATCTAAAAAACACTTCTATCAGCAACTTAAGGAAGGTTGTACAAAAATAGTAGCACCAGGAAAATTAGCCTCTTCAAACATCCGAATGGGCTTGGGGACATCATGGCCTTCGACAGTAATATCCCGCATGGCACGGTACGTCCTGACTTCATGCTCGGACATGGCTTGGACAGAAGGGCATTCAATGTAGAAATTCTTCTCAAAAGGAACAAGCTGACCAAAATCCTGTCTAGGAAGAGAGACGCTATCCAAGTCTGCTCTAGCGGGTGGCCCGCCATGCCTTCCACCACCTCGGCCACCATCGAAACCCCTACGACCTCTATGCTCACCGACTCTTCCACCACCGCCATGGTACCCTCCACCCCCAAATCCACTCCTTCGGTCTCTTTCACCACCACGACCTGAATAACCACCTCTGCCACCACCTTCACGACCATATTCAAACCTCTCTGCCGGAGGCTGAAAGGGCGGGTATCCATCAAATCCTCCACCCACAGGCAAGGTTGCCCCTCTTCCACCAGACGCAAAACCTGCAGGACCTCCATATGAAGCAGGCCCATGGTGGGGGAACCCAGACCCTAAACCTCCCGCCATAGATGGCATCAAACCGCCGCTGTAACTCACATGACAAAGGTACACATCATAAGCACATCAAGTGAAAAGAACAAAATTATCAAATTCATATATTGAATAGAGCAAATCCGGAGCTGCAAGAGATTTAAGATGAACCTTCTGCGACCACGATAGGAAGCGGGATCGCTGTATCTAGGGTCTCCGTAGCTCATCGATAACTACAAGAGTGAAATTGTGGAGTCAGACCGCGAGAATATAGATGCTGTGAACTAGAAGATGGATCTCTACTGCAAGTGAGAAGAAGAAGCAAAGACGGAGCAGACCTAGTGAGCTTTCGCCTTTGGGAGTTGAGTTGGGAGAGGGACGATTGGAGACCAGATTGGAGGAAGGAGTTATTCTCCAGTACGAACTCAACACTAGTACGAAATACATCCTCTCCATCAATATTAAAAAATTTACCTTCCAATTTGTGAAATTTTAATTTTACTCAATATAGGAGAGTGAATATAATGATAAAACGCAGTAAATATATTATATTTATAGAAGAAATTAACTCGTAGACAAAACATATTTTTTTATCTTGGTGTAAAGAAAGCATTTCAATATATATAGTGGTGAAAAATAGCTATTGTTAGCATAGTTATCAGAACCGCACCGGCTATCGAACCGGAGAGGGAGCGGTTCACGGATTGGCTGGTCCAACACGGTCCAATCCGGTTCAGTGTGTGGGGTTCACTGTTCACAAGGGGAAACAAATTGAAAACTTAAAATTCATACATAGTCTCAAACACAAACATAATTACCTCAAACTACATAGTTTCAGACACACACAAACTACATAGTTTCAATATCAAACACACATCACTCTCAATTCTCAAACACAATTCACAATAGTAGTTAATCGGTTTAACCAATTGGGTTAAGTCGATTGGTTTGTGCAAAACAAAAAACCGAAAACCCAAAAAAAAAAAGCAAAACCGGACGGAAAAAAAAAACGAAACCCCCAAAAAAATACATCTAAAAATTGAACCGAAAACTGGCTGGTTTTTGGAAAACCGACTGGTTCAACCCGATTCAAACACTGTTTATTTGTAAAACGGTCTTTTAACTGAACCAAACTGGATAAAGGTCCAGTTTCCGGTCGGACCACTGGTCCGGTTCTGATAACTATGAGTGTGAGCATAAAAAATATCACTCGTGAATTGCATTCGTAGCTGTCGAATATTCTTTATCGTGATTAATGAAATTTTTGACCAACAGGTGAAGTGTGCAAGTTATCATGACCCCTCCGTCATTATTACTGTGTAGGTGTGCAAGTGCACGACTTATAAGTGATGCCCCATTCATCATTTACTGTAAATGTCGCAATTGCCCACAAATTTTGCAAATCTACTCCGACCCGCTTATTGCCCACAAATAGAATTCGAGTACGGCTTATATGTTCATCCGCGAATCTCATTCGTGACTGGTAAATAAACAAACTTCTATCTGCGAATGTCATTCGCGGGTAGGTATATTTTCATATTTTTTTAAAAACTAAGAATATTTTTCATGAGTTATATGTTGGTAAAAAAATCCTAGGATATTATGTCAAAGTGTCACTATTTTATGAAATTCTAAATTTAGCAACAAGATGAAACGTGTAAATTAAATATATGTTGATCCAAGTGGAGGCATCCTAGTCATGACTTATTATCTCTAATGGGAAATTGTATATTGATTTTGCTTTCGGCATTCAATGTCGGTGCAAACGTGTCGGAGGAGTCTTTTTCATCACTGGAACAAATATATTATCAACTTAGTTACGTTTCAAAGTCGGAAAGGAAAGGAGTTTTTTCCTTTATTAGATTAGAGATTGAACCATTAAATTTAAATATTTAAACAATTTGTTAGTTTTTTTTATCTATAAATAAATTGTTAACTAACTCTATAAAAAGTTTTAATTTTGATAGCTCTATCTAATTTACGGATAAATTATAATAAAAGCTTATATTTTATTTATTATCTTATTAAAAAAATTATAATTTACTAATTGAATTTTAAGAAAACTTGCAATTTGCTAGTAAATTTAACAACAAACTAGATGGAGCTAGTAAATTTGCAATTTTATGTAGAGCCACCAAACCGTTTATTTTAAAATGAAGTTAACAAATTATTTATATCCACAAAGTTTAGTTAACAAATAGATAATAAACCCTAAATTATATTATTCGAAATGATTATTGATGGATACTGGGCGACAAATTAGTATCCCTAAGATGAAAAGCGTCTCACCTCGACACATTACGTGTGCTTCGCCTATACAAAGGACGCTTCGCCTGATGCTCGGAAATAAGGCTTTACCTCTGAACCCTTAGAAGGAAAGTTTCGCCCTATAATGAATGGAGGTTTCGTCCGAATCAAAGCAAAGACAAAATTCCTAACACTGACATCGTCGTCACCTATCATTTGTCGCACTCTTTGTTGAGGTAAAATCGGGCCAGTCGGACCGGTTTTTTACTATTTCGATCGGGTACCTATATTTTCGGACCAAAATTTCTTTAAGAAAAGTCTGACTGAAAGACCGTATAAGGAAAAATAAATCATTCTTTAAAATCAAATTAAACAACAAAATAACTCGATTTAACAATGTTTACATAACTTTCTACAAAATCGATTAAACAACTAAAATAACTATTAAATAACGAAATTATTATTTGTTAGTATTCATTGATTAATTATATTAATTAATATAATATCTAAAATTATATACGCATAAACGGTGGGACCGAACTCCACGGTCTTTTATATTTGTAAGTCGAACAATCGTTTTAAATAAAAAATCCAACCATTAACGAATTATACATTTTCGAACCGTTTTTTTTTTCTGGACCGATTTGAATTTCAACGAATTTTCAGACCACCCATAATTTTATTTCACCCCTACTCCCTGTGTATTAAATGATTTGACATCTTATTCTTATATATAAAAATAAATATTACGGTGAAATGCCAGTTATCCACGCTAAAAATCTAACTGAGTTAACGGGTTAACATCCCACTTATAAAATAGTCCGTATATACAGCGTTTTAGACATATGTTTACTACAACTTCCGTTCCCGTTTCTTACGCGTCATGGGACTTTGTCGATTTGCAAACCACACGACCAAAGTGGTCGAGTCGAGACAGTGATAGATCATAGATACAAGGTTTAAGCCTTAAAATAGGAGACCAGACTTTTAGAGAGAGAAACAAACTGGTGGTGTGGAATTCACCAATCCATCCACGTCCACGCGTCAGCTACGCGGCGCCACTAGTTTCCACATGTCCATCACTGTCTGAGTCTCTCAGTTCTTCCAACCCCACGGCGACTAGACGACATCGTCAGGCACAAGATAAGACTGTTAACGACCGTTGTCTCTTCCTCCTCCACGTGTCACTCCGCCATGTGCAGACATCATGCATGCACGGTTTGTGAAACGTTTATCTTGGATAGATCAATGTTTCTTCGTCAATTCCATTCCTTGATGGCGTGGTTTGGTTTTCATGGTTTATTCGAAGTATCTTACCGACACCTTAATTTTAAAAAATAAAATATGACATTATCTCCTAAAATTTATTTCAATTTTAAAATTTATACTTTCAGTTTAAAGTTTTCCTAATGTTTGAACATGATGAAAAATTGTATCATAAAAAAGTATTTGTCAGTCATTCGTTAAGATGTGATATTTTATTATGTCCAAACATTGGGAGAGAATTTAAACTTGAACGGAAAATTTTAAAAGTAGAGAACTTTAGAAGGTAATGTTGTATTTTACTTTTTTTTTTCAAATTAAATTGAGTATTTGTTTAAAGAATTAATCATCCAAGGAAGGAAGGAATATTTCAAAATTAATAGTTTGGGTACATCCTGTAATTCCATTGACCAAAACTTCAACCATTGGATCAAAACGATTGGTTAAATTTTCAAAAGAATTAAGTTTAATAATCAAAAATCTAAACATCAGAAGAAACATTAGGATAATAAACAAATCGATATTTAAACTTTAAACCATATATAAATGGTTACTTGAATTTTATTTTTTATTTGAAAGTATACTTATATCCATAATCAACATTTGATTTAAATATACGGAATGGAAAATGTAAATTAAAGGTCTTACAAGTTTTGCATGTATGATTCTCAAAGGCATTTACTTCCGTGGTAGAAAAAATAAAAATGATAAACCATAATATTTTTAGTAAATACAATAAAATTAATCAATTTTTTTAAATATAAACTCATACACTTATTTTGGCCTTGCCCCCATAATACCGATACGGATACGCCTAAATTATGGCAGATGCTGCCACCTCATAAACGCCACCAATCTCCACCTCATTGGTTCTCCCGACACCGCCGCATCGAATATTCTTCGACAACATAATTATATATAATTAAATTAAGCATGTTCATGCAAATTATATATATATACACACAATTATGACCAAAAGGAAATGATTTAATGGGACACTAAAAGAAAGAAGAGTGGGTGCAGAGGAAAATTAGGAATAAAGTCCAGAATATAATAAACACACTAACCTCATAAAATGTTTTATATTTTTCATTAATAATGTTGCGTTATATAGTTACGTACCCGACCGATATGATCGTGTTAGCGCGACATACAAATTATAATAATATAATTAAATTTGTTAAGACTAGACTAGAAGAAATTACGAAATTACCCTCTATAATAAATCCCCCCATCCCCATACTATATTAGTATATTTTTATTTTATGATATTTTATTTCTAAAAAAAATAATATATTTATTTAGAGTTAAATACCAAGAAACTACCTGAATTTTAGACGTTTTGCAATGAGCTACCCGAATTTTAAAAAATCAAAACGGATTGCCTCAACTTTGGACAAATGTGCAACAAGGTACATCCGTCCAATTTTCAATGAATTTTCATCAACAGTTGGCGGTAATTTAGACTGAGTTAGCTCGTTGCACCTTCGTCCAAAGTTAAAATAACTCGTTTTAATTTTTTAAATTTAGAATAATTCGTTGCAAAACGTACCAAGATCATATAGATAGTTAATATTTAACCCATTTATTTACGGGAATTCAGTTATACTAACTGCGGGTCCCACTGAATCCTCCTTCTCCCCCGTTATAAAAGACGACCGGTTGATACTTAGAACTTTCAGTTTGAGAAACCGCTAAATTCTCTTTCTCTTCTTTCTCGATAGAAGAAATCCAGTACAGTTAGCATTAAAATGGGCGTCAAGAACAATCACAGCAACACAGTGAAGTTCGTATGCAGCTACGGTGGCAAGATCCTTCCCCGAAGACCAGCCGGCGACCTGCGTTACGTTGGAGGTCTCACACGAATTCTCGCTGTCGACCGATCCATATCTTTTTCCGGTACGTCGCCCTTCCCTCTTACTTCGTTTTTCTCACTGCATCTAGGTTCGTTCGGAGCTGTAATAGTTTAGATCTGTGCGTATTCCAGAGTTGATGGCGAAATTGGAGGAATTCTGCGGCTTCTCCACCACTTTGAGGTGCCAATTGCCCGACGGCGATTTAGAGACACTAGTTTCCATTAGATCGGACGAGGAATTAGCGAGTCTAGCCGAAGAGTACGACCAAGCTTCGCATCAATCGTCCTCTACTCCGCCTCTGAAGATCCGAGCAGTTCTCACGCCACCAGCGCCCTCGGCGCCATCGCCGCTTAAGGTGGTTGTGTCTCCACCTCCATCCAGCGGTTCCAGTGCGGAGATCTCACCGTACCAGTCCCCGAGATTATCGATCCGAAAATCGCGCGACCGTCGTAGTTGCTCACCGCCGGTTGGACCCTGGACCAGGAGTCCGAAATTCCATGGCTGCCCATGCTACGTTTGTCTTGGGCAGTCTCCTCGAATTTTGTGCTCTGCGGCGCCACGGTTCAGTCGCTGTCAATAATAATAATAATATCCTAAATGATGATGGCAGCGATGAAAAATCAAGCTTAAGGATAGTGACTTGAGTTGAGTAGTAAAATCGGGAATTTCATGGGGTTTGCTTGATATTGCTGGAAATCTTTGTCTCAGAAAGTAATTCCCAATAATATCTATCTATCTATATTATTAAAAAAGAAGTCCTCCATAGACATAAGTCTTGTCTGTGTAGACTGTAGATATTGTATATCGAGAAACTGAGACATTAACCTTGGATGCGGTTGGTTTTCGGAAGAAAATGAGGGCATTATTTTTAGTCCCTCTTATTTTTAGCTTCTTTTGTAATTCTATATATAAGAACTGTTTCCTTCTCGGAAATGTAGAATTGTAAAATCTCCTATAAAATGACATCTTGTAATGAGCCTTGCCCCAATGATATATATGTATATATAATATTTTATTAAAGAGAATCTTTTTTCGTGTCTATTATTTTGTCGGTGGGGTCTTCTAAATATAGAAACGGCTTCAAAATACAGAAAGAAAGACATTCCTTATACTAAGTTTCTATGTCTAGAAGATTGCAAAAAAAAAACTCTCCCACCTGCCGGATTCGAACCAGCGACTTAAGGATGAAAAACTGGTATGGTTCCTAAACTTTATATAGTTTGACAAAGTAGGTAATTAAACTTTTTTTTTGCTGCAAATAGGTTGTCCAACTTTGTGAAATTAGTAAATAGGTACATACCGTTAAGAATAAACGAAAAATATAACGTGAGGAGCAAATAAGCACCTGAACTTAACATGGTTTGACAAATAAGTACATGAATTAGCAAGTAGATACCCGAGCTGGTTCAGTTCAATCACTTTATTATTATTTTTTTAAAGGTAGGATTTATATACCAAACACATGCATGATTCAACTCGAGACGTTCTCGGTGCATCTAAGTAGGGTTTATGGAGTCGTGCGAGTGAACTAGTTAATATGTAAAATTTTATCATATAATTGAAATGAGAACGGATCGTACGGATTAACTCGTAAACGGACAGAATATTCTTTGCAAAAAAAATTCATTCTACATACAAGTTCCTCCTTCAAAGGCTTAGCTTCTAAGTCGGGTTTGTCGACGATGCCTATCTCCAAAATAGGTTTAGATTTTGAGTCGAATTGTTTGTATTCGTTTTCGTAGTCATCCTTAGTCATCATTCGTTTTGCACGGTGTGATTTTCTCTGTTATCGAGTTTATTAAGTTGACGATGACTGACCGTACTCAAACGAAAGCGACAACCACATAAACAAAGTCGAGAGCGATCTTATCCCGATTGAGGATAACGTGGATCGATGAGGTCGAGATGGTGATGGACCCGAGCGATGGGTTCATGATGATTCTGTAATGCACCGAGAACGTCTGGAGTTGAGTCATGCGTGTGTTTAGTATATAAAGCCTACTTAAATAAAAAAAAAAAGGGTTCGAGAGAACCGGTTTTTGAATCAGTTCATGTGTATACTTGTTAATTCGTGTAAGTTCAGGTACATGTTTGTCAAACCATGTCAAGTTCAGGTATATGTTTGCTCCTCACATTATTTTTCATTTATTCTTAACGGAAAATTAACGATAGTTACCTATTTGCTAATTTCACAAAGTTGAACAATCTATTTACGACAAAAAAATAAAGTAAATACCTATTTGTCAAACCATATAAAATTGGGATAATTATTTGATAATTAACCCTAATATTTAATCATATACTATACTATATCAGTTGTCATTGACCCAACTAAGTTGTTCAAATAGATAGATATTTGCTGATATTATACATTTTTTGCTTGCGACATTTGACGGCGACAACATCGTCATCTTCGCCCCGACTCTGCAACCTTCCTTCTCCTTCTTCGCCCCGACTCTTAATTAGCTCATTATCTTCCACTCTCGAACTCTCTCTCCACCATACCAGAGTACAGAGTGCATTAGTCTTATGGATCCCAACCCCAAGAGCCACCCTTTGCTCTCCTACGTCCTGTCCCGCCTCCCTTCAATCGGCACCAGATTCGCTGCTCCCGCACTCGATGTTGACATCGAGCAACCCGCCGATCCTCCCCCAACCTCTTCTTCTGAACGATCTGTCGATCAGATGTTCGATTTGGACCCCAAGCTCTTGGCAGACATGTCTTCCGCCGTAAATGACGTTGCTCAGACCCGATCCGTGCTGACCATCCTAGGTGAGCGCCCTGACCACGAGACTGTAGATGAGGCGCGTTCCAAGCTCGCTGAGATCGAGGCCAACCTGGCGAAGAAGCTCGAGGACATAGTCCTTGCACAGAGGCCTTCCAACATAGACCGCCTCGAATGGCACTCACACCTAGAGGAGAAGGAGCGAGTTTGCAGGAAAGAGGCCGAGAAGGAGAGGAGCGTCTACAAGGCGATCATTTCACTCGAAGAGATGCACCAGGCATACGAGAGGATGCTGAAGGAAGCAGAGGAGAAGCTACTGAAGATGGTTGAGAAGGCCCAGAAGGTGAACGCTGAGAAGCAGAGTAAGGGAAAGGACGTGATTGAGGAAGTGAATGAGCAAGTTCCTGAAGAAGTTGAGGAAGTGAATGAGGTAGTTGTGGGCGTGTTGAAGGAAGGGATGGAGACTGGGGTTATAGATAGAGTGGATTTATCATGTAGAAGACTGAGGATGTTGCCTGAGGCATTCGGCAAGATTCAGAGTCTGGTTTCAATTAATCTGGCTAGCAATCAGCTTGAGGTAAGTCGTTTGTCACACTTCAGTTGCCTGATTGATGTTCTTGAAGCCAATTAGTACATATTATGCCTAAAAGATGGTTCCTTTTCATTCAAAATTGTGAAATCCTAACCTCTGAATGGAACTTAATGCTCTTAGTCTCCTTTCTCTCCTCTGGGAGAAACCGATGCTTGGTACTTATTCTACTGATTGATTTTTATCTTTGTTGTAACATAGGACCTTCCTGACTCAATCGGTGGATTGCAAAATCTGGAGGAGCTCAATGTTTCATCAAATCTGTTGCTCTCTCTGCCAGACTCCCTTGGACTGTTGCAGAACCTGAAGATCTTCAACGCCTCAGGCAACAAGCTAACAGTACTGCCTGATAGCATCTGCCATTGCAGGTAAATACTAAATATGCATGAGAATTGTTTTATCATTAGCCATGTCTTCCTTGAGGAATTATTAATTAATGAATCAACTGATGCAGAAAAGCTTATTGACTAACTTGAATTGAATACCTGATGATTTGATTTTTTTTGTTCCACCACTTGATCAGATCACTTGTAGAGTTGGATGTGAGCTTCAACAGCCTCGCATACTTGCCAACAAACATTGGTTCTGAAATGCCGAATCTGCAGAAACTCTCAATTCAACTGAACAAGATTCGTTACATACCAACATCGGTTTGTGAAATGCATTCTCTAAAGCATCTTGACGCACACTTCAATGAACTGCGCGGCCTTCCACTTGCCATTGGAAAATTGACAAACCTCGAGACACTCAATTTAGCCAGCAACTTTGCAGACTTGACCGAGCTTCCCGAGACATTTGGGGACCTGGTGAGTCTCAAGGAACTTGATCTCAGCAACAACCAAATCCACGCCCTGCCCGACACTTTTGGTCGCCTTGACAACTTGGTCAAACTCAGCCTGGAGGGGAATCCAATCGTGATTCCCCCCGTGGAGGTGGTGAAGCAAGGAGTTGAAGCAGTAAAGGAGTTTATGATAAAGAGGTGGCTGGACATGCTGTTAGAGGAAGAACAGAGGAGCTTGAACGAAGCAAAACAGCAAGCAGAGACGGGATTGTTGAAGGTCAGTGCATCATGGTTGACTCGAACTGTTTCTAATATCTCAGACAGTTTTTCAGGATATTTGGGATCTCCTAGGACTCCGAGAGATCCCTTCCTCGATCAGCAACTCTGATCCTCAAGCGAGCAATAACAGTGTAGATCATCCATCTTAAGCAAAGCACGGCATTGAAGGAATGTTGCAGTTGAAAGTCGTTCAGTCAGTCCAGTCAGGTACCAGTTTTCGTTGCTTTGGTGGTATACAAGTACAGCAACTGTTGCTTTCTTTCTTTCTTTTTTTGTTTGTTTTTTTATTTGTATTAAACCTTAAAATCAAGAAATCCATACCATAAAATTACAATTTTGGGCTGCTCCTTCCCTTTGATTGTTAATTATTGAGTTGTGTTTTATTATATTTATAGGGGTTAAATACCAATTAGCTACCTGAACTTTAGACGTTTTGTAACGAGCTACCCAAACTTTAAAAATTTAAAACGGGCTACCGGAACTTTGAAGAATGTGCAAATAGCTACCTCCGTTCAATTTCCGACGAGTTTCTGACAACAGTTGATGGAAAATTGGATAGATATAGTTATTTGCACATTCTTCAAAGTTGAGGTAGCCCGTTTTGAATTTTCAAAGTTCGGATACCTCGTTACAAAACGTTCAAAGTTCAGTTAGCTACGGGTATTTAACCCTATTTATAATAGTAAAAGTGTTTGGCAAAGTAACATTACCTCCTCTCCGTCAGCATCATCTTTGTCATCTCCACAATCCTGAGTTTGAATTGCATCATTGCGCCGATTGCACAGGTTCTAATCCTTCTGTTACCGCTCTTTTACTATTTTCTCATTCATTAGAGTGACAAATATATCACCAGAAGTCATTGCAAGAACAGGATCCATCTTTGAAGTGGTGAAATCGATTCCGATCCCTGACCACAATCTCTCTTTTAAACACCTTGGACACAATCTTCGTTGCGTTATGGCAATCTGAACATACCCTCAGATTCTTCGTGATCCGGATTGTAGTTCCTGGAGGCGTTCTAATAAGAGCAAAAGCAATCGCAAGCTTCTCACTGTGATGAGATAGTGCCATCTCCTTGTCATTTTCCTCTGCATCAAACCTGCTTTCGGCTGTGTTAGGGGCATAACCAGCAGATTTGATTCGATCCTTCATCTTCTCAGCTGCTCTGTATATCTCGTCTGAGCAGGAATGGGAATCGTCTTCCGAGAAGAACTCGTGAACGACTCCTTCCACTTCGATCAAGCTACAACCCGGTGGTTTTCTAATTCCCTTCTCTTTCATTCGACTCCTCACTGTGATTGCATCCTCTAGCCTCCCAACAGATGCATAGATATTTGATAGAAGAATGTAATCTCCACTGTGTAGTGGTTCCAATATGGTTATGCGTCTTAACGCCTCTTCCCCAATTTCAACATTTTTATGAGCTCTGCACCGACATAATTTAAATCTTTAATATCTGATGAATAACTAACCATAAAAGGCTAAATCCTAATCATGATAATAATACCTGCAAGAAGCTAACAAGGTCCTCCAAATAACAGCATTTGGCTGGAGAGGCATGGCCAACGTGAACCGATATGCCTCCTCGACCAACCCAGCTCGTCCGAGAATATCAACCATGCAACCATAATGTTCCATCCTAGGTTCAATTTCAAACTCCTCCATCTTCAAAAACAAATTCCGGCCTTCATCGACTAGACCTGCATGGCTACATGCAGAAAGAACTCCTAGAAATGTCACATTATTTGGACGAACGTTTTCCTTCTGCATAAGATTGAAGAACTCGAGGGCTCTCTTGCCCTGACCATTGCTGGCAAGACCCTGAATGAGGGCTGTCCAAGAAAACACATTTTTCCTCGACATTTCTGTAAATACATCGATTGCACTCTCTATCAACCCACATTTTGCATAGAAATCTACCAGAGCCGTACCTAGAGTAACTGTAAGCTTCAAGCCTCTCTTCCTTATTATGAAGAGGTGGAGCCATTTCCCTGTCTCAAGAGCTCCAAGAACTGCACAGGAAGAAAGCACACTGACCATGGTAACCTCATTAGGGCTCACTTTCGCTGCCTGCATTTGGTGGAAAAGTTCAATAGCTTCTCTGCATTGCCTTGCTTGGGCATACCCTGAAATCATGGCGCTCCAAGTAACGACATCCTTTCTCTCTGTTTGATCAAATAAGTTCCGTGCCTCTATCAACTTTCCGCACTTTGCATACATATCAACCAAGCAAGTGATTAAAGTGAGGTTTCCCTTTAGTCCATTCGTCTCTATATAGCCTCTTATCCATTCTCCAAGTTCTAAATCCGCCAATCTCCCGCATGCAGTTAAGACACTGATCAACGTAACTTCATCGAACTGAACGTGCCATTCTTGCATCTGTCTAAATAGGTTGACAATCTCGTCCCAGTGACCACTCTTACTGTGCCCAGCGAATAAACAATTCCACGACATAACCCCTCTCTTGGGCATTTCATCGAACACTATACGTGCACTCTTGACTCTGCCACAGCTACCGTACATATGAATCAGGCTGTTACCCACAAATTCTTTCCATGCAAACCCGAGTTTCAGAATCTGCGCATGAATTTGCTCTCCTTCACTCAAAGCTCTCGACCTGGAGCAAGCCTTCAAGATGCAGGAGAAAGTAAACTCATCTGGCGGCACGGAGCTTTCACACATTTGCAGGAACAAAACCAGGGCATCCTCCGAGGACTGGTTACGTGTGATTCCTCTGATCATTACATTAAATGCCGATGCATTGGGTTCTTCAATTTTATCAAAGATGGAGATCGCGTAATCCATTGCATCCGGAATAACTAATGCGGCAGATTCCAGAATGTTTTCGAGAATGGAGGGGTTGAGGAGAAGACGGGTTTTGACGAGATGGGCATGAATTTGATTGAGGTCTCTGGAGGTCTTGCAGCGATGCAAGATTAGGGTTCTAGGGTTCTCTGGGAATTGAACCAGTGGCAATGGAACTGCTACAGCCATGATTTTACCAGGAATCTTCTCCTCCGAGCTTAGAAAAGCTTCGATTTTGATGATGACGATTCAGGTATCACTCATCAGTAGCATAGTTATACTCTTTCCAATGTTTCCATAAACTCAACGGTAAGCAGAGATTTATTGGGATGAAGGGTGTAACTGTAAATAAACATGTTAAATATTGGTGTACTATTCCACATATTTTTTTAATAGTATTTTCTAATTTTAAGTATTACATTTAAATAGTCATAGATTTTTCTATGATATATTTTTTTTTCACTAATCACCAAAGTTCAAATTACACAACCAAAACTAGCTAGCTTTAACAATTCACGAAATAGAAAAACCAACAACGTCTTTTCGGAGCGCGTTAATAGTTTCATTAAGAGGTGAGTTATGAATTTCAAACACATGTCGCTGATTGAGCGTCATACCCGCCATGGTATCTGCTACCGCATTTGCTTCTCGAAAAATATGTCTGAACTTCATTCTTTCGAACTGCATCAATAGCTTCTTGCAATCCGCAATGATCTACATTAGTTTTTGATTGGACAAATTTTCGTTAGAAATTACCTTATGGGCTGAGAGGACGTCTGTTTCAAGATGAATAGATTTTAATCCGAGTACCTTTACCAGCAGCAGCCCGTCTCGGATGACCCAACATTCCACAGTGAGACTGTTTGAGCAACCCAAATTTATTGAGAATCCTGCAACTCATTGCCCCCTGTAGTCTCGGATGACCCCTCCAGCTCTTGCAAAACCTTGATTTTCCATAGCAGCTCAATATGTGTTAATTTTAAACCAATCCTTTTTTGGAGGAACCCAACTAATATCAATGAAAATAAACTCATTAGCAATGACAGTTTCAAGATAAACATTTTGGTGAAATTTTGTGTGAGATAAAGATAAATTAGACAGAGAAGAAAAAACAGGTTTATCATTAAAAATAATATAGTTCCTATTTTTCCAAATGTTCCATAGAGCATATGGGAAAAAGAACTTCCACTCTACTCCTTGATTATTGACTCCTGCTTCGTGACATCCATACTTGATCCACTCATTCAATGGATAGTGGAACGATTGCCCCAGATTTGGCGGCCTAGTGATAGAATTCCACATCTCTTTAGCATGCATACACCCACGCAATATGTGATCTATGTCCTCCACCCCAGAGTAACAAATTTGGCACAGAGGGCTCAAATTACATCATCTATGGTTCAATAGTTTGTCGGTGGCTAGTTTATCTTTAAGGCACAGCTAGATAAAATACTGTATTTTTGGGATAGTCTGAATCTTCCAAACCCAATCTCATTGATTAATCACCTGGTTGTTTGTGTCATGACCTGCTAAAAGAGAGTATGCAGATGTTGTAGTGTAATTCCCCGAGTGTGCGACATTCCATATTTGTGTGTCCGAGGATACATTGGTCTTGTCCCCTGGAGTACCTCGAAACATGTCCACAAATTTTTTGGGGAAGTAAAAGGAAGTTCTATATAGATTCCACTCTTCATTTTGGAAGACATCTCCTACCATCAATCTGTCTTCTTCATAGTTCAGTGGACCATAGATTGCCGCTCGCAGGGGTTGATTACCCACCCAATTATCGTGCCAAAATTTAATATCTCTACCATTTGCCACCACCCACCTTGAACCTAATTTAAGGGTGTTCATATCTTCTAATTTAAGGGTGTTCTATGATATATCTTAATTTATGAACCATCTTGTTTGTGTAAATTAAATGAGAGGAGTTTTTCAGTTACATATAATATTATACATTCCTAATTTACATGAATTATTATAATAAATTAATTAAAAATTAAATACTCATTTTTTAATGATATTAATTTAAAAATAAATTAACACGCAAAATGCTGATAATAACTATTATAACAAATATATTTTATAAAATCTTATATAAATGATTTCAACGATTATGTTAGATAAATTTTTTATTCTTATAGAGAAAAACCAAAAAATTAACAAATTATGAATTTTATAATTTGTTTTTTTTTTTCATTAATATGTAAAAGAATACCTTTAAAATTTAATTTATTCGATGTGTCTTATTATAAGAAGATACTTTTCAAAATAGTACACCATATTTTGAATTTTTTGGACCCTTTAGGAACAAGAATTAAAGTAAAAGCACATAATTAAATTAAATAAATTATGAGGTAAATATAAATTTTTAAAAGATTAAATTAAAAATAATAATAATATAAAATTGAGGAAAGTAACTTTATCAAAGGAGGACGGAGCTATAAAGCAAAAGATTTTTACCACTCAAGTTTTGATTTTGTGTAAATTTAATTATAAAAAAATAATAAATTTTAAAATAAACACTTTTAACTGTTACATTTACTCTTATTACTTTTATTTTTTTAGTTAAATTATTTATTTTTACTCTAATTAAAAAAAAGTTTGCTTCGTCTATGCGTCAGCAAAATCTTCATCACCAAGATAGTTTTTTTTTTTTTTTTTTTTGCGTTGTCATATTATGAATCGTAAGTCTTGCCACTTAGACGAGCATTAAAACCGGTGTTCGACTCTCTGTTGAAAGGAGAGTAAATCTTGCTCCATTTTTTGAATTTTTTTAAAAAGTTACAATGTTTAAATTATTTTTTAAAAAAGAATACAAAAAAAATATTTCGAAATATGTGTATACGCGCATCTCAGGGTAGCATATATTGCATTTTGGTAATACACGTCACAACACAGTGGCGTGGATTGCCAAAATGGTGGCAATACACGCCCAAATGGGCTAAGTTTTTTTTTCTTCGAAGACGATTCGATGTTTAATTAAAAATTAAATTATATATTTATTAAAAAAAATTTAATAATTAGATATTTCAATTGTGATTCAAATGATGAAAAAAAATATTAAATTTGGACTTACAGATTGACTATACGCTCTCCCGTTATTTGAGATATGAAAATTGGACTTAAAAAATATAACTCAGACCCATTAATTCCAAACTCAACACGGTTAACTACCATTATGGCAGAATTCAATTATCTACCTACTCTAATGTTTTTTTTTTTAATTATATATGCATTTAAATTTTTAACCTAACATCGTTTGTCCTATAATTTGACCAAAATAATTAAATGCATTAAGTGGACAATTTAATTATATACTCACTCAAAACAAATTTAAAAAATTACAGTGCGTAGATAATTTAATTACGAATTAAATGACGTTAACTATGCGTTAATTTTTTTTACTTTTCGACTGACTGTATAATACGATAGTGTAAAATAATATGCATACATCTATATAGAGAGAGATAAACAATATAGATGTATGTATATTTTATTGTCAATATAGATGTATGTATATTTTATTGTCTATTGTGTTTTACGGTCAGTCGAAACGTTAAAAATTAACGCTTAGTTATCGTCATTTAATTCGTAACTAAATTATCTACACACTGTAATTTTTTTGATTTTTTTTGAGTAAGTATATAATTAAATTTCTCATTTAATGCATTTAATTATTTCAGTCAAATTATAGGACACACGATGTTAGGTTAAAAAATTAAATGCATATCTAATAAAAAAATCCAAAAAAATTAGAGTAGATAGATAATTGAATTCCGTCATAAATTTCGTTAACCGTGTTGAGTCTGAATTTACAGGGTATGTGATATATTTTTTTAAGTCAAATTTTCATATCTCAACTTACAACAGAGCGTACAGTCAATTCGTAAGTCCAAATTTAATATTTTTTTCATCATTTGAATCGCAATTGAAATATCTACTTACTTTAATAGATATATAATTTAATTTTTAATTAAATATCGAATCGTCGTCGAATAAAGAAAGAAAAAAGAGTAGCGCAACCCCATTTGCGCGTGTATTGCAACCATTTTGGCGATACACGTTACTGTGGCGTGACGTTTATTATCAATACACGCTACCCTCGGGTGCGTGTATACAAGTATACCCATATTTCGAAATGTTTTTTTTATATACATACTTTTGTGACAAAAATTAACATGGTTCCTTTTTGAAAAAAAATTCCATTTTTGTGGTATGAAATAATGGAGTGGTAGGGATGAATATCTCCATCTCAGAAAGTGTTTTGGATTATAGATGATGATGCGACCTGAAAATGCAGTGAATCCGATGCTTTTCCTATCTCTTTGAATCTATTCAAAGGAAGGAACCAAGTTCCTGCTAACAGTCTCAATTTGAACCTGTTCATAATCATTCTTATTCGGATTTCAATTGCGTTCAAAATTAAGATTTTGATGTCCAGAAACGCATATAAATTGTGGGTTTACAGGTTAATAACTTCCATAACTTGCTTGTAGAGAGTGAAGAGGATCAGAAAAGATGAGCCAAATCTGGAAGAAACCGGCCTCAAGCAGTACTGGAAATCGTTGGAGTTCCCCAGCTACTGATTACAATGATCAGCTGTCGAAGATGATGAGGATGCCCAGTATCCTTCCTAATGTTCCTCACTACCCTAATGTTCATAACGCATTCAACAAAAAGGAGACAAGTTCCGAGGATGAAGAGGATGAAGAAGAAGAAGAAGAAGAAGTACTCAACAAGACACTCAAACAACGCAAGAACAAGCCCTCTGCTCGGTTCCAAGACCAGGTTCAAGTCATCGAGTTTGAGAAGGAGCAGACGACAGACAGTACTAATGTTGATGCAAAAGCCGACGGATTCATACGGCAGAAACGCAAAGGGTTTGAGCTCTGCAAGTGGACTACCTTTAAATAAAGTGCGCTAGGCTTCTGTTGAATCAACCAAAATTGAATATGCATTTCGTATAAATGGCACTTACGATGCCAAACTATACCCTATGTAATAAGTTAAGGTTGTTATGGTGTTTGCTTAAATAAGACTGCATGTCATGATGTTATGCAATGTGTTTTTTGTACGATTCAACAACCAAAGTTTACACAGAACCGTTGGCGTTGCAGGGTTGCCTGATCACTCGCAAGCCGTTGAACTTTCGAATGAGGTTTCTTGTTGAACTTTCGAATAGGATTTCTTGGATTGTTCTGAAGTCGTGGTCACACTTTCAAATTGAAACAATTTGGAGGCACCCAAACTTTCAATCGGATAAAATCATAATTCTGAACTAGAACTTGAGAAGGAATGTGAATGTTTGAGATGAAATTTTCGGACCTCCTCTATGACCAATTTATAGTGTTTGTCACACCCTTTGGAAGAGACACCACACTCTTTGAAACCATATAGGAACCATTCGATCAAAACATGCCCATTCATTTGAATTTTTGGCTTCAAATCAAATAGACACATTGGAAAGATGACTTGGAGCTAAAGTCATTGCAACATTTCAGCCTAAACTTGGCTCCAAAGTAAGTGTCCAAAAACTGAAAATTTTGAGGTTAAAATATTAAGTCATTAATTCTAAAAATCCAAATGTACAATGAATTTTTAGAATAGCCCAACTGCTCGTCTCTAAGCAACTGATGAATATCTGATAGAGTGAATCATAATATACTTAAACAAGTGTTCATTTTACACTCTCCTCCTATATATCTAATCCAATTAAACTAAAATATCTACCGCAACCTTTATGCCACCCATGGCTACATCCATGGCCGCTAGTAGAAGTTTCAGAAACAACCCAAAACATACGATTTCTTTCCTATCTTTCTTTGCTTTTATACTTTCAGCAGTTGAACAGACATGGAAGAATATATATAACGTCATAATTACATCAAGCAAAATTCGCTATTTCTCACTATCTTCTTCACGAGGAATACTCGAATCATCAAACCTCCTAGAAGACATGAGATTGAAGAGATTCCTCAAACTGTTCTTGCTTTCCTTGGGTTTCTTCTTCGTCTCTGGAAATGGGTTATCCACCAATAGACCTGCCTCCAGCTTCTTTGACACACTCACAATCTCATAAGAGTCCCATAGAGATTGTTGAAAATCCCAGCAGGCACTAAAAGTACTTCTTCTTCGAATCTCCTTGTTGATTGCCTCGATCCTGAACCGCGTCGGATTGGTCTTGAAGTTGTGCCTTCGTGCATCGAACTCGCCACTGTCTTGGCTGGCTGAGCCGCCTGAGTTACGGCCGTGCCATGCCTGAGCCACGGCCTTGAGGACCTCAAGGTCTTGGTGGTCGTCATTGTGCTCTATCCCCTTCTTCATGGTGTTTCCTGCGGAGGATAGGGGCCATCCTTAGAGAGCCTCAAATCTAGAGGGATAGAGTTGTTTCCATCCGTATATCTCGTTTTCTCGGAAGAAAATCAGGGACCAAAATGTAAAACAATAAAATTTTGCTTGACTAAGTATATAATATAATAACATGTGATAAAATTAGAATCGGACCGGCCATCGAACCGTCGAGGGGGCCGGTCTAATTCGGTTCAGTGTGCGGTATAATGTTCACAAGGGGAAAAACAATTGAAAACTTAAAATACATACATAGTCTCAAACACAAACATAATTACATCAAACTACATAGTCTTACACACACACAAACTACATAGTTTCAATATTAAACACTCATTACTCTCAATTCTCAAACACAATACACAATAGTAGTGAACCGGTTTAACCAATTGGGTTAAGCCGATTGGTTTGTGTAGAATAAAAAACCGGAATCCCAAAAAAAAACTGCCGGAAAAAACCGAAACCCAAAAATTAAGCTAAAAGGTGAACTGGAAACCGACCGATTTTTAAAAAACCGTTCGGTTTTTCAAAAACCGCCCGATTCAAACACTGTTCATTTGTAAAACGGTATTTTAACGAAGCCAAATCAGACAGGGTCTGATTTCCGGTCGGACCGCCGGTCCGATCTGGTTCTGATAACTATGAATTAGCCCATTCAAAATTTTAAAATTAAATCTAGAATTTTTGGACTTATATGTTATATATCTTATTTTTAATATTTCTTCACGTGTCCTAAATTAGGATATTTAATGAAGTTTAATTGATGATTTTAAGTTATATAATACATCCAAAAATTAAACTTCATTAAATATATTATATTATTCTAATATATATATATATATATAATATCTCTCATTTTTTCTATATGATATTTTTTGCCACATTCTATATAAAAATAAGATGTATATATTATTTTATTATATTAATTTAAATAGATTTTTGTATACAAGAGCGAACTAGTAACTTAATAACACATAAATTTCTATTTAATTAAAAATATATAGTGTCAATACTTAATATTATTATAAACTAAAAATAATAATTTGGAGGGGGCAAATGGTGGGTGGATGTTTTGTACGGTTTCATTGCTACCCCTAAAACGTAGGACATGGTCTTGTTATTATCTCCATTCAAGTTTCGATGTGCCCACAAAGAAAGTAGGTGGGTCAACTTTATACCCAACCCTTTGAATAATTTGTGGATGACTTGTGCACGGATCAATCGGAATTTTTTTATCAACAAATCATTTTGAAACGACTTGTATGACCCGTCTAATAAACAGATCATGTTTGAGTCGAAATTTTTGACCAATGAGTTAACCTACCGACCCATTCAATAATATATATTATATAAAAAATATATCTAAAAGTTATAATCTCCTCTTTTTTTTTAATGATGTTAGGAGTTAGGAGTTACGCGGGTCAAACATGTCGAGTAGGGCAAACAAGTCAGCTTGATTCATGCCTTTTGTGGGTAATGTTTTGTCACGGGTCACGCGGGTTACGCGGGTTGACCCATCGACCCGTGAATCATGTATGAGTTACAAAAATTGACCCATATAAATAAATGAATCATGTTTGAATCAAACGATTTCTGACACAACCCGTGGATAACACGGCCCACGATCGACCCACTTACCCAAATTGACATCCCTACAAAAATTGGGAACCTTTCTAAGAGTTTAGACCTTATTATGTAGATTATAGGTGCATTAATGTAATTGGCTAGATAAGATAATTAGAGTTATAATTTGATATGATACTCAAGAGTAATAGAGTATACTATACTCATAAAATTAAATTTATAATTTTAAAATGTATTAAGAGTATATCGAATGTTTTTATTCACAAGTTCAGAGTTGTGAGACAATTGATTAATACATGTATCTTAAATTTCACATGGTATCATACCACTAAAAAAACTGATATTTATGTACATAAGTTCTTAGAAGTAAAATATGAATATCTTTACTCACAAATTTTAATATAAAATTGCAAAAATAAACCCCTTTTTACTATTCAATTGACAGTAAAATAAGCCTTAGAAGTTAGATCCCCAATTTAACTTGGGCATGTGAAAAGTCATGGGCTAGGAGAGTTTAATAGAAGTAGGTACGCACTTGGATGATAATATATTAATATGTATCGTAGGGTAATTAAAGGAAATTCGTGTAATAATCTTATAAAGATAAGAGATTCTCTTGATTTATTAAAAAAAGATTAGAAAAAAAACTTACAATTTTGTCCAATTTGTGATTTTTTTGTTAGTCATGTTTTATAAGTCTATATATCTAATCGACGCATCATTTTCTATTTAATTAGACAAGTAATCAACTACATATAAATATATTATGGGATTATTTAATCAATTAAAGTACGTTGATCCAACTTGAAGTCAATCGATACAATTCGAATTTGCAAATACAAATAGAAGTAAAATAGAAAATAACAAAAATGTATAAGTCGATTAATTAAAAATATGTTTTTATTCTTTATCTCATATTATATAGGGTTAATTACTTAAATGGTTACACATGTTTAATCATTGTGCAGAATAGTTACACATATTTTAAAATGTGACTAATTATTTTTGCTGCGTGACTGAATGATTACATATATTTTTTCCAGTGTGATTAATTGGTTACTCCGTCATTAGCCGTTAATCAATTCCGTTAATTTTTTTAACATATTTTTTATTATTTAGTAAATGACTATTATACCCTCACTGTTGTTCTTCGTGCTATTCTTCATCTTCATGTTGTTCTTTATTTTCTCATTCATCCTCATCATGTTCTTCATCTTTCTTCCGGGATTTGTTCTCAACTGAAGCAAATAAGCTAAAAAAGAAGACCCAATAAGCTAAAAAAAGAAGACTCAGCCCTGTATTTCCATATCATATACAAAGTAAAATTTAAAAAAATAAGAACAAAGAAAGTAAAGAAAATGCAAACTGGGAGTAGCACTTACCTTGTTATACTAAGTGTTGTCCTTTAGGGGCAACTTGTTGTCCATACTTCTTTAGTGGAAGAAGAACAAGAAACCCATAACATCAAAAGGGAACCACTCTACAACATTCCCTGCAATTTAAGCAACTTAGGAAATGTCGAAGGTGGCTAGATAAGCTATGATCGAGTCTAAGTGTCAGTCATATATGCATTGTTCAATCCGTTAGCACACCAATCAGATCAAACCGTGTTTTCATGATTACTTTAGCAATTATTCTCAACCCCAATTGGGAATGCGCTCAATCCTGATTCAAAATCTAAGTTTCCTTTCAATCAACAAGAATCAAACGAACTTTTGGATCATACAAGACAACGCACCTCGCCAAACAATTATGCAGCATCTGCAGATATTATTCCCAGGGACGACAACATCAACTTTGTGGGCAGGTCCCCTGCAAATTGGCGTGTATTCAGCTTCGTCTGCAGGTCCATCAGCTTCCTCAAACCTCCAACAAGGAAGAATTGTTCGATTGTTTGATTTTAGGAAGAATTAGTTCGATGATTCAATCAACATCCTCAAACCTTTAGTTCAGGATGAACAATGTTCGATTTTAGGTTTTAGGGTTAATAAGTTAATTAAAAATGGGTAATATTGTCATTTTATATATTAAAACAGTTACTAACGACCGTTTTTTATGATGAACACAGTAAAATATAAATTAGTCACATTCTGAAATATGTGTAATCATTCTGCGAGAAACATGTATACCCGTTAATAATTAACCCTATTATATATTGGTATGTATGATTGATTCATCGTACAGCTTTTGGGCATGCCGAAGTATGGAGATTGGAGAATTATATATAATAAAAATAAATCAAAGTTTTTTTTTTCAAGAATCAAAGGGAATAAATCTATGAGATTCTACGAATACTTCCTCGCCCAGTTGGCCCTGAAATTTATCACCTCAGAAAACAATGTTAAGTTGTTAACGACAAGACGCAAAGTCAGACCCTTAATATATATATTTTTTTTAAATACCATAGTTTACACAAATCTATTTAAATTTTGATACTTAACCTTTTGGAGTTAGTAAAAAAATTTATTTAAAAAGTTTACGCATTAATACATGTTTGGTTCATAGTTTAATAAAATTATTAATTCTTAAAAATTAAAAGAAAAAGGGGAAAAATGAGCATTTAATATATTTTTAATATATGGAAAATATGAAAAAGACAAAAAAAAAAGTTTATTTATTTTTATATTTTCTATAAAAATATAATATAATATATTAGAAGCTTTTATTTTTCCTTATTTTTTGTGTTTTTTAAACAATATCATTTTTATACATAGACCAATTACATGTACATTAATTTATTTCTAAATTTAATAGAAAGAATAAATGAATGTAACTTTTACCTTCACACGTACATATAACAAAATTTAAAATATTAAAATTCGAGTTCAAAATAAAATAACCAAAGTTCATGTAATTAACCTAAAAAAATCGGGCCAAAATAAAAAAATTTAAAAACAATTCCAACTTCACAATCAATTTGATAGAAAAATAATAAATCAACCCCCAACCAACTCTTCCTCATGCTTCAGGGCCAACTGCAACTAAACTGTGATGTTAAAAATGGTATCAGGCATTGACTTGTTCTTTGTTTGCTTCGAAATAACAACCCTTTTTTGACAGGTAACGAAGGAAGGAGGGTTGACTTTTCAAGGATTATATAAAATGTAGGAATCTGACCATCATTCTCTAATCTTCCATCTTCGCCTGAACCATTGAATCTTAGCTTCTGCAGTCGAAAATGAACGTTCTTCTGTCTTCCATTGTTGTTGCAGCTCTGGTGCAAGCTTGTTATGGAGATGTCCTCTTCTCCACTCTCCCACACACGATGATTGTTACTGCTTCACCTCAAACTCACCAAGGTTTCTGATCTCTTCCTTTCCTTGTTAGATATTTTAGTGTTATTGGATTGACTAGTTAATCAATATGATCATAATATTGCATCAAAAAAGTCAGGGTGCGAAGTGCGCATTTGTGTTGAGTTTATTATGATTTATGGTATCGTGTGGAGTGCACACTCATCGGTTTAGGGGGGAAGCCCCCAATGGGGGCTCTAAGGGACGCCCCCTTGGCGGGGATCCGGGGCAACGCCCCTTAGTTTGGAATTTTTTTTTTTTTATAAAGGTACTATTCCAAAAATTCATTATAAATTTAAAATTTTGGAATTTTAATCACTTATTATTTCTGACCCTAAAAATCCTGGTTTAGGACACGTTCTTTCTTTGGCGTCAATTTTGATATGAATAGGTGCACAATGACTTTGGCGCCAAGTTTGATCGGAAGAGGTGTAATAATTTCCGCGCCAAGTTTTGTCCAAAAAGGGTGAAATATTCTATAAATTGGTCAATTGTCAGGTTTGAAATATACACAACAAACAAACATTCACGCTCAAGTTCTTGTTCAGATTCTGATTTTATCCGATTGAAATTTTGGATAAACTACCAAATAGTTTCAATCTTAAAATGTGAAATCTTCAAAACTTCTAATTCCTCTCCCTCTCTCTTTGTAGAATTGTAATGTCTGTTTCTCTCTCTCTTTAAAACTCGTCTCTTTTACGCAGTCCTGAAAGCGGGACAAGACAAACTCACAGTAACATGGGTCTTGAACACGACCGCCGGCGCCGGAGCTGACTCGAGCTACAAGACAGTGAAGGTGAATCTATGCTACGCGCCGGTTAGTCAAGTGGACAGAGGTTGGAGGAAAACGAAAGACAACCTGAAAAAGGACAAGACATGCTCCCATCTCATCGCGACCAAACCCTACAGTGGCAGTGGTAACACAACCATCGAGTATACTGTCCAGAAGGACGTGCCTCAAGCCACGTACTTCATCAGGGCCTACGCCTTCAACGCTGAGGGCATTCAGGTGGCTTATGGGCAGACAACTAATGCCGGCAAGGCCACCAACATGTTCGAGATCAAGGCAATCACGGGTCGACATACTTCTCTTGACATTGCCTCTGTCTGTTTCAGTGCTTTCTCGATTCTGTCCCTTGTTGGCTTCTTCATCGCGGAGAAGACGCGCGCTAAGAACAAGTAAGAATAACTCAGACAAGCTTGCTAGCTTTCGCTCCCTTGATTCCTTTTTCCTACTCAAGACAATGTAATTCTGGATAATTATAATGCGTGCTCTCTTCTTTTTGCTACATATATATATATATATATATATGACATATATATTGTGATCAATATATCTATATAGTACATGTGTTTCACTGTTCTAATTATAATAATTCTGTGAGCTTATTAAATATAATTTTTATTGTATATCAATATTTCAAATTACCCATATTTTATTTTAGTGTTTGTAAATTAAATTTGGAACCTTTTAGTCTTAAAATATTAACTATAAAAATAGTGTAGAGTTTAATTCAAATTCGACATACATACTAAATCTATTTGTATGATATATATATATAAAGGGATGAAACCATAAAAATTATACGTGGGGGCAAATATTAGAGCAATGACAAATCGTTGAACTAAAAAAAATAAGTGGTGTCAAATATATGATTTAAAATGGCTAAATTGAAAATTATTGCTTTTTTTAGTATCAAATTTACACATAATTAAAAGTTAAGGGGGACACACTGTATGTATATATATGTATACACAATTATAATTATAACTACGAGTATAGATTAAATATCTAAACCACAACTATTAATGTAAAAAGTCAGCCCCATAATAATTAGGGGTGATCAAAAAAGACTGTAGGACCGAATTTCCGACAAGACCGGTCCGACTAGGATCGAGACCGAGTGGATGTTTTTTTTCTTCAAAGTCGGTCTCGGGCTTTCCCCCCGAAAGCCCGTTTAGGACCGACCCGGACCGAACGAATGTGGATTTGAGATTTTCATATTACCACACCGAAAGGAATGTGGATTTTGGAGGTTTTCTATCTCTATAAAAGGTGCATCCTGATAAATTTACTAAAGAATATAGTGAGCTCATAGTGTTTTTTTTAGAGGTGAACTATTCTTTCGCCTTTTATTCAAGAATACCGTGAACTCATAGTTGTTTTTTTGGTGCAAATTCGGTCCAGGACCGAGACCGACCCGAGTCAAGAAAGACCGACTCGGGCGGATTTTTTTGGCCGAGGTCGGTCTCGGTCCTCGAGAAGGCAAGATGTAAATTTCAGTCTCGCTCTTGCCTTCAGGACCGGACCGGCCCGCCCATGATCAACCCTAATAATAATACAATTAATTACATAAAAAATTGTACAAAATTCATTTTTTTTATAATTATAAAATAAACCGCTACATTTGATAAACTTTATACCCAAATTTGAGTACCTCTTTATCGGTTCTAATCCTACCACGTACCATTGGCGTTGTGACTGATGATGCCAGTATGTATATAGTCGAATGAACTGTTGTCTGTCATGTCGGCCAAATTTGACCATCTGTATGAAACATTGACCTTCCTTCCCCATTGATCTCTGCCAAATAAGTCGTCGCATGGAATTGAGGGCAAGGCTATATTGTAGGGTTTATCTGGTGTCAATAAATTATAACTAATCTGTTGATTTAGCTTCCTTTTTATTAATATATAATAATCACGGAGCCAAATTATTACCATGTTTTCTGGTAATCATGCAACTAATCTTATGAAATTCAGTGTTGTGAAATGTATCATGATGTTTAAAAGACCCCTTTAAGTTATAAAAAAATGTTAAATGTATCAATCGTTAAATATTCATTTTAAATATGTCAAAATAACAATTTTATACTCTTATTCTTCTTCGTATTATTTTAAACACCATATTCAACTCCAAAATACAAATATGGATTCAACCTCAACCCAAATCTGCATTTTGGGTTGAATTCAAACTAAAATATGCACTTTCTGTTCGAATTCAATCCAAAAATGCAGATTTGGATTGAATTCGAACCCAAAAATGCAAATTTGGGTTCGGAATTCAACCAAAATATGCATTTTTGGAGTTGGATTCAATGTATTAAAAAAATTGAGGCGCAAAGACTAAATATCGCCTCAAATTTGAGGCGCACATAAGGCGCTCGCCTCATCGAATGAGGCGCACCCAATATATAAAACATTATAATATATACTAGTATAGAGGATAATAAGATGGTTAAGTCAATAACCTGTCAATGGTGCTTATAAGGCTAATCTTCTAAAGGAATGGTCTAATTTAATGTAGTACATTGTTAGTTTTAAGCCTTTGTTTATTGTCAGTGCCGCACTCTAAAATTGCCTCATGAAGGGTATTAAATTGCATCACACTTTGGCTTAAAAGGTTCGACAATTTTTTATCTCAACAGTTCATAAGTATTGTCGGTTTGGTTTATATTTTCAATATCAGAGAAAAGCATGAGGTGGAGTCACATACTAATGAAAAACAGCATGAGTTGGAGTCATATACTAATGAAAAACAGCATGAGGTGGAATCAGTGAATCACATACTAATGAAAAACAGCATGAGGTGGAGTCACATACTAATAAAAAACAGCATGACGTGGAGCCATGTGTTGTAATTCTGTGTCAGAAGTAGAATGATCAAACCTAATATTTATTCCATCTACTACTAGTGAAGCACAAATGAATGAGGCGCTAGAGGCGCACGCCTCGCGCTTTAGATTGAGGCGTGACGAGGCGTGCGCCTAGCTGGAGGGTATGCGCCTCCACATGGTTGGGGCGCAGACCCTCCTATGCGCCTCGTCTCAGCGCCTCCTTTTAATACATTGGTTGGATTTGAACTCAAATCTGTATTTTGGAATTGAATTTAGCGTTGAAGATGAACAAAATGGTAAAATTGTTATTTTGACATATTTAACGGTAAAAATTGATAGATAGTTAATGATTAGTGCATTTAAAAACATGTTCAAACGCTCATGTGAGTGTAAATAAATACATGATTGGTGCAAGTAACATGAACAAATATATGGGTGCATTGAGACTATTTACCCTTTTACTAATACGCATGATAACAAGCACGTACGGACAATTTATCACCGCTATTTTTATGCATATAAATTCACTACAAAGCTACTCAACCACAATATTAAACTGTAGACAGCAAATTCTATGACTCCTCCAAAAGCAGCTATCCAAGTTGAAAGAAAAAGCATTATCTTATTCTTTTTAAGTTACCTTTTTGTTGATAATAAACAGCATCACTGCATTGCTCCACATATCTGTCTGCAAGTAGTGAGAGGAAATGTAACAGAGAGGGAGTAATGAATTGAATTCTACTGTAATCACTATACAGCTGGGCTTATCTCAATTACTGAAATGCATATCGCAGCTCTTCATTCTATCAGTGCCGAGCAGCGATACTCTGTCATCATACACATCTATGTACCCAAATGCATCAGTTCCAGGTGGACACTCGAGTGCCGCTTCAAACACTTTATGATGGATCCCGTGTGAATCAATCGAATGCCCTCCCTTATGGTCGTGACCTGCAAGACACACTTTCACGCACTTGTATCTGTGAATCACTTCCATTACTTCCTCGTAGTTCCATAAGATGGCTTCTTTGCTTGATGCTCCAGGATCTAAGGGCAAGTGACAGCAAATCACTACTTTTTGTCTCAATTTTGTAGCTTCCTCAAGGGTTTGGTCTAGCCACTCCAATTGTTCCTTCCCGACAGCTCCATTGAACATGAGAAACCGTCTATCCAGACCTGACAATCCCTCCGGGCTGTTCTTGTCCACATTGGGGTTCTTGTTCTCAAGAAAATTCAAAGCCTGAAATAACAACTCCCAATCATGTCAGCATATCACATTCATATTAATTAAGGGTTAAATACCAAATTGGTTTCTTAAGATAGGGGAGGCATCACACACAGGCCAAACTTGGACAATACCAACAAGTATCTGCAAATAATTGAGCACATAACAAGATACGTAGTAAAAAATAACAGTAATCTTTTTGTTGCCCTCTTCCTAAATTGAGTAACCAATTAGTATTTAACCCTTCAATAAAGTTTGTTTTCTTGAATTTTTTTTCAATGATGGTAATGGAAAAGAGCTGCAAAATTCTCACTTGCAGGGCTTTTGGATGATCTTTTGGCCAACCAATTGCACTGATGTCATATCCGTCCAGCACAATGAACCTGTACTCAGGTGTTGGGGAAAAGTCATAGTAGGCTGAGCCATCAATGCTCGGAATATTCAGTAAAGGCAGAAGCTTGCTACGAGAGAGATTGTAAAGGCAATGGTTGCCAATCATGTGATAGACCCTCCCATTGAACTGATTGAATTCATTTACCATTCTTGTTACAGCATCAACTGATTGATCCTTGGGACAGAACCCATCAACAATGTCCCCGAAGTTGATGGCAAAACTGAGTTTGCTGAGGTGGTTCCACTGTTTGACTGCCCTCTGCAGCACAACAATGCTGTGGCGGTAGTACCTTGGGACTCCGAGGAATGACCGACCGTCCGGAATATCAGAATACTGAACATCAGAGATGACTCCAAAAGAAAAGAGAGGTTGCTTCCCACAAAAGCTAGGTAACCCGTTAACTGTCCCCATGATTTTGATGCCACAACGCTACAATAGAAAATTAACCAATTCAGGACCTGTTCGATGAAGATCTAGATTAATCATGATTGAAAATAGAGAAAAACGGTTGACAACTTTCCTATTCTGTTGAGAAACCTAGCTCTACTATGTCAGCCTTTTATCTAAAGTGGCAACTGCACCAAACTTGTAGCATCATAAATATCAAAATGCAATACTCCACAATGAAGAAGACAACCTCACTCTCATCAACTGCTGCAGCGCCTCCATAGCATTAGAGAAGAGAAAATTTCAATCCTCATTCTGTTAAAAGAAGCTGCTTTCGAGATGCCTAGTTTCTATTGCTGAAAATTTCAGGAACCCGGACATTCTAGCATGAATAAAAGCTAATATCTTCAGCCAATGCCAACAATTTCAGCAGCAATTAGAGACCCAAGAACTGGACCCCCGATTAAGTGGACGGAGCATATATTTATCTAATCGGGAAACGAACGTAAGGAAGACCATCTACTTATGTACCTTGTCAACGATCTGATGAATCTCCTATCGCTTAATGATGATGCAAGATAGTAACCCAGAAACTTGTTCGGTGTAATGGTAACACGATGGAGATGGAAGCAAATTTACGAATTTCGTTCGAGAATTGTGTATCGCAATTCGGAAGAAAGAGTTCTCCGTCTCGGACTCGGACTCTTCTATTCAGAAATTGGGAGGACAAGAAAAGTAGAAACTAGAACGCATGTTCTCATTTTGGGAGTAAATTGTAATTTTGTCCTAACGTCCGAATCCGTTTGAACTAAGAACATATATAAGATCGAAAAAGGTGGAATGCTGGGGATGGGATGGGTTAATTTTTTTTTTTTTATTTAAATTGCACATTGAACTGACAAAGCCGGGGTTCCGAGTCGAGGGCGATTATCATGGAGACCCACGCCTGGAACCGAGAGTACGTGACATGATAGGCGCAAACGGAACGTGGGACGTGGCAAAAGTGGGACGTGGCAAAAGTCAGACAATACGCCACGGGGGAAGATGCAGCTCTCATACTACAGGTGCCGATACCATATGTTCGAACTAAGGACAGATTTCTCTGGCCACACTCGAAGACCGGAGAACCACAAGCACGGTCGGTGTATCATCGGTTGAGGGAGGTCCAACAGAGAGGCCAAGGACAGCCACACGCAGAAAACACCGAGCTATGGAAGAGGATTTGGCATGCAGACGTAGCTCCCAAAGTGAAAAGTTTCATATGGCGTTTGGCAACGAACGGGGTGTCAGCGAAGATGAACCTCATACGCCGAGGAATGGGAGTGGACAGGGGCTGCCCCGTATGTGGCGACGACGAGACTCGCGAACACATAATTGTGGGCTGCAAATGGACCGAGATTATATGGGCAACAACACTAGGTGATCCTGCAACATGGGCAGATACCAACAACCTCACGCAGTGCCTGGAGGACCGGTGTCGGGCGAGGGACAGCACACGGCACGAGCAGGGAACGGCTTGGGAAACGACCATGATCACAGCGTGGCACATATGGAAGGCGAGGTGTAAGGCCGAGTTTGAGGGAGTGATGTCGATCACCACACAGATCAGAGAGGACATACACAAGGCCATACAGGAACAGAAGAGACCGAACCCAACCCGGGCCGAGCGGACCGCACCAACAGACCGAGCTTGGGCCAGACCAACCAACGGAGCTATCAAGATCAATTGCGATGCCTCATGGTGCCCACGAACACACGCGGCCGGTATAGGGGTGGTGGCTCGAGACGGGGACGGAACGGTCGTAGGAGGCGTAAACAGGAGGACGAGGAGCGAGGACATAACATCAATGGAGGCCCTAGCCATACACGAGGGGATCCGACTAGCCAAAGAGAACAATTGGAACGAGGTCATTATCGAGTCGGATTCACAAGTGGTAATGAGACAAATCACGGAAGCGTCGTCCGAATGGAGAACAGCAATGGTAATCTCCAACATACGAGCACTAGCGACTGAGATCAATAGAGTGCAGTGGCGAGCTATCCCGAGGTTGGCAAATGAATGCGCTAACTGGATCGCGAAGCAAGCTAGGATGGGGGTGTGTCTTAACGATTGGGTCTTTCGACCCCACCCCCTTTTAACGTTTTATTATCTAAGGATTGTTGTAACGAACCACCGTGACGTCATGTCACACCGTTTTATTTCTAATCAATGAAACGAGTATTTTGATAAAAAAAAAAAAGAAAAAAAAAACTGGGTCCGATCGGGTTGGACCGGATAAACCGAGAATCAACCCTTTGTTTTATGTAAAACTATATAATAAAGATATTCAAAAATAATACAAATAAAAATATAATGATTTAATTTCATACGTGTTATTATATTGTTGTAATTTCGCTGTTGCGATTTTCTTTATTCTTTTCCGAAACTTCATTTGAGAGTCTCCCAACGATTCCTTTTAAATTCAATGTTCCATCTTCTTCTTCCTCCCTCAGCCACCTACCATTTCAGAATCCATTCTCGAGTCCTCATTAACCGCCTCACGCAAAGAAAGTCCTATGTGTCTACTCGCAGATTCCAAAGTTTCAGAGCAGACATGACGATCACTGCGGCGCCTATTATTAGCAACGGCAGCCTCGTCGTGCGAGGCAAGACTGTGCTGTCTGATGTGCCGCCAAATGTCTCCCTCCATCAAATAGGACCTGCCTCCGGTTTTCTCGGAGCCGCCGCGCCGACTGCCAGCTCCCGCCATGTCTTCAGCCTCGGCATTTTAGAGTCAGTCTCTTTCTCTGTTTTCTAAAGTTTTCTGATTCAGCTAGTCGTGCTAAACTTCTATCTACCAATGATCTTAGAGGATCAGATTGTTTGTTTAGTTCTACTATGAATTCGAAAGTGTTTGGAATCCTTAATCAAAGAGCACACTTTGATTTACTTATCTCCTTTTTTTTTCTGGCGCCTTCATACCCAATGTTTGTCCTTCATCCAATTACTCTCTAATTAGAAGTGTAAACTTACCAGGCGGATCAATGTAATAAACTAAGAGCGGATAGTAACATCTTGAGGGACCATACTTCCTAGATCATGGCAAAGTATATCAATTATAAATATGGAAGTTTTCTGAATATTCATGTTGATTACTAACCTACCTGCTGGACCTGCTGGTTGTTTTTTTGGCGAAACTGTTGGGGAATGCAGGAGGTTCAAGTTTATGTGCCTCTTTAGAGCCAAAATCTGGTGGATGATACCGCGAGTCGGTCAATCTGCCAATGACATTCCAATCGAAACTCAAATGCTCTTGTTAGAAGTGAAAGAAAGGTGTGCTTTGAATGATGGGTCTTTGTCATCTGAGCAAAATTCTGCAACTACTTTCTACATTCTTATGCTACCGGTCTTGGAAGGTCCATTTCGTGCGAGTCTCCAGGGAAACTCTGATAACGAGCTACAGTGCTGTGTTGAATCTGGTATGTTAGCTGAAGAATGAAGATCGAATTATTTTCCCTCTGCATTTGGTCTAATATATTTGACCTGGTCCTCAATATAATTCTGGTTTGATGCTTTAGGGGACGATAATGTGCAGACATCTCAAGCTGCGGAGGCTGTATTTTTAAGTTCTGGAGATAATCCTTTCAAACTCATCAAGGACTCAATTAAGTATGCCTTTGTTTTTACAAGATATAATCTTCTCAGATTTCAGATGGCGATTTTTCAATTGTGATGTATTTGACCTTATTAACTCAGTATGGTTTTTGTAAATGCAGGATTTTGGAGAAAGAAAAAGGTACTTTTAGTCACATTGACAGCAAGAAGGTAAGTGAAATCTTGGGCACTCAAAGATAAGCTACTACTACAATTTGGGGATAGTCAACTTACGGCTTTCTGCATTTTCCTTTTGTAGCTCCCAGCACATCTAGATTGGTTCGGGTGGTGCACGTGGGATGCATTCTACTCTGATGTCAAACCACAAGGAATCAAAGAGGGCCTCCAGTGGTAATGATTGAACGTATTTTTGAACTTTGCAGTTGAGGGAAATGCATTAAGCTGTATTGACAATTACTATGTTCTAACACAGTTTTAAGGATGGAGGCTGCTCACCAAAATTTATTATCCTAGATGATGGTTGGCAAGATACAGTGAACGAGTTCTGCAAGGAAGGAGAGACTCCAATTGAATGGACACAGTAATTTCTATTTCAGCAACACTTTTTCATTAGAGAATGTATGTATTTTTCAGGCTGTATTACTCATGTGTCCGTGATTTTTTCAGGTTTGCCACCAGATTAGTGGATATCAAAGAGAACAGTAAATTTACTAGTGCAGGCTCAGATGGATCTTGCACTGATTTACAGGACTTGATTGCTTTCATAAAAGAAAATTATGGAATAAAGTAAGATTTCTACTAGTATAAAATGATCACATTCTCTGCAGCTTGATAAATGATAATAACTCTATAATTTGCTATATCTGCAGGTATGTGTTTTTGTGGCATGCTTTGGCTGGATACTGGGGAGGCGTCCTCCCAACATCCGAAAAGATGAAGAAGTACAACCCAAAATTAGTATATCCGATCCAGTCACCTGGGAACATCGGTAATATCCGAGACATAGCAATGGACAGCTTGGAGAAATATGGAGTTGGAGTAATTGATCCTCAATGCATAAATGACTTCTACAATGATCTCCATAGCTATTTGGCTAGCAGTGGCGTAGATGGAGTAAAGGTGGATGTTCAGAACTTGTTAGAGACACTAGGTAGCGGATATGGTGGACGGGTATCATTGACTAGGCAATATCAAGTTGCACTAGAAGAATCTGTTGAGAAGAATTTTGGTGATAATAATCTCATTTGCTGCATGTGTCACAACACTGACTCCATTTACAGGTATATTTTACTCAACCATTCTTTGTCCTCAAATTGAGACAATAGCAAGTTGGAGAGCTGAGTTTGACTGATAATAATCGCAGCTCAAAGAAGAGTGCGACTGCAAGAGCATCAGAGGACTTCATGCCACAAGAACCGACATTCCAGACACTGCACATTGCCTCGGTGGCCTTTAACGGACTTCTCCTGGGGGAGATTGTGGTACCAGATTGGGATATGTTTCATGTAAGTAAAGCTTGTTAGCAACATTCGAGCCTTTTGCTTATGATGTTCAAGTATCACTAATAAATGTCTTCCTATATTTTGATGTATTCTCAGAGCAAACATGTAACAGCTGAATTCCATGGGGCAGCAAGAGCATTGGGTGGTTGTGCTGTATATGTGAGGTGGGTTTGATGGATCTTGTTCATTTGGTTTCTTCTTTCTTATGAGGAAAGTGAAGCACACATTCTTCTGAACTGATAATGATTCTTTGAATAATGCAGTGACAAACCAGGCAACCATGACTTTAAGATCCTCAGGAAGTTGGTCTTGCCTGATGGGTCAGTTCTCAGAGCTAGATATGCAGGCCGCCCAACCCGAGATTGTCTTTTCAAAGATCCTGTCATGGATGGAGAAAGGTAACTTATAAATCTGTAATACAAAGTCATTTGTACCACATTAGAGAGATATTAGTGATTGTACCTCCTTATTAAGTAACAGAGAGACACTACTCAACCCCAACCAAAATTCATCATTTCCTAGGCCCTTAGTGTATAAAGCAGTTTAATTTCTCTGTGAATGTTCATCGCAGCCTGCTAAAAGTATGGAACTTGAACAAGCTAACTGGAGTCATAGGTGCATTCAACTGCCAAGGAGCAGGACGTTGGCCTTTGAAGGGTGTAACTGAAGAAGATAAAAACACGACAGTTGTAGAAATTTCAGACTATGTCAGTCCAATTGATGTCGAGTTTCTCGAAGAAACTGCAGGCGAGAACTGGAATGGAGACTGTGCAGTTTACGCATTCAACTCCAGTAAAAACTTCATATCATTCTTTGAGTAATTTTATATTCTATCCTGTCTAGTTTTATGACCTTACATATTTCTATCTTACTGCTGGTGCAGAATCAGTCACTAGGTTGCATAAAACTGGTACCATTGAAGTTTCACTGAAGACACTTACCTGTGAAATCTTTACCATATCCCCAATCAGGGTTAGCATATCTTGTATATCTATCTATCTAATTAAGTCTTTTATTACTTTTTCCAGATCTTCATTCATTTCAAAAATTTACCAAATGCAGGTTTTCGGTCAGAATAACCTTCACTTTGCTGCAATAGGTTTGCTTGACATGTACAATTCAGGTGGAGCCATTGAAACGATTCTATATGATGCAGAGAAGAGTGCCATCAACGTAAGAACACGAGGATGTGGCAGATTCGGAGCCTATTCAAGCTGCAAACCCAAGTGTTGTAAAGTGGACACAGAGGCAGCAGAATTCAAGTACAATTCTGCAGATAATTTGGTTATTCTTCAACTTGCAGAAGGGAGTGGGAGCTGCAGGGAGATTGAGTTTGTTTACTGATTATTACTACTCTTCTTTGGAAGCATGCTTTGTAAGTTTGTTTTTAGTATACGAGACTGTTTATGCAATTTCGAACTCGGTATTGAATTTCAGCCCTCCCATCAAATTTTGACACGATCCGAAAATAATCCATTTTTATGCAATTCCTTAAAATATTTATTAGGGTAAAATATGATATTGTTCCCTAATATTTAGCCGAATTTTCAGTTTCTTCTTTAAAATTTAAATGGTAAATTTTTTGTCTTGTTTGGTCAAAGTACAAGTTTATTTACTATGTTAACTTTTTCATCAAAATTTAATTGAATAAGTTTTAAAAATTAAAACAATAATAGAAAACTTTAAAAAATGTTACAATTTAGTCATCTCGAAATTTTTAAATATTACAATTGAGTTTTGATTTGATCGGGACTTGATTGGACCCCCATCGAGGGGGGCTCGGGTTTAGGTCAAGACCCATACCCTAGCCCCCTGATTGAGACTCGATATTATTTTTACAATTTTCAAAATTTATTATGATAAATTTGGATGAAAAAGTTGACGGACATAACAAACATCCACTTTGGCCTAATATGAGAGACAATAATTTAATGATTTAAATTTTATGAGAAAAACTCAAAATTTGGCCGACCATTAAGGAGCAATTATGATATTTATCCATATTTATTTATGATAAATCAAAACATAATTAGAACTACAATCGCAAATCATGATGAGCATTTCAGATATAATAATAAATAATAATAATGTCTTGATTAATTATTGAGGATAGGGGTGGCAATCGTGTCGTGTCATAATCGTGTCGTGTCTAAACATGTCTCGTGTCTAAACGGATAAATTTTAAACGTGTCTAAACATGTCTCGTGTCTAAACGGATAAATTTTAAACGTGTCTAAACATGTCTCGTGTCTAAACGGATAAGCCGTTAATCGTGTCTAAACGTATAGAGTTGTTTAGACACGTGATTCGTTAATGTCAAACTCATATACGTTTTAAAGCAGATATATACACAAATCCATATATATACAAATTCAAATATACAAAGTAAGGTCTTCATAATTCAATATTACAAAGTAAATGAGTATTTTAATATTTTATTATTATTATAATACTTAAATGTGTCTAAACGTGTCACATGTATACACAACACGATTAGACACGAATAGTTAATCGTGTTTATACAGATATCCGCAGATCTGAGTTGTTTAGACACGGAATCCATTAATGTCAAACTCATATACGCTTTAAAGCAGATCGTGTCGTGTCGTTTAATCGTGTCGTGTCAGAAATTGCCAGACGGGGACTTTCTTAAATCTGCCATGCAGAACACGTTTAGGGAAAAGTACGTCTAGATTTTTTATTTATTTTTGGCCATAAAGTACGTCTGGATAGAAAATAATATATAGGTATTGTTCTTTAATCTTTATACTTTTTTTTCTGGTATTTATTTATTTTTTTGATACTTTAATATGTCCAATCAAGAAATATTTTAAAAAATAAAAATATGCAAACCCCAATACTTACTAAAAGGAAAAATGACAAAGCAAGTTCTAATCTCCAGAATGCGTACTAAATATAAAGGGTTTTACACTTTTACTTCTATATTGAATCCTTAATTATCAAAGTAATATGATAATTTAACAAAAATTATATGTACTAAAAAAAACTTCATTTAACCAAAAAATTAATTGATTATTTATATACTTATGTGATAAAGTAAATTATAAATGTTTTAAAACGATTACTGATTATATGTAATTTGAAGCAAATTCAATAAGCATCTTCGCCCTGATATTTTTTTAACATAACATGATTAAATAATTTATAATAATTTATATTTACAAGTATATAAATTTGACTTTAACATATTTCGTGCTTAACAACTATTATAAGTTTAGACACGGTTAATAAACGTGTGTTAACATTTCTATTTTTTCAAATATATGCAATGATCAAACATAATTAAGTATATGTATTTAATATTTAAATTCATTTTTTTATTTGTTTTTGAACCACTTGTGAATTTTAAGACTTAATTATGAAATTTGTGAATTTCTTATTGTGTCATGTGGTTCAACTTATACCAGTGTTATAAAAAATGGACCGACCCTCGAACCGGCGAGGGGGGCGGTTTCTGATTCAGTCAGATCCAGTTTAATGTGCGGTTCACTATTCATAAGGAAAAAAAAAACTGAAAATACAAAGTTACAAACTAAATAGTCTCAAACACGTACATAATTACATCAAACTACATAGTCTCAAACACACACAAACTACATAGTCTCAAATATACACATTACTCTCAAACACAATATAACACAATAAAATCAATAACTCAGTGATTGGTCTAATCAACCGAAAACCTAATAATTGAAAATCAATCGGTTTAAACCGGAAAAAAAACAATTGGTCTGTTAAAAAAATGAATCGGAAACTGGACGATTTTTTACAAAATCAACTGATTAACATTGGTTCAAACACCGTTCACTTGCAATTCAGTCTTTTATATGAACCAAACCGGACAGAAGTTCGGTTCCCAGTCAGACCGTCGGTCCAATTCTGATAACATTGACTTATACTATATATATATATGTGAAATTTGTTTTGTTCATACATTTAATCGTATTATCGTGTGTATAGCTTGTAATCTGTTTAATAACAGTGATGTATTCGTATTTTAAGTTTAGACTTTAAAGACACGTTTACAACATATTTATTTACACACTACATTTTTTTTTTTACCAAATTTACACACTACATAATTAATAACATATAATACCGACACAATATAATTAGAGACAACACCCAGTCACCCAACAGTATCCCTGCCTACTAATCATTGTCACGGCTATAGGGTTAGATTGGAGGACGTGTAAAGCTCTATCTAAAGAAAGCTGTCGATTTTATGCTCCAAAAACCTTATCCATATATCGTACGATTACTTCAGCTACACTTCCCCTGTCTGTCTATAAATATTCAAAGTACATGTTAGCCCTTCTTTAGATTTACTTGTTATTATACCTATATGTATTTATATAATTAATTTAGTATATCATATGTTTAGTTAGAATATATGTTGTGATACATGAGAACACGCCTAAATCCTCCCCGACCACCTTAATGTGTCATTTATGTTGTTGGAACTCAATCCGACAAGTTGGTGGATCAATTATGGGTGACAATTTATGATATGACACGATTAAACGACTTGTAATGACCTGCATTTTATACGATAATAACACCACACAATTACTAAGCGTGTCTAAACAACTCATATACGTTTAGATACAATTAATAATCGTGTTTAAACACATCTAACCTGCAAATACACGACAAACACACTTTTAAACATGATTAATTAATCATGTCTAATCATATCGTGTATAATCGTGTCGTGTCTAATCGTGTCGTGTCTAACAGTATCTAATTGTGTCGTGTCCAATCGTGTCTCATTTGTACATGATGACTAACCCCGATTATGTGTTGATTATTACCATGTGTGGAGAATTGGATTCACTGATTTGTGTTGAATGTTGAATCTTTTGATTATGTGTTGATTTTAACGTGTTTTATAGTATCATGTCGTTTCGTGTCTGCCGTGTTATGTCGTGTCGTGTCATTTTGTGTCGTGTGACACGTTTATTAAACGTGTCGTGTACGTATCTGACATCTAGAGATATGTTTAAAAATTATTCGTTTAGACACAACACGTTTATTGATACAACATGATTACTGACACGATACAACGTTTTTCATGCAGTAGAATCAACTCTTTTAAGGCCCAACAATATTTAAAATAAAACAATTATAAATAAGATATATATAATCTAATCATTGTCTAACTTCCCATTCTTCACTCACTCTACTACATCTCATAGTGTATAGTGGTCATAGCGGGGAAGTGCTTTTTTTTTTTTAATTATTTTATTTGGTTTCCCGAAGTGTTCTATATAGAGGGATGATATTCTTGTAATAATGGATATGAATATATTTCCATATTTAGGAGTTAGTCCGTAAAGATATGATGATGACCATTAATAAGGCTTGACTTAGACTGACCCATTTGACCTCCATGACTCGCGGGTCAGTCTGACCCGTTCGACCCACCAGTATATAAAAAATCAGAAACTGACTGATCCATGGGTCAAGACTACTTACTCATATGTCAGAATTACATATATTTAATATAATATATAATTCAGAACGGGTCACAGGTTGACTCATTAGTCAAAACTACTGATTCAAATCTGACACATGTTTTCACGGGTCATCCATGTGTCGTGTCAAAATGACCCGTAAGTCAAAAAGTCTGACCCAAACATGACCCGTGGACGGGTCACCCACGGGTTTGGTCAATTTTTTAAACCCTAGTCATGGTTGGTGAGGAAGAATAAGTGTTACTTAGTCCCCCAAACAAACAAAAGACCTACTCTACTTCTCGACCGAGCACTAACAAAATAACAAACTGATGAGACAGTGGATTGGGTTCGGGTCCATCTTTAAAACTCATACCCGCTCTGAAGTAGTGGGAAGCTCAATTCAATTTTGACCCGCTCCCTTATTTTTTTCGGGTCATTTTCGAAACGGGTTGGATATAATTGACATATGTAGACAGACATATGCATGTGCCTCCAACTTGAGAATACTATATCTTCTTCTTCCATGCATGTTTTTTCTCCTTTTGGCTTTTTTTTCCTTTGCTTTCTCCCCATTCCAAGCAAGGCACCTTCTCCATTACATCAAGTAACCAGTTAATATCCTTTTTCTGTAAATATATAGATATATCATACCTTTTCCTTCACTATATAAACTATACATGACTGACAAACGAAACCCATCTCTTCTCCTTACCTTTCTCACGTTTGAAGTACTTAGTTCTTGTTTCTAGCAGCCGATTCAGTCGTGTTCCTTCTGATGGATCTTGCACTACCACCACCACCACCACCGGCTTCCACTGCCCGCAGGCAACATAGGGCTGCTAGTCATGATCGTAGGTTAGCTACGTCTGACGACATTTCGATGATGAAGCAGGTCGAGGCCACTCATAGTCCGGATGGTCGGGCAGTCGATATCGACCCGATCCTCAGTGTCATCGAGACCGTCTTTCGGCATGCTGCTCCCAGTATCAATGATGTTCTCATTGTACGTGCATGTATATATATGTATATATAAGTAGAGTTAAGAACTGAAAACATGCAATATATATATAACTTTTGCTGTGAAAAAATATTGAAGGGAAAGCATGGAGAACACTCAGAAACGATAGAAGAGAAGGCTAACTTAGCATCCTTTGATGGCATCCTTGAAGCTGTTGCCTATACTGTTAATAAGATATCATGCGAGGTCAGTTGCTTGGGTATATTGATGGGCTAAGTAACAATTTATAAGTCAACTTTAAGAATTTAGATAATTTGTTTAAAAAATATTAAAAAAAAATTGTTGTTGACTATATTATAAAATTGCAACTTCCATTTGATTTATTATATTAAATGGTGAACTTTGATTTTGGTTATTATTATTTTTTTATGTAAATTGATAGCTGAACTTTGAATAATTTTGCAATAGGTTAAGTACCAAATTATGAGCTCAACTTTGAGAGTTTGAACAGTTTACCAGCTGAATTTTTTTCGGAACAAAATGTTAGTTTCGTCTAATTTATTGTTAAAAGGTTAGGAAAACTTGTATTTTATTTATTATCTTATTAAGTTTCTTGTGAAAACTAGTAACTTAAGTTTATGAAAATGTGCAATTTGCTAATTGAACATTCTCAAAATGTGCACTTTATTAGGTGAATTTTGAGAAAATTTACAATTTTGTAGCTGACACGTGATAAATACGTGCATGTCTCCGTCAATATTTAACTATAATTAATTCAAAAACAATCACCTAACAAACTGTTCAAACCCTAAAAGTTCACCTAGTAAATAGGTAATTAACCATTTTACACCTTGTTAACAAAACTTTGATAGTTGACACTCACTATCTAACAACAAACTAGACTGAATTAGCAAATTAACTTTATGTAGTTAGTAAACTGTTCAAACCGTCAAAGTTGCGAAAGTAGGTTTAGTTAATTAATTAATTGCATAATAATGCATCACTTTTAATTCATTCATTGCAGATAGCCTGCAAGTGCAGCTCCGGTGGAGGTGGGGACGCGCATGGAACCAGCATGGCAATACTGAGCATGCTGTCTCCCTATTCTTGGGATGCCAAGGTCGTGTTGGCTATGGCTGCTTTTGCTGTCATCTACGGTGAGTTTTCTCTGACGGCCAAGCTCTACACCACCAACCTCCTCGCCAAGGCGGTGGCCTTGCTGAAGCAGCTACCTGACATCTTAGAACACTCCACCTCGCTCAAACCCCAGTTTGATGCACTCAACAGCCTCATCTTTGCAATTATGGAGGTCACCAAATGCATCATCAAGTTCAGGCACTTACCCCATCAATACATTTCACCGGAGGTGCCTCCTCTATCAGTGGCCATTACTCATATCCCGACTGCAACCTACTGGACGATTCGTAGTCTTGTGGCCTGCGCTTCCCAGATTACAAGTCTTATTGGCTTGGGACACGAGTAAGAACGAACATTCTACTTCAGTCAGTATGGACGATGATGATTATGTACTTAGAAAATGAGAATGATTTTCAGATACATGCCATCAACCGCGGAAGCATGGGAGCTTTCCAGCTTGGCTTATAAAGTTAACAGCATCCATGACCACCTCAAGAAGCAGCTTGCTCTCTGCCATCAACATATCAGTAATTTTATTGTCTCCCTTGCATGAATCTGCTGATATTATGACAGACCAATTATTCATTGAGTACGTAGATTATATATTGATTCTAACGTTGCAATCTGTAGATGACAAAACATACGTGGAAGCCTATCAAAATCTGGTTCGTCTGTTCGAGCAATACCATGTGGACAACCTGAGGATTCTCAAGGCGCTCATCTATGCTAAAGATGATATCCTCCCTCTTTACGATGGATCTACCAGGACAAGAGTATCTACCTATACATACATACATACATATACTCTTCTCTTTTAACCTAATCTAATCTAAGTGCTTATAAATGTTTAATTGTTTGTGTTTAACGTAGGTTGGTCTGGATGTGTTGAGGAAGAAGACTGTGCTTCTCCTAATATCTGATCTTGATATCTCTCCTGAAGAGATCTTGATTCTTGATCAACTGTACAAGGAATCTAGAGGACGGCCCGACATGCAATACGAGATTGTCTGGCTCCCAATTATTGATCTTAGGTCACCAGCTGATTGGACAGATGAACACCAACACAAGTTCACGGACCTCCAGAACTCCATGCCATGGCACTCGGTGAGTACCTTCTTTATATACATACATATAATATATATATATATGGTCTGTGCAGCTATACATATACTGTATAATGCATATATAATATAACATGTGTCCTCCATCCTAGGTATACCATCCATCGATCATTGAACCGTACGTGATAAAGTATATAAAAGAGGAATGGCATTATACAAAGAGAGTGATCGTGGTAGCATTGGATCCACAAGCCAAAGTGGTGAATCTTAATGCTATCCACATGATGTGGATATGGTCCAACTCAGCATACCCTTTCACCAAGGAGAAGGAAGAACTGCTCTGGAATAACGAGACCTGGCGCCTGGAGCTCATCATCGATACATTCGATCCTAACATTGTAAACTGGGTACGTACATATGTCCATTCATTCACTCACATTCAACCATTAGGATCGATTAACAACAACGGATGAAGTAGAAGAAGCAATTCTAGAGAGATTAGAGAGAGAGCTTCCATGCGGTTTGACTCATTTGTATTGATGATGGTTACTGTTACAAAATAAGTATATATGGAGAAATACAGTACAGTATAGTATAGCCTATGGTTGAACCACGAGACGCGTACATTAATATATAATCTACCATTACATATTAATCAGACTATAATACCTAACACTAGCTTCATATATATCATCATACATAAAGTAGCTAATGCATCATGTATATGGTTCAGATGAATGAAGGGAAATATGTGTGCTTATATGGCGGTGATGACGTGGACTGGATCAGGAAATTCACCACTGCAGCAAGAAATGTTGCAAAGGCTGCTGGGATTACACTGGAGATGGCGTATGTGGGTAAGAGCAATGCCAAGGAGAGAGTTAGGAAAACAATAGCAGTGATTGCTCAAGAGAAGCTCAGCTACTGTTGGGAAGTACCGACACTTTTCTGGTATTTCTGGACTCGACTGGAGAGCATGTTGTACTCCAAGTTGCAGCATGGTAAGACTATAGAGAATGATCAGATAATGCAGGAAGTCATGACAATCCTCAGCTATGATGGAAGTGACCAGGTGTGATTAATAATACTTACAGTGTGATTACTAATTTACTATAGTTAGACACATCCATCTAATCACAATTGTATATATATATAGGGATGGGCCATCTTCTGTCGAGGACAAGCAGAGATGGCACGAGCCAAAGGTGATCATGCTCTGAATAGTATGACGGGCTTCTCCGAATGGAAGGACGAAGCGGACAAGGAAGGGTTCGTCCCAGCCCTGAATACCCACATCCAGGGACAGCACACCCCACACCATTGCAGCCGCCTTATCTTGCCGGGAATCGCTGCTGGGATCCCGGAGAGGGTGATATGTGCAGAGTGCCGCCGCCCAATGGAGAAGTTCGTCATGTATCGTTGTTGCATTGAATAATGAATTAAGGAAGGTGATGCATGTGCCATGCATGCTCTCTCTAATCTCTATATATACTAGCTTGGATTGAATTGGATAAGGGTTGTTTGTCTGTACTATGTTGTCTTCATCATGTTGGTGTAGCTTTTCGGTCGTGTACGTACTATCTTTATGTTGGGTGGTTAATGAAGAATTATTATTATTACTAGAAAGCTTTTTTATATTAAATGCTAAGTGAAAATATATGTATAATTTACTTATTATTTATTATATTTTTATTTTATAAAATTTAATTTTTAATTAATAATAAATTTAACTTAATATTATACAATAAAAAAAAATAAGGTATATTTAAAAATAATATTAACCATTTAACCCTATTAATATTTTTGTATAATACAAATTATTTTATACTTGCTAAATTTATATTTAATTAATCTATTTTATTTTATTTTTGTAAATTTTTATATGTTCATACTTGCTATCCATCAAATATAATATTATGTATTTTAGTATTTTATAAAATCCACGGTAGATAATATATTTAAGATAAAATCATAAATATACATGTAAAAATAACCAAAAAAATATTAAGATTTTGTAACATATATTGAGAGTGAATGAGAAGGTTTGAAGAATTTTAAAGTGATTTACATAGCATGCCACTTAGGATTGAGAATTGTATGTTTGACATGGACTAATTAAAATTGACTATTATGATATTAGAAGTGGAAAAATATATTTAAAAAAAAAAATTATCACAATTGTATACCTTCTAATCAAATTAATATATATAAAAAATAGATTATTTAATTATTATAATAACAATAGGGTTTTGTCTTTCCTTTGTTTTATCGTTATTCTATATAATTATTTACACTATACGTAGAGAACAAGGAAAGGATAAAGTACATGACAACTAGATAGATTATCTACCGATCATCAAATCAAAAGAAATAAACATAGAAATATTTTAAATTTTTAACCTTTGTAAATGTATATATAAGTATTTGTCTCCAGTGGACACATATTAAGTGGATGCGTCTAGATTAATTAATATGGAGCAGATAAATAAATAAAGATTTGGATTACACGGTAAGAGGCATTTTCTATAATAATAATTAAAAGTTAAAATGTTATACGATCGAAGAATACACATTCTTTTATAAAGACTTATAGTTTTACTCTTAAGTCACGTTACTTTTGTTCTAAAAATGTTAAAAAGTTTATAATTTAAATAAAAACACAAACATGTCTAAAATTATTTTTATAGGGAAAATATTAAATATATTTTAAAAGGATTTATGAATATATATAAATTAAATAAGGACTCAACCCTTGAGGAAAAAATAAATTTAAACTTTTTAAAATAAAAAAAATACTTATTAATAAATTTATATTTTTTTTTAATTTTAAAAATAAATACATGCAGTGTAACTTAAAAGTTGAAATAGTACATTTTTTAATCTTTAATTGCAATTAATGATCAGAATATTTCAATTTAAAAATAAAAACATAGTGAGTTGGAACTTGGAATTTTCGAAATATTTGAAAAGCCCATTTAAAACAAAAAAAAAATATCTCTTACGGGCCCGTATTAAGCCCAATAAGCCAACGACTTTTCTTTCTTTCTGGAATGACTTTCTGACTTCTGTCTTCCTCTCTCTGCGCCTGTGCGTGGCAAACCCTGACACGATCGATCGCTCCAAGCAGAAGCAGTGCAAATTGATATATGCTCGAAGCCTCGAACTCTATGATTCATACTGGATCTTTCTTGGAAGCTCATTGGTGTATTCGTTGATCCCTATCGAACATTGACTAGCTGATAAATCAGCTTTCTTTGTGAAAATACCTCGATCGAGTATCATCTCCGGCAGGGTTGATATGGAATCCGTTTTGCCCAATAGGTCGCAGGAGGAAATCGCGGTTGAAGCCATACAGCACTCTTTAAAGGCTTTGCGGAAGCGCCGTTTACTTGAAGAAGGCGCTCATGGTCCAGCTATCACTGCCCTCTCCAGGCCTTTCGTTTCCCAGGTTCTTTAACAGCCGCTCTCATGCACTGAATTTTGTGCTTCTATATCTGCAATTATATTCAAATTGACGTAGTTATCCAGATCCTGCAGAAGACTTAAATTTGTATGTTTTTTAGACAAACTCGTGAGCTTAGGATCATAAAAGCAACCGATTTGATATCTGTGATGCCTTTAGTCTTAAGTTTATGGAATACAGTCTATGTGACTAGTTAGCAAATTGTTTGATCATCTACTGGTTCCTCCAGCTGCTCTTTCAGTATTCTGAAACTGTTTTATACCAGTAAGCGGCAAAGAAGTGTTAGCCAATTAAGTACATAATTTGATTATGAGTTAAACGTTGGTGGCTAACCAAATACTGCTTAAACTACTCAATTGATGCTTTCTCCCTTTCTGTTGTTTTTCAGTTTTCTTTTTTAATTAAGGTTTCTTGTGATGATGGGTACTGCATCGCATACTTATCTCCAGTTTTAGTCTAATTTGGCATTAGACATTTCATGGAGGATATCAGATTCTTGCTTGGCTTCCTAGGTTTTTGGATAGATTATGCAAGTTGGACTTCTCTCTCTTTTTTGCTATTTACTTCCTTTTGAAATTCAGTTTTGCACTGGGTTTGTGGTTAGTCCTTGTTTCCTAATTTACGTGTATGTGTATTTTGAAGGGTTTGGAATGGAAAGAGAAAGTTGAAAGTTTGGATCTGGAACTTCAACAATGTTACAAAGCTCAATCTCAATTGGCAGAGCATCTTGTTGCAGAAGTAGACGAATGTAGGACTATAAAAGCTTCACTGCAGGAGAAAGACCTGTCACTCGACAATCTGCAGAAGGAGTTTACTGAAACAAGGTTTTTCTTCTAGTAATTAGTTGATTGGTGAGTAGTACTTGGATTAGGTTATGTGCAATGGATGAACATCAGCTAAATGATGCAGGGATAATTGCATGAAGTTGAAATCAGACTTAGAAGAAAAGATTCAAGAAGTTGACTTGCTTGTGAGTGAGAATCACGAGCTCAAGAAGCAACTGGAAGATATGACTCTTAAAGCTAAGGATGCAGAAATTGAAAATAAGATGTTAATTGATCGTTGGATGCTGCAAAAGATGCAGGATGCTGAACGTCTCAATGAGGTAAAATTCATTTCCACTGTAAACCAACATGAGCATGAAGTTAATATAATCTGAAGGCCGTGTTTATATATTAATCACTAATGGTCTGGTACCTGTCACAATGTCACATATAAAAGTTCCCACTCGACAAAAGTAAGTTCAAGGTTTTAATCTCAAGTGATTAATGGATTGTGCCGATGCCTCACTATTTTGTTTGGTTGTCATACAGTAGATTTCTTTGCCTTTCATGGTAAGAGTGCTTTTCAGGTGACTAACAGACGCTATATCATTAAAAATAGGTAAATGCACTTTATGAAGATATGATGGATCGGTTGAGGGCTAACGGCTTGGAAAGTCTTGCTCGGCAACAAGTTGATGGTGTAGTTCGCCAAAGCGAAGAAGGAGCAGAGTACTTTGCAGAATCAACCGTTCCATCCTCGTGCGACCACAGAATCCATGCACATGAAGGTGGCTGTGCATCCATTATGTTTGAGCACAACTCTGGAAGATTGATCAGTGGAGGACATGACAAGTCAATCAAAGTATGGGACACCACCTCTGGTTCATTAACCCGTTCTCTCCATGGCTGCCTTGGGACCGTTCTTGATCTCAGTGTCACCCATGATAATAGATCGATCATTGCAGCAAGTAGCTCCAACAATCTCTATGTCTGGGATGTCAACACTGGCCGTGTCCGCCACACACTCACTGGACACACTGATAAAGTATGTGCAGTAGATGCAAGCAAGATCTCTAGCCGTCACATTGTTAGTGCTGCTTATGATCGAACTATAAAACTCTGGGATCTGCAGAAAGGTTACTGCACAAACACAGTTATCTTCCCTAGCAACTGCAATGCACTTTCCTTGAGCATGGACGGACAGATACTCTGCTCGGGCCATGTTGATGGGAATCTTCGCCTCTGGAACATCCAAACTGGTAAGCTACTCAGTGAAGTCGCTGCACATTCCCAGGCCGTAACATCAATCTCTCTTTCTCGTAACGGGAATGTGGTACTGACAAGTGGGAGAGACAACTTGCACAATCTGTTTGATATGAGGTCTCTTGAAGTGTGCAGCACATTAAGGGCTTCTGGAAATCGATTGTCTACTAACTGGAGCAGGTCCTGTATCAGCCCAGATGATAGTTATGTAGCTGCTGGATCTGCAGATGGATCAGTGCACATATGGTCGATATCAAAAGCTGATATTGTTGCTACTCTGAAAGAGCATGCTGCTCCTGTCTTGTGCTGTTCATGGAGTGGTCTAGGAAAGCCGCTGTGCTCTGCTGATAGGAATGGGGTGATCTGTACCTGGAGATGATAGGAATGGTGTGCTCCGCTACAATCAATCATCTTAATGTAAATATAGTTTGATGCAATAAGTCGTAAATGGTAAAAACATCATCTGCATTCTTTAATTCCATCAAAGTTTGTTTCTTTGGAAAGGCTTCAAGTTGTTGATATGTTGTCTGGCTGGTGGAACTCTTCTTTTGTAGCATCACTGTATTGGTGGGTTAATTACCAAAAGTTACCTAAAACTTTGTTTACCTGAAATCTGAGTTTTCATATCTTGCTACCTGAATTAAAAGCTTTCTCTATTTATTTCTTGGTTTGATATGGATAAAAAATGATATGGCAATGTTATATGATTAGTTTACGGTATAAAATGTTATTATTTTTAAAATAAACTAGAAAAAGAACCGAAAATTAATGGAAATGTAGTTTTTAATAATATATATATATTGAAGAATTGATTTTTTTTTTCATATTTTAATGTAAATATTTTATTAAAATCTTAGATTAGTTCCGTCAGATCCTATTTTGTTTCTTCTCATTTTTTTATTTTTTTTTACACTGAATTAATTATATATATATATTTTTTTTAAAAAAAAATTACATGAAAATAAACAAACAAAATATATTATTGCCCCATATTAAATCAAATTCATGTGTACATTTGCACATTAAATCAATTCATGTACAACATTTTTATATTAAAAAAATAAATTTAAAGGTATTTATGTATTTTTATCATTTTAAGTTATACATCTATAAGTATATCTTAATAAATGCCATTCAAATATAGTATATATATATAACAAATAACAATAATGGGTATTTTAAAGTGCAATAATTTCTAGTAAAGTGACCAAAATTTGAATATATTTTTTTATAATTAACCTTGCTCGAACAATAATAATAATTAATCTAAGAAAAAACTGCCCTAGCGACACCACTGATCATCGGGTCTTAAGTAAATCGTAGAGACCAAAACCTATAGTACAGATTTAGACAAATACTTTGCAAACAAATCTTTTATGTCACTGATGATCATATCATACAACTATACCTGCTAATTACTAGTATCATCTGGCGAGGATGGACTGAGAATTGGGCTCCAATTTGAGGGTTCGGAGCCTTGGATTATTAGAAGCCGAATCAATGGAGTTCTCCATCAACTCGCGTAGTCTCTTTCGTTGGGTCTGTGTGGCCTGCGATAAGGAAGACATGGCCTTGGCCGACGTAACCTTCCTCACCAAAAGCCTCCACCCGGCGTCGTCTTTCCTGGTCTGTTGCTGCGCTTTCGTTCTAAACTGTCTGCACAGAGGAACGCGACAAGTCTCGGTCTGATCACAAAGGCACGAGTGAAGCCTGAGCAGCTGCCACACCCTCTTGCACCTGGTGCAGCCACCATGGCTACCCGACCTCTTTTGACAGGTGGCGAAATGCTTGAACAGGAACTGGAGGCCTTGGCAAGTCCTGTAATTGGGGCACGACGACTCCTTGTTGATGCTGCCCAGTTCCATGTCCAAGGGTCCCACGTGGGTGCAGCCTTGGGTGCAGATATGCTCCAAGCAATCCATTGCCTCGCTGAGTTGGCAGTACAGGCTCTGTTCTGCTCTGTGCCTTTTAGTCTTCTTCTTCCTCTGTTAGTTTCAGCAGCAAACAAATGCAAATAATGATGTATCAGTTATTTGAGCTCCAAAGAATTTGCAGAGTGAATGTTTTTACTAAGTTTACGTACCTTGTCGGATTCGTCCATAAAATGGAGGATGTCGAGCTCGAGCTGAGGGTCATGCTTCTGCAAGAACTTCCACCCTTCGGTCTTCTCCACGGAGACGAAGTTGGTGTTCATGAGCTTCATGCAGCGGAGGTAAAGATCCGATGCATTGCAGAGCCGCGAGAGCTGAAGCATGTCCACCACGTTCTCGATCGTCAGCCGCTGACTCAGATCCTTGATACAGCGCTGCTTCAGCTGCGGCACGGCGTAGACGTGGGCTAGTGCTAGCAGATGGATGTCGTACTTCTCCATCTCCGACTCCGTACACCTGCAGTACCACCCAAATCCATTCAGAACTTATGTACGGCAACCACTTTTTTTTAAAAAAAACGGAGCAGATCTCTGACCTTGAGGAGTATATGAACCGAACAAAGGCCCCGACTGCGTCGGACGGAACGCCGAGAATAGGCACCACTCTATCAGATCCCCGGTGCTTCCGAGGCCTGTCGATCGCAGTTTCCAGTACCGGTGACGCTAAGGCCTGATTCAAACAATACTCGAATTAAACCAACGGCAGATTGATCAGGCGGAATGTGAAACTATAATCGGATGAGTAATTTACCAGTATGCCAGAATGGGCGGGAATGCGGAGGCCACCGGAGGTGAGGATGTAGACGTCGGGATCAGGAAGTTCTCTCGGGAAAGAGATCTTAGCGTTGGGACAGTACAATTCGCCGTAGAAATGGGCGGTGGAGGGGACGGCGGAGCTGCGGTCTACTTCCATGAAAGAAAATTGTAAAGAACAAGTCGTATTCGTGTGTGCTGTTTCTTGCTGGTGTGTACGTTGAAGCGCGTCTGAGTTTTTCTTAGGATGGAAGAGAGAACGGGTGATATATTTATAGACCGCCTCTTGGGAAAAAATAAATAATTTTATAATCTATTTATAAAATTATAATTAAAAAAAACTACCAAACTAATACCCAAACTTATGTGTAATTACCAAAATTAGTACCTGAACTTGTGGGTAATTAACAAGTAGGTACCTAAATTATTTTTTTGTAGCAAATAGGTTGCTGAACTTTCTTAAATAAGCAAATAGGTACCTACCGTTAATTTCCGTTAAAAATAAACGAAAAATATCATGTGATGAGCAAATAAGTACCTGAACTTACACGAATGAGCAAGTAGGTACTGAAATGTTCAAAAATCGGTTTCATGTGTTTAGTATATAAAGTTAAGTTATGCATGTGTTTAGTATATAAAGTATAAACCCTATTTTTTAAAAAATAATAAATAAAGTGATTCGATCGAACTGATTTGCAACCGGTTTTCGGACCAGTTCTGAATCGGTTCAGGTACATACTTGTTCATTCATGTAAGTTCAGGTACCTGCTTGCTCCTCACGTTATATTTTCTGTTTATTTTTAACGGAAATTAACGATAAGTACGTATTTGCTAATTTTCATAAGTTCGGCAGAAAACAAAAATTTAAATACCTATTTGTTAATCACCCACAAGTTCAAGTACCAATTTGGTAATTTTCACATAAAAAAATCATATGATTGGAGAATTTATTTAAATGAGACAAGTTGAAACATTTTGTGGGCCTCACTCGTTTGGAGGTGATGGGCGGTCAAATTCTGCAAATATATCGAAATAAATTAATGTGCATACTTTTTTTTTCAATACCAAATGTCAGCTCATAATAAAAATTGGTTTTGGTATCAAAATTTCAAATTGTTAGGTCATAGTTAATATTCATATGTGAAAACATTGAGTAGACTTGTCTGCACAAATATTGGAAAAACAGTTCACTATTTATTAAATAAAAAGAGTTGGTCTAATGAAAAATCTATTAAAAAGGTTACACCTATATTGAATATAGAGAAAGGTTTAAACGTGTGAATCATTATAATTATATATATTTAGTGTAAAGTACGACTTTACTATATAATTGAGTAAATAGAAGACAGTTCCAAATTGAGTTAATTGAGTCTTATGATTGTCATGCCTGAAGTATATTATGACCAAGGTCCAAAATACTCATTTATGATATATAATTTTTTTTAAAAAAACCAGGAAAAAACACATCAAACTTTGAAGTGTTCAATAAAAACTGAGTAATTTACAAAGAAAATTTGATATCCAAAAATATATATTTATAATAGGGTTAAATACCAATGAGTTATCTGAACTTTGAAAGTTTGAAACGAGCTATCCGAACTTTGAAAATTCAAAACGAACTACCTCAACTTTGAAAAATGTGCAAATAACTACGTTTGTCCAATTTTCCGTCAAATGTTTGGCAGAAATTCGTCAGAAATTGGATAGAACTAGTTATTTGCATATTCTTCAAATTTGAGGTAACCTGTATTGAATTTTTAAAGTTCGGATAACTCGTTATAAAATGTTTAAAATTCATGTATCTAATTGTTTTTTAATATTTTATAATAACATAAAAAATTATATATTTTAATAATTAAAAAATGTACCTTTTGCGGTGTATTTGATAAGTTGGCCTTTACGCTTAACGACCTAATTCGGAACTCATTTTTGTGGTCCCTGCCAAGTTGGAAACCAAGTGGACGACCTTTTCTTAAGTTATAGCTGACATGGAATAGATAATGGATCCAGGTCAGCAAAACATTCCTGGCTCTAGCAAAATCGAAGGGCCATAATTCCAGACAATAGGCAGATTTAAATATGTCGACTCTGTTTTGATTTTGGCAAAAAAAATAAAAATATGTCGACTCCATCCTACGTGTCACTTCTCAATCTCATCTGGAGCAACAGTAGTTTGACTGAGGATAAGGATGGACGGCGGCGTTCAGCTACATGGTCTCCCTATTTATTTACAACAATGACAATGCATGGAAGGATGGTACGTTGCCACGTCAAACTATTTTATTTATTTAATTGAAAAAGACACGTGTCAAAATCCTATTATTGTTAACGTGTTCAACATATTCGATTTCAGATTCAAAATAAAATAATATACACAAATCTAACAAAATGAGGAAATAATCAAGCTGTATCTTTAGTTAAGTTTAATTAAATAATAATTAACCCATACACCGATTTTATAAATAACATAATAATAGAGTAGATATATAAATTACATTAATAAATATACTTAAACCTAATTTTTTGCTGTAAAAAACGTACTTTATTTTTTTAAAAAAATATATGGCCAATAATACATAGGCCTGGGCCTGGCCCTGGAGTTATTAGGTCACTACTAACCCTAATTATTAAGTGGATTAATTACGCTACTAAACTATGCATGCAATTAACTATTTCTAAAATGACATAGCGGTTCAATAATTCATTTTTTTTATCAAAGATCGAAAAAATCTTCATGGTCAGCAGTCATCTCCTTTAAAGACTGATTTTCGGCCCGAGTGAAGATTATTTGACGTATAAAGCAAGCATACAAACTCGTTGCTCTTGAGATGAGGCCCAAAAGTAGGGTTGATAAGGGCGGGGCGGGGCAGGTCCGGAAGCCAGAAGCGAGACCGAAAATTCGGTCTTGCCTTCTGGAGGACCGAAACCGACCTCGGACAAAAAAGTCTGTCCGAGTCGTTTTTTCTTGACTCGGTTCTAGACCGAATCTGCACCCAACAAAAAAAATAGGAGTTCACGGTATTTTTTAGTAAAACGCGAAAGAATAGTTAAAGTTAACATCTCAAAAAAACACCATGAACTCACGATATTATTTAGTAAATTTATCAGGATGCAGCTTTTATAGATATAGAAAACCTCTAAAATCCACATTTCTTTTCGGTGTGGTATTATGAAAATCTCAAATCGACATTCATTCGGTCCGGGCTGGTCCTAAACGTGCTTTCGGGAAAAAAGCCCGAGACCGACCTTGAAGAAGAAAAAAAAAGCTCACTCGGTCTTAGTCCTAATCGGACCGATCTTGTCGGGAATTCGGTCCAACAGTCTTTTTTTATCACCCCTACCTAGGGCTGGCAATGGTGCGGTGAAAAACCCATAACCACGGTTATAACCGTTACTGTTTAATATGGTTAACCGTACCATTATGGTGCGGTGCGGTTATGGTGATGAATTCTCTACCCATAATGGTTATGGTTATGGTTATGGTATTTGAGTTATACCCATGGTTATAACCACGGTTATTTTATAAATATAATAATTATTTATTATTAATAAACTAATATATATATATTATACTAAATATAAATTACAGCATAAAAGTGAAATCAATTGATGATATTGAGCAAGATGATGATTGATAGAAACAAATACGACACGTGTGAAATGGTTAAGTGTGTTGAATCATTACTCGTTATGAGTGTTTGTTGAATTTTAATGTTAATTCAGTGGTGTGAATGTTAATGTTGAATCATATGAATGTTGAATGATGTTAGTGTTAATGTTGAATGATGTTAGTGTTATATATTTTTATTGTTGGTAATATAGATAGATGTATTTTTTAAAATTAAATTTTCGGTCTTTTATTATATTACATGTGGAATAAATATGGTTATACGGTTAAAACCATGGTTAATAACCACGGTTATTTTGATGGTTATGGTATTGAAAATTGTACCCATAATGGTTATGGTTATGGTTATGGTATGTGGTTTAAAAATATGGTATGGTTATGGTATTTGGCATACCCTGACCATACCCTAACCATTGCCAGCCCTACCCCTACCCAAAAGACACCTCATACAAATGTGCTTCCCTTGAAAATGATTACATTTTCAGGTCTAAATTTACATAACATCCAAAATTGAGGAGGTGCACTTACCTCCTTATCATGGTATAACTCCGTTCTAAATATGGATTATCGTACTATTCAAATCAATAACTTAATCACACATGTTATGAGACCAACTCAAGTTTCACATTCCATTTCACGATTTGAGACCAACTGAATTCAACACCATCAAACGCATTTAGAGTCTAGATTTAAACGTCTAGACTCATTCGAGCTTAACAACCATAGTTATTAGGAACGGACCAGCCCTTGAAACGTTGAGGAGGACGGTTCACCAATCAAACCGATTGGTTCACATGTAGGGACGAAATTAGGAAATTTCTTAAGTGGGGGCAAGTATTAAAGTAAGGACAAATAGTTGAACTAAAAAAAAGTGAGGGTAAATGTATAATTTAAAATAACTAATTTGAAAATTATTGCATTATTTAGGGTCAAAATTATACAAAGTTAAAAGTCCGTCCTTGTTCACATAATTTATTACCTAAAATTAGGGTTACACTTCAGTGATAATTCATAAGGAACAAATGAGTAAAACAGTAAAAAAATTATGGAGATTAATCGAAGAACCAAAAATGATCGGTTCTTCAAAAAAATATATTTGATTCTTTATAATCAGACGATTTTCAATTACTGAACTAGGTTCAATATGCATTTCAGTCTTTAGAAGAATTTGTCCGTTCATCCCGTCGGTTCATAGTCGAATCGAATTCGACTAGCAATCCAGTCCGATTATGATAACTACCCTAACACAACCCTAAATTCACCTCCCAATCTCCCATCTATCTTTAATAGTAACTTTAACAGTAACCCCACACGTACCTACCTGCACCTACAAACTAAGTTTTCTAACCACCTACAAACTAATAAAAGGTAATAACAAGGGTACACTATTGAGCATTTCGTAGTTAATTGCGGCAGATTCGGTGGTGAAACAGGTAAAACCGGTAGTTGGACTGTTTTTTTTGGGTCAACGGTAGTTGGAATTGAACTGTCGGTAGTTACTTTTCTCGTTTTCTATTACGAATATTGAACCTTTTCAGTTTTCACTGTCTCTAGCACTCTGTTCGAAATCACCGAAAGAAAAATATATAATAAAAATTACAGACAGTTACATACACATAATGCGTATATATAAATATACATATATAATTGGAGATTTATATTAATATAACCAACACTTCTGTCTTTGTTTCTTTCTTCGAGCCCACAAAGATTCTCGTAAGAGGCATCCTCTCATAGTTCGAAGAGTAACAGACCGAGGTTGTAGTCAGACCAAACCCTAGCTAACTATATCAACTTAAAATAGGATCCATCATCCAAATCAAACAACAAAAAAGAAACCATGCATGTCCCATGGTTTTAGCAGCGAGAACCCTTTCTGCAGATGAGAGCTCCAGAGTTAACGGTGATGGTGCCGACAAGGGAAGACGATCGAGCGCCGAGGCTGGAAGCTCTAGCATAACTGGAGGAGGCTCCGGCGCCTGAGGCAGTAAAGAAGGCACCGTTCATTAAAAGGTCTCCCTCCGATCTCCAATTCCAGTTTTTCCACTCACTCTCGGGTGCATCCTCGTGCTTGGTCACCTGTCCAAGCCAATAAAAAGATGACAGCTGTTAGGATGTTCATAAAGATTGAAACTTTTGTGGGTCGTCTCTGCTGTACTGATTGATTGATTACCTCTTTGCTAAATCTGATATTAGGTGCGAGAAATCGATTGCCTTGGCTGTTAATGGTAGGGTTGGCGCTCCCTCCAATGGCATACATTTCCCAATGGGTGTAGTCATTGTTGACCACATGGAAGTACCCATGCCTGCATCTGGAGTTGTGAAGGGAAAGTAAAATCAGAACTCAGAAGGATAAAAAAATACCCGTTAAAAGAAGTTAATACAGTTAAAAAGCATTATTTTTTTACCTCGGCATCCTTTGAACAAGGCCTTCTCCAAAATGGTTGAACGCGATGGTGACTTGCATGTTCTTGTCGTGGGTGTAGGAGTCGCTATGACCCATGAGCATCACCTTGTCATGGTGGGTCATGTAGTTATTGGATAGGGTAATGGCGGTCGAACCATAGATGGCATCAATGAGCCCGTCCCTGCAGTTAGACAAGGAGCAGTGGTCCACCCAGATGTGGCTCCCACCAAAGATGGACACACCGTCACCGTCCGACAAAGTCCTCCATCCATAGTGCCGAGGGGAGCTCCGAACATTCGTGTTCCCACCTTGCTTACAGTCGTGAATGTGGATGCCGTGGATTATAATGTTCGTCACGAACTGGACCGTAATGCAGGGGCCGCCGGCTATGTGCACGCTAGCACCTCTCCCATCAATGGTCTTGAACGAGTTCATAATCAGCTCCTCCTTCAGCTGGATCGTCATGTCACGGGCAAAGATGATCCATAAAGGTTCGTCCTGGATGACCGCGTGGCGTAGAGTTCCGGGCTTGGGAGTCACCGGATCGTCGTGTTCCGGGTCGGTGACGACGTAAATCTTGCCGTCTCTTCCCCCAACCGCGTTCTTCCCGAACCCAATGGCACAATCGGCAAGCCTCTGGCGGTTCTTCTCCCAGTTGGGGTCGCACCGCCAGCAGTCATCGATGGGGTTACCAGTCACGCAAGAGAGGTACCCCAAGCTCCTCCTCTTTACAGTAGCATTGGCAATGCTCCTGCACCACAGAGAAGAGATCCACATGTTTCTCTTTAGTATTACTCATTTTTATAAATAAAAAAATTGCAGAGGAATGTCGGCGATCGCCATTACTGCTGTAAATAACATAACAGTAAAAAGAGTAATGTGGAGGTCTAAGTAGAGAGAGACAGCCATAAACTCACCTCTGTACTTCCTGTACAACCAATTCCGGGTCCTGGACATGGGAAGAGGAAACCGGGGACGGAGAAGAGGAAAGGATAGAGGAAGCAGAAACAAAGGAGAAGAAGAAGATGATGAGAGAGAAGGAAGCAAGGTTCGCCATTAATGCCTTTCTTTGTTGCTCACCGGAGAATGGAAGAAATAACCGGAATTATCAGGAGGTAGCAGATGATGAGAAGGTGTGAGTGGGAGACAAGGTAGAGAGCAAAGGCGTTTATAAAGAAGAGAGCGGAGGCGGGGGATTCCTTAACTAAATGAAATTTCAACAACATGTGGGTCCCAGACCTTCGTGATTTCCTTTTTTACGGGAGTCCGTTCCGGTAGTTTAAATTTGGCCGTTAAATAAACTGGCGTATCCATATACTTATACGGCCTATACGGCCGCACTGTCATATCACATGCACTCGTCAAACTTAAGCTTATATATATATATATATACATATATATATTCGGTAAAATGTCATTTTGGCCTTTTTATATTAAAATTGAGTTTACTTTTTAATATTTGTTTTTGAAAATGTTAATTTTTAATATTTAATAATATGTTGAATTTTTCATTTATGTAAAAAAATATATTCAAAATTAAGAAAATATGTATTAAAAGTTATAGAAATAATATAATACTATTAAAAATATAACGATTTAACCCTTCTAATATTTTTTTTAAATGTTGCAATGAAGTTTCGATTGGGGTTCAAGTTTAGGTGTTGAACCAAACCAACCTCCATTGGTGGGCGACTAGGTCAAGATCCAGATCTGAGTCTGAATCGAATTGGAATTTAACCGACACAATTAAATTGGGCTTGGATCTGGGTCAAATCAGCCCCTAGCCCATGGGCAGTAGGTTGGGTTAAGACACAAATTTTATCGCCCTTGGTTAATGCTCAATTTTGTCTCAATCGAATCGAAAATCATTGTAACATTTGAAGAAAAAAAATAGTTAAATTATGACATTTGTAATAATATTATTTATTTCTATAATTTTTAAAATATATTCTAGTAGTCTGGACATAATATTTAAATAAATAATTATTGGAGTCTATAAAATTTAGATACTATCCTTCTATTATTAATCTTTATCATTTAGTTTATCTATATTAATTGATTTATATTATTTATATTTACTTTATTTTTTACAATTATAATTATGTATATAGTAGTTAAATAGATAATATGAGTATCTTTATAAATATTATCGATATATATAGATAGTTCTCTATTTACTATATATATCGGTGTGTAGCCTTTCATGCTCCTCCGAGTGTTTGGTGGAACTGAGCCATGATGCTTCTCTGATATTTCAGTTGACTTGGTGCGGTTTGCTGTTTGGGTGTGGTTCGACTCCCGATATTGTGATTTAACATGGTATCAGAGTCCGGTTTCATTTAACGGTGTTGGGTTGTTTCCCTTTATAAGTACCTATGCGGATTTGTTGTGTCCCGTTTACTCCGTGTACGAGAGTCCGAGTCAGGGTTGAATGTGAGATGAGATTTGTTGAATCTCAATCTGTATGGATTAAAAGTGTCGGTTATGTGCATTCATGGTGGTTTCAAAACTATTATGCATCATATATACAACAAGTATAATTCTTCATATAACCAAATGGTTTTAGGATGAAACACATATTGTATATTGTGCTTGTTGTTTGAGTGTGACTTGACCCCGATATTGAAATTTAACAATAATCTCAACAAATTACTAAACATTAAGAATAAAAATAATTTGAAACTAATATTAATTAAAAAAATATGGATTTTAATCTAAATATTAGTAATAAAATGGTATTATATTGAACGATAATATATTATTTCCCTACAGATTATTAAATAATGGTATTTTTATCTGGACAGAGATAATAATATTTAAATGAACGTATCTACCTTTTGCTGCGTGCGTACGCTATTCACATGCACTGTGAGTTTTTTTGGCAAAGTAAGATTACTATATCATTTCAATAACCTAATCAGATTTCGAATACAAGATATTATTCGCAAAAATACACATAAGTAATGGAGTTGGTGGTGAAGACATCCAATCATGTGGACACAACCCTAATAGTTTATTATCGTTGAAATATTAGTAATAAAATGGTATTATATTGAACGATAATATATACGGTATATTTTTTTTTTGGCCAATAAACTTCATATATCATTCAACATACGAAAACGAGTTTGGGTACATAATATTATCCTCTACGATACATCGAAATAAAGGGGTTGGTGGTGAAGACACTCAATCCGTAGGACACAACCCCACTAAAACATTCTTCGTTATCCAATCCGCACAAAAGTTGGCGGATCTTGGAACATGTTCCCATGCAATTTCCCTAATCGAAGATGAGAGGGTTACCGCATTTGACAAAATGGGATCAATTCTCCAAGCGAAGTCCCGCCTATGAATATGATTGATAATATTCAAGGCGTCCGTCTCTATGATGACCTTGGGCCACCGGTTGTCGATGGCTAGGCGAACCGCATTGTAGATCGCATGTGCTTCAATCTCATCGACCGATCCCGCAAGTCGTACTCCGCAATCGCCTCCTCGAACCACACCTGCCTCGTCCCTCGCAATGATGCTGAAGCCCCCTCGAAGTGTGTCGCTAGACCAAGCACCATCGCGGTTGATCTTGATCACTCCCGGAGGTGGTCCGACCCACGCCTGGAACAGTCCCTGGTTTCGGTCCTGTGGTTCGGCCGAACCCATCTCAAGCAATGTTCGTGTGATCTTTTGATGAATTGCAGGCACAAAAGGCTGGATGCTGTCATAGGTGAGCCTACACCTGGATTTCCATATTGCCCACGCCACCACCATCATGCGCCTCCAGTTTTTAGACCGCGATCTCCTCTGAGCACCTCCGAGCATAATGTTGCCCCAGGTCTAGCCCCTGTCGGTCCATGTATGGTTGTCACACCTGTTGCACTCAAGTAAAGGACACGCAAATAGTATATGTTCACGAGATTCAATTAAAAGACAAGTAGTGCATAATGGATCAATAGCAAGTTTTGTTTATTATTGTTGAAAGTTGAACTTGAAACAATCTAAGATTTGTTTATTATTGTTTTTTAAGAAAATAGTAAGGAATTGTTTTTTAATATTATCTATATATTACTATATTAGGTAACGACGTGGTGCTATACTTTTTGTTACAGTTGATCTATATTTTTTATTATTTGTAATTAACGTGACAATTTAAATAATTATAAGAGCACATTCTTAATGCCATTTTTTCAAACGTACAATTTGCATTATTAATGGGTACTTTTGGCATTTAACTCAAAAACAAGGTACTATTTATTAATGATAATATATTTCTAAATACTTTGAAAATGATCGAAAAAAGTCATGATGATGATTAGATATTGTGCAGCTTGTGATTTATATATCTTAAAACACTGTTAGTTTCAAAATTAAAATGGAGATTATTAATTTGTCAAACAATAATCATATCAACTGTATTAAACTCACAGTTGCAATCAATTCATAAAGATATCATCTCTAAATTGGAATATAAATTCAGCAAATTTAAAATGGTATTTTTCTTTCAATTTGATCATGTAGAAGTCAATAGACATCAATAATATTAAAAAGGTTAATGTTATAGTAAAATTTTAAAAGTTACTGGAATTTTAAATTTTTAAGTTTGTTATCTATGTTTATTGGTAATAAAATTATATTACAATTTTCAACTTTTTTCCTTCATTATATATATATATTTTTAAATTAATATGATTTTTTACATTACTGGCCAATCATGTTCCGCGGTATCAATTTTCGTTCAAATTTGACAATAAATAAATAAAATTATCTTTATGCCCTAACTCTAAAAATATAAGTTATAAAATTTAAAACCCAAAAGTCGGATATTTTTTTTGTAAAACATCCATAATCCATATATTTTTCTTTGTAATTAATCCTTAATTTTAATCGTATGATCATTCTCTTTAGGTCCATTAAATTATGGTGAACATTGACAACAATCTAATTAATATTATGTCTAATTTTGTATTTAGTACTTTTTATTGAAAAAAAGCTTATTCTTAAATATAATTTAATTTACAAAATCAATTTCTTTTAAAATAACAAATTAAAATTATACATGCACTTTTTCAAAAGGTACGTATAAGACTAATTATGCTCTCTAAAAGAATACGGGCTTCACTTCAAAGGTGCAAAATCTAGTGTTTATAATTTACTATACGTTGGGTTTATTTTATTTTTTTCTTCTAAGAATATATATTTTTAAAATAGAGATTATGGTTTCGATTAGTTGTCAAGTTGAGATAAATGCACACGGTTGCAATACTAAACCAGTTTTGTACTAAACACCGACACAAATTAGTGATGTCACTAAAGATCATTTTTGCTTTGTTTGTTTCGTTAATTTTTTTCTGTGGAGTTGTAAATTAATGTTATCTCCTTACTGTAGTCTAGCAGTAGTGGAGCAAATCCAAGTGTTAGCGTTTTAAATGTGTCGTAAAAGATAAAAATATCAAGATAAATTTTGACAATATTAAATATATATACATATCTTATATATTTATGGACTCAATAGTCAATATAAGAATTTATTACTATTATTAAAATAATAATACTGTCTAATAAATTATCGTGGTTATTAATTTATTACTAGGACAGTGGCTATCAACAAAAATTCTTTGAGATTTGATGGGCCCACCGATGGGATTGACCTTTTCTTTTTAAAAAAGAAATAGTTAAGAACAGTTTTGTTGAAAAATTAAAATGTCTTAATAGTTTTTTTTTTTTTACATATTTATCCTTACTAATTTTAAGAAAATTAATAATCAAATCGACCTCATATTTTTTAGTTATTAAATCGACTTCATATTATTAAAATAGTTAAAAATTCATACTTCTAGCAAATTTTGAACTATAGACCTTTTACCTACTAACTAAAAGTTTTACCACTACATTACTAATTCCAATTGCTTTTTTATATACTTCAAATATATTTATTGAAACAACTCTCATATTATTGTATTAAACACCTCATGTTTATTTGATGCTCTTTAGCAATTAACATTTGTTCAAAATTATTTGTTTAGTTGTAGTTTTAATTTAATTATGTATCTACTGATTAATTTTTTGAAATGATTGAAAAATAAGTAATTTTCTAAATTTAGTATTTATAGACTAACATAATACTCATTTTGAAAATATTTGTTTTTCAACCATCTCTAATTTTTTTTGAAAAACTATAGTATTTAGATAATTAAATTAGAACTCTAACGACATATATAAGTATCACGTACATTTGTATTAAAATATAATATTACAAGAAATGGCATAATAAATTTAAATATAAAAATAAATAAAATTTAATGAATAAATATATAAATAAAATTATGGTCCAAGTCTTTTTTAATGGGGAAGGTGTAAATTTAGGACAATAAAAAGTATAAAATCCACTTAGAAGTTGAATATTTTTTGTAATTGTAGCAACAAGCTGAGCTTTATAATTTTTTTCTTCATTAATTTTTTAGATTTTTTTAAATTATATAATTTTATAAATAATAGACCAATAATGTGTTGTCACATTATTTTTTATACATATCTAACAAAAAAAACTTAATTGAAACAACAACTTACTCCAATTATCAAAGTTGAGATAATATTAAAACAAAAAAAAAAAAGTAAAATTCGAGTAATAATTTATAAAATATTTAAAATTAGAGTAGCCTGATTATGTATCTATTTACCATAATAATAATAATTAACTAACCAACTTCCAAAAGAATTGATCTTGAAATCGGGTAATGTCGTGACAATCCTGAATTTGGTATAATGAAAGATGTGACAAAATTGACAGCAAACGACGACAAAGAGAGGAGCACATGCTCTTGCCCTCAAAATCAAACCCTCGGAGGGCCCTAATTTCCTCACCCACTACTCACGAGTTTTGCTTCAATTTTTTTTTTTTTTAAATAAATATTTGGGCGCAAAATACGCCGGTCAACAATGACGATTAACATGTAGAGTTGTGGTTTAATGGTTGATAGCGCTGACTCTCAGGTGGTTGAGATAGCTGATTTCCAACTGTTTTGACTCCAATGTCACGAGTTCGAATTCCCAAAGTGTTTTTGAAAAAAGATTAAATTGTGTATGAATGATCGGTCTCTCTAGGATGTTGGTGAGGTTACGTTGACAAACATTACGTTGCCACTACTAAACCATTTTTTATATATATATATATAAAACAATAGCGATTCGATTGATGACGTGGACCAACGGTGTCCTATGTAGGGGTGGGAAAGTGGATCATGAGTCGTGTCGGTCTTGGGTTGTGTCAGTGACCCCCTAACCCAAACACGACCTGTGTAATAGTATGAGTCAATTTTTCAAACTCAAACTTGACCCGCGGATCAGAATGACTCGTTAGGAATGAAAGGGTTGAGTCAGGTTGACCCGTTGGACCCATATGACTCGCAGACTAGTCTGATCCGTTCGACCCGCGCATACCAAAAAATCCAGACTAACACATGTTATTTTAATATAATATAAAAATGTCACGGGTTGACCAGTGAGTCAAATATTCATACCCAAATTTGACATGTGATACCACATGTCATTTACGAGTTAGGTTAAAATGACCAATGAGTCAAAAACATTGACCCAAACACGACGAGTGAGCGGGTCACCACGGGTTGATTCAGGTTTTGACACCTATGTATCTGCCAAGTGTCACTATTGAATGGGGTCCCGACACATGGCCCTTGATGGTAGCCGGACTATCCGTTGAATCTGCTGACTTTTCACTTTATTGAAGGTAGATTTTCTTCCAAGGCTATTATAGAATCATAGATAATAACATGAGGCGAGGGAGGGAGAGGGAGAATGGATAATTATGCTGAACAACTGTCTAAATGATGCTTTGGGAAACTGTACGACCTTAATTTCAAAGTTAATTATGCCTTCACGCAACAATAGTAACAATTTAATCTTAAATAAATAAATATATTTATAATTTAGTATTTTAAATCTTATATTTATCGTATTTATTTTAATTCTTACCTTCAGCATCTGTGCAAGAATTAAGTCAATATATAATTGAGCTCAAAAGTTTATTAGTAATTTGTATAAAAATTAAGTAAGATAATAAATAAAATTTAAGTTTAAATTATATAAAATTAATAAATTATAACTTTATGTAAAGTTTAAATAATTTATTTAGAACAAATAAATATAATCGACAAATAGTTTAAACATTGAAAATTGAGTTAACAAATTAAAATTTATCTCTTAAAATAAACAAACATTCATTCTTCATAGGTTAAAACGTAAAATATCACATTGCTCTCTAATATTTGGATAGGTTTTCAGTTTTTCCTCTTAAAAATTAAATCGTAAAATTTAATTCTCTCATGTTTGGTTAAAATGCAAGTTTGCCTCCTCCATTAACATTTTCATCCAAATTTAACATAATAAGTTTTGAGTCCCGGTCGAATCGGGACTCAATTATAACATTTAAATAACAAAATAAGTTTTGAAAATTGCAAAAATAACAGAAAAGTGACATTTTAAAAATTTTCTGTTATTTTTGCAATTTTCAAAACTTATTATGTTATTAAAATGTTACAATTGACTCCCGATTCGACCCGGACTCAAACTTATTCTATTAAATTTGAATGAAAAAATTAACGGATGAGACAAATTTGCATTTTGGCCAAAACATGAGAGATTATTTTTTACGATAATTTAAACTTTAAGGAAAAAACTGAAAATTTGTCTAAATATTAGGGAGCAATGTGATATTTTATAATTTTTCATATTATTACATATTAATTCTTCTACTTTTAGAATAAATATAATTTAGTCCCTTAACTTTTATTTATCACTTATATATCGATTTTTTTTCCCAAAAGTGTTTATTTTAGATTTTTTTTTTTGAAAAAGTATATATTTAAAAAAAATATTTAGCAAAATGTGCATCTGCGCAGGTGGTATTAGCGATTTTACAAAATCGCTATTGACAGTAGCGATTTTTCAGAAAATCGCCACTAGTAGTAGCGATTTTTCAATTTTTTTTCTAAAATATACACTTTTTGAAAAAAAATCGCTCATTCACCGCTACGTGGCGTTTTTCGATGGACAGGGACTTTGCATTGCTTCATCTCAGTATTCATAGGTCTAAGCCTGCAACATAAATTATTAAATAAAGTTTGTCAGACAAAAGAGTGTTAGTGCTACAATTTCAACTGGTTATCTAAAAATGTAAAGTTTAGATATTAACATGGTACAGCAACCAAGGTCTTTCAAGCGAACTGATGCTTGTTCATTCTCTAGGCTAGTCTCATCAAATTTCTTAAGTAAACAAGAAAGGAAGTCTTGGGGTCTATACTTTTAAAATTAGGTATTGTAAACATTCCCCCGTATCCTTTGCAATGCTAACCTAAAATTTCTCCGGTTGTATGTAGCCACTAGGGTCCCTACCCCCGAGCCGAAAACGACTGTCAAGTGCGTTTGTTTTCCGCGGGTACAAGTCACCGATTCCCCTCTCTCTGTCTCTGCAATGAATATATATGTAGAAAGTATTCTTTGTATGCATGATGTGAAAGCATGAGAGTTGTATTGCTATTGCATGTGGCGTTAAGGAATGCCATTGGCTGAGAATGAGGAGGATAGCCACCACGAGATGGACCACTCGGCAGTCAGACATCATCCGCAATTGCATGCATGTTGAGTGGCTAGCTACGTTTGCAGTTGCAAAGGAGGGATCAAGTATCAACTATCAACCATAGAGCTATTGAAATAGAATTATAATAATAGAGTGGAGGGAGGGAGGGAAAAGGGCGGATGGACCAACTAACCATGTGCCTAAGTTCTTATCATTTCTATTTTTTGGAACGTGACGTTTATTTATTTTTTGGAGGGGGTCGATTATTGAACTTAATTGGTTTTTCTGTGCGTTTAAGTGAGCAAGTCGTGACATCATCAATTAAGATGTGGTATGTTCTTTAGGGCCTTGTTGGTTTAAGAGTTGAAGTGCACTTTCCTAATGCTGGCCAAGACAGATTGAAAATCAGTTGAGTTGGATACTCTAACGACGATACATTCCGGTTGGAAAGGAACATTCGTTGTCCATATTAGGGGTGATCATAAATCGGTTTGGGATCGAATCGGTTCATGAAACGTATCTTTATCATATTTTAAAGAGGTACGGTTGTGTACCACTCCATTTTTTGCTGATATACCATACCTATTCTGAACCGGTTCAGAACCATTTTAGCCGAACTACTTTATATATATATATATATATATAACTACAATAATAAATCATTCATAATACACACATCATAATACATAATCCTAATTCATAAACCATAATCCATAAAGCATAATACATAATTCATTATATACTAATGTAGATTGTAAATCATCACCGAATCAACTTTGGTCTAATGATTTATAGTAGATATTTTAATAATTAAATATAATATTATATTAAAAATGGTACAAGAAGTGGTACAGTTTATCGTTTGCGAACCAGTTTTTTGTACCTTTTATGAAGCACTCCATATTTTTCAAAAAAAAAACGTTTGGTTTGTGAACCGATTTGGCTGAATCGGTTCAAAACCATTGTGGTTCACAAAAGGAACGGTTCGGTTTGGTCAAACTGTTTTTTTTATGTCCACCCCTAGTCCATATGCAAAGTGTGAGTGTGGGATATCGAGAACGATCTTGGGAATATAGTCTGTTGTTGATTCAGTATAGAAGAGGTGAATGTAGTCGGGTCAATTCCGTTTGACTTTTCATAAACTCTAGACCCGTAACAGAAGCTTCTGTATAATCTATTAGTAGTGCAAACTTGCTAGACTGAAAAATCGAAAAACCAGTCCTATTAGTAGGCGAACTTTTTTTATTATGTATATTTTGAGTTATTGATCCAATAATATTACAAAAAAAAATGGTCTATAATGAACCTCTCTCGAGTCAAGAAAGACAAGGACAACATTGAACTTTTTTTTTTTTGTATAATAAACTTCGATCTTAATTCCAAAAATATTATATAAAATTTTGGGCTCATTTTTTATTTTTTTAAATATCCATCTGAATTGTACCAAGCTCACCCCTATAATCCACGGCCCTCTTTTCCCATTTCCTCTTTGTCCCCTCCACCATCCAAAAGCAACGGCTAGGATCGCATTTCCAGAACGTAATCGATCAAATGGCGGTAAAAAAAAAGATATTGAAAAAGTAATCGACCAAAGGGAACCTATATGGTTGGAACTTGGAAGGAGGATCATTAATCAAACGGCGACCCGGATCATGGGTCAACCCGGATCATGGGTCAACCCGGATCATTAATCTCTCTCGACTCGGATCGATCACTGTCACCCGACCGTCAACCAAACGGCGGAACTGGCTCAGAAGGAGGCGATAACTATGGCCGCCGCAAGTTGTAACAGCAGGCACGTTGGCGCGATCGTCGATAGCAAGCAAGCATGGAGGAAGTAAACGTGCGAATTCTGTGTCCGAAGCCAATTCTTACGAGGAAGGAACAGGGTCTCCAGTGGCTTATAGGATCCCCATTCTTCCCGGATCCTCTCGCCGTCGTTTCGACCTTTCGGTTTGTCCACACTGTTTTGGCTCAGAATATCTTCTCTTTGGATTTCTCCAAGGAATCCGGTATGATTCGGCGTTTTTGTATATCGGCGGTTGAGCTATTTCAGTTGCATTTTAGAAATTTGGAAGTTGAAAGTCTTAACTTAAATAACAACTGCAAGAAAGGTGAAATTGAAGTGTTTTAGATGGGCAGCAGGAATTACTCAGGACATTCAGAACATCTTTTGATTCATAATATGACACACTCTGTTCCTTGTGGTGCCATTGTATTACTAACTTGGCACTGATAGATGAACATACTTCAAAGATCAGTTGAGTGGAGTCTACCTGTACCAACTGTCGTACTATATTACTAATGCTCTGAGTCAACTCAGTTTGCTATGGAGTTATCCAACAATTGGAGCAGTAGCTGACATGGATACTGGCGATGATGGATCCTGCCCTTTGGGCCTCGGCCCTTATGGATCAGGCCCAAGGGCCTAAACTTTCCTGGTTCACAACGTAATAAAAATGACATACCAAGACACGTATAAAGTCACAATTGAGCATTTCTCACCGTTATTGGTGCGCCCCACGACCCAATGACTCATTGTCCACTCAAAGACATACAACCGCTACGACACTTAATGCCAAGCTCCCGGACACCACAATGAAGAGACGCGTCACTTGGGAACATCCTTCCCTTAGATCCATTCCTGTGACACAAACACATCACAAGACTCGAGGCTAGACAGGAGGGAATGATGCACAAAAGTAATAGGTGTGAGACAGAGGCACAATGTCACTATGCACGGAACACCAAACAACACAAGACTCAAGACATAACCATGATCACTTAACCAGACGACACATGTGATGACCATGGTCAATATTAAACCAACTCAGGTAAGGGGTGAATGCTGCATACTTTGATATTCTACACATTTTCTGCTCCTATAAACGAACCTCCGACTAACTTAATCATTGGAGGGGAAACAACGGGAACACCCCAAAATTTCCTTCCCTGCAGGTCAGTGGAGCGCCCAACAAGAGATTCCAGAGAACGAAGTGGCAACAAACAAGATCCAACAGGCGATATTCAAATTTTCGTTTGAAGCAGTGAAAATATGAAGAGTCTCAAACAGGCTTCTTCTTTACTATATGACAGTGACCCTGAGAACTATGTTTGGGAGGACGGATGCGTCCTGCACTGCAAGCTTCCAATTAAGTTGCCACTGTATCTACCATTGAACAAGAATTCCAGTAAGTAATTCTTCCTTTTAATCTTTGGCGACTGGTGTTTATGTGGATTCAGTTGCTAATACCAGGCTTGGACATGATTCTTATGGTCGTGACTTAGCATTTCTGTATGTTTTATTGCATATAGAATGAAAATCTACGTAATGTTTAGCCCTATAATGAGTCATTCACTTGATTGTTGAGGTTCTGGATGACATCTACGAGAGAGGTAGCTTAGTAATGAAGAATCTATGAAGAACAATGCTTAGGAGGAGAGGATATGCGACAACAACAATGGTTGGTTTGGTCAAAAATGACACTTTTGGCCTGTGTTATATTATAGACTACTGTTCTTTTATTCCAATAGGAGCATTTCTAGACATTATCTCGGCAATGGCGCTTGCTCACCAGAATCTCCCCCCTCCGACTATCTTCTTCATTGGCAGCAGTCCTTTACTCAGATTTCAGAGGCAACCTCCTCGCCTTGCTTTCTTCTCCAAACCCCTAAAACCCCTTGCTGTCTCCGCTACTCCGCCGTCAATATTCCTATCTCATCTCTACGAAAACGACGCCGAAGCCTCCTCCAATATAGAAGAGACGGCTCTGGACGAAGCCGAAGATGCTGCCGATGGCCTAGCAGGAGGAGAGGAAGAAGAGGCAGCGGACCCGATTGTGAGGTTCTTCAAGTCTCGCTCCACCACTGAAGATCCGCATCAGGAATCGAGATTCACTCTCAAAGCCAACCGTCGCGCTTCGTGGCGCCTCTCTCGTACTGCCGATTTCAATAACACCGAAGAGGATGTGGAACCCGGTGCTCTGTTAGGATTTAACGAACGAAACGAATCCTCCAATTTTGACTCAGTAACGGTACGAGAGGATGAAGGTGGCTTACCAGGTGAAATCCTTCAAATTGCCAAAGAGTTGCCTCCGAATTCAACGTTGGCAGAGTTCTTGGTGCGATTTCAGGGTAAAATAACCCCAAAAGAGTGCTTACAGGTGAGAGATCGGGAAGTATGAAATCATATGGTTAAACTACGCCCTTCACCCACAAGTTTGAGCTTATGTGGGAGTTGGTTAATTGGACCGAGTATTGTTTCAATAAATCACGCTTGGCTGCTTTCATCAATATGATCTCAATGTTCTTACAGACGCATTAGCTTTATTTGTTTATGTCAGTCTAAAAGATTATTGCTTTATAGGTGCTGAGTTTGCTAGGGCAAGAGGGGCTTGTGAGATGCAGCTTATACTTCTTTGAGTGGATGGGGTTGCAGGAACCGTCCCTCGTTACATCTCGAGCATATTCGATTGTGTTTCCATTGTTGGGAAGATCGAGAATGGGTGATCAGTTGATGACTTTATTTGAGAACTTGCCCAAGAAGAAGGAATTCCGAGACGTTCGTGTTTATAATTCTGCTATTTCAGGGCTCATGGCCTCTGGAAGGTATTGCTTCTCTGACATGATGAGCCATTGCTAACTTTAAAATGGTTCTATCAGATGTATTCCAGTTCTTTCTTACACCATCACCATGTGCATGCTAATTTCCAGGTATGATGATGCTTGGAAGGTGTATGAAGAGATGGAAGCAAGCAATGTATTACCAGATCACGTGACCTGCAGCATCGTGATTACCGTGATGAGGAAGAACAGACGCAGTGCAAAAGATGTGTGGGAGTTCTTCGAGAAGATGAACAGGAAGGGCGTTAAGTGGAGTTCAGAAGTAGTGGGTGCTCTGATAAAATCATTCTGTGATGAGGGGCTGAAGAAGGAAGCTCTCATCATCCAATCCGAAATGGAAAAGAAAGGCGTCGCTCCAAACGTCATCATCTACAACACTTTAATGGATGCCTACACCAAATCCAACCAAACTGAGGAAGCTGAAGCCTTGTTTGGAGAATTGAAAGCAAAAGGCCTAAAACCGAGCTCTGCCACATTCAACATCCTTATGGATGCATATAGCAGGAGAATGCAGCCTGAGATAGTCGAAAAGCTTCTGGTGGAGATGAAGTCATTAGGGTTGCAGCCTAGTGCAACCTCGTACACATGTCTTATCAGTGCCTATGGCCGGCAGAGGAAAATGAGTGAGACCGACTTAGCTGCAGATGCATTCTTGAGGATGAAGAAAGACGGGGTAAAACCGAATTTACATTCATATACAGCTTTGATTCATGCTTATTCAGTTAGTGGGTGGGATGCAAAAGCTTATTCTGCATTCGAGAACATGCAGAGGGAGGGAATCAGACCGTCCATAGAAACCTACACCACGATGTTAGATGCATTCAGACGGGTTGGTGACACAGAGATGCTGAAAAAGATATGGAAGATGATGCTCAGCGATAAAATCGAAGGGACCCGAGTGACATTCAATATCCTTCTTGATGGTTTCGCGAAACAAGGCCAGTACATGGAATCAAGGGATGTTGTGTCTGAATTTGGTAATATCGGTCTTCAACCGACAGTAATGACATATAATATGCTAATGAATGCTTATGCCCGAGGAGGTCAGCATATGAAGTTGCCTCAGCTGTTAAAAGAGATGTCTGTTCTGAATTTGAAACCCAACCATATTACTTACTCAACAATGATTTATGCGTATGTTCGAGTTCGTGATTTCAGAAGAGCGTTTGTCTACCACAAGGAGATGGTGAAGAGCGGTCAAGTCCCTGATGCGAAATCTTACGAGAAGCTGAGAGCAATACTGGATTCCAAGGCTGTGGTAAAGAATAGGAAGGATAAGAAGGCTATACTTGGGATTGTGAATAGCAAGATGGGTTCTGTGAAGCTGAAGAAGAAGGGAAAGAAGGATGAGTTCTGGAAGAATCACAACAGAGTGCACAGTAATCCATCCAGTCAATCGTGATGATAATTGTTCAAAAGTTTGATGTTTCATGAATATGAGCTTCTGCAGTTCATACATGAGGAAAGACGCTAAGTTTCTGCAGTTCCTTGATGACTGTTGAGTCACGGTGATCAGTCGTCCATCGGAATAGTGCAGCAGCAGCAGCCATGCCAATGGATGAATGGCAATGCTTGATCCGTTGCCTGGTTCGATCGAGGGTGTTGGATACAAGATTACAAGGCCCGGTCGTGAAACTTCTGTAAATGTTGTAATAATAAAATTTGCAATTGCGCAGTTTAATGCATATTTTTGTTTCTAATCGGTTTAATTTCTATCCGTTTATCTTTACTCAACTTTTTCAATATTGGTTATGTAATTATGTCAAATCCCCCCCCCCCCCCCCCCACCACAATATTGGTTATATAATATTTAAATAAGATGAAAATTATCGAAAAGTTTGAAAAATTATAAATAAATGAAAATTTTAATTAATATAATTAAATAACGGGAAATGTGTAAATGTTAAAAAAGTAGGAAAAACTTCTGAAATTCATAGAAAAAAGCTATAAATATAAACAAAATTATTATTTATTTAAAAAGACATAAAATGAAAGAAAAATAAATGGCTTATGGATAAGACTGACCATTTTTTCTTCATGTTTTTGTTAAATTTCAAAATTATTTTTAGGGTTAAATACTAATGAGTTACCTGAACTTTGGACGTTTTGCAACAAGTTACCCGAACTTTGAAAATTCAAAACGGACTAGCTCAACTTTGAAGAAGGTGTAAATAGCTATCTCTTCAACTTTGAAGAAGGTGCAAATAGCTATCTCCGTCCAATTTTCCAACGAATTTCTGTCAACAGTTGACGGAAATTTGGACGGAGGTAACTATTTGCACATTTTTTAAAGTTGAGGTAGTTCGTTTTGAATTTTCAAAGTTCGAGTAGCTCATTACAAAACGTCTAAAGTTCAGGTAGCTTATTGGTATTTAACCCTTATTTTTAACATAACCTATTTATTATTATCATTAAAAAAGGTTAAATAATAAATAATAATGAACTAACTGAACTTTGAACGTTTTGTAATGAGCTACCCAAACTTTAAAAATTCAAAACGGGCTACCTCAACTTGGACGAAAGTGCAAATAGCTATCTCCGTCCAATTTCTAACGAATTATCGACGAATTTCTGTCGAATTACCGACAAAATTCTGTCAACAGTTGATGGTAAATTGGACGGATATAGTTGTTTGCACCTTCGTCCAAGTTGAGGTAGTCAGTTTTGAATTTTTAAAGTTTGGGTAACTAACTGCAAAACGTCTAAAATTCAGGTATTTAAGTGGTATTTAACCTTTTTATATTATATCTCGCACCCTGATGAATGATGATCCCATATGGTCTGCTCAAGTCTTACTTAACTCAGTACACCCGGTGTATATTGGAGGCTAGGTTCTTCTACAGTTTACACAAAGAGAATCCGCCCTTTCTCTGGTTAGTTCTGCAGTCGACCCAGCCAGCGTCTTCGAAAAGAAGACTCCTTTTGTCTGTAAATTTATGGCGGGGAAATCCGACAACAATGCAGCCGCTGTAAAACGCGAGCCAAATACCATGGAGTACTGCAGTGAAGTTACCTCCTCATCGCTTCAGCCTCCAAAGCTCTTCGTCTTGGCCGACCTTAACGTCGACCCTCCGGTCTCCGACGGGGACGACTTCCTCCAGGCTCCGGCTCCGGCTCCGGACCTCAGCAGGTGCCGCTTTGCCTTTTTTCCATCTGATTACTTTGTTTTTGTCGGTAGTGAACCTTTGCTGCTACTCGATTTTATCAATTCTAGTGTCTGTAACAATTTTTGCTTTTCAAACTAAAGTTTGGAAGGAGGAATTACTGAAGAGTTTGAATTTAGATTGTTCGAGTTGGCTGTTAAGGACAAACAATTGATTTCGTGTAGGTTAACAAACGACGAAACCAACCATGATAAAAGTACTGTTATCTCTAGAGACACTGATAGTATGGAAATTGAGGGAAAGAAGCTCAATAAGCTGGGGAAATACCGATCCAGAATTGGTAATAAGTTAGAGCTTTCTGGAGATTTTGGAGGTGATGTAGATTTTGATCAGCATGGTCTAGCGACCCCATCTTCTCGAGAAGAAAAAGTTAGCACCCTCAAAACTGTAAGTTCGCTTTTTGTTTCATTTTTTCGTTTGTTGGATTTCATTTATCCTTCCCTTGGGCCTGCTCATGAATGATATATCTTGTTACTTCACTGATGATATCCATCATTGATATTGTAGTCAGATGTTGCTCTATGTTCTTTATACCAGTAAAAACTGAGAGTTTATCAACCCTAGTCAAACTCATTTTATGATTTTCAACGAAGAATGACATTACAAACTTCCAGTTCCAGTATTTTCCACTTTTCCCTTGTCGAATGTCAACTACAAACGAAACACCAGGGGCATTTGATCTTTATTTTTCAGCTACTGTTTATGTTACTTTTTGGACAGCATGCTCATCTATCTATCTATCTATTTTGTGGAGTTATATGATGTTCACTTTGTCTGCCATTGTTTGATCAGAATTTATTGTTAAAATCTTCTCCTTTGTTGTTTAACAGTATGCTTTCTTTCAGGGTTTGGTTCACGTTGCAAGAAAGATGCCTAGAAATGCTCATGCCCACTTCATTCTCGGACTAATGTATCAGAGGATGGGGCAACCTCAGAAGGTATCTTCCCTTTTATCAAGTTTATTTATTTTTACATTATTAATCTAGTCATCTGCGCCTGTGCATTTTCTTTTCTTATTCATAGGCAATTTCGGCATATGAAAAAGCAGAAGAGATTTTACTTCGCCCTGAAGCTGAAATTGATAGACCGGACTTGCTTTCCTTGGTCCAACTTCATCACGCCCAGGTGATGTTTGAGTTCTTCTGTGCTGTACTTTTCCCACCATCTCAAACATCTTGTGGGTGATGTTACAGTTCTTCTGTGTTATACTTTGCTGACTGTTTATTTCTCTGAATTTTCAGTGTATTTTGCTAGAAAATTCAGGTGATAATAGTTCAGATAAAGAACTCGAACCGTATGAACTGGAGGAGACCCTTGCCAAGTTAAAGGAGTCAATGCAAACAGATGTTAGACAAGCTCCTGTATGGAATACCTTGGGTCTGATACTCCTCAAATCAGGTCGATTGCAGGTATGAGTTTCCTGATTATTTAAGTACTGTTGATTACACTGTTTTCACTTCTTTGTCTAACTGGAAATCCTTTCATTCCCAGAGTGCTATTTCTATATTATCGTCCTTGTTAGATGCTGTTCCTGACAATTATGATTGCCTTGCAAATCTTGGGATTGCATACTTGCAAAGGTTAGTTGGTCTGTTGACGTTTAACAATGGCAAGTCTTCTAAGTTTTTTTATTGAAACTGTCTTGGACATTTCTTTTTAGTGCTACAGTACTAGCTTGGACTTTATTTGGAATTTAATTGGCCTCACATGGAGATCTTCAGAACCCCCTCTTGTTGCACTTCATGCTTTATCTGATGTGGTGCTTCAATTTTTTTTCATGCTTTATCTGCTGTGGTCCTTCAATTTTTTTGCTTGCGTTTACAAATTTAACAATAAATGTTCTTTTACGTAGATCAGTAGATACAATCCAATAACCAGTGTAAAGCTTCTTGTTTTAAGGCTATTGACAATCAAATACTTGAAATTAATTTGGGATATTTTGGTCCCCAAAATGGAGCCAGTTAGCTACACCATAGAGTTCAGCAGATGCATTTCATACATTGGTTGGAGCAGTTGAATATATTCGCTGAAGGTTGCAGGACAAAATATTATAGATGCTTCAAGTTGCATTTACAAGAATACTGGTCACTTCAGCTTTATCAATAGATTTTCTGGTGAAGTTTAGAAATTAGAGTGAACAGAATATGTCTTTGCATTCTGACATGCCACAGAGTGGACACTGATAATTGCTGCTATTTCTTGCTATATGAAACTCTTTTAATTACTTCATCTTTTATGATTATACTCAGATTATTTGTTTTAGTTCCCTTTCTCTTTAGACTGTCTCATGTTGTTACTGGTCTACCAGAGGGAAATTAGAGCAGTCAGCTAAGTGTTTCCAGGAATTGATTCTGAAAGATCAAAACCATCCGGCTTCCTTGATGAATTATGCGGCCCTTCTACTTTCTAAATATGCTTCAATTGTTCCAGGTATATTTTCTTCAAGCATGATTTAGTTTCTGATATTACTCACGTATTAGAGGGATGAAGATTATAGATGACAAATGTGTCTTTTTGATACACTTCAGTTTTAACTTGAATTAACTATTTTTTAAGGTTGATCCGAACCAAAGTGGTGATAATGTAATTTTCAGGTGCTGGGGCGGGTGCAGGTGAAGATGGCTTTTTGGATCAGGCTACTGCTGTAAATGTGGCAAAAGAGTGTTTGCTAGCAGCTTTAAAAGCAGAACCTAGAGCATCACATTTATGGGTGAATCTTGCTGACGCATACTATATGGCTGGTGATCACAGAAGTTCCTGCAAGTGCTTGGAGAAGGTGCTTATGGATCATTGCTTCAGTCACTTATAGCCACCGTTGGAGGTGGTTAATTGCTCATCTTTTTTATGATGGATTCCTGTGGTCCTACAGTATCTGCCATACATGCATTCTCTAATTGTGACCTCTGCAAGTAGTAGAATAGTGAACCTTGTCTTTTATAAGCGTGATCGATCCTGAACCTGTTATCAATTACCCTTTTTTGCTGTTTTAAGACTTGAATACTATTGACATTTCTTCTAGGCTGCAAAATTGGATACATGCTGTATGTCCACTCGTTATTCTGTTGCTCTCCACCGAGTCAAGGATGCAGAAAGATTGCAAGATTCTAATGAACAGTTATCATGGGCTGGAAATGAAATGGCTTCAATTATAAGAGATGGAGATTCTTCTAATGTTGAGATTTCATTAGCATGGACAGGACTTGCTGTGGTTAATAAGGTTCAGCATGAGGTAACTGCATCATATGTCAACAAGCAAAATGATTTGATGGATGTGGAAGAACATGCCACCTGTAGTTTGAAACAGGTACGTTCAAATGTCTTTGACTGTTGAAGAAGGGTTATCTTATTTTATCGATACAATGAGGCTGTTTTAACTGTTCAATCTTGAGATTTGTGTGAGTTGTCTCTAGACTTGTTTATGAGACATCTAAGCAAGATATTCCCCCCACTTTCTTGGTGCCTCATTAATGGAAGTAGTACCTTATCATTTGGAGAAAAAAAACAAAAAAATTTCAATGGATTATGAACTTGCATGTCAGTCTTCAGCGGAAGATAATTTTTTACTTGTCTTTTGCTGCATTGAATGACACCAGGCCATAGCAGAGGATCCTGATGATGCTCTGCAGTGGAACCAACTGGGTCTTCACAATCTCTGTAGCAGACAATTCAAAGAATCCCAAAAGTACCTCAAAGCTGCAGTTGCCCGCCTCAAGGAGTGCAGCTGTGTATGGTCAAATTTAGGTAAGAAGATTTTCATGAAAGCAATTATGTTCAAATTTCAGTAGACATCTCCTGGTTTGTACTCATATATGGTGTCACTAATCAAAGTGATTGGTTTGGGTTTTAGTGGAGGTATATGAAGGAATTTGAATATGTAATTGGATGAGTGGGCTCCAGTGGAGTCACTCTGACTGAGCTATGCCTCTGAATGAAGCTATTATGCTTCATCTTAGGCATGGGAGCTTCATTCAATCCATTAACATGGAGTTTCTGTTTGAAATTGAGGTTTTCCAGGGAACTCATGGGCATCAAAGTGTGCTTGCCTGAAAAATCACCGGTGCTATTCGTTTGAATATTTGATAATAATAAATAAATGGATAAGTCAAATTTAGGTCTCAGATTACATCCATTAAACGACTACATGAGATTTTAGATGTAATATTGGGTATGGCAGCTGGCAGGCCTTTTAGAGCGCCATGGCAGTTTACAATCGGAAGAGTTACTATTGAATATTGACAGAAAAATGCATCAGGCAAATCAACAAAAGGTTGTGGATATTGACTAGAGTTATTGTTATTAACTTGTAAATATCCATTGTGGTAGGTATCTCTCTACAGTTATCTGGTGAGCCATCACAAGCTGAGGTAGTGTTCAAACGGGCACTGGCAGTGGCTAGGCCAGAGCATGCTCATGCGATATTTTCCAATCTAGGGATTCTTTATAGACAGCTGAAACAGTACGATCGAGCAAAAGCAATGTTTGGCAAGTCTCTTGAGCTCCAACCAGGGTATGCTCCAGCTTTTAACAATCTAGGCCTTGTGTTTGTAGCAGAGGGTCGGTTGGAGGAAGCCAAGTATTGTTTTGACCAAGCACTTGCATCTGACCCATTACTGGATGCAGCAAAGTCCAACAAGGTTAAAGTAGCTGCAGTGTCCAGATTGCGTTCAACTATGTGGTGAACTGCTGGCATTCCGTTCTTTTGCCCGAGTGGAAGGTAAGCTGGGAATCTGCATTATCAATTGATAGACGATCTTTCAATATCTGTTTCGGTTCCACCTGGGATTTAAGTTTGATGGGCAATAATGACAGGACAAACTTGACTCATACGGTTCGATTGCCATCAACAAACCGAATTCTCATTTGAAGACCCACTGGAATGTTTGCTATGCTATCCAAAGTCCAGGTATGGAGGAGTCCATAGGTGTTCTTGAGTACTTGAATTGATCAATGTTGATAGCTGCTTCTGCTAGTATTGGAAATCAAATCTAAATCATCCATCATGCTTGACTTATTATTCAGTACTTTTCATTAGGTGTGATAAAAAAAACTGGTTGGACCGAATTCCCGACGAGACCGGCCCGACTAGGATTGAGACCGAGCGGACGGTTTTTTTCCTTCAAGGTCGGGCTCAGTCTCGTTTTTTTCTCTCCCAAAAGTCGACCGGAACGACCTGAAAGAAAACCCTAGAAATTCATGGTGTAACCTTGAAACACTAATAATTCATGACATTGAAGCATTCAACAAATCGGTTCCATAAGGTAAGTGCGACGAAAGACGATAAGCTAGCGGGTTCAATAACAAAACTTCGGTGATTTTTTTGGCAAATCTAGATTTTTTGTTTTTACCAAAAATTTCGGTCCAAGACCGAGACCGACCCGAGTCAAGCAAGGCCGAATCGGGCGAGTTTTTTTGGCCAAAGTCGGTATGGGTCCTCCAGATATCAAGACCGAAATTTCGGTCTTGGTCCTTCCTTTAAGACCGGACCGATCTGCCCCTGATCAGCCCTACTTTTCATCTCCAGATGGTGAGAGATATTTGATAAACTGATGATTAAATTGCTAATTCCAATAGTGATGTACCTATCCATAAACAAAAATGGAGCTACTTCTAAAGCCAACATAGAAGATAAGAGTGTTGGATGGAGTATAATCTGAAATTTGATAACCAACTTATGCAATATATAAGTAGGAGACCACGTTTATGATATTGGACCTGGGCCGAAATAATAGGAGTAATGCGTAAATCAGAGCTGTGAAAATGATTAAATTGAAATTTGAAATAATGATATTAAATATATTTTTAATCAAATTTTAATTTTATACGTTACGAGTAAATAAAAATAGGATTAAACTATGAATCAATTTATATGGCAAGTTTTGAATAAACTAATTGAATAGATTATATTTAAAAATAATGGTTAAATAAAAAAACTAAAAGAAAAATGAACTTAACTGAAAATTAATGTAAATTTGTATTCAATTAGTCTATTTAAAACACCTTATAAATCGATTCCTTATCCAACTGTACATTTTATTCACCTCAAAAACTGTATGTTCCTGACATGCTGAATTTTATATTATTTTAAATTGCAAAATGAATTTAATACTTATATTTTCAGTTTTTCATTTATTATTTAAATAAAAAAAATATCATATATTTAAATCATTTATTCAGATCGTATATTATAAATTGATTCACAATCCAACCGTATTTTTATTACCCTCAATATTAAAATTTGTAGTAAATTTATATTATTTTGAAGAAATAATTATAATAAGGTAGGTGCTCCCCAGAGAGAGATCACAATTATTTTTAAAAAAATGCAAATTTTTTAAAAGGTCAAAAAAAAAACTCGAAATAATAGACATAATAAAAAAAAAAAAAGTTATATATATATATATGCACTGCTCGGCTGAAGCTCCGGTAGCTGCGCTGCAGAAGTTCCGGTAGCAGATCTGCCCAAATTCTTTCCCTTCTCTCTCTCACTCTCTCATGTTGTGCAGCTGCAGGTGCCATGAAAATCGTCACCATAGCTTCCAAGCTGCCTTTCCTCCTCAAACCCTTTATCCTATCGCTATTCCTCTCCGTCGTCTTCCTCCTATTTTTAGCCCTCCAACCACCTCTTCACAGCACTAAATCCTCCGCCGCTACCGTCTCCTCTTCCGGTGACCTCCGTATTCGATCTGGTTACTCCTCATACGATGCCTACATTCAGCATCAACTTAACAAAACGCTCAATCCCAAGCTACAGAAGATATGGACCACGCGAGATTGGGATCGCAAGGTCCGCGTCTTCTCTAGATGCTTCCAGAGCTTGAAGGATCGAGACCTCCTCTCCAATTCCTCCAAGGCTATCTCAATCGGCGCCAGAGTCGGCCAGGAGGTCGCCGCCTTGAAGCTTATAGGCGTCAACGACTCGATCGGCATCGATCTGGTCCCTCGACCCCCGCTGGTGGTGAAAGGAGACTTCCACAATCAGCCGTTCGATAACGCGACGTTCGATTTCGAATTCTCTAACGTGTTCGACCACGCGCTTTACCCATCCAAGTTCGTGTCGGAGATCGAGCGAACGCTAAAGCCCGGTGGAGTCTGCGTGCTGCACGTAGCTCTCACCAAGAGCACAGATCGGTACTCGGCAAACGATCTGTACAGTGTAGGCCCGCTGGTGGAGATGTTCAAGGATTCAAAGCTTGTTGAGGTGAGGAAAGTAGACGCTTTCGGACTGGACACGGAAGTAGTGTTCAGGAAGAAGAAGAAGACGACGAAGATGAAGAACTAAGAGGTCATCAAATTCTAATTCTTTCATTCCAATTTCAATTTGATTAATATATATTTTTCTGTTCAAAATTTGTTTGTGACAAATCATTATCAACATAGATCTAATCAATGATAGGCAGTTGGATACTAAACAGCATTCAAGTTGGTATTGAATTCATTAGATTTGGAGAAATTATTTTTGGTATGAATTTGCATGAGTTTAGTTGAATGTTTTAGACTTAAATTACCATCTCGGAAATTACTTTAAACTTAAATGCTTCCGTTCTAAAATTGCAAAACAATCTTTTATACCAAACAAAAAGAAGCTTGGAAAATAGGTGTCTAAGTAGAGTAAGGTGAGGTGAAAAATTAACTATGATATAATTTGTACGGTTTAATATGGTTAACCGTATTATACTCATTATGATTATAACCATGATTATTATATAAATATAATAATTATTTATTGTTAATAAACTAATATATACTAAATATAATTAAAGTTGTTGTTATTATTAATATACTAATAGTGTTAATGTTGAATGATGTTAGTGTTATATATATTTTTATTGTTGGTAATATGAATTTATATATTTTTTTAAATAACATTTTCGGTCTTTTATTATATTACATGTGGAATTAATAAGGGTATACGGGTAAAATTGTGGTTAATAACCACAGTTATTTCAATTATGATAGTGAAAATTGTACTCGTAATGATTATGATTATGGTTATTACATGTGATTTAAAAATATGATATAATTATGGTATTTGTAATAGATGTACCATGCCCTAACCATCGACCGTTTATACATAAAACATGAGACAGCACACGTTTATACAGTAAAAACTTAAAAATAGTAATTTTTTTTCTTCATTTGATGTATACGGTAATGGTATATATATAAATTTATCATGAAAATAAATTTTATTATTTATGTTGGATTTAAATTAAATATATTATGTTGAAATTAAAGTGTTTTAATGATTAAATTATTTTTTTACAATTAAAAAGTTAAAATTTTGTTTTAGATCTAAAATTAAATACAGAGTATCTCTAATATGAACATATGAATAAAACTGAGATTAATAAGTGTGGATTATAATATTAAAAACTATACCTGATTATAATTATAATATACAATTAACAACTATGGTAGGTAATTCAGTAATTGAGATAGCCTTTGATCCATTATAGCTGTTCCACAAATCCAGCTAACACGCCTCATGCATAATTATTTAAGTCAACTCTCCACTTGGTTCTGCGTACACCGTACAGGGATCTCTTTTCTTTTGTAGATATTCATTTCTTTGGTGACGGGCATAGGTAAAATGGCCACCGTTAATTTTAAAGTTAGGCTATAAAAAAAAATGTAACATTTGATGAGATTTGGACTTAGAAGGAGAATCTCATGCCTATTAGGCTATTAGCATTAAGGTCGGCTAAACCCTTCAATTCTATAGATGTCAGTCTCATCATCAATTCATTTCATTAGTAAATTATTAAAACAGTGGCTTATTAGACCCCTAGCTTGCCTTAGACTCTGCATAATCTATATTAGTAAATGAAGCTCTAACCACTCCAAGACGGCAAACATTTTACAAGGGCTGCCAGGAAGAGGAGTAAACTAACATGATGAGCAATTGAGCATAAGAATAGATTCATTCAACAAACAACCTTAATTAAGAGTTCCATTCCACCCAAACTCACTCCCCTCTTACCTACTTAAAATGAACAATATAACTCATTTACTACTCAATTAGGTCTCTGCACATTTACTACTCAATTAGGTCTCTGCAGGTGAGAGGACCAGAGAGACGGGACAATGGTCACTTCCATAGAAACCTGCAGACAGTAAGACTCACCATTAACAAAGAATTTTATCAATATGAGAATGGAGGAGCATTCATAATCTCAAAAAAATCAATCCTCATTGGAAGAAAGCATAGCATAACATACCTTCCAGTTCAATCCCTTTACCGTGCATCTCGCACGAGGCAATCCTATTTTGGAGTTTCTCAGAAACTAAGAAATAGTCGATCCTCATTCTTTTTCCTCGATACCTGAAATAGGAAATTAGTCCACTTGTACTTTGGTTGTGGATGTAATGGAACTCAATGCATAACATTGTAACTCATACATACTTAAGATACTGAATCTAATTTATCTGAAAGATAATCTGACCTGCTTGAGTCGGGGCTAAAATCATGACTTGAATGAGAACAATAGATCAAAAAAGTTCAGGCTAGAACTAATAGATTACATGTGACTCAGAATCTCAGATTAATCTAGGTTTACAAATAAACCATCCATTTAGATAATTTGAACGAGAACTGATTTGATTGAATTTCATATGAAAAGCTGGATTGGATTTACAAAAGTAAAGAATAATGCACTGGTGAAAAAATTATTATCTACTAATATTTTAGAGTTTGAAGCCATACTTCCCAATGGGATGTCCGGACCATGAGAAGCCACGCTCCATATCCTTTTCCTTGTGCAAATATCTGTATGCATCTATAAGCTTTCCCCTAAAGTATAACAAATAACTTAATCAAGAAGAGCTCCAAAATTTGATGAACGGTAGGAATAGAATTTGCCAAGAAGAAGCCCGAATGTTAATCAATTAGCTCAAACAGTTAATTATCCAACCCTTAAATGCAGCAGCGTGCAAGAAGCAATGACTTACTCGGTGAGTATGGTACCAAATCTCTTCCTCTCGGATAATGTAAATCCAGGCTGCCCAAAATCCTGCATACAAAATCCAAGTTATGTAAATGAATAACATACAAGCTCCCTAGTGTAAATTTCAAGTAGATGCTTTACTGATGAACGACTGTGCCTTGAAAAGTAAAGGTTAATTGCAACTTATCTTATGGGGATAGATTATATTCAGGAATAATAGGTGAAGCATAACTACGTGGTAATTATTCTTACGTCCAAAGGTAAAGGCATGTTTAACCTGGTTAATCTTCTGCATATATATACCTATTTATAATTACAGGATAACAGCTAAATCGTTAAAACTAATTACAGCACTCCAGCATTCCTGAAAGATTCTTCTAATGGATCAAAGAAACAAATTCCATTACCTATTATGCTTTCATTATGTAAATCTAAACTTACAAGCTACTTTCAGAAGATACCAATATCACATATTCAATTACCTAATGAATATTTTTAGAAAAATGAGGGAATAAGGGTACTCCATAGAGATCTCAAGAACATAACTGAATCAAGGATAATAAAAAATCCATTCACTGGGATAAAATTTGTCCAGTTAAGTTTTTGAAACTTAACTAGTTTCTCACATTTTTCTTATAATGTACTTATTATTCCACCTTCATAATCAAGATTTTAATCGCCGAAGCTGAGTGCTGTCGTAATCTTTAAGAATCAGCTAGTCGTATATCCCAAAGAAGATTGACGAGGGGAAGGACAACAATAAGAATAAACATACCACAAAGATTGAACCTCCCTCACTAGTACCTCTTTATTTGGAGGAACATAACCACTGAGTTTAGCCGCACCAAAGAATTCAGGATGGCTAACATCAATTTCTTCGTGGCTGCACATCGCACAGAAAAGTCAATTTTTATAGTAAGAGGGGCAGATTCCTGGAGTAGAACACAGGAGGGAATTGTCAAAATTTAAATATTCTACCATCTAAGAGAAACTCCTTAAAATTAGGCAGGTATTAGGCAGGTTAACTTCAAAAGTACATACTGTGAAATAAGTGCTTGAATTATATTAGGCCTTTTGAAACTATAAACATATTCATGTAAGTAATTAATTATAAATTTTGATATTCCTCACTTAGGTCTTTTCAGTGGTAGAGTAGATAAAAGAATGTATTATAGCATAAGTTAATCATGGTCATCTTAGAAGTAGCTAATAAAAGTTGAACAATAAGGCACATCAAAACAGAACTGTAATAACAATATGATGAAGAGACAAAAATAATAGACTGACCTAACATTTAAATCACCACACCATATAAGGGGCTTATCTGATAATTGCCCAACAAACTCTAGTAACCTCTTATCCCACTTCCTTCTTCTCTGAAATGAGTTCTCCTCCTCCTTCCAACCATTATTTGGGGAGTATGTATTCAACAACCGAAATGTCTCAAATTCAGCCAAGATAACACGACCATCCGGCTCGTGCTTTGAAGCTGATTAAGGACAAGAAATGCATGGATAAAGAGTTCAGCTTAATTTATCCACAGATATCGAAAATGATAATATTCTTTAAATAATTCCCAGTTAGAAAAAATAACTAAACAAACTTATAAATGTGACAAAAATATTGAGTTTTATCCAACAGATATAAGATCTCTACGAAAAGGAAAAAAAAATGAGTCTCATCAATTTTTACCCTTTCCATCCAGGCAAAAGGAAACCTTTTTAGGCTGGCAACACTTCTTAACAAGCAATGCAGTTCCTGCATATTTTGAATCTGCGAGAGACCACCAAACGCGATAATTTCCAAATGGGGGACTTGAAAGTGCTCGCATCAGTATCTACATCAATCAATAAGCAGAACGTTATATTTTAATCATTAGGTTCTTGGAATAATATTATATGCTTCGAATTGTAATACATATTTGCTTGCCTGTAGAAAAACATACGAACATGCTTTTACATTATACCTGTTTCTCCTCACGTGAAGAGCTTGTATCATCCTTCACCTCTCCAGGATTTTTAGGTGCTCCTTTGGAACCAGCTGCAGGCATCCTTACTTCCTACAAGAAGTTCATAACTGTGCCATTTTAGATCACCTCTTTCCTGTAAACTTTCGGAACTGAGACACTTCCAGATGAGCACAGTAAGTTTAATGTTAAAGCAACTTATTGAACTTTGAAAACGAAAATCAACCACCGCAGTTCTGTGCCTTTAGCTAGTAGTTGCCAATGGAGTCCAGTACTGAAACCAGATGAACAAAAGAAAAAGAAGCTTACCTTCCATATAATCAAGCATCAAGCAGACACTTACCCTAGCCTACCAATAGTGATGAGAGCCAGTGTACTAGATGAACCGCAGTTTTTATAGAAATCAAGGAATCACACTGATAATGGAGTCCATAGAAAAATAAACATCCATACCTGTATCGCAATGACGTCCGGGTCAAAATCGGAGATGAACTTGGTTAATTCGGACAAGTTATTCTTGACACGGAGGAGAAAACTGTTGGCATTCCATGTTAGGAACTTGGCGGGCTCGGAGTTGGACTTATCCTGCTCTTGTGAAGCTTCACTGTCATTCCGATCATGAGAGATGGCGGGTTTCTTGTTAGGGCTGTCTTTCTCAATTGGTTTGAAGAATCGTTTCATGATGAACGAGCGTCACGTTCCTCAATTGCAGCACTATCGCCACCGCGCTGCTTCTCACCGCGCTGCTTCTCCGGCGGCTCTAGTCCTGCTGCTTTTAGCCCTCACTCAAGTCTGTACAGAACCAGACCTTTGATTGAACCGCAAAAACGAGCGGTCTGAGGCAACTGCGTGCAAAATGCAAATTTTCTTTAAACTTGATAAAAATATTTTTAAAAAATACTAAAAATACCCTAAATAAAATCTTAAATTTTCAAATAATATATGCTATAAAAAAATATAATCCAAAACTACTAAAGAATTTGTGAAATATTTTAAAAACAAATTGTAAAACATAAAGTTACAAGTTTCTTTTAAAAAATTGAAACTAAAACTAGTGAATTTTAAGATTATGTTTATTTTATATAAAAAAATGAGATTATTTTATAATTATAATAAATATTATAATTTTTTAACAGCTATTTTCTGTCAATTTAAATAGAAATTGATAGAACTAATTTTTGTGCTATATATAAAGTTTAGCTAGTATTTTCTTAAAAAGAAAATAACAAACAAAGTATACAATTATAAAGTTTACTTAACCCAGGCCGAGCCACACTCAAATAACAACCATATTATACAATTTGAATTTCATCATAAAACCAAATGGTGATAGGAGAAAGTAGTTTGTTGTATATACAGTGCCTAATTTTGAGAAGTCCATCGGTGTGGATTTTATCACAGTGACTTTTAACACTCTTTTGCAATGTGATAATTCGATTAAGTCACAACACCGACACATTTAATCCAGACAGTTTGAGACTCAATAAATCTCATCTCATGTTCAGGCCCGACGCAGACTCTGGTATGCGGAGTAAATGAGACAACAAATTTATATCGGGTACCCATAACGGAAAATAACTCATTATCGTCAAATAGATTCGGAGTCTGATGCCATATTCAATTTAATATTGAAGATAAGTCACACTCAAATAGCAAATATATTATACAATTTTGATTTTATCCTAAAATTAGTTGGTGATAACGTATAAGAGGATGTAGCTAGGGGTGGCAATTTCTGACACGACACGATTAAACGACACGACACGATCTGCTTTAAAGCGTATATGGGTTTGACCTTAACGGATCCCGTGTCTAAACAACTCTTATACGTTTAGACACGATTAATAATCGTGTCTAAACAACTCAGATCTGCGGATATCTGTATAAACACGATAAAACACGATTAACTAATCGTGTCGTGTATACATGTGACACGAATAAAGACACGGTTAACTAATCGTGTCTAATCGTGTCGTGTCTAATCGTGACACGTTCAGAACAATATATAAAATTAATGTTTTTCGTGTTAATCGTGTCGTGTAACGTGTCGTTTCGTGTTTAATCGTGTAAATTCGTATCAATCAGGTCGTTCTTAATCGTGTCGTGTTAATCGTGTCATATCGTGTCGTGTCTATCCGTTATGTTTTTCGATTTTTAATTTCCAAGAAAGTTAATCGTGTCACGTGTGATCTGCTACTTAATCGTGTCGTGTTCGTGTTTGATGTTTTGAGACACGTTTAGAAATTATCCGTTTAGACACGAAACCTGTTAAGACACGACACGATTAATAACACGAAACCTGTTAAGACACGACACGATTAATAACACGATACGATTAGACACGACACGACACGATTGCCACCCCTAGATGTAGCTTATTATATATATATATATATGTTGTATAATATTTGAGAAATTCACGTGTGGAGAATTTTTTCACATTGACTTTCAACAAAGTACAATTAGGGTAATTTATAGATTTTTTTTAAAAAGTAACTACTTCATAATTTTTTTTTGAAAAAGTATATATATAAAAAAAATATTTAGCAAAATGTGCATCTGCGCAGGTAGGGTAGTAGCGTTTTTCGTTTTTTTTTTTTGAAAAAAAATCAAAAAAAATCATAATTTTTTTTTAAAAAATTACAGTAAGTAGATATTTGAATTTCGATTCAAATGATGCAATAAATATTAAATTTGGACTTACGGATTGACTGTAGGCTCTGCCGTAAGTTGAGATATGAAAATTTGACTTAAAAAAATATAACTCATACCCTGTAAGTCCAAACTGACCACGGTGAACGTCATTTATGTCGTAATTCAATTATCTACCTAGAATAATTTTTTTGATTAGAAATACAATGATTTTGTAACCTAACATCGCTTGTCTTACAATTTGACTGAAATAATCAAATGCATTAGGTGAGAAATTTAATTATGTACTTACTCAAAAAAAATAAAAAAAAATAAAGTGAGTAGATATTTTAATTACGACATAAATGAGTTCACCGTGGTCAGTTTGGACTTACAGGGTATGAGTTATATTTTTTATGTCAAATTTTCATATCTCAACTTACGGCAGAGCCTATAGTCAATCCGTAAGTCCAAATTTAATATTTTTTGCATCATTTGAATCGAAATTCAAATATCTACTTACTGTAATTTTGTAAAAAAAATTTAAGCTTTTTTTTCAAAAAAAACAAACGAAAAACGCTACTACCAGTAGCGATTTTTGAAAATCGCTACCTCCACATGCGCAGATGCACATTTTGCTAAATACTTTTTTTACATATATACTTTTTTCAAAAAAAAATTCTAAAATAAATACTTTTTAAAAAAGTTCTAATTTATAGCGAACTTTATTTATACAGTACGTTAGTTAGCTTTAATAATTATTTCAGCTTTCAAGTTTCAACTAATACAAATTTTTTTATTTTTGTTTTGTTTTTAACAGTTTATTATCTGAAATTATACCGTATGAATTATTTTCTAGCTATTTCTTTTAATTATTAAATATATGTGAATTAGATTTCATGTGGCCTATATTATTTTATTTACAATTAAGTATTAACTGAAGTGAATAATATATTAAATTTATTTAACCAAGTTAGTAACTTCTTAAGAAAAGCAGGTCAATATAATGAAAGTTACAAAAAAATTAGAGGAGTTAGTCTCACGGAAAGTACAGGATTCGCAACACGATAATACGACACGAATACGTAATAAAAAAATTATGTTCGTAAAAGTATATGTCAGAACGATAACACAATAACACAAACACAATAATACGAAAGTATTTTCGTATCGTGTTTAAGTATCAAAACACTATAAACATGGTAAAGTTGAAATTTTTGTGATCTATTGGGTATTGATAGTGACGACCCAATAAGGGAAAGACCTCAGAGACTCAATAACTTTGCAGGGGGTAAAACTCATATCATTCAGACCGAGTTGACCCACATTAAGGTTAATATGACCCTCATAAAGCGGGCCAGTATCAAACCCAAACAAGTGGACGCCAAAGCTCCATCACATGTCGCCATTGACCAATGTCACATCCTCTTATTGTTCGCCATAGGCGTGCTCGCCAAGAGAGTCTAACATCTCAACTCTGGTCACACCAACCGTCACTAAAAATATGACCACGATATCCCGCGTATATCAGACACATATTCTCTAAAGATTACATACGGTAACTGCAATATTACGTCATAACCGTAATATATGCTATCCTAATTTTGACCGACACAATATTCACACAAAAAAATTGTTGCCTATAACAGATTGATCTCTTCAATCTATAAATACTCTTGGTTTTCAATACGTTCATCACGTTTTGAGTTCATACACACAGTATACTCATTTAAGCATCAGAGAGGGACCCAGAGACACTCCTCCTGTTGTGATCCCATTCTTGCAGGTTCATCGGAGCTAAGGCGAAAGCGTGCGATCATCCATCCTCGGGCATTCAATCCACTGTCAAGTCAGCATCTAGGAGTTTCAGACCCAACATGATCCAATTATAAATCTGGACTTTAATTATTTTTTTGAATCTTTTTCTAAACAAATTTTGTTTTATAACTTTTAAAAGTGTATTTAGATATTTGATTTATATAACTTTTCGATTCGATATTAAACACTCTGAAATCTGATATTTGAATTAATAATTTTTACTATGAACAATTCATTATTTTAATATTTTCTTATAATTTTCGCATGTGTAAATATAATTAACTTAAGACGACACGATAACACATACAAACAATTGTGTGTCGTATCAATAAATATAGCACTATAAATTTATCATACATATTCATATTTATTAATTGTTACAATAAACATATTAATACACAAGCTTTAAAAAAACATTTAACCTTAATTTAATAATTAATTACCAGAATAACCCTTTAATTTTGAAATTTTCCAAAATGACTGTAAATGCTAACCAGATTTGTGTTTACTGCAAAAATTAATGTAAATTCTAACATGGTTCAAGTTTACACAATTTTTTGTTGTAATCTTGAATTGGAAACTCAAACCCATTTTTATAGTCGAATCTAGTTAGTTTTATACATTATTTTTGTTGTACACCCACACCTAGTTCACACTTTTGTTGCTTATTGTTTACAAAAATATTACACAACTCTTAAAATAATTATTTTTTCATTAAATAAAATACTACATGAATAATTTATGTATATTTTGTCTATAATATATTAATATTTTTTAGGGTTTAGGGTTGTAAACTCTAACCTAAAAAAAATATTGTAATTATAGCAAAAATTATTGTAAACTCATATTAGCATTTATAGTCATTTTGAATTTTTTTTAAAATTAAAAGGTTATTTTGATAATATTTTATTAAAATAGGATTAAATTAAAAAAAAAATCCAAAATACTACACTAACATTTAATGTCGAATCTACAATCGTTTCCTTACCGAGAACAAAAGCTAATCAAAAGTAGTAAAGCGTGTCTCCCCGTCTGCCTTCACTGGTTTCGTTTATTTTGATAATTAATTATTAAATTAAAGTTAAAGTTATTTTTTTTTCCAAAATGTCTAATCTGAATCGTTTTCTTACTGAGCAAAAGCTACTCAAATGTAGTAAAACGTGTCTCTTCGTCTGTCTCAAGTAGTAGCTAGAAAATTACCCAATTGGATCCGAAATTTATTCAGAACTGACATTTTGGGTAAGTTACGAATAGTAATTTAAAAAAAAGGTAGGTTTTAGAAAAAATATTCAAGAAATTATTTATTCAGTTTTAGATATCTTATATAGGTATCCTAAACTAACCGAAATCGGAACCGCTTATATATATATATTCTTAAAAAATAGAACGAAAACAGTCTAAAGACCCTTCATGCCCAAGTGTTGATGATTGTAATAAATGTTGATGTAAATGTGAATGAAATAACAATTTTGAAGAATGTATCATCCTCAATAACAGGAACCGAACCAAAATCGAATCGGAACTGAACCAAAACCGTTTTTTTTTTTTTAAAAGAAACATATTCCTAAGAGGGTACCCGAAATCATTTGTACAAACATGTATGTTCCAGTTCTAAATTTAAATACCATGTTATATACTGACTAGGTTTCGAGAACTCCTAAATTTACAGGATACCCGGAACCACTAACCTTAGACTCAAATAGTTCAGTTTATTTTTGTAATTAATTATTAAATTAGAGTTAAAATTTTAATTAAAAAAAATAGAGTTAAATTTGAAAAAAATTCGAAAATGTATAATCTGCATTCGTTTCCTTCCCGAGAGGGAAAGCTAATCAAAAGTAGTCAACCGCGTCTCCCCTCAAGTCTCAATTCTCAAGTCTGAACTGGTTCCGTCTGCCGAGTCCCGATACTTTTCTTTTCTTCTTCTTCTTCTTCTTCTCATGCATTAAACTTGGAAAATCGCAGGAATGGAATCATCATCAAAAAATCTCTTCGGCTGGTTGTTCGGACCAAAACAAACCGCCGACGCGCAGGATCCCCCGAAGTGTGTCCCTCAATCAAGCTCAGATTCCACGAACGTACCGTCCCCACATGGTCTCGCGGTGTGTGTGGAGCTTAAGCAGCGTGGTTCCGAAGCATTGGATCCAGCTGAAGCTAAAGGAAGTTCGCCTAGTGAACAAGAGAAGGTTAATAGTAATGCTGGACCAGAAGACCAATTGACCGAGATGGTAGGTCGGACTGAGAGCGGGAACGAATATGATCGCGAGGAGGACTGTGCAGACGGCGTCGAGAGTGCGTCTGGATCCACTTGCAGGTTCATTCATGCCGCTCCGATCAACATCAAGGTACCAAATGATTAACAACAAAGTTCCTACCAAAATCTTACTGAATAGCATCATCTAGAGAGTAAAACTAGAATTCCGAGGAGAACTGCCGTTTTTAGCTCAGCAATTCGAGGAATTTGAAGAGAGTGTGATGCAAAAACTTATATATAAAGAAAAGGAGTAAAATTTATTAATGGCAGTATATTCCTTTTGTGGCTCATGGTCCAAACGTATCAAATAATGGTACCATTAGCTCTATCATGGTCAGCTTCTGGTTTTTGTCTTCTTCCAGTGACCCCTTTTGCCATTTTGTCTCCGCTGAACGCACGAACCAAAGTGTTGCTGTGAAACTGTATGCGTCTTTATAATGGGTGTAGCGGGCTAGCGAATGTCAAATATATTCGCCACCAGATGTTTATTTGAATGCAATTAGAGGCTCGTCGTAAAAGGTTAAACTCAAGGATCAAGGTTCTGTATTAAAGATTAAATTATTATTATATATGTGTTTACATGTTTTATTGATGGCGTATAGTGAGTTCAGTGCGCATTGCTGGAAGTACGCTTCCTTGAGTCGTGAAAACGCGCTTCTGGAATCTTGTCTCTTGAAATTACCATGAAAATAAATTTTACTCCGATTAGTTAGTTGTACCCTGTTAGAAGTGATGGATACTTTCGGTGCTTTGTGTAGATTGCAGAAGTGAATGTACAAGAAAAGGAAGGATTGAAAGACAAGTCAGGACAGACAGAATTCGAGGTGAATATACTGTTGGCTATAATTAGTTAAGCAAGATTATCACATTCCTGAAAGAAGTGTAATTGGTATTATCATAGACAATGTTCTTATGTACTCTTAGCTTTTTACGAAGTATAATCACTGACTAGATAACCTGATTCAAAGGCTGCAAAAGTGAAGGTTGAAGAAATGGAAGAGAGTGAAGAGAATCTCTTACAGGATCAATGCAGGGTAAAGACGTCTATACTCATGTAGTCGGAGCTATTTGTATTGTATCTGTCTCTTTTAAGACAAGATATCTCCCTCTTCTCAGCCTGTACTTTATGTTGTTCTGAGTACTCTTGTAATAAGAAGCTAAAACCATTCTGAATGAGCTAAAGGGATAGGCTCATAGTACATATTAATGTGTTTTGTCAAGGGTGAGGGAACGGGATGAATCGAAGTTGATGGCCAAGCTATAATTAGTAGAGGTGGTCATAACTATACTGATTTTACTGAGCATTCTGAATTCCAATGGTTCTTTAAGCATTGTTAGAAGTATGCCTTCACAAATGTAAACATGAGTCCTACTCACTGATGTTACTATGAAATGCAGCTACTCTGATCTGAGATTCTTTTGATGATTTATTTATTTATTTTAACGAATAATGCAGATGTTTAAAGATTTTAAAAGATGTGTGCGAAATTCTAGCCTTCTTTAAAAGAAAATATGATTGACTGTGCTCTTCTTGTGATTTCTGAAGGCTGGAAAATTAATGGCTCCCGAAAAGGAAGAACCTCTGATTATAGGAAAAGCTCGATGCAAGGTAAGCATATTCATGTTGTTTTTTATGAGGTATAGAAAGAGTATCACTGCTACTAACTATGTGAGAATAGTTATCTGCTCAATTCCAATCAAAATCCTATGTTTTTATTTTATGAAAGCAGATATTCATCGGGTTTTTATGATTGATATGATTTGTGAACGACCTTCAATGGATGTTCACTTTGTACAAAAGAGAAATGATAGAACACTATTGTTGTGAAGGCTGTGGAAGTGATCATGAAGGAAAAGGATGATTCTAAAGAGGAGCCTGAAAAATCTGCAGTCAAGGTAAATATATAGTATATTTGTATCAACTATTATAGCGGTAGAGAAGGGTGGGAATTACATTTTTTTTTTTGCATATTATGACATGTGCTTAATATATTCTAAGCTAGAACCTATTTGTGCTTATTGCTGAATTTTGCATGAACTCACCTTTGACATTACAAAAGAGAGTCTCTCACAGGTACTTAATTGTAATTTGTCTAGGCTACAAAGAAGAGGGCAAGGAAAAAAAAAGAATCTAAAATGGAGCCAACAGAGACTACATTGGAGGTAAATCATTCTGTGCTGCAGTTTACAAAAGAGGGTCAGAGTCAGATTTTTTTGGTTCAGTGCAAGTGTGCAACATATAGATGGTAATGTGGAGAGTGAATCATATCTATAGGGCTCTTTCCATGGAGTGGAGGTTGAGAGCGATTCCAATCGTGAGGTGGAGAATGGGATAACTGAAGTTGGAGGAAAGCAAGTGGAGGAGGAAAAGGAGGGCATAGAAGGAGAAGAAGGAAAAACAGAAGTGCAAAGCGAGAACACGATTGGGAATGAGACTGAGAAAGGAGATAATGAGAAAAAAGAAAAGGCTCCTAGTGGACTAGACAAGCATATTAAGTATCCGGTGCGGCCTGATGCGGAGGACTGTGCAGATTACATGAAGACATGGATTTGTAAGTTTGGGTCCAACTGCAAGTTCAATCATCCATATCAAAAGAAAGTTCAGGTATCCATTCACCATTGATTTCACTGAGATTAAGTTCATGTTGGATTGCATTTCTTCCGATATTAACCGTCACTCATTGAGGAATATATATATATTTACGAGTATTTTCTGTTTGTATGCAACATGCAAATGGTGGGCCTTTACATATGAATTTGTTAGACTGCTTCCAAGTACCTAAGATTACTTCTGCAGATTTTTTTCTCCTATTGTATAACTCTGCTAATGCTTTTGAATAAAACCTTAACCATTACTGTTTGGGAATAAGACATAAAAACTTATTGAGAACTTTGGTTTCATTTTCGTGAGGCTGCGAAGCAGAAGATGAAGGAAACGAAAGAATCCAAAGAGAAGTTAGGACAGACTAAATCCAAGGTGAAAAATGAAGCAGCAGCCGAGGAGAATTCTGGACAAACTAAATCCAAGGTGAAAAATGAAGCAGCAGACGAGGAGAATTCTGGACAAACTAAATCCAAGGTGAAAAATGAAGCAGCACCCGAGGAGAATTCTGAACAGACTGAATCCAAGGTAACACATATCCTCAAATTGTGCTTAATATATTCTAAGTTATTATTGCTGAATTTTCCATGAACTCACCTTTGACATTACAAAAAGAGTCTCTCACAGGTACTTTATTGTAATTTGTCAGAGAAAGGAGATAATGAGAGAGAAAAAAAAGCATATTAAGTATCCGGTGCGGCCTGATGCGGAAGACTGTGCAGATTTCATGAAAACATGGATTTGTAAGCTTGGGTCCAACTGCAAGTTCAATCATTCAGTTCAAAAGAAAGTTCAGGTATCCATTCACCATTGATTTCACTGAGATTAAGTTCATGTTGGATTGCATTTCTCCTGATATTAACTGAGACTCATTGAGGATGAGGAATATATACATATGGGTTAATTACCAAAAAAACAAACCGAAATTTGAGGAAAAATCAATCAGCAAACCAAACTTTGTTTTTTTGACAAGCAAACCAAACTTTGTTTTTTTGACAAGCAAACCAAACTTTGTTTTTTTGACAAGCAAACCAAACTTTGTTTTTTTGACAAACAAACCAAACTTTTGGAATTGAGCAAACAACAAAACTAACTCAAATTTTTATTATGTTTGAACAGATTTTTCAATGTTTGATGGAGTTATTAAGTCAACATTAGTTGAAGTATTCTAAGGAAAGAGTATTACGACTTAATAACTCTCTCAAACATTGAAAAATCTGTTCAAACATAATGAAAATTTGAGGTAGGTTTGTTGTTTGCTCAATTCCAAAAGTTTGGTTTGTTGTTTGTCAAAAAAAGAAGAAAAAATCGGTTTACTGTTTGGTTTTTCCTCAAAATTCGGTTTGTTTTTTGATAATTTACCCTATACATACATACATATATATATATATAAATATATGAGTATCTTCTGTTTGTATGCAACATGCAGATGGTGGGCCTTTACATATGAATTTGTTAGACTGCTTCCAAGTGCCTAAGATTACTTCTGCAATTTTTTTTCTCCTCTTGTATAACTCTGCTAACGCTTTTGAATAAAACCTTAACCCTTACTGTTTGGGAATAAGAGATAAAAACTTATTGAGAACTTTGGTTTGATTTTCTTGAGGCTGTGAAGCAGAAGAAGAAGGAAATGCAAGAATCCAAAGAGAAGTTAGGACAGACTACATCCAAGGTGAAAAATGAAGCAGCAGCCGGGGAGAATTCCGGACAGACTAAATCCAAGGTGAAAAATGAAGCAGCACCCAAGGAGAATTCTGGACAGACTAAATCCAAGGTGAAAAATGAAGCAGCACCCAAGGAGAATTCTGGACAGGCTAAATCCAAGGTAACACATATCCTCAAATTTTGAAACAAGTCCTTATTGTTGCCATTAGCCTGCCAAAACTTTATTGCAAACAACTTGTAAGATTCATATGGTTTGGTCAGGATGGTGTTAAGTACTTTGGCTGTTTCAAGTAGAAGTATTAACAGGGTTCTTTGTTCCAATTCCCTCTAGGCTACAAAAGAGAAGGTGAAAGAAGAGATAGACTCTACTGGGAACACAAGACAAGTCAAATGCAAGGTAGAGCAATGATCCTTTCAAGTTATTGCAGCAGTTCTGTTAACTTGAGGAAAAACTTTGCTCCTAGAAGAAGGGAGTTACTATGATCATGCATTAGGCAACATGGTATTTCCCTGAAGGACAGCAGGTCCTAGACAAAGTAGATTAACCTAGTGTGAGTACATCTTTAGTAGAAAAAATATTCTTTGGAATAATCCTTTATTATTTTATTAGATACATATGGGATCTACTTTGATATAAGTATTTCTCCTCTCATTTCACATTCACATGGTTAACTTTTTAACAAGTGAAGTGGGAATTACAAATTATTTAGATTTAAATCAATAGGCAGTAATGTTTGTTTGTAGCATTTTCTGAGCCTGGAATACCTGCCATTTGCATTTTCATTTCTGCTTGAACAGTAGGATTATAGATGTGAAACTTGGCCTTAATACAGTACCTTCCTCTTAAATTATGCATAAATAATTCAGGTGCAGTCAGACTCTAGGATTCAGCAGTGCCCTCTTATGTTTCTCATTTTTCCACCAATCCATTTACTAATGGCATTTACTGAAATGTCATAATTTTGATATTGTGCAGTTTTACTCAAGCCCAGAGGGTTGTAAGTTTGGAAAAGGTTGCAAATTCAGCCACATGAAAACCAATTCTGTGCCTCCACCTGTTGAGCTTAATTTTATGGGTCTGCCAATGCGATCGGTATGATTTAGTATTTGAGTTAATTACATGCATTTTCTAGTTGACCAATCTTCTCCGGGGATCTTACCTTTGTCATAAGAGATACTAGTTCTTTATACAAATGAAATGTAACCACTTGTACAATGCTAGGATTTTGCAAAAAATATGGTATCTTCATTGAATCTCCAGTTCATTAATAATGTCTTAGAATGGAGGTTCATCGTTCTGTAAGATCCTAACTGTGATTTCTGTTGACCATGATTAGGGAGTGAAGGATTGTCCATACTTAATGCAAAATGGAACCTGCATGTCAGATATAAATTGCAAGTTCAATCATCCTGATCCTACACCTGTAATAGATGATGAGCCTTTCCTGCAAGACATTCATGGTGAATCCACTTCATCACAAAGTACACAGCCGTTTCCTTCCCCAAGTGAGTCTACTCCTTTTGTGTCCATGGAGAATTCTGCATATAATACAGACTGGAGCTCGATGTGATGTAAATTATTAATCCTTTCTGCACCTTGCTTGTTCTGTTCTTGGGTTTGCTTACTACCAGTTGAATATTTCATCATTTATAGATCTACCCGATTGAAGGTTTTCTTTGATGTGGTTTATTTGCTGAGTCAATATTTCGTTTAACATTAGTGATTAGACTATGCTGTTGGTGGCTTATGAAGTTTCCAGTATATCTGCCAACTGCCCACCACCCCAATAATAGGATAATAAATGAGGTAGACAAAATAATACTATGAACTAACAATGATACCAAATAATTAGGGTATGGTATGTGTATGTATGACAAATTTCATAATCATACCATATTTTTAAAACATATTATAATCATTACAGGTACAATTTTCAATCTCATAACCATTAAAATAAATGTGTTTATTAATCATAATTTTATCCGTATACCCAAATTTATTCCACATATGTAATATAATAACACCGAAAAATTTGTTTTAAAAAATATATAAATCTATATAGTCAACAATAAAAATATATAAAACTAACATTATGATTATTTATTACATGTATGCATAGTAATATTCATTATTTAGTATATATTAGTTTGTTAAAAATAAATATTTATTATATTTATATAATAATTCTGTTATAACTAGGGTATAACTTAAATACCATAATTATTATGAGTATAAAATTTATCATAATAACTGTTGCACGTAATGATACTATTAATCAAATTAAACGGTAACTGTTATAACCATAATTATAAATTTTTCGCGTATTTCCGAACTAAGCACCGCAGACTTAAATAGAAAGATTCTCCCCCGACACTTGTAAAGTTCGCGCTGAACTCGCCAACTCTGAACTCGATGGCGAAGGCATCGTTGTCTCTCACCAACTTCCTCTCCTCTCTCCGTCTCTCGGAAGCATCGTCACTGCCGTCCGTCTCTTCATCTGCTGTTCAGCTACCTTCTCAGTCCAACCATAGTGCACGGGCACCGCTACTGGCGGTGCCACCACTGTTGACTGCTGATTACTCACCAGTAGCGTCGCTGGCGCTGATGAATGCGAACATTCTATTCTTCAAATCGCCGTACAATGTGGAGATCATAGTGGAGGAGGACGACGAGCCCGAGGACAGCTTGCTGAGTCGGTTCAGGAGAGAGGTCTTTAGGGCAAGAGTGATACAGGAATCCAAGCGGAGAAGATTTTTCGAGTCGTCGCAGGAATATCGAAAGAGAAAGAGCAGAGAAGCTGCTAAGAAAAATCGAAAATGGTATATGATTTGTCTCATCTTGCTCCTCCTGTCTTTCAAATGATCGACTCAGTAGTATTTCACACGAATGATTTTTAGAGTCTGCTGAAGGAAAATCCGAGTATTTCGATGTGATTTGATCTCAAATTAAGCTTCTAATGATGATTATTAGTATGAGCAGAATCAGATTCGTCAATGAGATGCTATACTTTTGTGGAGTTGGGTTTAGCTATGGTTTTGTAACCTTAGCAGTGTATGCTGCTTTGCTAGACCTCACAGGATCTCCATTTTCTAGAAGTTGATTCGAGAATCGCAAGTAGCTGCTTTGTTTGCATGAGTGTAGACGTTGATGAGCATTAGTGCCTTCTTTTCTTAGTCTTCGTGTGGATAATTCTGTCTTTTCTTTTTGTACGAATAATAGGTAAATCTCTAAATGCAGTTCTTTGTCTTAGCTTTAACTATTAACGTCAACTCTAAGAAGTAGGTGTCTGTAGGATATATTACGACCTTTTTGAAAGATATGCTCTTCCTTCAGATAAACTAGAGCAGGTATTGATGTTGATTGCATGAAAACAGTACAGGGTTAAATGCTCAAACGTAGAGTAACTTGAGGTCTATTGATCTGCAGGTCTCTAGGTAGAAATTCTATCCAGATTATGATTGGGCTGCTGCAGAGTAGCCCTCATTAGAATACCAGATGTCTACCCAATTTTCAGTTCACAGCTTTTCCTTTTGTATTTCCCTGTGGATGTATTATTATTAAAGCTTGTTGCTCAGAAACTTGACATTTCGTTTGGAAACCCAGTAGGAGGCTGAAAAGCCTCTTGTATCCTTTGTTAAAATATCAATCTATTTTCTGTGCCTCTCATGTGAAGTACTATTGTTGGATAATGTTATTTTGGTTACACTTTTGCTTATATCAATCTCCTTATCCCTGAAATTTTTATTTTAGTCACCTTTTGTAATTAGAATAGTCAGTGGTGATGCATTTTCAGCGTGATACAATTAATTTAGTGCTTTTTATAATTTGAACAATTTCAAATTACATATATTCATCGTATACTGTTTTATCTTTTGTACTTGGGACTCTCGAAACAGCTTATCTTCCACAGAAGTTTGATCTACATAGTATATAATATAGGTGTATTTGGTTTAGTTCAGAAACTTAACTTGTTTTAACAACATTTGGACAGGCGACCTAGAGTTAACAATGAGAAGCAGTCAGAGCAAGCGAGTGAGAATCCTAAGAAGAAGAAAGCTGAATTAGATGAGGAAGAAGACAACTGGGAGTGAGACCTTCCTGAAGAAGACATTCCCTACTGCTCTAATTTCAGATGAAGCAAACTGCTATCTAGCTAAATGATACTATCTGCAAATCTGTCTATATTCTTGCTCATGTTTGGATTGGATATAGTAGACTCTCCTAGCTAGAAGAACAATTTCATGTATTGAACCAACTAGTGCGTTAACTGATCCTCAGCAGACAGACCATTGTCTGGATCTTCCACCTTGGGACAACCCACGAGAGAGGTAAGGGAGATGCAACAACCTTAGCCATGTCAGACCCAAGTTAGCTAACCCAGGCTCTACGCTCTTTATTTCAAGCTGGGGCTGCCAAGTCTTCTCAGAACCTTGGCTTATCAAAGCGCTAGGCTGACCTTTAAATTAACTTTTTATGAAGGTGCTAATAAAAATAAAAGATGTTTTTATAAATAACTGATATACCAGAGATTACAATTGCGAAAAAGAACAGGGATAAATTTTGGAAAATAGAAAGTTAAAAGAAAAGGGTTTAAGTTTTGGAAAAAAGAAAGTATGATACTTGCGTAGCATCGTAGCTTTTCGATCCAGAAGCTATCTCGCGTCATTGACATGTAAAGTTGTAAAACCCATCTTCTTTTGTTCCTTAGTTTTTGCAGGGTGACAATTTCTGGCACGACACGATTAAACGACCTGTAATGACATGCAATTTACACGATAATAACACGACACGATTACTAAGTGTCTAAACAACTCTTATAAGTTTAGACACGATTAATAATCGTGTTTACACACATCTAACCTGCTAAAACAAACGCACGTTTAAATACGATTAATTAATCGTGTCTAAACTTGTCTAATCGTGTATAATTTTCAGTAACCCAGTAAACGTGTTTTATCGTGTCGTTTCTTGTCTGCCGTGTTGTGTTGTCGTGTACTGTCGTGTTTAATCGTGTCGCGTCTTATCGTGTCGTGTGACACGTTTAATAAATGTGTCGTGTACGTATTTGACATTTAGAGACATATTTAAAACTTATCCGTTTAGACACGACACGTTTATTGACCGATGCGACACGATCGTCACCCGTGATTCTTGGTTCATGGCAGAGGTTACCTTTTGCTTTTGCTTTTCATGATATTTTTTGTATGTAAACATTCATATTTGAGTTTGTATTACTGATCTATCCATCATCATCATCACGAAGTGTTTTCTTTTAGTAATCTATGCATAGTATGATGCTGTAGTGTCATGAAATTATCCTTCCTGAATTTGTTTTGTGGAGTATCCTATATAAATTCACTTATTCGATATTATTTTCTTACAAAAGAGTTGTTAAACTAAATGGTTAAATACCAAAAGCTACCTGAACTTTGGATATTTTGTAACGAGCTACCCGAACTTTAAAAACTAAAAAAGTTATACCTCAATTTTGGTAAAGGTACAACGAGCTATCTCTTACGAATTTCTGTCAACATTTGATGGTAATTTGGACGGATGTAATTCGTTGCACATTCGTTAAAGTTGAGGTAGTCCGTATTAATTTTTTAAAGTTTAGGTATTTCGTTGCAAAACGTTCAAAATTCAAGTTCTCCTTTGTATTGAACCTAAACTAAATTGAGTCGAAACCGTATTAAATTTATTCAACCCTAAAAATCGTAACTAGCTTTATATTACTTCATCCAACCAATCAAATAATATGAAGTTGCCTGTGTCCATTTGACAGAGAAGAGACGAAGAATGCAAATCCTCCAAACTCCCAATCGCTGCTGCTTCACAGTTCCTAAACCCTATCCTCTCCAGACCTCAGCTACCACTTCACCGTGTCAATGAGATCTTCCTAGAGAACTTCGGCCCCAAGGAAAATGAAACTGAGGATGAAGCCCGCCGGAGGAACGGGATTCAACGCGGCTGGGATCCCTAGGAGGAGAACCTCACGCCGGGGGCCACCTGGAAGTCTCTTAATGAAGGCGAGGAGGTCCAGCTGTACTCTCCCGAGGCCATTGAGGCCTTCAGGATGCTAAACCCTAATTACCGCGCCAAGAAGATAGCGGAGATGGGGGCCACGGAGGATGAGTAGTACAGGAAGCAGTTCCAGATTAAAGGAGATATACCTGAAAAGTTGAGCACGTGGTGGGCTGATCCGGTGGTTATTGGGGCAGGTGTCTCCTCGATTGACCACCGTCTGAGTGGGAGAGCTCGACCACGAGGAGTTGAATTTCATACAAGAAGGGCACTGGATGATGGTGGAGAATTTGGGACACGGATGATATGGTGTTGGAGAGGTTTAAAGTCTTTGTTTCTGAAGCAGTACGAGGAGTGGGTTGAGGCTAATGAGAATAGGTTGGAAGACGAATCGTATAAGGTAACTCACTTTTTGATGTGTTGTGCTTTCCTTCCATTTCATTTACTGATACTGAGAGGGATTACATTTCTTATCTTCATGAACTACACTTGATTTGTGATCGAATGCTCATTGCTAATTGCAGCAGCTTCCCTAAAATCCTGCCCTGTTTGAAATGTGAATATGTCAGGCTTCACTAGAAAGGTGAAACTGTGGGAAACCATGTATTGGCCTTTTAAGTAAGCGTAGAAGTTCCAACTAACTACCTTGACATACATAGATACTAGAGTGTGATTAAGAATAAATTCTAGTAGAAGAGCTGAAGCTAGTTCTACTCTGCCGGGGATTGACCTACTTGTCAGAAGAAAATGTCTTTATGTAAAATATCATTTTGAAAATGAGCATCTTCTGAAATTAAGAAATATGAAAGCTGTACTGGTTCCTTTTTGGTGCTGTATCTCTTTGATAATTCAAGAGATTAAGACGACTCTTTTATGCCATTCATCATGACCAAGATTACTATCCTGGCTGAAGGAAAAAAGGAAAAAAAAAACTACAAATAGGGCATGGTACGGTCGGTGACTCTTTGAATGCTCAAGTGCAACTGTTATGCTTATGTCAATTACTTGGAGGGACATTAACACTTTCCGTTTTTGTTTTTATTTTGCAGTATAACCTTTTTTATTGTCCCGGACAAGTAAGTTCCCAAACTCCTCTCTGTTCGTAAAAATTGCATCTTCTCATGCATATGCTCTTAAACTTGGGCACTTACCCCCTCCCCCTCTCAGTATCTTTAAGATATTGATATTTGATAGGGTTTTGTAGTTCCATGTAGTGTTTTGGCATAGGCTTATTACAATTTTTTTTGTAGAGCTCCTTTTTTCTTTTTGAAAAGAAAATATTTCCTGGTTATGAAAAATCATAATTGTTAATATTTTAAATTTATAAAGATCCTCAAAAATTAATATTTGTTAAAGGAGCATATTGTGACATTGGTGATGGATATGATGGGTAAGAATCTTTCTCATTTAATAATTTAATTAATTTTTCTGACTCATAACTAATAAGGGCAAATCATGCTCACCTTGTGCTTCATCTGGAATGCTGATTAAGTTATTACTTATGAAGCATGGTTTAGGGTTCGCTTAATAGTTGGCCTGTTAGGTTGATATCTCTTCATTTCAGGGACAGGGATAACCAACTTGTAGAAAATAGAAACAGGTTTGTTTAATTGTTTCCCGCTAGGTCTTCTGAGTTCTTATGCATTTGCACATCCAATGTATTGTAGGTGGGTTCCCATTAAAGGGAGCAACTAGTTTTGGATTCATCATCATATCAAAATAGGAATGGATGTAATTGTTGAAATTCTGGTAAGCTACATTAATTATTTTATATAGCATGCTTTTTTGTCAAATGTTCGTGGAGACATAATTTAAAGATAGTTTTGGACTTTGTTTAAGATCTGTTTCCTATATGGGAAAAAAATGATGAGCAGAGCAATGGAGACACTACATTTAACTTGTTGTTATTTCCTAAGAGTAATTTCTGCCATTTTCTAACTACTGGAACTGGTGAGTCTAACTCAGGGTTGTATGAATTCCTTTATCAAAAATTTCTCCTACTAGATTTCTTAGTTCACCTAGTGATCCTAAGTAGGTGCAAAGGTGGGTTAATAGCCATTGCCATATAAAGGGTCTCTCCTAGCTCTTAATCTTTTATTAGGAAATTAATCAAGAGGCGAAAATTTTAGGCAATGTCCACAGCAGGTTTGTACTCAAACGGCGAAGTCCAACAAAACTCAGTTTCTCCTTAACCATTTTGAATCAACATATTGATGTTTCTATTCCGTTCAACTCCTTTAGAGTACTCATATTTAAAATCTGGTTTCTAACTTTAAACTGAAAAGTCAAGTGTTGACATGTCTTTATGTTTTATCAATTATTCTGTTAGTATTAGCGTTTGATTTTGTTTATTATTTATTTTTACCCTTCTGCACGCGTGTTCTGTTCTGAATGTGTCATTCCCATGATTCTTCATCCTTCCTGGTTGATATTTTTTATTTTATTGCTTCCAGGCAAAATGAGATCCTTACAGAATCAGATCTCCCATTGAAATGTGTTCTATTTATCCCAATAAGATCACATCTCATGTAAGGAATAAACATGGAGAGTGTTGATATTCTCGGTAACACCTACTCTGGCTCTAAATGATCAAAATCGTTTTATGGAGTTTTAACACAAATCTACCAATAATGAATTGCTAGTTGGCAACTCTTTCCTCATGATAGCTTTATTTCCTCTTCTGCTATAGTCATTCTGGATTTTATTTTATTTTCCCAAACTTCATTTCCTAACACTTCACGCGCTCATGTTGGACTTTGAAACCTTTTATTTTCTTGCATAATAACTTGCAGAAGTACTCTGGTCAATATGGAACACTTATTCATTCTTGCGTATCTTTGCAGCGTGATTGTGGAAGAACTCCAGTTCCTATTAAGGATCCAGGAGCAAAACCTGAAGAGGAGCCTTTGCTGTCCTTATTTTGCCAAAATGGAAACAAACCTCGACATTGCCTTATTAAATTTGAAACCCTACTGTGACCGAGCTAATGTTTCTGGATGATATAGTAGGGGGAACCAAAGAACTCGGAGAAGAGAAGCAAGAGCGATTGATGGATGGATGGATGCCCACAAGTCCAGACCATTGCGGGGGTGTTTGGCGTGGCATGTCTTATGAACACGCCACCAGACAAAAAGAATCAACGCCAACAGACCACACAAGCAAGAGGTTGAATGAATTTGATTACAGTAATATCCCTCGAACATAAACCTTAACAAAAAAAGGAGCCGTCTTGAATTGGATCAATGGAAACCCACCCCTGTGTTAACTAAAGGAGCCGTTTTGAATGATATAATAGTAAGTAATAATACGGTTACTAACCAAAGAATAATAAATTAATTTGGAAATGTTCACTTTTTTCTCTTTTATTTCCTTTTTCTACATTTTGTCGGCCCAGTCCATCTATCCTTTGGCAACAACTTCACATGTTTCTTTCATCCCCCTCCGCCCACTGCTTGCCTTGGTGGTGTGTGTGTGTGAACCTGAGGGATTGGGCTGCATCTGTCATTCAGTTCTCTCCTGTATTTTCTCCAATATGGACCAGCCTGCAGTTTCTATGTTTGTTCTTCACTAGGACGAAGTGATGATCGAATGGGAGACTGATTCATGCACCCCTCCTCAATCAACCTCAACATCATTGCTAGGAGTTATGGGTGGATGATCTCCATCGTCTTCATCATCATCATCATCTTTCCGGAACAAGCCCAATTGCTCCAAAGGATTACTGCTTCCTTGAAGCATGAACTCACCACCACCACCAACCATAAGATGATGATTCTCTGAAAGATCAGGACTCCTTGCATCTTCTTCCTCCATGAACTTTGGCATACTGATGCCTTCTCCTCCACCGTTTGCAGCTCGAAGCAGCTCCAAATCCTCTAGGAATTGGCTGTTCTCATTTATGTCAACTGTCTTTTCCATCTGCGCATACATATACACCAGCCACAGTCACTAACCAACCAACTTATCAAGAACCACCCGTGGACTACTTTGCAGTATTACTGTAAACAAAATCAAGCTTTGCCTTACTTTCTGCAATGCCTGGCGAGCAAGCTCTCTCTCCAGTTCCCTTTGCTTCTTGGCTTCAGCTGCTGCTTTTGCCTCTGCTTTCTTTCTGGACTCTTCAGCAGCCTTTGCCTCCGCTTGCAGTCTTGCTTTCTCTGTTACATCAACAATCACAGAAGACATCGTCATTATATATTGACGGTCACCACCACCATTATAAGTCAGAAAACATTGCCCACCTTGAAAAAATAAGAGATAAAAACCGAAACGGGACAAGAGATCTTCTAAAACAAACACGATAATACAGCTAAATGAAAGACACAAAACAAAACTCCAAACCTACCTTCTCTCAACCGCTTTTCCAATTCTTCCCTTTCCCGTCGCAATTTCTCAGGATCTCGCTTCTCATCCTAACCACATCATCGAGGGAAGAGTCAAATCACCAAAGAGGAGAGTGATTACACAGGTAGGGAATTAAAGCACCCAGAAATAAGCACACATCATCAACCAACCTTCTCAAGCGCCTTCTCGTGAGCTTTCAGTATTGTATCTGCAAACCGGTTCCTCAATAAAGCTGCACGGTGCGTCTTTTCAGGGGAGACTTGCCTCTCAGACGGAACGTTCTCCTCTATAATGCCACAGCATGATTTGTGAGATCATGCTCCCACCAAAACAAATCACACAAAAATCTTCATCATGTTTCATGCTTACCCTCGTGAGGATCACTTCTGTCACTAGAGACAGGCGCCTCCTCATGGGCCTGATGACCATCTTGCTCAGCCATGCCAACCACATCAATCGGACATGCTAAACAAGCAACAGCCAAATCAGTCAAAATCTAAAGAAAACAATATTTCATATGACACAGAAACAGCATATATACATACAGTTTCCATTGTCGGGATCACCACAATTTCTTTCTCGTTCAGTACAATCGCCCGGTAATACTACATCCTATAAACAAAACAAGAGAATTAAATTAATTAATACAATTCAAGCAGCAGGTCCGTCTTAAATTAGTGGTATTATCAATGTCGGCCCCGGTATCTGACCAGGGACACCAAGTTGATCTCATTTCACAAGACTAACCGGTTCAGAAGCCTTAACAGCCTCTGATTCGCTTGATGAACTTGCAGAATCTGAATCTGAAACAAAATTGCAGATAAAATGCATGATATTAATATTATATTAAAATATACAAAGTCTATTGAATGGTACGGTTGGAGACAATTAGAGAAACAAGTCCAAGTTGGAGAACTTATTTTGTAAATCTAGAAACCCATCAAGTTTCTCCATGCATTAGCAATACAGAAATCAAGATTAAAAACGCAATGATTCCCTTGCAACCAGTAAAGCTTATATAATTAAGATGTCCTTGAAATTCATAAGAAAGAAAAAAAAAAACATTAGGAACCCAACATATTAATATCGTACCTAAAAACAAATCTATCAAACGACGTGCCTCACTTTTTGAATAATAGAAAAGCTCAAACAAGTTGAACCTTAATTTAATATTTGAAAAATGTTAAAACTACCAGAATATTTAAACTAAATATATGTATGCAAACCTGTTTAGTGAATATAACTTGGTCAATCTATTAACGATAAGATAATTCTCTGATATACCATATTGGTGTGTCTTTGCCAGAAATAATTATGCAACATACAAAAATAATATCTGACCATATGATGATATCTCCTTAGAGTAAGAGAACATTGTACACATTCCTTCAATAAATCATGACGACCATTATCAAAACAAACAAAACAATTACACAAACAGAACAGCACAACATAGACTTAATGAAATCCCAGTCAGTCAATTCTTTCTTGATGTCATTTTCTGAACCAACAAGCTCGGCTACAGTTGCAGTCAAATTATGAACTCAACCATCAATCAAAATATCTGAAATCAAGAATAGAGTACAGCAAACATGATTCCACAAAAGAAAATGGTGAATGTGATAACTGGACCCTAAAAGATAGACGTCTCTTATACCACATTTTCTTGATATTGTTGTTTATCAGACTATATTGACATAGACAACAATAGTAGAAGATTCACCAAGTGTCAACAATTAAATAACAGAGAAAGGTGGGAAGGAAATCTGCAAGGCCAGCAAGAAGACTAACCACTAGAAGATGAACCTGAATCACTACTGCTGCTACTTGGACTGCTGCATCTACTATCCCTTCGTACTGCACCCTCTTCTATTTTGTCTGGAAGGAAGCTTGAAATAGGGGGATCATTTCCACCAACTATATCTACATCCTCGTCAGCAGCCTCAATACCTGTACAGAGCAGGAATTGGAAAAATGAGCCCTTCTACATAAACCAAGGCACTGTATAACCTCACATCTGTTCTTATCAGCAATATACCTTTAAATGAGGGCAGTAAGGAACTGCTGACTGCAGGCTTATTAGAAATCTGCAAGGAAGAATAAAGAGAAGTTACCAACTAATGACAGTTCTATAGGATTGATTTCAATATAAGAGACAAAAGACACACACCTCTGCACTATTTCCCCCTCCATCCTTGTTTTTTTGCTTCTTCAGCAAATAGTCATCAACAAGCTTCCGCAATTTTAACAACGTGCTATCAGCGAGTGCATCAATATCAATCTCAATTTCATCATCAGCCGTCTGCTCTGCACTTGTACTCTGCTCCTTTAGAAAATCAACGATGCTCTCAGGTAAATCTCCCCCTAGAGCCTCCAACTCAGCACTCAGCTTTTGCTTATCTGCATCTGTCATGATGAGTCGGACATCAGATTCTGGTTTACTACGCAAGTCATTGGGCATGACTTCCTTCTCTTTTGAGTTTGGCTCATTGCTTAGATGAGTAACTGAATTGAAAGGTGCTGCTTGAACGTTGGCAGACATCAAAAGTTTCTCTATTTCTTTCCACTTGGGTTCAAAAAATTTGCTCATCATTGCGGCCATGATATGCACATCATTGCCAGGTGGATTGTATGTCATAGCATTAGCAAATGTTAGACGCACGTCAGCTGAAAATTCCAGCGGGCTAGAGTAAACACCAGAAAATAATTTACTTTTCACTGTTCCCAGATCCATAGGATGCTTGATCACATTAAAGTAATCAGGAATGTTTAGCTTCACCACATCAACCGGCTCACCAAAGACCCAACTAAATTTGTGTTTAAGCAGTCTGTCTAACAATACACCACATTTGTCCCAAAGGGCAGCATTAGAAGTAATACCCGGTCTAGGTGGCCGAACAGCTTCAGAAAGCTCAAAAATGCCCTTCTTAGTAGGGCGAGAACCTTTCCTTGCTGGACCTGCTCTCTTCTTTCCATTATGAACTGCTTCATTCCTGGCAGGAATGCCATTTGGAAAGGGCCTCTTCTGCACATCACTACAACTACGGATGTCGCTAGGAGGAGATACAGCATTAATACTAACAAGTCTGCTCTGCAAATTCTGAACCTGCTCTAGCTCTTTTTGCAGTTTGGATCTTAGAGACCTCCTTTCCATATTTGACAGTTTTGCCAAAGAAAGAACCTGCAATGGCACTCCAAAACCATCTTTGTCGTCCATATTTAAGCTGATGCACTTCCTTTTACGGTCATAAGATTCGTCAGAACCAGTTATCGCAATGTCAACACGTGCAGAGTTCCCAAATCCCTCGGACTCTGCAATCGTCTCTACTGCATGTCTATAGTCCGGCACAAAACCTGTAGACGGCCTTTTTGAAGATAACTTCCGCGATTTTCCCATTGCTTGTGATGTTAAAAACTTCCTTGATTCTTTCTGTCCGGTAAAATCTATAGGGACAACCGGTGCCATAAGACCAAGACACATAAGCTGCACATATCAACTGCACTACAAGATTAAGGTTCTGTCTCGCCCAAACCCAAATGCAGAAGTATTTGATATACAGTTTTATTCCAATTTTCACTTTTAAATAATACTTATCGTGAATCAATCCGAAGCAGTGAAGTTCTTATCAGCTTGAGATAAGGGTTTGTCCTAAAAAATGACGTCCTTGATAAACCTCGGATCCGACCAGGTAGACATTTACTAATCAGTTCATCAAAAATCTCAAGCACTTCCTTCCGAAAGTTGCAGTTTAGGCAACACAACAGATGAGAGAACCCTAACCTTGGCCACAAAGAAACACAAAATTTCCTTCTTCACAATTGCACCTCTACGCCCGAAAAATCCACATAGAAAGCTTGAATGAATTGACTTCAATGGTAGATTCTAACTTGCAACTTCAGAATCTATAGTTCTTCGCCACGAACAACACAGATCTAATACACAGATTCCGCAGCGAGAGGGCAGTCCACAGTAGGAAAAAAAAAAACTAAAAGGGAGAGGACTCCAATGTCATTCAAAAACCTGGAAGTTGATCAGAGCCCTATACTCCGCGCCAAAAGAAACCCTAGAATTTGAAGACCTTGTGCTTCGCTATTCGCCTTCGTCGAAATGAGTTAGCAGGATAAGAGAGAGAGAGGAGAGAGGAGAGAGAGAGAGATGGTATTGTTACGATTTGGGCTAGGTTACTCCTGTATTTATAGAGCCCAGTAGCCACACCGACCGCCGCCAAACTTAATCTTGGCCGTTAATGGTTATTCGGCCAAATCGGACGACTGGCGTCCAGCACATACTTTTCACCGTCCGATTAGATCGAAAGGGTCATTCTTTACACTTGCACCATACTGGAGAAACGTGTTTTCATCTTTCGTTGGTAATTTAGAAAATAAATTAACGACTCCCTCGCGCGTGGGAGTTGAGTGTACTCGCGCCAAGTAAATTGAAACTGTAGAGAAAGGACAGATGGAAGAAAATACAAGGCGCGTGAACTAATAATCATGTGGGAGTGCTTGGGGATGAGATTGGAGTTCTGGAAAGTGGAAACTACGTAGAAGTCTAGGACAGAATCCACGTGGCGTCTTTGACTTTTTACCGTCGTGTGAAGCAGCTAGTAAGTAGTAACGTAAAATGTTCCGTACGTATCCCCGACTCTTAAAATAAACAAATGAAATATAATTAAAAGAAATATAATTAGATTTGAATTTAACGACTTTGAAATTAAAAAAAAATATATATTACCATTACAGAATTTTAAATTGTAATATTTGGACACTTACTACGATTGAAAATTTCAAAAATAATTTTAATTAATCACTTGTCCTATTTAATTATAATTATATTTATTTAAATTAGTGTGTATTGTAAGATAAAATCATTTTTAATTATACAGAAATATTTGTAATAAATTTCAGAATTTAAATTGGTCACTTTTATTTACCTATCTTATTTAAATAAAAATATATTTATTTAAATTAGTGTTTGTTGTACGATATTTTCATTTTTTATTATACCGTTTTATTTATGATACTTACCTTTCTCCCAAGACACTTGAAATTCCCATTTCCCAGGTAACGACACTAAAATAATTCGAGCAGTCCAGCCCATTTTAGTGAAGCCTAGCCAAATTCAGGCCCAGATCCGGTAGTGCGACTACACATCGAAAACAACAGTCTTCTTTTTAATATTAATTATATATTAACTAATATCGCCTAATCGGATCAGAAATTTAATTCAGAAGGAAAAATAATAGTATCAAATTTATTTATTTTTTAAAAATAATTTAAATACATAAAATTCGTTTTCGAGATTGTACGTCACTATACTAATTCATGATAATGATATGTATTCTACCGTATACTCTCGATTTTATTAGGTCTACTTATTTTTTAGGGTTAAATATCGAGTAGCTACCTGAACTTTAGACGTTTTGCAACGAGCTATCCGAACTTTGACAATTCAAAACTGACTACCTTAACTTTGAAGAAGCTGCAAATAGCTACCTCCGTCCAATTTCCGACTACAGTTGACTCCGTCCAATTTCCGACTACAGTTGACGGAAAATTGGACGGAGGTAGCTATTTGTATATTCTTCAAAGTTGAGTAGTTCGTTTTGAATTTTCAAAGTTCAGGTAGCTCGTTGCAAAACGTTCAAAATTCTGGTAACTAGTTGGTATTTAACTCTATTTTTTATGCAATAGAGTATAACGACACAAACACAAAAAAAAAAAAAAAAAAATACGCACAAAAAACGTGTTTGTATAAGCATATGAATAAACTATAACACAATACATTAAAAACTCATATTATATTTGAATTAATTATTTTTTAGAACTTAATACAACACAATAACTCGAAAATATCGAAGTATGGTGTATTCGTATTATACACGAGTCAGCACAATAAGATGAGTGAGTTCTTATACATGTCTCCACACAATAAAACGATTATACAAAGAACATGATTGAGATCCCAGAGTTGTACGAACTTCTCAATAACTATTAAAATCCATTTACAGATGTTGATATGATAGGAAATTAATAGATATGAAGCGAACACCACAATATATTCTCTGACCGAAATTCGTCTCGTGCGACTCAACGCATCGTCTCTGAACTTACAGAAGAGGAACATCTTCAGAAGGAAGGGAACCGACATTTTCTTCCGAAGGAAATTACAGTGTCGGCGCTTCCGAAGTCTTCTTTCTTCAGTCAGTTTCGTTGGAAGAAAAAACTCTCTATGGGATATATTTACAATACCGACGGAACATCTCTTTTCTCCGCCGTGACAGCAGATCGTCAGTTAGTTTCACATACAGGGGACGATACTTCAACGGCCAAGGCTGAGGGCGGCCTTGACGTCCAGCCTCCATGCAAAGCCGCCTCCCTCCATACTCCACACGTCACAGGGAAGCGTTACCGATCCGGTCATCTCTTTGCCACGCTTGTACTGCACTCTCGCCCTGCACGTGAACGATGCGTGCATCAACGTTGACGCCGTCTCCTTCACCACCAACCACACCGCAACCTCGGCATCCTCCCGACAACCACCTACCATCTCTCTGAACTTGTAGTTCGTCCATATCACCCTACCCCAGACGTCCGATATGAAACCCGGACAGGTGTCGGACTCCAGGGCCATCCTCTTCTGCTCGTCTGTAGGCCCCAGACCACCCTCGTCGACTATCCACGTGTCCGTCACGCTCTCCACCGTCACCCACGACTCCACCACCCTCTTGACAGACTGCTGCTGTTGCTGCACAAACCCCGTCTTGAAACTAAGCCATGTGGCCGGTACAGAGAAGCCTGCGCTGGTGGCGGGAATATTACCGGCGGATCGGCTGTCACTGCACTCAGTATTCTTATGGATGCTTCTCTCCTCCTTTGTTTCTGGCTCGGGTAACAAAGGGAGAGTAACAACCGCGGCCGAGGCTCCTGCACCTATACCGACCTCTTTCTCGGCGGATTTCTGCTGTCGCTTCCGGCCAGCGGAACGCTTGGTTTTGTTCGAGGAAGAGGTCGAGGATGTGGCGGGCCGACGCCTCCTTCCTCTACCAGTCCTCCTCACGTTTGTGTCCTTCCTCTCCGGTGAAGATCTACCAGAAGAGGACCCGCATGAGGCTGGTTTCGGCGCGATCGGACGGAACCCTAGCATTATCCGGTCAAACTTGGCAGCGTCGTACACGACGCCACCCGTAGCGTATCTAGCGATACAGCAACCACCACGACCGTCCATTTCTCGGAGACCGATAACTCTCTCTCTCTCTCCTTCACTTCCTTCCTGTACTCTGAAACAGAAATTTAGGTTACGGTTCAGTCAAGTGATAATAACAAAGCACAGGGGTATGTATATGTGGAGAGGTGGCAGAGGGGGAGCGGTATTTATAAAGGGACAGGATTTGACACGTATGGAACTTGACACGTGTGTAGTATAGGCTACAACAGCACAGAATGCGGATTGGTTGAGAGTTGCAACGTGGTGCTGCGGGTGAGGTGGTACCCGCACCCACGCCGAGGTACAACGAATGCTGCTAAGAGGCCGAAAGTGGGCCACCTCCTGCTCACCAATCAGATCGCGGGGAGTGTCCGGCCACTGGCGCCTAAAGAGAGCCGCGTAAGTGCTGTATCTCGTGCAACGTATAAATTGGACATAAGTGCATCGCATTTTCTTTTCTTTTTTTACTATTTTTCTTATACCATATTATTATATTATTATTAGGATTAATAACTTCAATGGTCGTAATGTAATCGGATGGCAACATATGTATTTTAATGTGGTCGAATGGTACGTTATGTTTGAAAGATATTGTCATTTAATACTTCTCTTATTCAACCATTAGATTTTTATATTAAATGGTCCACGTCAGCCCAACGTTGATATATGATATAATATTTAACTTAAATATATTAATAACTAGCGATGGGGCTCTTGGGTCCAATTGACTCGAACCCGGTGTTGGGTTGGACCCCGACCGGGTCTGAGTCAGTTCCAGCCAAGGGTTCGGCACTAGACTCGAATTTTTTTTGTCTTTTCGCTTTTTTCTTATTTTCAATTTTGTATTTACAAATAAATTTATAAACAAACATTTTTATATATTAATTTTTTGAATTTAGTTTAATTTTTTCAATTATTCCTATTTATTTTATTTTCCTTTTCCATTAGTCGTTAGCATTTTATTAATTTAATTTGACGACAACAGTAATTTGGACTAAAAAATAACATTCTAAAAACATAAAGTACCAAGAAACAATATAGGGGTATCATCCGATCATAATGCTCAAACATATAGTACCATTGAACCTATTAAACCTTATTAATATCCTAACATCACATTGCATATATATATATATACCTTATACCTATATATATATATAGTTCATTTTTTTTTCATCAACAAACTTATATTTCATAACATGAAAGAAGTCTCGTTACACAACTCAAAATCTAAATGAAGAAAACGACAAAGATCGGGTGGGGGTTGTTGGATCGTAAACTTCTGATTGTTGATCTGGCAGTGAATTGAATGCCACGTGACTGTTGAACAATGCTTTCGCCTTAGCTCCGGTGAACCAGCAAGTAAGGGATCGCAATAGAGGGGGTGTCTCTCGGTCCCTCTCCGATTCTTAAATGAGTATATGTGTGTGTATATAGCTCAAAACATAATAAATGTATGTAAAGCAAATGTATTTATAGAGTAGGAGAGACCAAACCGTATAAGGTAACCGTATATCTTAGTGGATATTGTGCTGTTGAATATTTGGATGTTAGATATTGCAGTTACAGCAAGATATTGCAGTTACCATATCTAATCCTTAGTGAATATGCGCCCGAGATATGCGGGATATCGTGGCCACTTCCTTATTAACGGTTGATGGGACCAGAGGAGTTAGGCTAGGCTCTCTTCGGGGCGAGCACTCCCATGGCGAGCAGTAGGAGGTCGCTACTTGGTGAAGAATGGCGACCAGCTATGGAGTCTTTGGTGTCCACATCAGTCTGGGCTCGATCTTGGGTCACTCTATGGTGGGCCAGATTGACTTTGACTTGGGCCGGTCCAGTTCGAATATCTTTGGTTTACCCTCACCAAGGTTATTGGGGCTTAGAGGTACTTCCCTTATTGGGTTGTCACAATCAATACCCTACAGGGGTCTAACGACCCAATCCAAAGGACACACACTCCGTTGGGCTAAGTTGGCCACACAATCCGCACACGAATTAGCGGTTCTTGAAATTGATACCCATTGCACCATAGGTACCTAATCTGCCAAGGCACATGCATGCGATAAAATAGCGTCGATCCTCCAAGAGAAATTCTCGCCCATGAGGTGGTTTGTGACTGTCTGGGAGTCGAATTCCACTCGTATGTTATGCCACCCCTTCTCCACCGACAATGATAGCCCTTCGACTATTGTCACTGCCTCCAACTCGTCCACTGATCCTCCTATGAGTTGGTTATGTCGACCACCACGTATTTAACCCGAATAATCCCTTGCTATAATGTTATCACCTCCTACATATTAGAATTGAATAACATTATTAGAATTGATATTAATTTACTTCATCTTACATCAATTTTGGATAATGTAGCATATAGATAAACGCCTTTTATTTTCTTCATTTATTTCAAGTAATGTTAGTTTTAATAATAATATACTAAAAATACTTATTTATTCATTTACATTTTATACACTTATGGTAAAGATTCGTGTATGTATATTCAATATATAATAACATATTAAATTGTCATTTATGTGTATTTCATTTATCACCATCCCCAAACTTCTATTCTATTTCATTATCTGATGCTTCAAATAATTAATGTCATGTAGTACCACTGAATAATAAAAAACTTTTCTACAATTTAAAATTTCCTGATACAACTTAATAATATTGTGTTATGTAAGAAAATTAATGATTTTGAATTATCATAATTGCAGTAAATAATAAAATTAATTATTATTTTCATATGCATAATATTTGAAGGCTTATATTATTAATATAGAAATAGGAAGAAAAAAAATCTTCAGACTTCTAATGTACAAAAATAATTGTTATAAAAATAAGCACAGAAAAAAGTTTTTTAATGTGGAATGAATTCCTGTACCTTGTCAAAAGATATTTATTGAACAACTCAATTACAAAATTAAAACTAATAAAATATCTTTTATATTTGTTAACGTATATATTATATAATAATATATCCATCATATATTGGTGTCATTGTATTGTGTGTCGTTGAATATATCTATCTAGAAGGAGAAGAAGAAACGCCAAAACCGAGTAATCTTCTTATGGGTTTATAAACTCTTATGGGTTTACAAGGGACACATTATTTTAGTAAACTATTAATTATTTAACTAAAATAAAATCAAGAAGATTTATATAAACCATTTATATAAGGCGTCGTCCCTATGAATATATGAATATATGAGAGACGTCAACCTATAAAAGGTGTCGCATACATGTGTCAGGATAAGATCGCATTAAATGGGCATCAGACATATCTGATATTTGAGGATAATAATTCATGTCTCATCTGAAAGTCAGTTTGACCTCAGTTAAAAAAATGTAATACTATTTATCAGATTAATCAAAGCCTATAAATACCCGTATTCATTATCATTTATTACGTTCTGAATTTTATCAAATCCACATAAAAGCTATTCAAAGTCTCAAGCTGACTTAAGATTCCGAGTGGAATAAGCGGGTTAACTAGAAGTTGTCAATTTGTACAAACCATTTATATAAGGCGTCGCCCCTATGAATATGCGAGAGACGTCAACCTATAAAAGGCGTCGCCTCCACGTGTCAGGATAAGATCGCATTAAATGGGCATCAGACATCTATGATATTTGAGGATAATGATTCATGTCTCATCTGAAAGTCAGTTTGACCTAAGTTAAAAAGTTAACCATGGTAAAAAAAATGTAATACTATTTATCAGATTAATCAATGCCTATAAATACCAGCATTCATTATTATTTATTACGTTCTGAATTTTATCAAATCCACATAAAAGCTATTCAAAGTCTCAAACTGACTTAAAATTCTGAGTGGAATAAGCGGGTCAAGTAGAAGTTGTCAATTTGTACAAGTCCAACCCGAGAGGAGGGACGTAACGAAGAAAGATATTCAGAAACCACCCCTCTGCAATGTCTTTGCTAAGGATTATTGGCTCTCTCTAGGATGCAGGTTCCAGAAACAAGACACGTGGTCAAATGGTGTTCGGATAGAGATGGAAGAGCCGTTTCATGCTTCCATAATTAGCAAAATAAGATCTAGCCACGTGGACGGTCTGAGAGCGACATGTTGAATTTTCTGACGTCATCTCAACCTTTGTTGGGATGAAGCCAGATTTTTCTCTCTCTTGTCTCCGTGATTGGAGATTTGAAAAGGACAGTTTTCCTTCATAATTTTCTTTTGTTACCGTTTTACCCCTAATCTTTGGATTATTGCCCATTCCGCCCACAAGATTTGTTCGAATGAGACGAGGAAGAAGTTGGCATTGGCCAATGGTGGCGTAATAGTTATTAAGGTGGTGATTAGGGTGCGTAAAGTGGCCGTGGCAGTAATTTTGAGATCATCACCAGATCTTCCAAATCTAAGTGTTGTTTTGTTGGTAGAAAGGTTGGAACGTACATAAAATAGAAATACGCTATGAGCTACAAGTCTGATTTTGACTATGTTAATTACGTAATAACTAATTATAGATATTATTCTTAAGGGGATATGATAGATATGTTGGATCACAAAAATCATATTCATATTCCTAGCATTCGCTTCTTTAACCTGCACAAAGGAAAGTCTGGAGTGTTCCCGTTGTTTTCCCTCTGATGATAAAATTAATCGGAGGTTCGTTGGATGTGAGTACTCAGATTGTATAAGTGTTGGGATATTAGAAAACATTAGCATTAATTGAGGATGATAATGAGTTATTTATAACATTTCATACATGTATCATAGTTGTCTGAGCTGTCTCTGAGGCGAGACAACTGTGATTACTTTAAGAATATTAGTTTGTAATGACTATTCCACTGTAGACTATCATTTTAGTTTATTTTATCCTAGACGTGCTAAAAACAACCAGCCTAATTTGTAAGTGTGCAGGCAAACCAACTGAGTTAGTTAGTGGATACGGTGACACACACTAATTCTCATAATTTTATGTATTTGGTGCATCATCATAGGGTGACGCCTTACATATTACTGCGCATCCTTAGTAAAGGGTGACACTCAAATATAATTGCGTTTAATAAATTCAGTTCATAGTGTTATTGGGTCAAATGTAAAAATATCCAAACTTAATGTTCATAACCCATCAGATACATAAAATGTTATTCACGTTTGATCGTTGTCTTTGCAAGGAGCTCTGTTACACTATTTGAGTGTTATCACTACGGGAGAGGGTGCAAATAGCGGCTAAACATCACTGCTCAATATTTATTGAGCCGTGATAAATGAAATTAAATTCAATATCACGGCTCAGATAACATTGAGCAGTTATTAAGTTATTTTTACGGCTAAATACACAGAGCCGCTACCTTTATCACGACTCAAATTGGAGTTGAGCCGTGATAAAAAAAGTATTGTCACGTCTCAAAATATATATATATATTTATCATGACTCAACCTATTCAGCCGTCCCTTATTAAATTATTAATTATTTTTAAGAAAAACATTTTTAACTGCTCATTTTACTTTGAGCCGTGTAAATTCAAAATTTCAAAAAAATAATCTTCTCACTTCTTTGAACCATTCTCCCGCTTATTTAATAAAAAAAATTAGCTTTATTTTTCTTATTTGTCTTCTTCCCATTTGTCTTCTTCACTTTAATAAAAAATTCAGCTTTCTTTTACGCAAGCTCAAGCAGACTCTCCGCCTCCTGTATATCCAAGCAGACTCCCCACCTCCTGCCATGCAAGCTCAAGCAGACTCCCCGCCTTCTGGTTTTCTTCTGGTCCTTCTGTATATCTTCATATCTTCACTCGCCCACCTCGACTCCCCTCGCCCGCCTTGACTTCATCTGCATATCTTCACTCACCCGCCTCCACTCCCCTCGCCTCGTAAGCCTGCCTCGACTAAACCCAGTCGGGATGGGAACCTCGAAGAAGACAACACCAACTTCAACGCCGAAGGCTCTCCTCTAGCCCTACCAGCGTGCTCTCCTCTCCAGTGGGCATGAACTCCTCTCCTGCGGAACCAGAAGTAGTCGAGGTAGTCCGAGATGTGACCCAGCAGCGGCCAGCCGTAGCTGTCGGGATGCTGCGCAGCGGGAGTGATACAGAGATGGATGGTGACGCTGGTACGGAAGAGAGCGGTTGGGAGTGTGAGGAGGAGAATGGGAATGGTTGAGAAATGTTCATCGTTACCTTCATCATCATCGGAGATGTCGAATACGACCGAATTATTATTATTTTTTATTAATATTTTCACGGCTCAAATCCAAATGAGCGCAGAATAATAAGGTTTTAAAAAAAACGAAAAATAATTATCGCGGCTCAACGCAAAATCGCCGCGATAATTAATTCCGCATCTCGTTTTAACTTGGGCCGGCAATTATCACGGCTCAACTAGAATTGAGCCGTGATAATGCTGTCGACGCTTAATGTTACAACTCAAATTCATTTGAGCCGTGACATTTTTACGGCTGAATATTCCAGCCGTTAGAACATGCATTTTCAGTCGGTAATGACCATCTCTCCCGTAGTGTATTTAATTTTGAAAAACTCTCACCACACTCTGACGTCACTCCTTCTTGATGATGATTGACCCGCACAAAGGAAAATATCGGGTTGTTTCGTTTGTTTCCCTTCTGAAACTTAATTGAGTTTGGATTTTCGGGAGCAAAGTGTATGGTAAAAGTTCGGAGTTATAATAAATTACAATGAATGCTAATATAATATTTATACGACGTGAGAACAATTTTGCCCCTTTTTTCGGTGATTGACTTGTTGACTGTGGTTACTAATAAATCTGTTCGGAAAGATAACAAAAAAAATAGTAAATTAAGTTTCAATATTAGCATATGATATTTTTTTTTAATAATATAAAAGGTGTCTAGAAATTTAAAAAATATATTGAGGGGGATTAATTAGGAGGATATGTGATAATCTGTGGCCATGAATGAAGCCTGTAAGATCTTTAGCTCAGACATGTTACAGTCAAATTGTATAATTCATTAAGTTAGTTATTTATGTTTGACAATATAGTATTTATTCGTTTAAATTTGTGATATTTAATCATTTATATTTAGTAATAATATTTATAATTTAAATTATTAACTTTCGCTACGTTTTATAGTTGGTTTCTCAATAATCATATGCTATTAAAAATTAAAACGTAGCGAAAGTTAATAATTTAAATTAAAAAATATTATTATTAAATATAAATAATTAAATATCACAAATTTAAACGAATAAATACTATATTGTCAAATATAAATAACTAACTAGTTAATGAATTATACAATTTTACTGTAATATGTCTGAGCTAAAGAACTTACCGGCTTCATGGCCACAGATTATCACATATCCTCCTAATTATTCCCCCTCAATATATTTTTTAAATTTATAGACACCTTTTATATTATTTAGTTTAAACAAACATTACATTCACACTTCAGTATTTACTACTTAAAAATATTTATTTATTTTATGTAGAGGAGTATATATTTTACAATGTATCGTATCAGTTAATATAAGTATATAAATATATTTACGTCTTTTGTTCAAAAATTAATTAATACGTACTAATTAATAAGGAAAGTTGTGCATTAACTTTTTTTTTTTGGCCACTAGTTGTGCATTAACTAATTACCGACAACTTCCTCTCTGCATCAGTTAATATTCAACTAATATACTTAGTACTAGATATTGAGAGAGTATATAATTATCAACCAATGATAATTAGTTTGTTTAGAAAATTGTTAATAATGTGCTTTAGCCTGGAATTTTTATATAATTAATATGTTTGGAAGCATATACCTTTTATTTTCGTATTCATTTGTTGCTTTATATATATTTAAATAAGAAATACATAAACATGTTCATATCTACTTTCAATATATGAAAATCTTCTGTTCGCAAAATAGAGTATTGTAGAACAAATAATAATTTTTTTATTAGAATATTTAAAATATCAAAGGAAATAGTTGTATCTATAAATATTAAAATAATAAAATTTCATAAAAGCATTTTTTTCGTGGAAATTTTAATTTTTTTTTGTCTGTGACACGTGGTAAAGAACTATAGGGTTGCACCTAATATTTTAAAATTGAATTTAAATTATTTTGCTATCATTTTTTTTAACTTAATCCAATAAATTATTTTGCTATCATTTAAGAATTAAGAGTATATATATCACGTTCTAAATAAAGCTAAATGGAGAATGCTTTAGTATTTTTCTTTTATCAAGAGACAATATATATATATATATATAAGGAAAGTGTCGAAAACATTTTCCAGAAAAAGGTAATCTTATATTCGCCCAATATATATATATATAATATGATTTATTCTTAATTATTGTATATTGTCAGTACTAAGTACTAAAGTAGTTAGGTCTCGTTGTCTCTTAATCAAAAAAATTGGACGGAAAACAATAAAGGTATAATTTGACTAAATAATAAGTGGACCTTTTGGTTCGTGAATGAATAGAGTCTCTATTATTCCTTATTAAATAAACAAATATATATATTGTCTAAATGATACTAATTTATTAATGTTATTATCTGTGGGGCATTAGATACCATGTCGGCAAAAATAACTTATTCTGAAAAATAGTCACATAGTTATTCAATTTGAAATTCTGCATTATAATATTTGATTAATTCGTATTTTACAAAACGACATTTGTTTCAAAATTTTGTATACTCAATATATATAAATTAGAAATATACCATATTATAGGCATTTCAAAAACTTTTCATATTAAAAAATAAATAATAAAAAACAGAATATATACTATTTTCATATCTGAATTTTCCTCTCTCTCTATATATATTCAATATTCGGGCATTTTAATTGCAAAAAAAATAATGAAGAGACTACGACCGGTGTTACCTAATTGGTAAAGAATAACAGGCCATTTCCGGACCACCTTATTGGGACACCTTACCTAGTTGCATTCAATTATTGGTATATGTCGACAAAAGTAGAAAATTATGGTAAAAAGAATGACAAGGAGTTTTTTTTAAGATATGGAATCCAATACTCACCTGTTCTTAGAAGGAAAAAAATACTGTGAATATTGTCGGAGTGCCAAAATAATATGCATGTGTGTTATATACATGGACGAAGCAACGAAGCAATGAACTTAGGTAACTGAGAGTAATAGTTAGTCTAAGGATAAATAGTGAAAGTAAAAAAAATAATTGAATGGGGACAAATGTAAGAATTTCAAAGGTAAAAATGAAAATAAATATGTTTTTTTAGACTAAATTTACACAAAGTCAAAAGTTAAGAGGTGACCCCTCATCTCTCTATAACTCCGTGCATGGTTATATTTAAATATATAGATTTTTTTTTTGGCCAAACTATAAATATATAAATGAGTCAGCCTACCACGAAAATCATGCATGTCGAGGATACGAAACCCATCTAGCTATAATATATATTTATATTAGGGTTGATCATGGGCGGGCCGTTCCGGTCTTGAAGGCAAGACCGATACCGAAATTTCGGTCTTGCCTTCTGGAGGACCGAGACCTACCTCGGCCAAAAAAGCCCACCCGAATCGGTCTTTCTTGACTCGGACCGGTCTCGGTCCTGAACCGAATCTTACACACACAAAAAAACTTAATTTGTCTAATCCAAACATCATTGGAATCAAAGTAACAAAATTACAAAGTAACAAATCAACCAAGTAACAAACACACAAAATTCTAAACAAAGTTCATTTTCTTCCATAGTTCCAAACATACATCATTAATTTTTAGGGGTTGTATAAGAATTTCGGTCCTGTCCTAAACGGGCTTTCAGGAAAAAAAACTGAGACCGAGTCCGACCTTGAATAAAAAAACGTTCACCCGGTCTCAGTCCTAGTCGGACCGATCTCAGACCGGTATTGTCAGAAATTCGGTCTTACAGTTTTTTTTTTATTACCTCTAATTTATATATATAGGTGACTCTTAAGCGAGTTTAAAAGCTATATATTAAAGTTTGCTTTCCTAGAATTAGTATATATACTCAATTAATATATGAGTATAGTATATTATAGTGCATCACACTTAAGATTCCTTCTTCAGTTGCTTTCATGAGAATCTAGTACATGGAAAGAAAGAATCCAACATGGTGCAGCAGATCAGATAGCTAGGGATAGTGCAATGTCATCATCCCGCAATATATATATATATATATATACATACGGGTTAATATTATTAGTTGTAAATTGATGGATACCGGTTCCTATGACCCACTCATATCGAGTGACCATACCGTCTCAGAGGCATCCCGAGCCAATGTAGGGTGACACTCTCTGAGAGTAAAGTCGGTTAAGGAATTCAATATATTGCGACGCTATGTGTGAAACCACAGAGCGATGCCCAAGTACCATGCTATTGGTGATGCCTATCGCCAAACGACAGATCACGAGACAGAAAGGTACAAGGGTACATGGTACATCATAGTGTTAATGAATACCCTTGTAGATAATATGACACCTAATATAATTATTTTTCAAGGTCTAACAAGGAATATGTTTGCCAAAAGAGGTCTGTCATAAAGCAACTATGACACTACAGTTCATTAACGCTAGTTGCCTCACCGAGGTAAACCGACTTAATCAGGGTAAACATCTGGTATAACCTAGATAAGAATTTATAAATAATCCTTACCTACCTACCCTCTTTCAAATTCATCCAATGCTGAATATTTATTAGTCTTTATTTTTAAAAAACGAACATCCACACATTTGATCATCAGAACAGAAGCAACGGAAAAATCTCAGAATTTTCTTATGTGCAGGTCACTGAAGCATCAAGCGTACTCACAAAGCGTAAAGAGTGATTGATCAGATTCGTGGTCATTCCAACGAATAAACTCTTATGATACCAGCACTTATGTCTTATCAAGCGTGTTCCGGAAAACCCAATCACTCAATCGTATAGATATGTAAAATACAAGATTTCCAATCCTAAAAGAAAAGGGAAGGAAAAGGATACTCAATTGAACGAGACTAAACAAAATTCCATACTTGATCTCACAGATACATATAGAATTATGTAGAAAGTCGTATGTACGGCTTGGAGAGAGATCTTTCTTTCAAATCTTTCGACACGAATCTATGTGTCTATAGAGATTATATGTTCATGGATTAACGAAAAATGGGAAAAAAAATGTATTTGCCTCTATTCCCTTTTGCGAATGTTATCACCCTTTCCTTGTGAAGCATCCACCAATTCGAAACTTAATTTGAAAGTCATATTTCGGTATGACATTTTTGGGATGCCCTTTCGGACATCACAACATGAGAACCGTCTGCACACCGCGTCCCATACATATATATATTTAATGTTTGAAATAACTTAACATATTGATTCAATCTTGAAAACAACCTTATCTAAAGTTTAATGTGTGGGAAAGCAACCAAGATTTTAAAGAATTTAGTACGTCGATGTCGACCAAACCGCCTCTGCCAATAGATGAAGGACAGATACCCACCATTATTACGTACTCTTCCTTTATTTGTAATTATTATTATCATATGTATTATCATGATAAAGTTTTTTTTATAGATACATTTAGAATATATAAATATATAGCTGAAAACGTTGTTATATTATTGGTCCATGAAGAGTCTTCCTTCTTTTGCATTGGCTATTTAATTTTTTTTTTTGGCCAATACATTGGCTATTTAATTGGCTTATAGTTATGGGTAATTATTTACTTTTTGAGAAATAATATTTATATTTATAATTATAATTATTTGTAGACTTGTTTTGTTATTTGTTAACATGTTTCCAGCAATTCATTCTTAAGAATATAATACTATTACTAAATCGTCGAGCCGAGATCTTCATAAACTTAACAATATTCAACTTAGGAGTAGGCTTATCCAAATGAACCGGTTCAGACGAACTGGTCTGGAATTAGTTTGGTTCGAACTGGTTCGTCCGAACTAGTTCCAAAGTCAGACCAGTGTTTTTAGCCTTAAAATAGAACAGAACAAAATAGTACCAAATATCTAGTTCGAATCGGTTCGACTCGACTCGTTTTTTGATACTGGTTTATACTTAAATTTAAATCAAACTACTTTAAACCTATATAATTTTAGAACCGGTTTGAAGCAAAATCAACTAAACCGGTCTGAAATTAAACCAAACCTAGAGATGACTTCAATAAACAAAACCTAGAAATATAATGGACTCTCGTATGTTGATGTTGGACAGAATTTTAGACGGTTGTGGAACAGATTTTCAATCGGTTCAATGTGTTTTTCAGTCGGTTCAGTGTGTTTTTCAGTCGGTTCAGTGTTTTTTCAGTTGGTTCAGTGTTTTTTCAGTCGGTTCAGTGTTTTTTCAGTCGGTTCAGTGTTTTTCAGTTGGTTCATTCTTTTTTTAGACGGTTCAGTGTGTTGGACAAGATTTTCATCCGGTTTAAGTTCGGTTTGAACCATATTATTTCCGAACCAAAATTTTTATTAAAAAAACATACCAGAACAGTTTGAGCCGGTTCTGAATCGGTTCGAACCAGACCAGTTGTTTTTCCTTAAACCAGAACAGTTTTTTTAGAAACACGAAAATTTAATGTTTTTTTCTCAAACCAGACCAATTCAGTTCAGAACCGGTTTGATCCCGAACCGGTTCATGAACAAACCTACTTAGGAGAACTATTTGCTCTAACTGATGTCTCTTTGCGCAACTAATAATATAAGATAACGTAGAACAAGTATTCAACAAGTCTCACTCCGTTACGTAATGTTCGAGTTTTCGTGTTACACGTTTGGTTGACATATACCCTTGAACAACTAATGCATGCACTGATTCCGTCAACGTAGCTACACTGACCGTCTGCGATTGAAAGGTTGACTCGTTATACTCAAGTCGTCATCCTTTACTCACTTTCTTTCCGTAGGGGATTCAAACTCGTCACCTTAGAATCAAAACACGTGGGAGTTAGCGCTCTCAACCACTAGAACACCCATGTTAGTAGTGACATCTAGAATTCTAAAAGAGGAGACATTTTCTATTGAAATAGGATGAACACAAGTAAAAAAACATGGGTTATTCGTTGCTTATTAAAGATATGATTAAATAAATACCAAATAACTACCTGAACTTTAGACGTTTTGCAACAAGCTACCCGAACTTTGAAAATTCAAAACGGGTTACCGCAACTTTGAAGAATGTGAAATAGCTACCTTCGTCCAATTTCTGACGAATTTCCAACGACTTTCCGACGACAGTTGACAAGCCCGTTTTGAATTTTCAAAGTTCTTGTAGCTCATTGCAAAACGTCCTAAGTTCAGGTAGCTACTTGGTATTTAACCCTTAAAGATATCCCAAAAATATGTGGATTAAAGTGTAATTTTCAAATTCAGTTATACATAACTATTAAAATAAATGAATTTAATTTATTGTATAAAAAAAATATACCATCCTATTCCTAAGACCGTTTTCAACAAACGAAAAAAAACACATTATTTTGTATTATTCTTTTTACCCCCTAACTTTTCATAATGTTAAGTTTGACTCTAAAACTATTTTTTTTCACAAATCCTTGCATTTCTAGACCCGATTCTGCCCCTCCAAATCTTTGCCCAACGTATCTCAGACTCCAAATCTGCGCAATTTGAGTCTATCTACTCTACTCTATGCTTTCTGGGTTGTCTGCAAGCCCGATCTTCAACGTCAAACCGGTTTTTCAAATATGTCTGGGCTTCTGCCACGTGTTTTGCGTGGGTACCAATGGAGACAGCTAGCTATAAAGCATCTGCAAATGGGTAAAAAAGACAAAAAGATGATCAAATTCAATCTAGAAGGGTTTTAGGGTTGCGTGAAGTTTTCTAAAATGCTGTGACTTTAGGGCACGACATAGATACATTTGGTAGGCAAATATGGAATCTGTCTGTCCAGATATTATTATTATAGTAATAATACTAGATTGAGTAAGGAATACGGAGGTTTGGATTTGGAGACACATTTCAACGTACGTAGGTCTCTTTGTCTTTTACCTCTTCGAATAGTAGGGAGGATTTAATATTGGATTAAATAGTCATTTTCTGTCGTTCTTGGTGGGTTGTATGGATAAATTGTTATTATAAAAAGGAACAAATATCTAATTCGGGAGTTTTATATAAAAATTAGGTATTGTAATTTTTGTTTTAAATAGTGAAATCACTATTGTTTTGTATTAGAGTTTTTTACGTATTATATTATACTGTCAGTCTAAAAGTAAAATATTAACGCATAATTAGCGTCATTTAATTCGTAATAAAATTATCTACGCACTGTAATTTTTTTTGAGTAAGTATATAATTAAATTTATAACCTAATGCATTTAATTATTTCGACCAAATTATAAAACAAACGATGTTATGTTAAAAAATCACTGTATTTCTAATCAAAAAATTAGTCTAAGTAGATATTTGAATTACGACATAAATGACGTTAACCGTTGTGAGTTTGGACTTACATGTTGTGAGTTATAATTTTTTAAATCAAATTTTCATATCTCAACTTACGGCAGAGCGTACAGTTAATATGTAAATTCAAATTTAATATTTTTTGTATCATTTGAATATCTACTTACCAATTTTTTTTTTATAAATACATAATTTTGTTTTTAATTAAACATCGAAAAATCAAAATATTAAATAAAAAAAATATAAGAATTTAGAAATTGGAATAGGCACTACCTTGAGTAGCGCCCAAATGGTCTACCCTGAGTACCGCTTATTGAAAAAACGTGATATACACAATAGCGCGTATACCCAGAATTCGAATTATTTTTTATATATATACTGACTTTTTAAAAAAAAAATTACAATACCTACTTTTTAAAAAAAACTTCTAATTTTGCTATCACATACACTGTTGTCAATTAAGTTTTTGATTGTATTTTTTCACTCTTAATGTTAAATTAACATATTATAATTGATCTATGTCAATCATAAATTTCTCATTTCTAGAAGACATGTGTCATGTAAATCACTTTAAAATCTTTAAAAGTCTCTTATTCATTGTTACACTATGGGAGCGTTATCAATTAACGGCTCATCCTCGCGGCTCAATAATGTTTGAGCCGTGGAAAAAAAAATTAGCTAAATATTTGCGGCTCCATATACTGTGAGTCGTGGAAATTATTTATTTTTAAATCAAAATTAATTTCCACGGCTCAACCTATTCAACCGTCATGTATTAAATTATTAAATTAGATATTTTAACGTCTCATTACACTTTGAGACGTGAAAATTGATTTTTTTAAATCAAAATCAATTTTCACGGCTCAACTTTTTCAATCATCCCTTATTAAATTATTAAATTATTTTTCACAATAATATTTTTAACGGCTCGTTTTACTTTGAGCCGTGACAACAATTCAATTTTTCAAAAAAATAATTCCCGCTCCCTTGTCCCTTCCCGCTCTTCAACAATTCTCGTAGCTTTATTAAACAAATTCTAGAGCATGCTTTCTCTTCATTAAACCTTTAAACAATTCCTAAACCATTAAACAATTCTAGTAGACAAACATCCATCGTCTTCTTCATGCTATGTGTCTTCCACTTGCTTTGTCTTCTTCCACTTGAGTTTTCAATTTCAAACCTCGACTGGAGCACACCTCCATTGATGGAGCGACCAGACCTGCAGAACGGAATAACACACTTGAGCATGCTCGTTCTTATGTCGTTGTCTCTCCATATTTCGCTGTCCCACCTGAGCATGTTCGTCCTATGAAGAACATACCTCCATCTCTGCCCGACCGGACCTGCCCTGTTCTACCGTAGTCGAAGCAAGCAAGGACGATAAGGTACAGATAATATACACACACCTCCTTGCTTCCTTTTTCTTGCCATCTTCACTGCCGCATTCCCTAACCGGTCAGGTAGGATGGCGGTGACGAGCTCGTCAAACTCGATGGATCCATTTCCGTTGTCGTCCATGTTGGAGAGAAGCGCGTGGAGCTGGTCACCAGATGTCTTGTGTCCGATCGAGCGGAGGAGCGCCGCAAGTTCCAGATGTGTGAGGCTGCCGTCGGAGTCCATGTCGAATCGGTTAAAGATGTCCTTGAGCTGCTTCAGGCTTTCAGCTGCTCTAAACCGGACCTGCCATGTTCTTGGTTGAACTCGGTGGAGGCGGAGGGGATGGGGCGGTGGAGATGTGTAGTATCGTCCCATGGATCGGAGTGGGTGGGAGTGAATAAAGAATCATTATTTTTTTTAATAAAAATATTTTTAACGGCTCTATTATATCAAGCCGCAAAATATATATATATTTTTTTTAAAACAATTAATTATGACGGATCAACTCAAAAGTGCCGTCATAATTATTTTGGCGGCACTATTGAGTTTGGGCTGAGAATGATCACGACTCATTTTAATTTGAGCCGGGATAAATTAACGGCCGAATTTTTCAGCTGTTAAAAATACATTTTTTAGCCGGTATTTGCCTTTCTTCCCGTAGTGTTAAGATAAGTTACAAAACCTGTATCATTTCTATTTATTTTACATTAGTAAATATGATTTTTCATTAAATATACTGTATGAAGTGAAATTTATATAATAATAACATAAATAATATTATGTTTTATGAATATTTAGTATGTACATATTAAAATATACTTTTACAAATTAAAATATAGATTAACTAATGATCATTTCATATATCACGCATACTACTATTATTAAAATAAGACATAAGTCATATATAAACATCACCTACTTCATTGTAATAATATCATACATAATTTTTAATAATGTCCAAAAATTAAATATTATATATTTATAAAATAAATATAATTTACAGTTAACAATTAGATAAATATATAATTAATATGTATACTCAAATATTATAGATTATTACTATGGCTGAAAAATCATAAAAAAAAAGAAGAAAAAATAGGTCCTCCTGGCAATACAAAATAAGAACCGGACCTAAAACTTATTAAACACAACAGAAAGACCCTAAAACTTCAAACACTATGCCAGCTTGATCTCAACCATGTAGATTAGGTTACGTTACATAAATCACGTCCGACCGTATATATATATTTAGTGAGTTAGTCAAAGATTTCAGCTGAATCAACAGAAGGTAGTTTTCGTTGGTCCAAACTCCACTACTGTAATTCCACACCATAAGGAAAAAGGTCTCTCGAAACGCAACTAGGATCGGCAATAGTGCGAAGAAAAATACATAATCATGGTTATAACCGGTACTATTTAATATGGTTAACTGTACCATTATGGTACGGTGCGGTAATTTTGATTACTTTTCTACCCATAATGGTTATGGTTATGGTTATGGTATTTGAGTTATACTCATGGTTATTATATAAATATAATATTAATTATTTATTATTAATAAATTAATTTATGTAATATACTAAATATAAATTATATAATTGAAAATTTGAAATTGTTGAAGATTAAATACGTCAAAGTCCAATGACGGTAATATAGCTAGATTGATGTATTTTTAAAATCAAATTTTCGATCTTTTATTATATTACATGTGTGGAATGAATATGGGTATACGGGTAAAACCATGGTTAATAACCACGGTTATTTTAATTGTTATGGTATTGAAAATTATACCCATAATGATTATGGTTATGGTATATGGTTTAAAAATATGGTATGGTTATATTATTTGTCATACCATAACCATCACAATTCATGGTGTTCAGAAGATAAATGTTCGACAAACAGATTGCTTACTATATCAATTATTATTGCTTCAATTGAATAAATTAATACAAAAAATATTTTTTGTAGTAATATAAATATTCTAAATTAAATTACTAATTTTTTTAGTAACATAATTGTTGGGACATAAATTCTCATATGCTGATTGGATGTTGAGTAAGCGCTGACTAGATGCCAACTGAACGATGATCGAGCGTTTCGTCGGAGCTTCGATAAACCTGCAAAAAGAAGATCGCATAATAGAAAGAGTTTTTATGGGTCCCACTCCGATGCTTAAATGAGTATATTGTTGTTGTATGAATTCGTAATGTAATCAATGTATCTATAACATGTGTATTTATAGGGGTGGAAGATCAAACCATTTTAGTCAATCAAATCTTCATGTAATGTTGCAGTTACCTTATAAGATTTTTGTAGAATATGTATATGAGATATGCGAGGTAATATTGCAGAATATTTAGAGTCAGTTGTGGGACTATATGTGAGAATTGAGAGGTTGTGCTCTCTTAGCTAGCGCTCTCAGGACGATCACCTGAAAGGTATGGACTGAGATCTTGGCGACCATTGGAGGCTTTGACGACCACTTCTATCTTTGGTTTGATGCCGCTTTGTGGGTTACAGTTTTCCATGAGTGTGAGCGGATCTAGTCTTAAAATATATGGATATGATCCCTCTAAGATTATATCTGACCGAGAGGACCTTATGAGCTTTGTGTCGTATTTGGTCGTTATTATCATTATCCAACAATAATTATTTAATTAACATAAATAATTTTTAAGAGAGACCCGAACTACCATTTTCGCTGTGCACTGCAAGTCCAATATGACGGTATCTACTTCGCGGTGCTGGGATGGTAATAGGCAAACTCGGCCCACATCATTGATATCCCTACGGAGTCGAATTAATAGCACTGTCTGCTGTCAATCAATGTGCAGAGATATTATTATGAGAAAATATATTTATAATTAATAAGATTGAACATCTTATGGGTGGATTACGCACGGATCACAGTGAAAAAATAAACAAAAAAGATTTATTAATTAATGGTTTATCTAGTTATAATAATAATAGAGTTAAATACTAAATACCTATACAAACTTTGATCGTTCTATAAATGACTATCTCAATTTTAAATTTTAAAAATAACTACCTAAACTTTGACAATTTGAGCAAATTGCTACCTCGGTTAACCTTTCCGTTAAATATGAACGGAAAATAACGTGACATCACATTATTGATCCGTGATTTAAAAAACAAAATAATTTTTTAAAAATACCAAATAAAACTGATATTATTTTTAAACCAATAAAGAAAATAAAAGTTTTTAATATAATATTTTTTTTAAAAATATGAAATAAAAAAATTAATAATAAATAATTAGTTTCTAATTTCGTGTCATATTTTTAATAAAATTATTATATTAAAAACTCTTATTTGGTCTATTGTTTTTTTTAAATTTTAAAAAAAAAAAAGTTAGTTTTTAAAATCAAGAAATTATCATGTAATGTCAGGTCATTTTCCGTCTAAATTTAACGGGAAAGTTAACTAAGGTAGTTATTTGCACGTTTGTCCAAAGTTGAGGTAGCTGTTTTAAAAAATTTAAAATTGAGGTAATTATTTATAAGACAGTCAAAATTTATATAGTTATTTTGTATTTAACATGTACTGGCATGTTCTTTTCACGGAATGAAAAATGAATTCGGTTTACGGATTCCAGGCGGGGTAGGCTTAGGGATTCCGGGTGAAAAACAAAGAATTCATAAGCCTATAAGGCAAGGAATCCGTAATAGGAGGGTAAATGACCATTTTGCCCTTATTAATTAATACAAATTTTATGTATTATATACTATACATATATAAGGAGGGACAAATATGTCATTTTATCATATTTAATTCCTTTTCCATATACAATTCCACCAAATAAACAACAGAATTCCTTATTTCATTCTATTCCATTCCATCAAAAAAACAACTTCCTAATCTTATTTTCTATTCCTTATTTTCTATTCCTATTCTTTATTATCTATTCCCTATTACTTATTCTGAATATTACTTATTCCGAATTTCGTGAAAGAAACTACCCATAATTTAAGAGATAGTCTTACATACTGAGACTGAACGAAACTCAACTAACAATGGCGCAATTTTCGCGCATAGAATCCACGAGACAGTGCACTCGCTCACTATATATAGTATATTACGATAGATGGCTATAGCCTAGCGTGTACAGAGGTAGCATGCGTCACCAACTCTCTCCTCAAGATCTTGCCTGCTGGAGATTTGGGGACGCTACCGATAAACGACACACGCCTCACCTTCTTATAAGGGGCAACCTGGGAATGAATGATCCACAGACATAACATGGATGTTCTTAGCTTCCTATATGTAAGTAATAATGTTTGAATATATGTATATGAAGGGTACCTGTTTGGCAATGTAATCAATGACCTCGGATTCGGATATACTGTTCCCAGGTTTCCTCACCACAAAAGCCATCGGGATCTGCCCAGATTCTTCATCAGGATACCTGGGTTAGATAGAACAAGAACACACAGTTCTCACTTTATGTTGGAATCATTCAATAGAAACTACTAAAAAGTAAAAGTGTCTGGATATGGATATGGTGCATGCATGCATTTGCAGACGTACGGTATCACAGCTGCATCTGCAATTTGAGGATGGGACTGAAGAAGCTCCTCCAATTCGGCAGGAGCAACCTGCAGTAAGTAAGCAAGGTGTGGAAGAAGATGATGATGAGTTGGCCTCGTTATATAAAGGAAAAAAAAATATGAAAATGGTGCAAACTTATTTTTTTTATTTATAGATAATGGTAAAATACGTTTGGAAATAATGATAATTGGTACATCTGTTACTTTTTTTTTAAAATTCTGTTATGAAAATGGTGCAACTTGTTTTTTTTGTGATAGATAATGGTTCAGTACGTTTGAAAATAACGATAATTGGTACATCCGTTACTTTTCTTTTAAAAATTCTGTTAAATATTTTTATATTTGCAAAATTCACCATATATTTTTCTTAATATTACAATTATATCCTACAAATTTACACTAATGTTTCAAACAAATTTTGACTCAATTCGAGTCACGCCATGGATCCCCTAGCTAGGGTCCGAACACAAACCAGGTCACCCACATGTCCCCTAACCAGGTTCGGTCCAAGACCATTGGGGCTCCAATGGGGGGTCCTATGGTCTGGATTCGAACACAGACCAATTACCTATGGGTTCGAACCCATACCATAGCACCCCGATTGGGGCTCGATTCAAATGATTGGTTGAGCCCAAATCAGGTCCCCAGGTTTGGGTGACCTAGTCTAGGTTTGGACCCTGACTAGGGGACCCCTGGTGTGGCTCGAATAGTGACTTGTTTGAAACATTAGTGTAAATTTTTAGGGTTTAATTGTAACATTTAGAAAAATATTTGATTAATTTTGCAGATATAAAAAATATTTAACAAAAAAGTATCGGAGATACCAATTAAAATCATTTTCAACATGTTGAACCAAAATCAATCGTTTGAGTTGAAAAACCATTTTCGATTCTACCATTTTCAGACTTTTCCAGGAACGTGCAATGCAGATGGATCACCTGATATGCCTTGTACTTAATCAGCTCTTTCAACCGATCCACAATGTAGAGGAATCCTTCATTGTCAAAATAACAGAGATCACCCGTCCTTAACCAACCGTCTTCATCCAGTGTCTCTGCTGTCGCTTTCTCGTCTCCAACATAACCTGGGCCAAAACAAAAACAACAAACACAGACAGGTTTGTGAAATGAAATTAAAATAATAAACAGAATAAGAGGAGACAGAAATAGAATGTACATTTCATGATAGTTGGGCCTCGCAACCATAGTTCTCCTCTGACACCTGGAGTTAATGACTCTCCGGTCACCGGATCCACGATCTTGGCTTCCATGTTCTCGGCCAAGCGACCCACCGAGCCGGGGCGTCCCACCTCCTCAGGACCCATCATCCTTGTGGCCCCTCCTGTAGTCTCTGTCATACCATATCCCTGCCAGGGCCAGCTCATACGTACTAATTAGGGGCGGTATACTAAAAAACTCAAAATCAAATCAATTTTCTATCCGTAATGGTATTTTAGTCTTATTTATGGTTATATTCATGGTTATTATATAAATAAAATAATAATTCAATATAAATATATTAATAAATACTAATAATAGAAGTATGATTTTCACTTTTAGATTTCATGAATCTCTAAGTTCATGACGAACTGTAATTGAATGATGCTAATATTGAATATTTTTATTGTTTGTGGCATAAATTTATGTATTTATTAAGATTACATTTATAATGTTTTATTACATTTCACATGTAGTAATAAATATGAATATTAGGGGTGATAAAAAAAAAAAGAGTAGTTGGACCGAATTCCCGATAAGTCTGACCCGACTATGACTGAGATCGACTAGGACCGAGACAAAATGGGCGAGTTTTTTTCTTCAAGGTCGTGCTCGGTCTCGATCTCAGACTTTTTCTCCCAAAACCCGTCTAAAACTGGACCAACCCGACCTTGAAGAAACCCCTAGAAATTGATGGTGTAGCCTTTGAAACACTAATAATTTATGACATTTAAGCATTCAACGACCCTTGGATCGGTTCCAATAAGGGAAGTGCGATGGAAGACCAGAAGCGAGCGGGTTCAAGACCAAAACATCAGTGTTTTTTTTGTCAATTTAGTTGAATTTTTTTTTTTCGGTCCAAGACCGAGACCGGTCCGAGTCAAGTAATGCCGACTCAGACATGCTTTTTTGGCCAAAGTCGATCTTGGTCCTCCAAATGTCAAAACTGAAATTTCGGTCTCGGTCCTGCCTCCAAGACTGGTCTGATCCGCCAATGATCAACCCTAAATGAGTATGCGATTAAAATTGTGGTTAATAACCACAGTTATAAATATAATTATTGTATTAAAAATTGAAACAGTAATAGTTATGATATGTAATTTAAAAATATAGTATAATTATAATATTTGACATAATTGTACCATATCGGAAATGTTGCGAGCACTAGTATGAATATTGAGAAGACGTTCACACACTACCTAATCATACCTAGACATTTCTTCTTTGAAAACTCGAATTTATGAAACCAAACAAGGGGGATGTGTTTTCTAGAAGCTGCTTTATTATCAACTATATATATATATATTTATATATATTATATAGTATTATATACTTAATAATACTGCGTCTGACGACCAATGCAAAAAGTACGTATCATATGACAGACTGACAGTCGAAATGGGGGTTTGAATAGTCAAACTACGAGGAGACGTAATTTTTTTTTTTTGGCCAATTGAGGAGACGTAACTGACCAGTGACTTGTCACTATCGTGCAATTCACAGCCATATTCGTTATTATTATTATTATTATGAACATGTTGCGGATATAAATAGTTATTAAACGTGCTAAATTTTTGGGATCATCCAACTCAATTATAACCCATAATAATAACTAATTAAACATCCACTGAAAACAAACAAACCCATAGGATTGTTTTATAATAATTATGGTGCATATATAAAATAAAAGACGGTCACGTAAACCAATTACAAACTCTTCCACATCTGCACCATGCTACCTAGATCGAACTAAAATATTTTTTAATTAAGACTCCCTAGCACGTCCTAAACATATATTTTCTTATATTATTGTATTATTATTTGGCAAAAAATCAATGTATTATTATTTATACTTAACTATTTGTATTGAAAAGTGAACGTTCATTTTCACTAGGGGGTCAATTTTATTCGTTGCGTCAATCACGGATCGTGTCAAAATTTGCTAAATTCAGACAGGATCCATAATTTTTTCACAAATCAATTCTCGTGACTCAAGCACGATCCCGTATGATCCACGCGCCCTTCTAGGTTTATAGTTATAATTTTTTTTATATAATATAATAATTAATGATATATCATAAATTATTCAACGAATCGATATGTTGACCCGTGAATCGAAAGCATATTATAAATTATTCAATGAGTCGATGAGTTGAATATTGAGTCTAAGGTTACAATCCAAATACAACCCATTTTTTGAATGGGTCAGCCGGGTCGTATCCAAACGACCCGTGAGCAAAAAAATCTAAACTCAACCATGACCCTTGGATGAGTCAACCCGACTCACGAATCGTGTCCAAAATTGATACCTCTATTTTCAACCCAAAATAATAATAATAATGACCTTGGAAGTGTGAATCTTTCATCTATCGGTTACGCATATTTATTTTGAAAAAAATAGTTTTCAGAAAAGAAAAAATTGTGGATCCATGTTGACGATATCTCTTTTTCGGCTACAATTTTATCAGCATCAGCAATTTGACCAGAGAAAATAAAATAATAACAATAATGTACCTGCACTATATCGACAGACGGAAATTTCTCCTTGAACCGATCCTCCACCTCCTTGCCAAGCGGTGCGCCGCCACAGCCAAGCACCCGGAGCGAGCTCAGGTCGTATTTCTTGGTCAGCTCCGACTTAACAAATGCCACCACCAGCGGCGGCGATACTGGCATGTACGTCACTCGGTACTTCTCCACAGCTTTCAGCATCTCGGCAAAGTCAAACCTCTCCGTTAGGACAAGTGTCTCCCCGAATGACAACGCTCTGATCAGCATGAAGAACCCAAACACGTGAAATAGAGGCAGGGTGAAGAAAGACACTGGCTGGATCTGCGGCCCGTTCGGGTCGGGGAGTTCGCGATTGTGGTAGAGTCCTGCGATGAGTGCAATTAGGTTTCGGTGAGTCAGGAGCACTCCTTTGACCCGACCCGTTGTGCCCGAGGAGTAGAGAATGACGGCAGGATCGGATTGATGGATGCGAATTGCGTCATCTGTGGTGGAGGCGGCGGCGGTTTTGGGATTTAGCATCGAGCTGAACTCCGGTGAGTCGACGAGGATCATACCGTGGGGGAGATTTGGGAGTTTTGAGGCGGTTCCTGCGGTGGTGAAGGCGATGACGGGGTTACAGAGTCGGACTTGGTGAGCCAACTCGGCGGCGGAGCTCAATGGATTCGCGGCGGAGATGACAACGCCGAGCGACATCAGGGAGAAGTAGATGACGGGGATGCGGAGTGACGAGGGGGCAAGGACGAAGGCGACATCGCCCTTGGAGAGGGAGAATCGGGATTTAAGGGAGGCGGAGAAGGACTGGATCTGGAGAAGGCAGTCGCGGTACGTGAGGCGGCGTTCTGATACGGCGGAGATGAGGAAATCCACGTCTGTGGCAGCAGAGGGTAGGAGGGAGAGAGCGTATTCTGCGGCGGAGAGGGGTTGAGATAAGGGAGGGAGGTTGACGGTTGGGCGGAGGCTGTGAAATACCTTAGTGGCGGAGCAGAAGCCATTGCGGGGATTGATGGAGTTATTGTCCGCCATGGAAGAGTCTGTGCTTGTACCTGCTGAAACGCGAGGAGGAGAAGAGAAATGAGTTGTGTGGACGGATGCGTTACGTGATCTGTCTGATTTATATTATCATATAAGGAAGGTGCGGATGAGTTGTCTTTTCAGTATTCACTTTTGGCTGTGCATGGCTCGTGTGAAATATTAATATTTTTATTTATTCCCACAGTTTTTTAATTATTAATTATTCATAAACTAATATAAATAAATTGTCAAAGCTTGTGACGTGTATCAAGTCAACATCTTGAACCAAAAATTGGAAAAAGAAAATAATACAAGATAGTGTCAACGTGTATCGGTTAAGATAATACAAGAAAATAATAGATTCTTCTATTAATATTATAAAATATACGCAAAATGAATAAAAAAAATCAAACTGAAATAAATCATATGATAAAAACATAATATATTCATGCTAAAATTTGTTAATAAAACTACCAAATTATAACATAAAAATTCTATAATATGATTAAGTTAGAGTAATTTAAATATGTGCAATCAAATACATTAATTAAATATAATGAATATGTCTTATAGCTAGGGTTAGCAAAATTGAAAAATAGTCGAAAATTAACTTGAAAAATCTGAATCCGAAACTGAAGCGGATCTTATAAAATTAAAAAAATGACTGAAGAATCTTAAATTCAAAATAATTTTCGAAATAGTTTATAATTTATTTATGTTTGAATATTTTCCGAATGATGGCAAAAAAAAATCGAAATATAACTCAAAATACACTACGGGAGAAAGGTTGTTTACCGACTGAAAAATAATTTTTCTACCGGTTGAAAAACGCATCCGTTAAATTATCATGGCTCAACTTAAGTTGAGCCGTGACATGAAGCGTCAGAGCAATTATCACCGCTCAATATATGTTGAGCCGTGATAATTCCCGGCTCAAATCGAAAGTGCTGCCAAAATAATTATGGCGACACTTTTGATTGAGGCATGATTTTTTTTTATTTTTTTTTTGGCGGCTCAAAATATATTCAATCGTAAAAAAAATATATATTTTTAATGATTTTTTGTCCCAAACTTCCCCCGCCACCCCAACCATCCACCTCCCTAGCCTTTCGCCTCCCATCCTTCCGCCTTCCAGTTTCGAAGCTCCACCGTCCACTTGAGCTCGGTGGTTGGAGGTCACAGTACTTCCAGCTCGGCGTTCCCGGCGACCATGAGGAGGAGATCCACGAGGTGGCTCTGTTAGAAAGTACGAACCCTGAGTGCAACGATGTCCTTAAAGGCTCCATCCGCACTGACCGTGAAGCCAATGCTGGAGCTCCTCCGCAAGTCGGGGGGTGTATCTCATGGTGAACGCCTCTACCTAATGACGAACCCCGCGTCGGGCATCTTGAAGCATAATTGGTACTCGAGTCTTCAGTCGAAATAACCTTCAGTCTTCCCCAGACTTCAGTCGAAATGAAGGTGAAAGCGGAAAGAAGACAAAGCCACGATGGGAAAGTGAAGGCTCAAAGTTGAAATGAACGTTGAAATTAATAATTTAATTTTAAATTAAAGTGAAAACTCAAAACTCAAAGTGTAGACAAAGTCACAGCAGAAAAGTTGAAATTAATAATTTAATAAGGGACGGCTGAATAGGTTGAGCCGTGAAAATTAGTTCTGATTTAAAAAATAAATAATTTTCACGGCTCACAGTAAAAAAGAGCCGTTAAAAATATTATTCTGAAAAATGATTAAATTAGGACGGCTAAAAAAGTGGAGCCGTAAAAATTTAATTTCATTATAAAAATAATCAATTTTCACGGCTCAAAGTATAAAGACACGTTAAAATGTCATTCTGAAAAGTAATTAAATAATTTAATAAGGGATTATTGAATATATTGAGTTGTCGAAATTAATTTTGATTTAAAAATAAACAATGTTCACGGCTCAAAGAATAATGAAGCGTGAATATTTAGCTAAAATTGTTTTTCGCAACTCAATAATGTTTGCGCCGTAAGGTTGAGCCGTTAATTAATAACTCTCCTGTAATGATAAAAGTAAATACCTAAATATTCTCAATTTAAAAAAAATATCAAAATATATTTATATGCGAATTAAATTCGCGTGTGGTTATAAAATACAAAAAAATTTCACATTCAATCTCTTTTCTCTTGAATGAGAAGGACAAATTTTGAGAATATTTTGATATTTATTTTTATTTTGAGGTATATTTCGTATTTTTTTGCCGTCATTGATATACAGTCTCCAATCATAGAACGAAAGAAAGCTAAGGGTGTAAATAGCGCAATTTTCCCCATTAACCTCTCTCTCTTTCTATTAAACCCTATATCCCAGCATCATCGCAAAAACCCTAAGCATCTCTGCACGTCGGCCAGAGCTTCCAGTTATAGTGAAGAGAAGATGCCCCGCACAACAACAGTGGAGTGCCCCGGTTGCCCTCCACTCAGAGCTCTAACCTTCGACGTTCTAGGCCTCATTAAAGGTTGGTGCAATCATTCATTTATGTTTGATCACTTGTCGCGATACTAGCTTGAAGCAGTTGTTAATTCGAAAATTCATCCCTCTTCATGTTTCTTCGTCAGTGGTTGAAACTAAAGGAAATCAAGGAAGCGTACCTGCGGTGGTTGATAAGTGGGGCGATCCAGATGCTTCTAAGTGCGTCCTCGCGGCTTCGATTAATGATCGAAAATCCAATCCTGTACGTATTCATTGAAAGAGTAATATATATTGGAGGTTCTGTTAATTTTTTTTAGATTATCTTGCAGAAGTTTGTAGATTCGCAGAAATACAAGTTAGACACAGATTCTGTTATTTGTTATCTTTTGTTTTCCGCAATATTAATTTAACTTAAGTTGTTGTCTCTCCTCTTTTTCTTCTGGATTTATATTCTGGCTTTGACATGATTCCCTTTTCTGATATTGCAGTTGTTAGCAGTTGCAAGAAAGTGTGGTGCTGTAAGTTAACTTTTCAGCAAATAATCATAATATTTGTGTTCGAATGTTGCTTGGTGCTTCAGGCTGTAAGGAAGTATGTTGAGTTGAGGTTTGTTTCTTGACTTTTTCAGATTGAGATTCTCAACCCTTTGACTGGGAATCTTTGTGTAGCAATCTCGGATACCAATGATGCTGGCTGTAAACCTGAGGATGATCCTATTATCGGGTTGCATTTATTTAGAAGTAAACCAGATTCGACATCAAGGTAATTGATCTTCTATGTCAAATTGAGTTGCCGTTATCTCCCTTTGGCAGGGAGAACGGAGAAGTATAGTCAAAATTTGCTGTTTGCTCTTAAATAAGGAGTCATTTGTACTTTCGTGTTCTTAATTAGCTTTCAAGCTTATTAGATGTGCTTCGATTCTTACTCTTTTTTCAGCTGCAGTTATTATTATGCATAATTTGGTTTTCTACGTCTATGACTTTATTTGCTGTAGATTAGCTGATTTTTATCTCTATAGTTTATCATTTATGATACTTAATCACTACTAGTAAAAAGAACGTTTTATGTATCTGAATTCTATATGCACTTGATTGTTGAACAATGTTTTCGGGTTTCTCACATATACACCACCTTGCCTGTTCTGTTCGCATGGTCTTTGTTTAGGTCATGCGCTCTTCTCACATGTACTACAAAAGGAAAAGTGTGTCTTAGATCTACTGAATTTACCAATCCAGTTGAAGATTCAGCTTCAGGCAGATCATCCATAAATACATGGACAGCCTGTGCTTCTGGAAATATTCTCTGCTCCAAGGTGGACTATGGTGAAAACTATGCTATATTTGGAGGGTGAGTGTGCTCATGGCCTCTAGAGCTTAAGTATATCTGCTCTAATTGCTGTTCTGGTTGGTGCTACTCTTTTTTTTTTTGTGTGTGTGTGGTTTTCTAAGCTGTTATTTTATATTGGAAATCAGGAAAGGAGTTGAAATTAATACTTGGGATCTCAATGAGAGTACTAAGATCTGGACAGCAAAATCTGTGAGTCTTTCTTTGATATAACATCTTGGATGAGGTTTATTAATTTCTGTGTAATTCCTTGGAAATGTAATAGGGAAACCTTTGAATGACAGTTCTCTTAGTCGAGTTTTCTGTTGGATCTGGTTAGATTTATTTGTGTCCATGTTTCGTTTTCTGCCCAGCCTCCAAAGAATAGCCTTGGCATTTTTACTCCAACATGGTTTACATCTGCCACATTCCTGTGTAGAGATGATCATCGCAAAATTGTAGCTGGCACCAATTGCAACCAGGTACTTACAGCATTTTCTGTTTTTGTTATGCCTCAATCAACATGTGTACCTAGATGAGTAATGTTCTAGGAAAAAGAGAAGTCACAGTGCATATCTCTAGATATTAAATATTTACTAGTGGATAGTGTAAAAGTTGTTTATTAAATGTCTAAATGGCCTCATTTTTCTCATTAAGTTGCAGCAAAATTACCAGCCAGCTGATAAACACGCCTCCTTGCATATTATGTTTAAAAATTTCTTAAGAATTGTATCAACAGTAGCCCTGGGTCACCTGTGAACTGTATTCTAAATTTTCTCTTACAGGTACGTCTCTATGATATTTCGGCTCAGCGAAGACCTGTAATATCATTCGATTACCGTGAAACACCAATAAAATCTGTTGAAGAGGACTGTGATGGTTATACAGTCTATGTAGGGAATGGCTCTGGGGACCTTGCGTCTTTTGACATGCGCACTGGTACTTCCATTATGGATTATCGTCTATGTTTTATTTTCACAAAATGTCATTGCTTCAACAAATTAAAATATTAGGATAATAGTTTTGTAATCACAATGCTGGGATAATATATCTGTATTTCATAGTTTGTGATGATTTCAGTGCTTAGTAAATTTGATGCAGGTAAAATGGTGGGATCCTTTATAGGCAAGTGTTCTGGTAGCATTAAATCAATCGCTAGGCATCCAGATCTTCCTGTGATTGCTTCATGTGGTGAGTATCTACATCCACTTTTGGAGTTCTCTATTTGGGCTTAAGTTTATCAGAGTTGTTGCACCTATGCTCTTCACAGTCTTTGACAAAGAGAAGATGATGATTGATTAAAATGAGATCTGTAAAATACTGTTCTCATTAACTATTTTGGGTGAACACAAATCCTGCCACAATTGGTTTGTGATATACAACAAGTGGAATGAATTTGGCTAAATGAAATATCATGAACCAATGAATATAGCTTTGGTGACTCTGTTTCCTTCTCTTCAAATCATGATTTAGGGTTTCATTCTTTCTTGAGTTCTAGTCTTCTAGAGAGAACCATTTTTTGATCCGGTTTAAATGATTATACATATATATATGTATATGTATTTTATTTTGTGTGCTAAGTTGAGAATTTTGTTTAATCTAGGACTGGATGGCTACTTGCGACTATGGGATATAAAATCAAGGCAACTTCTTTCTGCGGTAGGTTATCAACCTTTATATAAAACAAGGAGAATCTCTCCTTCAGTCTTCGTCATGTGTTTTTCTGGTCTTTTTGCGTGCCTGCTGAAGTATTTTTTGGGGTGGTGGTATAGGTGTTCCTGAAGCAGCATCTTAACTCTGTTGTCTTTGATTCTAATTTCATTGATCAAGGTTGGTAGTCTCCTACTGTAAATTTCCATTAATTTCTGTCAAAATGTTGAAGGATTGGTTATAGTTTTCAAGTACCTCCCACAACCTGTTTTACTTGCTCTGGACAATTCCTTCCTTCGTGACAAAAAATCTGTTTCTCTGACAAAAAATTAAAAAATTGCAGCACCAACGCAAATTGACCAGAATACAGCAGAAGCTCACGATGAAGCAAATGTGAATGATGGGATTGAAGATGAAGCGGGACTGTCTATGAGAAGAAAGAAAAAGAAGGTACAATCCAAAGATACATCTGGACGGAAAAATGATAACATAAATGGTGATATGGAAGAGGATGAAGCGGAACTGCCTCTGAAAAGAAAGCAAAAGAAAGCATCATTTAAAGAATATAGATCTGAAATGAAAAAGAAGGCAAAAACTAAGCTTTTTAGTGTTTTTTTTTAGAAAATTAAGTGTAGAAAAAATATATTTCGAGTGGATTAAATTACTGTTCATGTTTGGAAGGTTAAAGTACAGTAAATTTACTGTTTAAAATACTATTTGAAATTTTTTATCGTATGTAGAGTTTTTTACGTATCGTATTATACAGTTAGTCTAAAAATAAAAAAATAACGCATAGTTAGCGTCATTTAATTCGTAATTAAATTATCTACGCACTATAATTTTTTTGATTTTTTTTTGAGTTAGTACATAATTAAATTTATCATCTAATGCATTTAATTATTTCGGTCAAATTATAAAATGGACGATTTTAAGTTACTAATCACTGTATTTTCAATCCAAAAAATTACTCTAGATAGATAAATGAATTACGACATAAATGACGTTAACCGTGTTGAGTTTGGACTTACATGGTATGCGTTATAATTTGTTAAGTAAAATTTTCATATCTCAACTTACGGCATGCCGTACAGTCAATCTGTAAATTCAAATTTAATATTTTTTGCATAATTTGAATCGCAATTAAAATATATACTTACTATAATTTTTTAATTTTTTTTAATAGGTACATAATTTTATTTTTAATTAAATATCGAGTCTCATTAAGCAATATTTTTTTTTTTATAAAAAATATAGTAGCTTGGGCGCCATATGAATAGGCGCCACTTGGGGTGGCGGCTATGTAATAGGCCACCCTGGGTGCGCGTATTACCAATACGCGCTATCCGGGGTGCGCATATACCTATTTTTCGAAATATTTTTTTCTCTACTTACTTTTCTAAAAAAAACAAACTAAAATAATTAATTTTTGACAAAATTCTCAAAAGAACGAAGAAGGCATCGCATAAAGAGGATTTGTCTGGACGGAAAAAGAAAGACGTGATGAATGATGAAATTAAATTCTTGAAGCCAAAGAAGAACAAAAAGTTAAAGTTAGAGTCTTCTTAACTTTATCTCATTTTTTTAAAATAAGTAATTTTGCAGATTTAGGACCAAGTTTTGTATTTTGCCTTAGAAAATTAAGCAGTCATGTTATGATTCTCTTTTCTCTAAGTGCTGTTCATCTCTAAAGTCTAAACTACTTAAACTATTTTTGTTTCCTAAAAGCAATACCAAGGAACCAAATTTATTGAGAATATGCTCTCTCGAATTTGCATCTTCAGTTCTTTTCGAGTAACCGGAGCGAGCTGATATCCAAGCTCATCCTTGATGGAGTTTCTCTGGTATATAATTGCTCAAGGAGGATCACATCAAATAGAGTTATGCTTTTGGTTGAAACTGATGATATCTTACATTGATAAAGCCTTCTACTAGCATATACTTAACATTAAATTAATTTCACCTAAAAACGGACGCCCTCTCTGTTCATAAGGTAGTCTCTAACAAAAATACGTCAAATTTAAAATTAATGTTCATCATTGCGAATTGCATGAAACTCTTGATGCAATTCGAAAGAATGAAGTTCAGACATATCTTTCGAGAAACAAATGTGGTCGCTGATATCATGGCGAACAAGGCGATCAACCAGCGTCATGTTTTTGAACTTCATACTTCCCCTCCGAAGGAAACTACTAATGCGCTCCGTAAAGACGCTGTTGTTTTTTCATTTTCGAGAATTGTTAAAGTTAGCTAGTTTTGGTTTGTAGTTTGAACTTGGGTGTGCAAAGCTTATAACATGTAGCGGTTTATTCCATAATTATATATATATATAAAGATATAGAATGTTATGCTTCACTCCAATTCCAACTTCAAATCCAAATCAGTCTAACAATACCAAAACAATTGTCCAATAATATCCACATATTGTGTTATAACAAATCAGTATAAGCATCTTAGTTCTTAAGGGGAAGAAAGAACAACGGTCTTAAACCAAGGATCGTTATTGGCAGTAACAAGTGGAAATAGCTCTTCACTGAGTCGAGGTATCTTCATCTTTCTTCTTTTCCAAGTACCTGTTGGTTGGTGATGATGATGAATAGTACAGAAACAACAGTGAGAAAAAGTACTTTTGTAGGTGAATAGAAACTAAGTTATTGCTAACTTACCCCTGACTCTTAGCCCAGCGGGAGAACTGGTAGAGCTGAACTGTTTCATTTGAGGCATGGCATGCCAAAAGTAAATAATTACGAGGCTGCACCATCCATGCAAACCTCATGAACAATGCCGAATATACGCACATTGCTGAACCAAACAATTTTTCTTTATTATTACGCAAAGTCAGATGATCACGATTCATGGAAGTTCATAAATATTAAAGGCAAGGACTTGATATCTAACCTGCTGTCATGTTGCCCGATATCATCTCAGGTGGTTTTTGCATGTCCACCAGTCCCTGTCATGTAAACCCTAATGATCAATCCAAAAGCCAAACTCTTGCTCAAGGGTTCAGATATCACTATGAACTTCAAGTCCCTGAAACATGGGAGAGAACCTTACAGCTGCAACGAATCCCCAATTGGCAACGGGACCCCAGAAGTGAGTGGTCTTTGGACCAACAGGGCTGTTTAAGAATGCCCTGAAAGTTGCCATGTATGCTGCTGACTAGCACTGTCAATGAGCAAACAAACTCAGCAGAAATGAAAATGGACATGTATAACTAATTCATCTTTCGATAAAATTTCACTATGGAAAATTTCCAAAGTGTGAATTTGTAGCAGCACATTCTAAAACTGGAGAAAATGTATCACTAGTACTTGTTCACCAATGTCATGCAAAAGGGGGTCAAACTCAAGCTTCATTTTCTCAAAAAGGTTCCTCTGGTATTATTTACATGTGATTAAAAATGCCCTGACAGTTGCCATGTATGCTGCTGACTAGCACTATCAATGAGCAAACAACTCAGCAGAAATGAAAAAGGACATGTATAACCAATTCATCTTTCGATAAAATTTCACTAATGAAAATTTCCAAAGTGTGAATTTGTAGCAGCACATTCTAAAACTGGAGAAAATATATCACTAGTACTTGGTTCACCAATGTCATGCAAAAGGGGGTCAAACTTAAGCTTCATTTTCTCAAAAAGGTTCCTCTGGTATTATTTACATGTGATTAAGGTATACTGAATTAAGCAACTCTCAAATTCGACTAAGGTGGGATCAAAGAGAAGCCAGCATTTCGAGTAGTTTTTCTAACTGTGCTCAATAAACCAAAACTGTTATAACCAAAAACTGATCCAATATTCAATGAAGAACATCAAAAGTATTGGTTGAAACTCCATCCGCAGAGGAACAGATAACTTCATAAAGTGAAGAAAAAAAAATTCTTCTGATCATACTAGGGAAAGCTACAAGGATTCTTGACATTATAATGTTTCTCAAGAGAAGCTACAACCTGATTAAGTCCATAGTACGGCTAGCGCTATGGAAACATTCGCAGACAAAATATCAAATAACCAAAAATTGTCCAACTTTTCAATCGAAGATCAGTTGAATAATTTAAAACTCCATATGAAGCTGACCTCTCCATCATCATCTTTTCATACGTAGTAGACGATAGTTGTTCTTATCCTTGGACGATTGATTCATCCAATAAGCTAACCCGACTCACAGCTCCTTACATACTCGAATTTGAAAATAAATTGGATGATCGATACATGAATTATGCCACAGAAGATAATCGCAACAATCAGCTAATGAAGATCTACCGTATCCTGTAACTTAGTCCAATCTCAACATACTTCGTTCATGTGAAAATGAAGAAGTTCAAGCCATGATTACACCGTAATTAGAATCTTACCGATGGAGTCACCGCCGGAAAAGCTGGAGGGGATCCGACCTGGTAAGACGTCTAAGGTGAAGTTGCTGCTTTTGGTACCACCAATACAATAGAAAATATGAGCAAATAAAGAGAAGCCATCCTCTGTCCTTCAATTTAAAATTATTCTTCAATTTTTAAAAGGTTTAAATATTAAAAAGCTATATTTTACAAATAGTTATCTCAACTTTGAATTTTAAAAAATGTCTACCTAAACTTTGACACTTCGGTCAAATAGCTACCTCGATTAACGTTTCCATTAAATATAGACAAAAAATGACGTGATTGACATGATAAAAAACTAAATAATTTTTTAAAAATACTAAAAAAATTTACTTTTTTAAAACTAATTGAAAAATTAATAGAGAAAATAAAAGTTTTTCATATAATATTTTTATTGATTGATTTTTTTAGTTTTTTTTTAAAAAATCAGATTTTTTTTGTTATTTTTAAAAAAATCATACTTTTTTTTTGTTATTTTTAAAAAAATATTTAGTTTTTAAAACAGAGACCAATCATGTGTCGTCACATTATTTTCCGTCCATATTTAACGGAAGAGTTAACTGAGATAGTTATTTGCACCTTTGTCCAAAGTTGATAACTGAGATAGACATTTTTTAAAATTCAAAGTTAAGGTAGATATTTGTAAAACGGTCAAAGTTCGGGTAGCTATTTGGTATTTAACTCATTTTATAATATAAATATGATATAATTACTTAATTATCCCCTATTATGAAGTTACCATTTATAGCATGGAAAGCGAGAAAAAGAGACAAAAGAGGACTGTCTAATCTGGGTACTTGTGGCCTTCAATTTGTAGAGCAACTGCTGAGGAAACGGAGTCCTACGTCAAAACTTGTGGTCTCTTGTTCTTGAAGTTGGTCCTTCAAATACTAACTTCCTTTTACTGCTATCTGCCAAACAGAAAGAACATGGTGTTCATGTTGTCTCCCTTCCAGGTTCTGCCCTTCCTTACGTTGATTCTCTGCTGCTGCTGCCATGGCCACGGTTCGTTTGTTCTCCTCTATGTTCAAGAAACACAGCATATATATGACTCAATCTGTGACAATAATCCATTATGTTCTTTACAGTGTCTTCAAGAAATGCAAGTCTGCGCAGATTGAGAAACTCAACAAAAGATGAATTCAACGTCAAAAGATCTGATTTTGAATCTGATTTCTTGTTCGGAGCTGCCACTTCAGCCCTGCAGGTACCATTTCCAGCCATGGAGGTCTCATTTTGGTAGATCAATTGAGTTATGAAAGTCTGAATCATAAGTTGATATCTGAACAGATTGAAGGATCAGGTGGAAGGTTCGGGAAAGGACCGAGCATTTGGGATGAATATTTAGATAAGTTTCCAGGTATCCATGAAATCTTCACTCGATTCCTTTGGTTGTGACTTGTGACGACTATTTCTATCAGATCAGCTTAACCAAGATATGCTAACAAATCATCTTTTATATATGTATATGTATATATGTATAGGAAGGGTTAAGGATCAAAGTTCTCCAAAGACAGCAATTGATTCTTATGTCCGGTACAAGGTAAGAACAACTGCAAATGTTTCTGTGATAGAATAATCTGCAGTGACTAATCTAGAAAATTTACAACGAGGGTTCGTTATATGAATAAGATTCTTTTAAAATAAAAATGTGATTTTTAAGTTATATTTTTTGTTACAAATAAATCTAGAATTATATTAATTCTAATAAAAGACTGAAGAATGAAAATACCCATTACACTGATATAGGGTTATTTTCTGAAATACCTCAAAATTCACGTTCTTACAAGTAGGTTTCTATTTTTATAGATACCGAAATTTTCAAAAGTGTTGTTTTTTGTTTCTAAATACTACATTAATAATAACACAAGAAACTGACACCATATTAACACAATAAGATAAAATATAGGGCAAATTGCCCCACTGCACCGGGATATTTGAGTGATTTTGTTAAATGCACCAACTTGTTTTAAAGTGTCGTTTTGTGCACTGTGATGTTTGAAGATGTTGTTAAATGCACCCCACTTGTTGTTTTGTGCACCCGTATGTTTGGAATTTTTGTTATTTGCACCACATCCACATTCACCGTTACTTTCGTCTGTTATCTCGTCACGTGATAGTCACATGATTCTGAAATTCAATTGAACCATGGTGATGAATTCTGTAAAACGAGGAGGTGTCTCTATGGTCACACGAGATAATAACGTGTCTTTTAACGGAAAACCGAGACGGAAAGATAACAGTGAGTGCATTTAACAGCATCTTCAAACATCACGGTGCACAAAACAACACTTTAAAACAAGTAGGTGCATTTAACAACAATTCCAAACATACGAGTACACAAAACAATAGGTGAGATGCATTTAACAACATCTTCAAACATCCTGATGCATTTGAGCAATTTACCCTAAAATATAAATATCAACTTGTAACAATAAGACGAAGTATGAAAACTTAATATCATATATGTTTTCACATTTTGTACAAATTAACTAGTCTAAAAAAATAGAGCAACACTTTAAGAATTTTAAATTCTAAAAGTTTTTTAAAAAAATCGCAAATATCTATGTTATAGTAAAAATGTGATTTTTCATATACAGTTTTTATAATTTCACCCTATCTCTTTCCTTAACTTTTCCTGCAATAGGAAGATGTCAAGTTGCTTAAAAAATTGGGAATGGATGCTTACAGATTTTCAATCTCCTGGACCAGAATTCTTCCAAGTGAGTTTGAATAAGAATGTATTATTTTATTTAATTAGTGCCTACATTACCTAACAAGATCAAATTGTACTGTGAATTTGTGCTTGCTGACCAGGTGGATCCATGAGAGGTGGAGTAAACCAGCAAGGGATCGACCACTACAATGATCTCATCAATGGACTGATAGACCATGGTGAGGGGAGATCTCGATACTTTTAGCACATTGTAGACGCATGTCTGTGACACTCTAAAAAAGTTTCATATCGAAATGGAAAAAGTAATAAGAAAGTTTAACATGAGTTCTTTCTTTTATGCTCTCAAGTGAGGATAACGGGTTTACTCAAGATGAGTTGGACTAATTAGGACAGTCACTCGGGTTTAGAGTTTTACAAATGGTATTAAAGTTAACTCGGATTTGTGATCAGGTTTGTAAGGTAAAAGACTCATGTCAAGGGGTTAAAATTAGGGGTGTCAAAACGGGTCATGGGTCGTGTCAGTGACTCTTTGACCCAAGCACGACTCGTATAATAGTATGGGTCAGTTTTTGAAACTCAAACTTGACCCGCGGGTTAGAATGATCTGTCATGAATGGTAAGGGATGGTTCAGACTGACTCGTTCGACCTCCATGACCCGCGGGTCAGTCTGACCCGTTTGACCCACAAATTCAATAAAAACCAAAAACAGAATGAAATATATAAATGGGACGGATCACGGGTTGACAGTGGGTCAAGACTTCTGACCCAAACCTGAACCGTGTTTTCATGGGTCATTCATGAGTCGTGTCAAAATGACCCATGAGTCAAAAAACGTGATCAAACCTGACCCGTGGGCGGGTCACCCACTTGTTGGGTCAGATTTTGACACCCCTAGTTAAAATAGTTGGTCAAGTGATGAACTATGTGGTGTATCTATAAAAATATAAAATTTGGATATCAGAATGATCAACTATTCACTAAAAGATTCTAGATTGGATCGTGACAAAGACACTGTCACACACTCAATAGGAATTCTCTTTTTTTTAAGGACTAAACGAAGATAACAAACTCGGTCCGTCTGAGTTTCGAGTAGTGAGAACAATTATTCGGGTTTTGAGCATTAAAATAGCCACCTATGCATGGTATTGTTTGGTGATTCACTTGACTCCGTTTTGATATACTAAAGTAGTGCAGGCATCCAACCCTTTGTCACGTTGTTTCACTTCGACTCGCCGCAAGTCTTGCAAAATGAGTATGGAGGATTCTTAAGCCGAAAAATCATGTGAGTTTACATCAACTTGGTAACCGAATTTTAGAGAATTTGAACAATTTGTCGGCTATTTTTTCAAGATACGTTGTTATCATACCTAAATAGGTACCCCAACTTTACATGGTTTGACAACTAGGTACCTAATTTTTTTTGGCCGCAAATAGGTTGCCTAACTTTGTGAAATTAGCAAATAGGTACCTACCGTTAATTTACCGTTAAGAATAAACGGAAAATAACGTGAGGAGCAAACATGTACCTGAACTTGACATGGTTTGACAAAAAGGTACCTGAACTTACACGAATTAGCAAGTAGATACCTGAACCGGTTCAAAAATCGGTTCTGTCGAACCACATTTTTTTTTAAGTAGAGTTTATACACCAAACACATGCATGACTCAACTCCAGACGTTCTTGGTGCATTAAGAAAGCATCATGAACCCATCGCTCGGGTCCATCACCATCCCGACCCCATCGATCCCTATTATCCCCGGTCGGGAAAATACCTCTCTTGACTTCGTTTACGTGGTTGTCGATGTCGTTCGGGTATTTCCTTAGTTCAACCCCCTTAAACCATACTTAGATGCACCGAGAACGTCTGGAAGTGAGTCATGCATGTGTTTGGTATATAAACTCTACCTTTCTTAAAAAAAAACTGATTCAACCGAACCATATTTTGAACCGGTTCAGGTATCTACTTGCTAATTAGTGTAAGTTCAGGTACCTATTTGTCAAGCCATGTCAAGTTCAGGTACATGTTTGCTCCTCACGTGATATTTTCCGTTTATTCTTAACGGTAAATTAACGGTAGGTACCTATTTGCTAATTTCACAAAGTTGGGCAACCTATTTGCGGTAAAAAAAAGTTTAGGTACCTAGTTGCCAAATCTTTTAAAGTTGGGGTACCTATTTGATAATTAACCCTAAGTTATACAAAGGTGCTGTACGCTATTTACACATAATGGGCTTTTAAATAACTGCAGAAATGACTTCAAAGACTACGCAGAAATCTGCTTCAAAACGTATGGAGATAGGGTTAAGAATTGGATCACCATCAATGAGCCATTGGTTGTTGCTCAATATGGGTATGAGCTTGGTCTTGCAGCTCCAGGAAGGTGTTCATTCCCTCCCAACACCTGCAAACTGGGGAACTCATCCACAGAACCTTACATTGCAGCCCACAACTTATTGCTTGCTCATGCTGCTGCCACCAAGCTCTATAAGGAAAAGTTCCAAGTGAGTCAGATTAATTAGAGACCTTTCAATATTTATAGCATATTATCCTTCATCTTCAATCATGAAACATGATATATATTGGAAAAATGGGTTAAATTGTCAAAGTTTTGGTTAATTTTGGACTTATACAAAGTTTACATAAAACCCTAAAAAGTGAAAGAAAAAGGTGTCACTATTTTTATACTTTATAGTGTTTTCTCCATTTTAAAATTAGAAGAGAATCTCTTCTCAGAGTATTTCCGTGTTGACGGTAATGTTCAGGCAGGCGGTCGGTCTAAGTTCATGCGTTATTCAGTTTAGTCATAAAAAATTTGTTACTACTTTTTGTTTGACGACATTGTTGTATTATAAGTAGGGGTGAAAGCAAAAACCGTGTGGTCCGAAAATCCGGTGAAAATCGAACATGTCCGAACCGAAAAAACATGTCCGAAAATGTACGGTTCGGTTTATGGTCGATTTGTTTTTGTTTGGAACGGTTTTTTAGACCGTTCGGTCTACAAATCTAAAAGACTGTGGAGTCCGGTCCGACTATTTATACGTATATAATTTTATATATTATATTAATTAATATAATTAATCAATGAATACACACAAATAATAATTTTGTTATTTAATAGTTATTTTAGTTGTTTAATCGGTTTAGTAGAAAGTGATGTAAACATTATTAAATCGAGTTATTTTGTTGTTTAATTTGATTTTAAATACTTATTTGGATTTTGAATGTGTTTTTTTTTTCGATTTAAACCAAAAATCCGATCTGAAAATACGAATGGACGGATTAGTTTTCCTTATACGATATTTTGGTCATACTTTTTTTTATAAAGAAAATTAGGTCCGAAAATATAGGCACCCGATCGAAATAGTAAAAAAACTTATTCGACCGGTCCGGTTTCACCCCTAATTATAAGAGTTGATTGTCCCATAAATCATCGAGTACAAAATTGTGTTAAGAAAACCATGCACTTCACGGACATCAGTTTGTCAATTTCGAGGATACACATAATTTGCACAATAATCCTAAATTTTAGTTATTTTGCATATTATTCCTTATACTTTCATAATATTATAATTTAGTCCAACACTCTTTTGAGGGTTAATAATAGTATATATTATTATTACCTACTGCTGCTGCTAGATGGATCAAAAAGGAGAGGTTGGTATTTCTCTCGTTGGTGAGTTCTTCAAGCCTTATTCTGACTCATCTGAAGATCGAAAAGCAACCAAACGAGCCTTCGACTTCAACTTTGGATGGTTGGTGAAGAACTTCTTCCATTAAAACCTCGATTACGTATAGTTTTCCATGCAGTAAAAAACTTATTACTTTCATCTTTTTAGGTTTCTAGGTCCTTTAGTTTACGGTGTTTACCCAACTAGCATGAGAGAACTGGTGAAGGAGAGACTGCCCAGTTTCAGTGAAGAGGATAGGAATTCAGTGAAGGGGTCGTTTGATTTCATTGGCATCAACTACTACACTTCGAGATACGTTAAGTCTGTGCGAATGAACCCTAATCGACCATTAATGAGTTTCAGTCTTGACTCATTCACGTCCATTCGAAGTATATTTCAACACTGCAACTGCATTAGTTAAGTTGTTCTTCAATACAGAAAAGAGGGTTCAATTTACTAACTGTTCTTGTGTCATTGTTTGCAGCAACTAGGCATGGAGTTCCCATAGGGAAAAAGGTTACATTTACTACTTAATTAATATATATATATATATGGGTAATAACCAAATCGCTACCCTAACTTTGGACATTTACAAATTGCTACCTCAATTTTGCTTTTTCAAATTTTGATACCTATACTTTCAGACTTGGGGCAAATTGCTACCTCCGTTAAGTTATCCGTTAAATACGAACGGCAAATGACGTGGCAGCACATGTTTGGTCCATAATTTAGAAAACTAAATAATTTTTTAAAAGTATCCAAAAAATTAGAAAAATTCTAAAAAAATCTGGAAAAATAAGAGTTTTGAAAATAATTTTTTAATTAAAAATATGAAACAAAATTAAAGAAAATCTAATCATTTATTTTATATTTTTAATAAAAATATTATATTTAAAACTCTTAATTTTTCTATTAATTTTCAGTATTTTTTTAGTATTTTTTAAAAAATAATATCGTTTTTAAAATTATGAACTTCCATCCATATTTAACAGAAAATTTAAACGGAGGTAGCAATTTGACCCATATATCAAAGTTTTAGGTAACACTTTTTGAAAAATTAAAGTTTGGATAGTTATTAACCCTTACTATATATGCATAAACGTAAAGGTTATCTTATCCTGTCATGTTCACAGACGAAGCTGATACAATTTTTTTATTGTTACTTGTTAGGTGAAAGGAAGTTTTTACTTATATATTTATCCAGTGGGTCTCAAGAAGCTTCTTCTTTACACAAAGAGAACCTACAAGATCAATAAATTCTACATTACTGAGAATGGTTTGGTTTAGCTTTCATAATATTCATTATTTACTTTAGGATAACAACAACATTATTTACTTTAGGATAACAAGAGTCACTTATGTTTACTCACGTGACTGAACATGTGAAATTTGTGTTGATCAATTTCTTATCTTTTAAAATGTGCCTTGGACAATTACAAAGAATTTTTATAAAAATAAAATGACTAAAATACCATTCTTCTTATATTTTTCATCTTCATGTTCTTTATGTTCATTTTCAAGTTTTTTTCTTTGATTTGAGGTCGAAATGTGATTTTGAACCTAGATTTACAAATATGGATTCAGTTCGAACTCAAATTTGCGCAAATCTGAGTTCGAAATCATATTTTAGACATGAATATGAAGGACATGAACAAAAAATAATGCAGAACAAGATAAAAGAAGAATGGTAAAATTGTCATTTTAGTGATCATTTGCACACGTTTGTTAAACGTAAGTGACTGAATATGATAAGTTTAACCCTAAAGTCACATTTCTAAAATATAACTTACCGTTTAGGTACAATATATATATATATATATATATAAATTACTATTTAGTCACGTAGTACCCATATAATTGACAATTGACATGGTTTACTTTTACTTTAAACATTTTTCATGTAAAATGAATCTTTCTTATACAGGAGTTTCAGAGGCCAACGACAACAGAAATCCAATTTCATTGGAATTGAAAGATCCTCACCGTGTCGATTTCATCAGACGACATCTTTATCAGATGAAAGAATCTATCAAGTAAGTTATTTTCATTATATTATAATAAGGCATGACGAGGATTGAGGAGGTTCGATAAGAATTTATTTAGGGATAAATACAACCTTGTTTTCCAATGGTGGGATCAAAATTGAATTTCTCTTTCTAATGTTTAAAACAAAAGTTCGGGCTTTAATGTTTGGTTAGAAATTTCAATTTTCTATGTTCAGTTAAATTTTCTATCCAAACTTAATATAATATATATTTTAAAAATTACAAACATAACAAAAAAAAATTAAAATGTCATAACAAAACCCTTCAAAACTTTTCTATTTATTACAATTGAGTCATAATTCGATCGATACTCGATTGAGTCCGGATCGAAGGGGCTAGGGTTTGAGCATTGACCTAGACCAATCTCTAATTGTCACATATAGAAAACTTTTAATGGGTTAAATTGTGACATTTTTAAAAGTATATTGTTATTTCTATAATTTTTAAGACATATTCCATTAATTTTGGTTAAAAAATTTAATGAAAGGGAAAAACTTAACAGATTTTCAAACATTAAGAACCAAACTTTTAATTTTTAATATTAAGAAAGAATCTTAATTTTGGCCCAAACAAAAACGAAAGTGATATTTAACCCCTTGTTTATATTATATATACTAGGGGTGATAAAAAAAAGATTGTTGGACCGAATTTCCGACAAGACCGGTCCGACTAGGACCGAGACTGAGCGGACGGGTTTCTTCTTTAAGGTCGGGCTCGGTCTTTTTCCCGAAAGCTCGATTATGACCGGTCCGAATTTACTATACAAACCCTAAAAACCAATGATGTATGTTTGAAACTATGGGAGAAAATGAATTTTGTTTAAAATTTTGTATGTTTGTTACTTGGTATGTTTGTTACTTTGATTCCAATGATGTTTGTATTTAGACAAATTCAAAAAAAACATTTGGGTCATATTCGGTCCAGGACCGAGACCGCCCCGAGTCAAAAAAGACAGACTCGGACGAGCTTTTTTGGCCGAGGTCGGTCTCGGTCATCCAGAAGGCAAGACCGAAATTTCGGTCTCGATCTCGGTCTTGCCTTCAGGACCGGACTGCCCCGTCAATGATCAGCCCTAATATATACTACCTTATATATATATATTACAGAGAAGGTGTGGATGTAAAAGGGTATTTCTACTGGTCACCGTTTGATAGCTTTGAATTTGGAGAAGGATACGGACTAAGATACGGGCTCTACTACATCGACTACAATCACAACTTCACTCGCATTCCGAAGGACTCTGCGGCGTGGCTTTCCTCGTTTCTACAATACAATCATCTCAAGCACAACACAACCCGAACCCGAGACTGAACCTGAGTCCGAACCCGAGCCCGAGCCAACTTTGGAATGTAAAGCTAGATAGGCATTCATTATAGTGTGTGTGGCCTATATCTGTTTACAAGATTTTGTGTGTTTAGGAGTAGAGCTTAGTCTAGAAGAGTGTTAGTTGCAGAATGACCTATAAAATACGTACTAGCTATATATTACATGCAAGAACAGATGATAAGTGCAACACTTTGGAAGATACATGTAGGGCCGGCAATTTCACTCACGACACGATAACACGATATGAACACGCACGAAAAAAGTTGTGTTCGTGTTTGCCTTTAATGGTATGATAACACGATAATACGAACACAATAACACAATTGTTTTTTCGTGTCGTGTTAGCGTTTAGGTCTCAAAACACGATAACATGATTGTTTGCCTTTGATGGGACGTGTTTATGTTATTTAGGTCGTGTTATCGTGCGAACGTAAACCGTGTTACCGTGTTATTTTCGTGAAAACGTGAAATCGTGTTACCGTATTATTTTCGTGTTACCGTGTTATTTTCGTGAAAACGTGAAATTCTGTTATCGTATTACCATGTTACCGTGTTATTTTAGTGAAAACGTGAAATCGTGTTACGACTTTCCACGAATATTTTCGTGTTATCGTGTTCGTATTGATACAATAAATTTCGTGTCGTGTTCGTGTCGTGTATCTGTGATACGATTACATTTTCGTGTGTTTCGTGTTGGACTATCGTGCGTGTCGTGTTCTGGTGCACGATAGCACGCACGCACGAATTGCAAGCACTAGATACATGTGTATGACTTTGTACAGTGAAAATAATCAAATATTACGGTACAGTTCTTGGCAACTGCTTATACAACATATATAATCCATGGTTAAATACAAAATAGCTACATGAACTTTGAGCGTTTTGCAACGAGCTACCCGAATTTTGAAAATTCAAAACGGGCTACCACAACTTTGAAGAAAGTGCAAATAGATACCTCCGTCCAATTTTCCGTCAACTGTCGTCGAAAAGTCGTTGGAAATTTGTCAGAAATTGAACGGAGGTAGCTATTTGCACCTTTTTCAAAGTTGAGGTAGTCCGTTTTGAATTTTCAAAGTTCGGGTAGTTCGTTGCAAAACGTCCAAAGTTCATCTAGTTACTTGATATTTAACCCTATAATAAATGGATTATTAAATCAGATAGCTTGTTACAAAACATTCAAAATTCAGATAACTACTTGGTATTTAACCCTATAATCAATGGAATGATATGAATTTCTTATAAATAAGAAATTTTCATACAGCCCAAATCTAATCAGAATTACTTAGTTTCTGATTGTTGTCCCTAAGTCAAAATTATGATTTCGTGCATAATTCATAACAAAAATCTATGAATGTAATGCAAAAAAAATCTAGAATTACTGATATCACCATGTATTCATTTAATCTATAAATAAAATTATGCATACCTCATAATAAACCACACAAAGGACATGCAATCAATTCTATGAGTATCTATCTTTATTAGCCCATCAAATGAATCCCTTAAAAAGTTTCATAAATCAACACCCAAGACATCGAATTCAACAGGATTTGGATCACCGCGAAGAGTAATTCAGCAATCATCAATTGATGGGAAGAAGAAGAAAAAAAATCTGAATTCTCCAAAAGTGAAGAGCTTTTCAAGAAGAAAGCACCTTCTGAACCTCGGCAGTAACCTCACTTGGGGGTTTCTCAGCATGGAGATTTGCAACCAATCCCTTCTTGGAGTAGTAGTGGATCACCTGGATAATTTGTAGTTCAAGTTAATGACATATGAAACATTGTTTGGAAGACTATACAACTAGTATTACTTAAACGAGACACCAATCAAGCAGGCATAATAGTATTTTGAACGAAGAATTGAGAGAGAGAGCAATGTACCGGCTCGGTTTGCCGATGGAAGGCATCCAATCTTGACTTAAGAACAGCTGCTGTGTCATCCTTACGCTGAATAAGAGGTTCTCCAGTGACCTTTTTTTAGAGAAAAACCGAAGAAATTAATTCAATATATATATATATAAACAAAGATATTCCTTGCTTACAGCAAAATAAAAAGCAGGAGAGGACTACAAAATTGCATATACAAGTTGTTTATGTATATAACAAGCTTTGAATTTATAATCAACTCAAACATCGCTGAAGAAGATGATAGAAGACAGTACAGCAGGTTACGCTATCATTAATTAACCAGATATCCTTTGGAGGTGCAAACTTTGCCAACTTTCATATGGTGCATTAATTAAGAACTATAAATGCATAAACTAGTTCATTTTCTGACCTAAACCGGCTATAATTTTGTGATCCACTTAGGGAATTGTAGATTAAGGGTAAAAAAGACAGGAGAGCTTACATCATCAACCCCAGGAACCTTTGGGGGTGCAAACTTTGTATGGTAGGTCCGCCCACTAGATGGGTGTATCCAGCGACCAGTTATCCTCTCCTCCAATATGGCATCATCAATTGCAAAATTTAACACTTTGTCAACTTTAACCCCTTTGTTCTCTAGCATTTCATCAAGCTACATATTGATAGAGAAAATAAAGTCAGGTAAACTTCAATAGAAACAAGCACTGTTTTATTGAAAAATACTATCTACTAAACTCTAATACATCACCAACATACTGGTTAGATACCAAAAACATGCCAAAAAAGGAGAAGGGTAAGTTTTCAGCAGAATACCTTCTGAGCCTGGACCTCGGTTCTTGGGAATCCATCAAGAATAAAACCCTTCTGACATGACGGCTTCTTGATTGCTTCATCAATGATGCCAACAACCAAGTCATCCGAAACTAGTTCTCCCTGGAGATCAGTTGAGAACACACAAACATCTAGAAGTGTTAAGGTATAAGCTATTAGGGAAATCTTTGTATAAAAAATGATAAAACAAAGAGAACTAAGTTTACCTTGTCCATAGCTTCTTTAGCTTTGACTCCGAGTGGTGTTTTAGCAGCAACTGCAGCTCTCAACATATCACCGGTAGCCAAATGGCATAAGCAGTATTCATCCTTAATCAAGGGTGACTGAGTACCTTTTCCTGATCCAGGTGGACCTGCTTTCGCAACATGATTAATAAAGATCAATATTTTAAAATCCACTCATGGCGACAAACAGTAAAATCAACAAGTATCTAGCCAATTTGACAGAACTAAACCAATCAGCAATCGTCTCTTCTAGATATGCAAATTAACAATGTAAGTCAGATCATTAATTTTAACATCAGATTATAATTATATCCGAAATATAAATGTCTAATGTAGAGGGCAAAAACAAAAAAGGATATGCATTTCGTAAAGGTAATTTATGTTCACTTTAGTAAATCAACGTGAAACCACTGCATTAACCAAACAAAGCTGCAACTGCGAGTTCGCATACTAATGTTTTATCTAATTGCAGAATTACTTTGTTTTTCGACAGTCCTGACTTCAATAAACAGAAGCAGAATAACCTGGAGCTTCACTAAAAACCTAAACAGAACCCAAAGGGCATCCAAACCCACAAAAGAAGCATAAACGCAGTTTCCTTCGAGAGAAAAAGCAAGAATTCTTCGGAAAATGGAGGTAAAACAGAGATCTTACCGATGAGGATAAGACGCTTATCGGGCTTGGAGGCGCATTTCATGCGGCGGAGGAGCTCCGACATGAGATCCACCGAGTGCACGTCTTCTAAGTTGACGTTGCTGCTGGTCGTCATTGTCTTCTCCGCTCAGTGAACCAAAGCGAGGAGATCGGAGAATGTGCAAGGGACTTTGGTGGTGCCTTCCTGTTGAATTTAAAAGGATGCTGGGGGTGGTCAGATTCGGACCTTCCAAAGTTTCAATGCTTTAATCTCAAGCACCCTTTAATTGGGGTATATGCACCTGGAGTTTGGACCCTGGAATTAATATGAATTGTTCAAATTAATTAATTAAATTTTTTATAAAGTCTATTTTCTATTACAATGAAATTCAATTATAACTAGGAATGACAATCACACTAACCGATTAAACGACTTGTAATGACTTGCAATTTACACGATAATAACACAACATAATTACTAAACGTGTCTAAACAATTCTTATACGTTTAGACATAATTAATAATTGTGTCTAAACACATCTAACCTGCTAAAACACGACAAACACACGTTTAAACACGATTAATTAATCGTGTTGATTCGGTTGGATTTGTGTTGAATGTTGAATCTGTTGAGTGTTGATTTAAACGTGTCTTATCGTGTCGTGTCTGTCGTGTTATCGTGTCGTGTGACACGTTTAATAAACGTGACGTGTACTTGTCTGACATTTAGAGACACAGCTAAAACTTATCCGTTTAGGCATGACACTTTTATTGACACGACACGATTAGACACAACACGATTGCCACCCACAATTATAACAACTAAATATTCGACTTCCCTTATTTGCAATTGCCCCCCCCCCCAAAAAAAAAAAAAAAAAAAACTCTACAATACATGATAATACCCTTCCCGTAAGACCTCACGAATCGAAATACAAAAAAACAACAACGTAAATCATCGAAAAGTTCCCCAAATACAATGAGAAATTCCCCCCAAGTCTCTGACACTAGTCGACCTTGCCAATGGACTAACACTTTCACAGTTACTTGACGCCCACAACAAACCAACATGCGTTCCCAAATAGTTGTCTACTAGAAAAACATTTGAGCATCATGAGACACTGAAGAGTGAAGACAACAGAACAAGTGTTTGATCCACCCCATGAGTCTTCTTCAATAGTGATATATAAAATGTAGGATGAACGACAAAATCACATGGAAGATCTGAACGACATGCAACCAAACCAATCTTCTCCAACATGAAGAATGATATGTAATAATGCATAGTGCAGTCTGAGCGTGTGGAACCTTGCGAAATGGGTGAAGTTTAAAAAAATACTCAATCCCCCATCGGAAGTGACACATGTCTCTGAGACGAACTACATTAACTTTTAATTTTGTATAAATTTAGTCTTAAAAAAATGTATTTATTTCCGTTTTAACCCTTTAAATTCTTACATTTGTTCCATATGAAAACATTGCTGGTTAGAAGTGAATACTTTAGGGGTTTAACTGTTGAGTATCTATAAATTAGGGGAATTATAAGGAAACACTGTTAGGGTTACATAGCAATAATTCCATAGTTTAGGGGAGGTTATGCAATTATCCTGTAAGAGTTTTGGTGTCTGGCTCAAAAAGAAACGATAAGAGGAGACGCTGTTTCCCGCTACAAGCCTACAACGGAACACACTCCACTCTGAAACTCTTCGCTTAAACCATCTTCTCGTCTAGGGTTTATCTTGAATCATTTCCGCTCTACTTTTTCGTGAAGATAACAGCAGATGAGACTAGCCGACTGATGAAGCTTGGCGTATTGTCTTCTCCGTTGATGACACCTGATCTCTTCGTTCATCACAGTTGCCACCCGAGAATGGCCGCTTTCAGTGCAATCTCGTCCTTTCCGTACATCCCCACTCGCTTGTCAAACCAAGGCAAGCGCGTCATTTCTTGCTCCGTCGGGTCTCCGGCTGTTGCTGGTAAGTTTACTCTGTGAATTCAATTGTAATTTTCAGTCACCAGAGTACTCAAGTTTTGGTTATTTAAACAAACATTTTGTTCGTTTCCGGATAGGGTTGTCTAATGAATTTACTGTATAATCAAGTTAAGGTGAAGATGTTTTCAATGATTGTTAGATGAAATCTATTTGAAGGATATGTAATTCATTTTCTCTAATGGATAACTCAATTTCAGAGGAATCCCAATCGAGCTTTGAATCTGCTGTATAATTAGTTTAGATTGAATTTATTGGGTACTTGTTCGAATTGGCGTAATTTCTTCTTCACCATTATCCAAATATTTCGAGTCACTGGTTAACTCGTGTAAGAATCCAGGCTGCAGCTTAGTGACCCTAATCGTCAGAGGGGAAACATGACCAGGTGGAGACCTGAGCTGCTGAGCACAAGGTGCCAGATCAACTTCGAACAAATGACCACTTGCCATTTGATAGAAATTCTTTAGTTGTTAACACATGTTAAATTTCCTTATCATGTTTGATCAAATTCAGCTGATTTTATCCCAGTTAGAAACTTAGAAATACGTTTTCATTGTTGACTACCCCGTTTCAGGTACTCAAGGGTCTAAAGGACCAAGGAGGAAAGCTGGAAGAATGGACGGACCTGGAAAAAGTATGGAAGATTCTGTTAAAAGGAAGATGGAACAATTCTATGAAGGATCTGATGGACCACCTCTTCGTATTCTTCCAATTGGTGGGCTGGGTGAAATTGGCATGAACTGCATGCTTGTTGGCAATCATGATCGATATATTCTTATAGATGCTGGCATCATGTTTCCTGAGTAAGCTGACTGATTATCGTTTATATACAAGCAATTGGTTGTTCTATTCAAATTTTTTCATAGTTAGATTTGTAAGTTGTAGGGTCTCTTGAGCTTATACAAAAATATGGGTATTGCAGCCTTGATCTTGAAAGAAAGTTGAAATGAGCCGTGACCACCTTAAGACTCTTGCTATTAAAGTGCATAGTTAAAACTACAAGCTGCTTATCACTAGAACCATACTTATTGCCTGTTTTGCCGTGTCTGATTTCAGCTATGATGAGTTTGGAGTACAGAAAATCATTCCTGACACAGCATTTATAAGAAAGTGGAGCCATAAAATTGAAGCTGTTATTATTACCCATGGCCATGAAGATCACATTGGTGCGTTGCCTTGGGTAAAGCTTCTTTCTACATCTTGAACATCTATTTTAACTAGATCCGGCATTGTTCTTTTCCATTTCTCTCAAGCACTTATTTCATCAGGAACAACTTATACTTGTTTAGGCATAAAAGGTGTCCTAAGTCTCCTAACTGCTGTATTTTGTCTGAGCAGGTAATCCCTGCTCTGGATTCTAACACACCAATATTTGCTTCATCATTTACAATGGAGGTACTTCTAGAGAATTGCCTAATCCTCTTTTGCGCACTTGTACTCCATCAAGGCTCTTATATTGTAGCTGATTTCATTTTCGCTTTTCATGTGTTAATTTAAGAGTCCCTTGTGTATGGATCATATCTTAGAAAAAATGAAAGAAAAGATTTAGGAATTGGAAAGAGAAAATGTTTCACTCACCCCTTGCTCGTCTTTAAACCACAGTGGAATTCACTGCTTTTGATAGTTTTCACTAGTATTTGATCAATAAAACATCTTAATGAATATATGCATGTGTTCTTACAAACATCAGCCCTCCTTAACTTTTGCGTTCACCATAAATTGCATTATGAGGTTATTAGTGCTTTATAAACTAATTTGGATTGTTGTGGCATTTCTTGTTTCTCAGCTTATTAAGAAGAAACTGAAAGAGTTCGGAATTTTTCTTTCATCTAGACTGAAGGTCTACAAACCAAAGAAGAAATTCACGGCAGGCCCTTTTGAAGTAGAACCTATCAGAGTGACCCATTCTATTCCTGATTGTTGTGGATTAGTTCTTCGTTGTTCTGATGGGACAATATTTCATACTGGGGACTGGAAAGTACGAAATTATAATTTTTCAACTTCTTTTTATACCAAAATTCTTAGGCTTATAAATTTTAATACAAAACAGATTGATGAATCTCCTGTGGATGGGCAAGTTTTTGATCGTGAATCTTTAGAGCAGCTCTCTAAAGAAGGGGTTACATTGGTAGGTCTTCCTCCCCTGCTTAGTTTCCATTTGGTTTAATGAAAAAGAATACTAAAGCAAGAAAAGATTAACTCAAATCTAGGAACAGGATTGCTTACTAAATTATATTTGCTGGAACCATGGTAATTTGAATTCTCATTTAGAGGTCAGGCATTTAGATGGTGTCCTGAATCATTTTGCTTGCTTCTGATATAAAAAAAAGTCTAATTTATATTGTTTTTGATTGGTTCTTAGAGGTATGTCTGCCTGTATATGGTTAATCCAGGGGTTAACTTTGTATTGCATCATTTTACTGAACAATACTCAATTATTAGAGCCATCTTTTTTTCACCACTGGTTCTGCCTGCCATTGGTGACAAATGATAGTTGTAGTGCCGATAGATAAATTATTGAAGGCATGGTTGAAGAGGTTCAATGCTGAAATCAAACACTGAAAACTATTTGTTGTTTCTCATTAAATTTCAGAGTTGTTTGGTGTGTTGTTTATTTAACTGCTGAAAAAGGAGCTCTTCTACACAATTGTGGCTTCTTTTAGATGTTAAGATGACCTAAGCAAATAAATTATGGTGTGTATGGTTGTTAAAATGACTGTGGATAAGCTACTGAAATAGGCTGTGGATATCTCATCATGTAACCTTTTTGTACTATTATTTTTAGAAAAAAGCTTCTGTCAATATTAAATAAACACTTCTTAGTTCATCCACCTTTACTGTTATCACGACTAAAATCAATCAAGCCGATGGCTGATCTTGTATATTCTTTTAGATGTTGAGCGACTCAACAAATGTGCTTTCTCCTGGGCGCACAACCAGTGAATCTGTTGTGGCAGAGTCATTGATAAGACATATTTCGGAGGCTAAAGGAAGAATCATTACAACTCAGTTCGCTTCAAATATACACCGACTTGGAAGCATTAAAACTGCTGCAGATCTAACAGGCAGAAAGATGGTAAGTAAAAAGAAAAATTGCTTTACTGTGCATTTGTGCTTTGATAGTCTAAAGTGAGTCTGTCCTGTTTTAGTTATCAAGCTTATTGCGTTTTTACTGTGCATTTGTGCTTTGATAGTCTAAAGTGAGTCTGTTTTTTCTGCGGTGTGACTAGTCCTAAGTTTCTGTATGATGCCTTTCAAAAGTCCAAATTACCAGTCAATTCTGGAATTCTTGATTTCTGCTTCGTTTAGGCATTTGACAGAAATTTTGATGGGCTTATTAAGATTGAATCAAATTGTTAGCTTATTAAAAGTTCAATGATAAAAAATTGCTGCAAAATCTATCGAAAAATAGGACTTCAATTATTTAAGCATGCACCTCAAGTTTTCTCTAAAGTTCTTATGGATGTTACGAATTTATTTTAGGTTCTAGTTGGGATGTCTTTAAGGACATACTTGGAAGCAGCTTGGAAGGATGGGAAGGGAACAATTGATCCATCAACATTGGTAATGCATTTTAGTCTGTTTAAATTCTTATGATCAGTTATTTGTACTGCTGAAAATTTGGCTTGCAACACTTTGTTGGTTTAATTAAAATTGAATAGGAGCTGTCTGTATGTGCATGACATTCTCTTCTCTGCATGTGTATATAGAATATTAAACTTGGATATAGTCACTTTAAGTTGATAAGCTTGTATACTAGTCCTTTTCTTTATCTAACTTTTTGAGTTAAATTCAACTTCAAGTTTGACATTCAATGTAGTTATATGTCCTCCATCATAAGTCTTGTCAGACTATTGAAGTATGTCAAAAATTAAAGGCGACATATCCATTGTCATTAGCTATCTGCTGAAAATTTGGATGAATTGTTCCATTCTTAAGACCAGAGAAACATCAGTGCCAATTATGCTTTGGTTAAGCTCAAATTAAAGTGCCATATAAATGGAGGAGTTTTACCATTGTCAACTGTTAGTGAAACTGAATCCAGTCTTATTTGTAGATCTATTGTCCACTATGTTCAGCATAAAAGAGCTAAGAGGTTTGCTCACCTATATATCAGTTTAAGATTTTAGGTTGGATATAAGTTATGTTCCATACCGATCCAGCATTTTAATACTTGAATAAATGTGTTTTTTTTTTGTTTTTTTATAGAACCAATGTGATCCAAAAACAATATTACCAAATTTAAAATGATATTTTAAGCTGCTATTCATGCAGCCTTGATATTGTTGGCCTTCTTTATCAACATGGACTTTTCAGTTTATATTTACAGTCTGCTTGTCGTATAACTGACATTTACTGACCTGTCTAACCATCCATAATGTCCATTTTTGTCATCCTGATTGATTTCCTCTTTATCCCCTCCTGGCAAAAACTTCACAATTTTCATTAAAATTTATGCTGCCTTTTGATCAATAGGTCAAAGCAGAAGACATTGAAGCATATGCACCAAAAGATTTACTAATTGTTACAACTGGTTCTCAAGTAAGGAATTTTAATACGGCTTCACCCTTAGTGGCTTTAAGTTTTTATTTTTAATGAAGTAACTTTTACGGATATGTTATATAACTCTTGCTTTGACTGTGTCAGGCAGAGCCACGGGCTGCGTTGAACCTTGCTTCTTATGGTGGAAGCCATTCTCTTAAATTGACCAAGGAAGATATAATATTATACTCTGCTAAGGTAATCTATTCTGCTTGCAGAAAGGTGTTAGATAATAGATTATATTTTTTATGTCTTTCTAAATATAGGTTGACTAGATGCCAATGGAAAGTCTTTAAACAGGGCTCAAGTAATTCCCATTACTTCTAAAATTTTATTGTTGAAAGAGTACACTGGTGGGTCATTTTCAGGTAATACCTGGTAATGAATCCCGTGTAATGAAAATGATGAACCGCATCTCTGAGATTGGATCAAACATAGTGATGGGAAAGAATGCAAATCTCCACACCTCTGGCCATGGATATCGGGAAGAGCTGGTAAGGAATTTATTGAATTACAGTTATGCTTCTTTCACAATAAGATAAAGGACATGCTTTATGTATGTTAAAACGTGGTTTATGTTGATTCATCAACACTTCTCCGAACATACAGGAATAGCATATTCTTCTTCTTGTAGATGCCATTATGATATCTCGATAATTTGTTCTTCTTTCACCTCTCAACAATGAAGTCACATACTTTTGAAGATTTTGTGTCATATAGCAGGAAATTTTACAACTTTTATCAAGGTTATATGACTAATGTTCTATTTAAAGGATGAAGTGCTCAAACTCGTCAAGCCACAACATTTTGTTCCTGTACATGGAGAACTTTTGTTCTTAAAAGAGCATGAGTTGCTTGGACGATCAACTGGTATTCACCACACCACTGTAAGTTAATGTTTTTATTTGTTTCTTGTTGTGGTAGAAGATTACTATGTGTTTTATTGATAAGCATTCTGGGGTTTAGATATATCTATATCTATGTGAATCTATCTCTCTATATATAGAGAGAGAAACATTAAGTCAGCGATAACTTCCTATCTATTATGAAGATAACATCATTCCATCAGAATGGCTTGCTGGAGTTAGTGTGCATTTGGACAAGTTCCTTACCTTAAATTGTACAAGCTAATTGTGTTTGCAAATCTCTATTTTTTTTTTTAATTTTGATAATTTGATACGCATTATGTTCCCGTTTGCATATGATGAAACTCCAATCTCCTCCAGAAACGATCTCTTGGATGGAGCTCATACCATGCTTGGAAAAACTTTGGGTTGCTACTTGTATCCGTCATAATCCTAGGGTAGTCAAGGATAGATTCATTCTAGAGTGGTGAAAAAAAGAGGAAGAAGTCGGAGAGAGATTAAATATGTTATGGGGGTAGAAGGAAAAAATCAAGAGGATGAATGAATATAAAACAAAGATTAGAATATGATTAATCTATGTCATCTAGTGGGATTCATTTAATCAATCCTCCTATTTAAAATTCTCAAAACTATTCCTAACTAAGTTACTGGTATCATTTAAAACATTTTTAGTTTCTGTAAGCCTGGAATATTATTATTTCTATGTAACTGCGCATGAGCATGACTGTGCCTTGCAAAAAAATTCAACTTTCAAGTTAGTTCATATTCAGATATAATCATATAACTGCTCAGAGCTTCATTTAATGGGAACAGACTAAGATGATATGTGAAATGCACGTGTAGGATGAACTTGCTTTACAATTGAAGCTAATCATGCACATTTCTCCCTTTAACATTAAAAGAAAAAAAATCTTCCAGTTTGTCAGCCTCCAGAAATAATTTGCCACATTGTCCTGCCTTTTTGAAAATTCACCGACTTCACATACTGAGAAATCCCTAGTCAATATTTATTGATCTGTAGTGATGAAGTTGATGATTACCAATATTGTTGTCAGGTTATAAAAAACGGGGAGATGCTTGGCGTCTCTCATCTGAGGAACAGAAGAGTTCTTTCAAATGGATTCACCCCCCTCGGGAAGGAAAGTTTACAGGTTGGTCATCAGCTTCAAAAAGCTTCTCACTTAAAAATGAATTGGTTGAGCTTGTTCTGACAGGTATGATGTCTGTATTCTAGTTGATGTATAGTGATGGTGATAAAGCATTTGGCACATCAGCTGAGCTATGTGTTGATGAAAGACTAAGAATCGCAACAGATGGCATAATAGTAGTAAGGTATGCATATTTCTTCTTGCTAATTAATATTGTGCTCTAAACTTGGTGCTGTACCACAACCTTATTGTTCAACTAAACTCTCAGTTAAGTCAGAACATTGCTTATCTTTCTTGTCAGTTAGCCTGATTATCTTCCTTCTTGTACAGCATGGAAATTATGCGGCCTGAGAGTACAGATGGTTATACAGGAAGCGTCATAAAAGGAAAAATACGAATCACTACACGTTGTTTGTGGCTCGACAAGGGGAAGCTCTTGGATGCACTTTATAAAGCTGCCCACGCAACGCTCTCAAGCTGCCCTGTAGGCTGCCCCCTTCATCACATGGAAAGAACTGTATCTGAAGTTCTAAGGAAAATGGTGCGGAAATACAGTGGCAAGAGGCCTGAAGTTATTGCAGTTGCTACAGAGAACCCATCTGCAGTTGTATCCGATGAGATCAACCAGAGATTATCTGGGAAGTCACATATCACATTTGGTTCTTCACTGCCGAAAAATGTGATGGTTGGAGGAGCTAGTCCTAATAAGAAAAGTAAGACGAGCAGCGGATCACTAGAAGATCAAAAAAGACGTCAATCAAAATATGGTTCAGATGAAGATTCAGCAGGTTTTTATTTTTCTCTCTATAGCCATCTCCTTATGTTTGGTAAATGGTTTATCAATTTTTTCAGTCATCCATCAGTTCTTATGAGCTTTATTTTTGTCTTCCACTGCCCAGGTGATAATCATGAACCTGAAAGGTTAGTGTCTGAGGAAGACAATACACTTCTTCTTAGCGCAAGCTCAGATTTGTTGGAAACCACATCATCACCTGTTTTGGATGAGAGAGATAGCTTTTGGAAATCATCCGGTGTACAATCACCTTCTGTTGATAACTCTGTGAAAGACATGAAAGAGGAACAAAGGATTGAGGTCACAAGCAGTATCGGTGAGAGTAGCGTTGGTGATGCCTGGGAATCACCAAATTCAAAAGATAAGTCCTCCTCAAAGCCAGTCAGAAAAAACAAATGGAAGGCAGAGGAGGTGAAGAAGCTAATTAAGTTGAGGGGTGAGCTGCACAGCCAGTTTCAGGTTGTGAAAGGGAGAATGGTGCTGTGGGGGGAGATCTCCAATAACTTATCTGCAGATGGATATTCTCGGAGTTCGGGACAGTGTAAATCATTGTGGGCTTCTCTCGTTCAGAAGTACCAGGTAAACACATCCTTCCTCCTTTATCACGGTTTCAAATTCATTTGTGTCTGTTATGGTTACACTCCCTGATCTACAATTCCTCTTTGCGATGAATCTTTGTCGCGTGGACCGACTTATTTAAACAGGAACAAAAAAGTGAGGGCAAGAAAAGCTGGCCATACTTTGATGAAATGGATGTCATCTTATCATCGGGTTTCGAAGATACTGCTGCAAAATCATTGTCCAATTAGGAAATATCTCATCTGTAGATATTCTTTCCTCGGAGAGGAATTTCGAAACACCTTCAACAAGGTACATGCTGAAATCGTGTAGTCTGATCGAGTTTGTAGGTGGGAGGTTTTCTGGATGTCCATAGTTTGTGGTCTGTCATTAGATGGATAGTTAGGGAAATACATGCATCAAATTGAAGCTGTGATCTGGTTGAAGGACGATCATTACTTATTGATTGAAGCTGCTACAAATGTCTCAAAAATTAGTATAGTCTAGAATTTAGGGTGCACCGTTAATAATAACTATTATTATTATTACTCTTATTAAAATGACTAAGATTTGAATTTTTTTTTTTTTAATATATAGGGTTAATTATTAAATAGGTAGCCAAACTTGACATGTTTGACAAGTAGGTATCTAAACTTTTTTATACTGCAAATAGATTGCTGAACTTTTGGAAATTAGCAAATAAGTTCATGACGTTAATTTTTCTGTAGGTTTGTGACGGAAACCGGTTCGATCAAACCACTTTTTTTTTAATAGGTAAGATTTATATACCAAACACATGCATGACTCAACCCTAATCTCTAAACCAAGCCATGCATGTGTTTTGTATATAAATTCAACTTAAAAAAAAATAAATAAATAAAGTGGTTTGATCAAATTGGTTTTTGAACCGGTTTTTGTCACAAACCAATGGAATAATTATTGGTATATAATAATTAAGTCTAATGGTAATGATTACACTGATCAAGATTGATGCAGAATTATTGTATGTTTATATATAGGTATATGTTAAATGGATGCAACAAAACCCTAATTATCATCCTGCAAAGCGTTGACCACGAGTATTTCCCTGTTGAAGTTCAGCTTGGGTGAACCAAAAACTATCATCCAGCAACTTCACCAGCTTGACTTCCCTTTCCCTGTTGTAGCCGTAATCACAAGGGTTTGGAGTCGGCCTATCAGAACCTCCATTCTCGCCTCGCTGTACCTCATTCACTCTGTCCTCATCGGATTTGCTACTTCTATTTACCATAACCACTCTGATATCTTGTGCAATCATATCATTACCATTACCAGTGATTCTGCTCTCATGGTTGGGACTCGGAGAGTTCTCTCCAGCAGATGGAGAAAAGTCTGTCAAACAATGGCAAATCAGCGAACCAAAACTGGAGATTTCCTACGCAAAACAGTGATCTTACCGACATTGACACTGAAGAAGTTGTCTTCTGTCTCATCCTCCTTGCGGCCTGCAATGCAACCGCGAAGAGATGCACAAATAGGGTCGGCAATGGTGCGGTGAAAAACTCATAACCATGGTTATAACCGTTAATGTTTAATATGGTTAACCGTACCATTATGGTGCGGTTATGGTGATGAATTTTCTTCCCATAATGGTTATGGTATTTGAGTTATACCCATGGTTATAACTATGGTTATTCTATAAATATAATATTTATTATTAATAAACTATTTATATAATATACTAAATATAAATTATATAATTAAAAATTTGAAATTGTTGAAGATTGAAGGCGCCAAAGTCTAACGATAACAATATATATTGATGTCTTTTTTAAAATATAATTTTCGATCTTTTGTTATATTACATGTGTGAAATGAATATGGGTATACGGTTAAAACCATGGTTAATAACCACGGTTATTTTAATGATTATGGTATTGAAAATTATACCCATAATGGTTATGGTTATGGTTATTATATGTGGTTTAAAAATATGGTATGGTTATGGTATTTGACATATCCTGACCATACCCTAACCATCGATAACCCTATGCACAAACTAGGGTTTAGGCCCTTTAGGGTCTTGAAACTATTGCTTAAATTAATACGTACCGAGGTTGCAGGAACTTGTCGTATCGGTTGGTCGGAATCTGAACCATCTGTCTCTTTTGATTGGGACAGGATGATGATGATGAGCTGGGACATAACTCTTGGTTGCTGATGTTTGTGTCCTCTTCTTGGCAGCTGATAAACAAGCACCCATTGTCAGTCACTCACACAGATCAGGAAGAAGGAACAATGGAAATGACGAAGAGGAAGAGAGAACAAACATAGAGAGACTTTGGGGGCAAATTCGATGCACATTGGTTTGTTTTGGTATGACAGTGCTCCAGTTGCTGGCAACAACAATGAATGAAACAAGAAAAAGTTACCATTTAACTTAATAAAACAATTCATATATACATGACACGAAATTCATAAATTTAAATTCTATAAGTGATTCAAAAACAAGTATAAAAATAAAATCAAATATTTGAGTACATATACATAATTGTGTTTATGCATATATTTACAGATTAGAAGTGTTATCGTACATAAACGTATTAAAATTTGTTTAGACACGAGATGTGATAAATACAAATTCATACACATAATACATATTATTTCTACGCTAGCTTATGAGTCTCCTTTCTATCCTTCGTTCATCCATTTCGTGAGGAGGATCGTATGTGACAGAAATTGTAAACACCATATACAACAACCAAAATCACTTTAAGTGGAAGTTACGATAAGCTAGGTGCACCCACCTTAGTAAACTAAAATCAGGTAATGGAACTGTGAAGGATGTAGACATATATGGCTAAACCCGGTGTACACACACCTTATATAAAATGATACCAAAAGAATAAAAATGATCTCTTTTGGGGGGTTTGTCCGTAAACCGGGCGCATGGAATTTTACGGACAGCTTTTATAGCTTCTGCCTTAGAGAAGATACCAGAAATAATCTGAAAGCTCTAATGGGCCGACGGTTAGTAATTTGGGCCACAAAGAAGCCCATGCACAACAAATGCAGCTTACATCATTATGGGGCAACTAAGGTTGACGATTTGGGCCATCCGCAGACCATCATAGCCCGAATAAATCTCAGTCTATTATGAGGGGCCGAATAGTAGTGATGTGGGCTACATAGAAGCCCATTTAGTATAAATACAGCTGAAGCTTGAAAGAGCGCGTAATAATAAATTTTTAAGTAGATTTTTATAATTCAATTTTGAATTAATAATATTAAATTGAATATTCCAAAATAGATTCACCCACTGAGTTACCCTGAGTCTTAGGTTAATGATTTGGGTCATTCAGAAACCCATCATCGCCCAACAGCCCAGCCTTTCGGATGGGCTGTCAAATGGCCCAAAGCATCAACATAAGGCCCAGCATAACACGAATTCGGATGCATTTCCAAAATTAATATGGGTTATTTACTTAATTTGTTACACATGTTTCACCATGATGCAGAATGGTTACACATGTTACAAAATGTGATTAATTGGTTTTGAAATGTGACTAATTGATTTTTTTACTGTTCACCGTTAGAAATCACAGTTAAGTCACTATTTAGATACGTAAAATGACGTAATTATCCTTTTCATCAATCAAGCTGTGTTCTTCATCAACCAAGCTATTCTTCATCACCGAATTGAATTGAAGAACCCACAAATCTGATTTCTGGGTTCTTGAAGAACCCACAAATCTGATTTATGGGTTCTTGAAGAACCCAGAATCTGATTTCTTGAAGAACCCAGAATCGCGTTTTTGGGTTCTTGAAGAACCCAGAAATCTTCAAGAAACCATATTCTGGGATCTTCAAGAACCCAGAAACCAGATTATGGGTTCTTCGATTCGATTCTTGTTATTGAAGATGATTCCGTGTTCTTCAATACCACTATGGACATAATAGTCATTTCACAATTCAATAATATGTTACAAAAATTAATTAACGGTAAAATTAACAGTTTACTGACGGAATAATCAATTAATCACATTGAGAAAAACATGTGTAACAAATTAGTCACATAGCAAAACCAATTAATCACATTTTGAAGCATGTGTAATCATTCCGCGTGAAACATGTTTAACCAATTAAGTAATTAACCCAATTAATTATGATAATACTATTTTATTATAATCATTACCAACATAAACAATATTTTCTTTTATATTTCTAGGCAAAACCCATATTGGGCAAGTAGTACAAACTATCTTTCGTAGCACCATTCATGGTTTAGCTGTCCTTGGTCGGACCACCACCTTGAACCCACCGGCCATATGAGCTGTCAGTAGAGGAACAAATGTCGGCTGCTCATCACAAACTGGTCTGATCTCAAATCTCCGTAGTATCGAAGCCACCACATACTTCATCTGAATGAAAGCCATCTCCTTCCCCAGGCAAACTCGAGGACCTGCCTGAAACACAGGGAACTTGAATGGGCTCACCACTTTCAACTCTCCATTTCCAGTAAGCCACCGTTCTGGTTTAAACTCCAGTCGATCTTTGCCCCAAAGATTCTCCATACGACCCATTCCGTAAGGAAAATACGTGACTCGGTCGCCTTTCCTCACCGGAGTTCCGTCCGGCAATACATCGTCTGCAGCTGCATGCTTTGAATCCCAAGCCACAGGTGGATATAACCTCATGGACTCGCAAAGACACGCCTTTAAGAAGTTCATCTTCCTCAAAGCTTCAAAATCTACTTTACCGTCCCTGAGAACCAACTCCACTTCGTCAACTATCTGTTTCTCAATCTCAGGGTGGTATGCAAGAAGCCAGAAAAGCCATGTCATGGCCGCAGACGTCGTGTCCCTCCCTGCCATGATGAAGCTTACTACCATGTCTCTGACCAAGTCGTGGTCGTGTCCCGCCACCAGAAGCCGTGTCAAGAGATCGCCTCTGCACGACGACATATTGCTATTTGTTTCGGTTTCTTGTTCGAGTTGTCTCTTTCTGGTTTGGATGATGTCTGAACCAGCTTGATGGACTGACTTCACTGCCCTAGCAAGCTCTTTTTCAGACCCAATGTTCAGTGCCCGCTTCACCTTCCATAGAAGAGACATTGGAGCAGAACCTCGCATGGCGCATGTCTTAGATGCAACATCAAATTCTGCCACAAAACCAGGGACTGGGCGCGACAGGTCCAAGCAACATGGGTCCATGCCCAACGACACTTGACATATCGTGTCGAATGCGAATCTACCAAGGATTTCCTGTAATCAAATCAAATCTTCTTGTTAAAAATGTCATTTTTTACTAGGGTGATAAAAAAAGACGGTTGGACCGAATTCCCGACAAGACCGGATCGAGACCGACCCGACTAGGACCGAGACCGAGCGGACGGTTTTTTTTCTTCAAGACCGGTCTTGGTCTCAAACTTTTTTTCTTCCAAAAACCTGTTAGGACCGGCCCGGATCGAATGAATGTGAATTTGAGATTTTCATAATACCACACCGAAAGGAAGGTGGATTTTGAAGGTTTTCTATTTCTATAAAAGCTGTATCATGATAAATTTACTAAAGAATAGCGTGAGCTCATAGTGTTTTTTGAGAGGTGAACTATTTTTTTCGCCTTTTACTAAAAAATACAGTGAGCTCATAGTTTTTTTTTGTGCAGATTCGGTCAATGACCGAGATCGGTCCGAATCAAGAAAGACCGACTCAGACAGACTTTTTTGGTCGAGGTCGGTGTCGGTCTCTATCCTCCAAAAGGTAAGACCGAAAGTTTGATCTCGGTATTGCCTTCGATACCTGCCCGGCCTGCCCGTGATGTGCACTATTTTTTACTACGTTTTAATCATGTAACAGTTCACCTGCAAGTCCAAGACTCGAGGACCTCCATTGTCGGGCACCAAGCAATCTTCGAAAAGAGGCAAAAGACGTGTCTGGACTTCAGTTTCTAGCGTCCTAACCACAAACTCCCTCAACGTCTTGGTGCTGAATTCATGACTTGCCAACTTCCTTTGAGCATTCCACAACTCACCGTCGACGCTGAATATCCCATTCCCAAGAAAATCCCCAACAATCTCCGTGAAGGGACGGCCCTTTGGGTAGTTGCAGAAGTTTGCCCTAAGAATGTGCTCGACGTTGGCAGGGTCGGCGGTTACTATTGTGGGACGAGCTCCAAGGCGGCGTACCATGATAGTTTTTCTTGGAGATTCGGACAAGAGATGGGTGTACCAGTCGAGCAGATGGCTCCGATTTTTGTAGAACGAGATGAGGCATCCAATTATGGGGTAAGAAGGTGGGGAGTAAACTACAGAAGTAGATGCTGATTTCTTCAGCTTTTTACTTCCATGGAGGATTACAAACTCTTGAATAACTGATAGCACCAATAAATGAAGAAGAAGAAGAAGAAGAAACCCTAGAGAGACAATGAAGTAAAACATGTTTTGTTTCTCTGAGAGGAAGAGAGAGCTGCTGATACGACAAATTGGTCACGAGAGATGTATTGACCATTTATACAACTCTCAGTGGCGTACGATAATTTGATTATCACACATTTACACACGTGTTTCAAATTGATAAAGACACAAAAGGAAATTGTGAAAATTATGGATTGTAATATAGTAGATTATATATATATAACTTTGTAATTATCTAGAAGAAACAATAGAATCAAATATAATAATAAAATATAGTAGTTTCTATATGTATAATTACCATAAAAAAAAAAAGTTATACTATATATAGCTTTGTAACTATCTATATGAAGCAATAGGATCACAATCTCAATGTAGGCTAAATTACCATTCTACTAACAAATTTACTAGAAAACTCGTTCGCGTAATGATCATATATAAATTATTCAATATAAATTACATTTTAGAAATTGTGAAAAAAGATTATTTTTAATAGTAACTACAATTACATTTCCATTATATCAAGAATAGTATAAAACATAAAGACTAACTGTATTTTTCGTAAAAATAATTACATAAGTTGATGAAAAAAATAAATATTAATAATTATTAATGTAATACTAATTACTATTTTAAATCTAAATTTAATATTTGAATTGCATTTAACAAAATTTTAAAAATATTAGGAAATATATTCTTCTTTTAATAATAAATGCATTTGTATTTTATACGAATAATATTATCAAATATACGAATTAATTATAGTTTTTATTAAAAAAACAAGTTTAAAATTCAATAATATAAATGAATATGATTAATTACTGATATGATGCTAATAATTAAATATGATTTTAACATAGTTTTGATATTCTTATACAAACTATTATTGTCGTATAATTATAATTGTTTTTTGAAAGTATTAGTTAAACTATATTTTTTTTTACTAATAATAACTTTTATTTTTGTTCAATTATACAAAAAATATTTGTTAATCCATTAAATAAGTTAAATCTACAAATATTTAAATATAAAGTTCCATAAAATTATAAAAGAAAAAGTATTAAGAAAATATATTAATATTTTTTTGTTAATGTGCCAAATTTTAGATTACATGCATAATTATACATAAACTAGACTTGCATTTCAATTATACAAATTATATAATTAAACATACATAATAAGTATATTTTTCATAAAAGTAAGTAAAATTTATATTAGTCGATAGTAAAAATTAATATTAATAATTATTGATATGTTGCTAATTAATAATTTTAACTTAATTTTTTTCCAAATAGTTATAATGTTAAAAGTATTTATCTTTATTTTACTAATAGTAATAGTCACTTGTGTTCAATATTTATCTAATTAGTAAAATAAGTCGAGTGTAAAAAAATATAAACAGGAAGCTCTACAAAGCTATAAAAAAATATTAAAAAAAAACGATAATGACAATATTAATACTTTTTCTTCATGTATTAAATTTTATATTGTCTTGCATAATTATAACATAGTGCATACTATTAGTCATTAGACATAGAATTGTTACTTAAAAAAAGAAGATAAATAACATATAAATTTACGTATAATTTGTCTTAAGAATAAATTTTAATAACAAACTTTAACATGTGCACTTAATTGATTTTATAAAGTATACTATTATAAATTTTAGTATTTAATAAAAAAAAATATAGAGATATATAGAAGATTTATGCAACTCTCAATGGCAGATGATAATTTGATCACGTTGCCTTCGTGCTTCAAATAAAAGACAGACAACGTGCAAATTGGTTAAATACACATGTTTGTTAATAACGTGTTGTATTCCACACGTTGAATTAGAAAACGTAAGTTATAGTGGATGGTAGAGAAATAGGGAATCCATCCTCATTGAATTCGAACCACACCTTGAGGTGGTTTGGTTTGGCTGCCCCTATCGACTATAGTTGCAATCGATGACTACGTTCTTATCACGACGTTATAATGACCCGAAACTTATCCTGCAAAATATCAACGATAAACACTTGAATAGAAGATGAACGCGTAAGGTATATTCTCCTGCTCTCGCCTAGCTCAAGTTTTAGCGCCAAGAGAGCTCAAGTTTAAATGCATGTTCATTTAAACTGGTTCGGTCGAACTTGTCTGGTTCAGGTCTGGTTTTAAAATCAAACAAGTTTTTTAAGCTTTAAGTAGATCACTTTAAAATAGTAGTTTCAATTCGAATTGACTCATTTTTCATACTGATTTATACTTAAATTTAAATCAAACCACTTTAAACCTATATAATTTTAGAACTGGTTTGAAGTAAAATAAACCAAACCGGTCTGAAATTAAACAAAACTTAGAGATGTCTTCAATAAACCAAACCTAGAGATGTATTGGATGTATGTTGATGTTGGACAAGATTTTCAGTCGGTTCAATGTGTTTTTCAATTTGTTCAGTGTATTTTTCAGTCATTTCAATGTTTTTTCAGTCGTTTCAATGTGTTTTTCAGTTAGTTCAATGTTTTTTCAGTCAGTTCAGTGTGTTGGACATGATTTTCAGTCGACTCAGTTTCAGTTTGAACCAGATTATTTCCTAACCAAAATTGTTATTAAAAAATCCAGATCAGACCAATTCGAACCGGTTCTGAATAGGTTAAAACCATACCAATAATTTTACTTAAACCAGACTCATTTTTTAGAAACAAAAAAAAATACTAATTTTTTACAAACCAGTTTCATTCTAAACCGGTTCATGAACAAATCTATCTTGGTAATGTAAAACGGTACAACGTTGATATGGACGGCTTCCACAATTATATATACCCCTTATATTATCTCAATCTATACAATACTTATTTAAGTATCGAAGAGGTATAAAGGGAAATACCACCGCCCATATGGTTTTGTAGGTATTTGAATCAATTGATGACGGCTAGAATCGATTAATCAAATGCCGATTAATTCACAACCACCATTAGTTATGCCGACCCAAATCTAGCTAGAGATTTGGGTAATTCACCACGTGTGTAATTTTCTTACCATAGATTGTCTCAACCATCATATATCAACATCGAAATCTATCTATTTTAGATCATCGTGATCATTAGTTATGGACCTATATACACTAGATATATCAAGAATATTCAGTTGATTTTGATGTTCCGTTTTATCAAATTTACTCATAATGAGAAGTAGGGCTGACGATGGTTAGGGTATGGTACGGGTATGACAAATATCATAATCATACCATATTTTTAAGGGTTAATAGTCAAAGTGCCCCATAATGTTTGGGCGAAATTTAGGATTGCCCCTTAAAGTCTAAAATTTTAAATAGGGTTAATTGTCAATTTGCCCCCTAATGTTTGGATCGAATTTAAGATTCCCCCTTAAAGTTTAAAATTTTAAATTTTAGTCCTAATGTTTGGACAAAATGAAAAATTCCCCCATTCCGTCTAATTTCCGTTTAACACTAACGGGAATGTTATCACGTGCAGATCACGTGACTTTTTTTATACTAAATGGACAAAAATGCCCTCCATGAACATCAACTGTTCTAAGTGTTCTTAGGAAGACCAGTTGAGTTGTCTCTTCCTTGAAATCAAGACTTCAACTCATTTGAAATCTTCAAGATTTCAGCAAACAGGCACAAGGAAGAGACAACGCATTCCTTGCTCAATATTTTACCTGTCTTGGTCAAGAAGTGGTCAACAGAAACCGAACGGTGAATCCCTCCTCGCTTCTTGATACCTGCAGCTCACCAGACACTCGCTTGCGCCGCTTCGCCGGACACTATCAATGGCCGCTTCTTCGACGCATCCTCTTCCTTCTTTACCATTCTCCTCCATCGACGTCTTCTGGCACACGGAATGCTCGATCACGACACCGGAGTCGGAGTATTCGACACTAGATTCGACCCAGGTTTCCTCGACATCCTCGACAAGCACCCAGAGAACTCCGATAGAATCAAGAACATGCTTTCTATACTCAAACGAGGACCCATCTCTCCGTACATCACCTTCCATTCCGGCAGGCCCGCTCTTGTCCATGAACTCCTCTCCTTTCACTCTCCAGGTTTTTCTCCATTCCGACAACATCTGTTCTTGTTCTATAAGCTGCTTTCACTGCTAAAAATGTCATTTTGTTTATAGTAAATTGTTATAATAACCCAATTCTTATGTTTATCTGTTGAAAAAAATCTAGTTTTCATACAAATTTTGTATTGTGTATGTTAAATTTAAGTAGACGTCTTCTGAAAATGTACAATTTTTGTTTTTTCAAAAAAAAAATCAACTAGCAATTTCTGGTTTTTCAATTTTCATACTTTGCCCATTTTTTTTATTCTTTCCTCCTGAACTAAAATCCTGGTTTATGATAGACTACATCAGTGAACTGATCGAATCGGATAAAAATGGCGGAAAGGAGATCTGTGGCGGTACATTCTTGAACCCAGATTCAGGGCAAGCCGTGTCGGGGCGGGCCCAGGGGTCGTAGACTGTGAAGAAGCGGAGTCCGGTGATGGACAAACCGTAGATGTGGTTATAGGTGTGGGTGATCTCCTCGCCGACTTTCTTCGTAGCGGCGTAGAGGCTGGCGGGCTGGTCCCAAGTTCTGAACAACGAGACCTTGAAGAACACACTTAGCTTGAAGAACAGTTGAAGTTCATGGAGGGCATTTTTGTCCATTTAGTATAAAAGATCCGCACATGATGACATTCCCGTTAGTATTAAACAGAAATTGGACGGAATGGGGGAATTTTTCATTTTGTCCAAACATTAGGACTAAAATTTAAAATTTTAAACTTTAAGGGGAATCTTAAATTCGGTCCAAACATTAGGGGGCAAATTGACAATTAACCCTTTTAAATATTAGTCCTAAAGTTTGGACGATTTTAAAAATTGCCCATTTCCGTCCTCTGACTGTTAATTTTGGACGAAAAACGCCCATGTGCAATTCACGTGACTTCAGACAAATTTTAAAGACCAAAATACCCTTAAAGCAGTTCTTGAAGGACGTAACTGCATGTAATATTGTCTGAAATATAATATGGTGAACCTGTTGAATATTCTCCCCCTAAAGTTTATAAAATTAATCATTTTTCATCCAATACCACCTTTTTAGCAGATTCATGTTATACAACCGAAATTCTTCAAATATATCCGACATAATCAAAAGGTGCATGTTTTAACATGTCTCAAAAGCTAACACAAACCAAAATACCATGTTCGAAGTCTGTTTCCGCATAACACGTAGAAAAACCTAAGACATCAACTTCTTAAATTTACATCTTTTCCTTTCCTTTCCTAGACATGGTTCCTTGACTCGGTGCACTATCTTGTGTTGAAGGAGGACCTCCTGTTCCCTGACTTTGCTCTTCCTGTTGGGTCCCTTTTTTGGACTTCTTGGTTCCCTTTCCGCATGATCTAGCATTATGACCACTTTGGTTGCATTTTCCACAATGTTGTAGGTCCCCCATTTTTCTTAGTTTTTCCGCAGTGGCTTCCCCGGCAGACGCTGTCCTCTTCTTCTTCGATCGTCCCGGTGCATTCCTCAATTCCACAATCACCTTCCACGACATCGTTGCATCAACACTCCACTTGTGGATGTACGTGTACCTATCCACTAGCCAGTCAACTGTGATGGATGTTGACTTGTGGGTCCTTGGACAAACGTGTTTCCCAGTCAACTTCTTAATTCTGTACGTCTCCTCATTCCCAACCTTCGACCCGTACAACGTCCAGTCGCAACCCTTGTTGCACTCCAGTAGCACTCGGTTTGGGTCATTCTTCACCCATCTGATTTCAATCTCATTTTCTACACTCCAATTGCGAACGCAACTCCGTAAGGCGGCCATTGATGGGAATGTCAATCCTAGAGTCGGTTCCTGGGCTGATTCTTCGGGATTGAACTCAGGCATTCTCGTCAAGTTCACTTCTTCATTGTCAGAAGCACATGGAGTTCTAAGTTCATCGTTGTTGTAGTCAACGGCTTCAGTTGGAGGCTCAATCTCGGCATCTTCCCTAACTGGTTGCTCAACATCGACGCTTGTGTCGGAACTGTTTGTACTCTTCGCGTCGACCTCCGGTTCCCAACTGCTCTCCTCACTTTCTTCAGGTTCATCTATGGGTGGAGCTCGGTCAGCTAAGTCTTCAAACTCGTCCACCTTTTTCCAGAACTCTTCGTCTTCAGTCACATCTACTGGCGGAGCCTCTTCTGTTTCAGGTGGTTGTTCGGTATTTCCAGTTGTCGGTATTGCCTCTTCGGTTTCAGGTGGTTTTTCGGATGTGGGCTGAGTTTCAGTGGGCTCATCGTCAACAATTTCAATGGGCTCATCTTGACCACCTTGCCCCCCCAGGACCACCCTGCTGCCCCATGCGATCCTCATAGTCCCTGTTGAAATGGTACAGTCGCATATCTTCTGCGTTCGGGTCCTCCAATTCGGACTTCCGGATTGGATCTACTTCCCAATCGTCAAATATCATCCTGATAGGGACACGCACTTCACTGTCCTCTATAAACAGGATGATAGTCTCCATCCCATCCTGGTAAGCCTTCAAGTCTACCACATCCTCATCCGTCGCAATCTTCACTAGGTCCTTACTAATGTCCATAAACGGGGGCAAGTAGAAGATGTCATCACCACTAGAGTATTGATGAACCAGAGTTAAGTGGTTGATCAAATCAGCCAACCGAAATGGGATAGGCCACCTCGGTCTAACATACTTCTGACCAATGTAGATCTTCTTCCCCTCAACCGTATCCAACCGACCACCGTAGAATGTGTGTAGTGTGTAACTAGGCGGACCTTTGGGGGCATATAACCTGTTGGATACACTTGTAAACAGGAAAACAACACAATATTCAACTCTGCCGAACCTAACATCTAAGCAATTTTCGAAATTGGGAATCAACTAGCAAAGAAACCGAACCTAAATCATCAGCAAAGTCCGTAAAATCCATTGTTTTAGTCGGCAATCCTTCCAATGGTCACTTTCACTGCAATCCCGAACCAAAAACGGGATAAACCTAGCATAAAAGGGTATTCATCAACGGATGTAAAACAACTAACAATAAACCCTAAATCTAACCATGGCATAAACCCTTAACTTCGGCTACCGTAACTTCACTTCGGTAGGTAGCCGAAACCCTAACTTCGGTTAGAACTTACCTACGGCCACAATGGCGGGCAGACGAATCGACGAGTGAAGGAGTGGCGAACTGGCGGAGGCGCGGCGTCGCGGAGTGGCCGAGTCGCGGAAGAACGAACGAGTCGCCTGAAATCGCACCGAAATCGCCAACAGCTCTGCTTTGAAACGTGCCGATTCTGATACCGAGGAGACTGTGGAGTGTTGGTGTGGGTATGATGGAGGGAAACCGAAGATCTTCATTAAACTGCCTTAAGGGTAATTTTGTCTATAAAATTTGTCTGAAGTCACGTGAATTGCACATGGTCGTTTTCCGTCCGAAATTAACAGTCAGAGGACGGAAATGGGCGATTTTTAAAATCGTCCAAACTTTAGGACTAATATTTAAAATTTTAGACTTTAATGGACAATCCTAAATTTCGCCTAAACATTAAGGGGCACTTTGACTATTAACCCTATTTTTAAACCACATACCATAACCATAACCATAACCATTACGGGTACAATTTTCAATACCATAACTATTAAAATAACCGTGGTTATTAACCATGGTTTTACCCGTATACCCATATTTATTCCAGACATGTAATATAATAAAAGACCGGAAATTTTATTTTAAAAAATACATAAATCTATATTGCCAACAATAAAAATATATAAAACTAACATCATAATTATTTATTACATGCATGTCTAGTAACTTTCATTATTTAGTATATATTAGTTTATTAATAATAAATAATAATTATATTTATATAATTAACCATGGGTATAACTAAAATAACATAACCATAACCATTATGGTAGAAAATTCATCACCATAACCGTACCGTACCATAATGGTACGGTTAACCATATTAAACAGTAATAATTATAATCATGGTTATGAATTTTTCACTGCACAATTGCCGGCCCTAATGAGAAGCTTATCTACATAGCCATAACTAATAGAATTTGACTGAAAAATAATTTGACAACATTTATATATTTTGTGGTGCATATAATTTTTTGTTTAGCATTTCCCTCCCCTTTAGTACGTGAAGAGCACCATCTTGGTGCGTTATTGATAAAATTCTATCTTTATAACATTCAACAGAAAGTTATCTCAATACAGAGTATATTACCCTCTTCTCATTTTCTTATCCCTGTGATGCTCTTTCAGAGATAATCTGTCCATTGTGTATCTAAAACCATTCTCTTTGCTTCTAACATTTCATAAGTCTCTCACGAAAAGTAAGCAACAAGGATGTGGTCTCTAGTCAAAGCTGTATATATTAAAGTTTCAGAACGGTCACAGCAGTAACAACTTCAATAGATTTCTAAATTGAGCAGACTCCAACTTCAGTAGGCATCAACTACCATATCTATATGCTCAAAAACAGGTCAAATCTATTGAAACAAATGGCTATGCATAATTCTTATGGCATATGAAAGACGATGATCATAACCTTTGAAATGGTAGTACCTCTTTAATAGGATTTTCTCTTCTTTTTCAACACGAATCCACTGGAATCAAATAAAAGAGTAGGCACTTAGTGTTGAGAACGAAGACTTTCGGGTCACCACCACCACTCAATAAGTGAGCAAGGCACTAACGAAAGTGGTCAAGCCACTCAGCACCCTGCTCCTTCATCAGATACGGTTTCAATTCTATTCTCCATCAGGTACGATTCTGGGTTCGTGGTGAACCCAAATTTCTTGTTCATGCTGATTCATTCTTCGTTTTATTTATATTCATTCAAAATTCTTGTTCGTGGTGAACCCAAATTGTATTGTGATTCTTCGTGTTGATTCCAAGTTATTCATGTTGATTCGAAGTGATGATGTTTATGCTGATTCATTCTTTGTTTTAGCGATTCATGCTGATTCGAAGTGATGCTGTCCCAAAAATCTTCGTTTGGGGGTTCTTGTTCATGCTGTTAGTGATGTTGATTCATGCTTGTTACAATCAATTGTGGTTTTCTGTTCTGTATTTGATTCGAAGTCATGTTGTTGTAGTATGATTATACATACGATGATCCATTTGAAGTCATATTGATTAAAATACGATGTTGTTCTGTATTTGATTTGAAGTCATATTTAGTAAAAAAAAAAGTCTAGGATTGTCCTTTAAAATTAATTAATTAAATTATTTTAAAAGTTTTTTAAAATTATTAGTCTATTATATTTAAGTTTTGATTATTATTAATTTTAAAAATGAATTAATACAAATTATATGTATTATATATTATACATATATAAGGAGAGACAAATATGTCATTTTATCACATTCTATTCATTTTCCATATAAAATTCTACCAAAAAAACAACAAAATTTCTTATTCTATTTCATTTAACAAAAAAAAATTATTATTCTCTATTCCGAATTACTTATTCCGAATTTCATATTAACAAAAAAAACGTAAGTACTTCATCGTACTCCCGACTCCCGGGGCAGAAGATGTTGAAGTTTGCACAAAGGTTTTCAAAGGTTTCTGATCTTTTTCAAAAACTATTCACTTTTCAAAAAATATTTGAAAAAGTGTATATCGAAATTTTTTTTTTAGAAAAGTATGCATACGCGCGACGCGCCTATTGAATAGGCGCATCCCTAGGACGCGCCTATTCAGTAGGCGCGTCCTAGGGATGCGCCTATTCAATAGGCGCGTCCCTGGGATGCGCCTACTGCCTAAATTTTTTTTTTCCGCAAAAACACCGGTCTATCAGAAACCACGTTGATTTTAAGTCTGCTTATGGTTTTCCTCCTAAATAGAAATTGAGAGATAGTCTCACGCGTATTCATAGGTCCAAAATACAAATTTTCCAACTTGTTCTGAACAACAATAAAACAAAGTTGTTTATTCACAAGTTTCTGAATGAGACTTTTCTTCAGATACACTAGCTAGTTTGACATTTTCAGGAATTACTCCTGCAAAAGAGCTATTTGGGGTTACTTTAGGTTCCTGTCCTAAATGTTCCAACTTGTTCTGAACAACAATGAAACAAAGTTGTTTATTCACAAGTTTCTGAATGAGACTTTTCTTCAGATACACTAGGTAGTTTGACATTTTCAGGCATTACTCCTGCAAAAGAGCTCTTTGGGGTTACTTTAGGTTCCTGTCCTAAATTTTCCAACTTGTTCTGAACAACAATGAAACAAAGTTGTTTATTCACGAGATTCTGAATCTTCCGAATATCTTCTGTCGTACGGTGAGGACAGAAGAAAACTGATCCCCTTCCAATGGTTAGGAAGGGTCTTGGATCAAGAGGACAGAAGATCAATTTGTTAACAAAAGGGTCTTGGATCAAGAGGACAGAAAATCAATTTGTTAACAAACCACCGAGATGATTGTCTCACGCGTTGCTTTATCCCAGTATTCACAAGTCCAAATTTCTCTACGCGCACCAAATTCCTCCATGTATGCTTTTTTTCCTACTATATGCTTACTTTTTGAAAAACATCTGATTTTGAGCCTGTTTATACGGTTTTCCTCCTACATAGAAATTGAGAGATAGTCTCTCCAATTAAGAAGAAAGGAAGTTCTCAGAAGTTAAATACTTTAGGTTCCTGCCCTAGATTTTCCAACTTGTTCTGAACAACATCCGCGAGGTAAAACATTGAAACAAAGTTGTTCATTCACAAGTTTCTGAATGAGACTTTTCTTCAAATACACTAGCTAGTTTGACATTTTCAGGAATTACTGCTGCAAAATAACTCTTTTGGGGTTACTTTAGATAAATTTCAAAAAGTAACTATGTCCGTTAGGCGCGACCCCGGGGTGCGCGTATACATAGTTTGCTAAAAAACCATTTCTTCTTAGAACTTCCTTTCTTCTTTACTGGAGAGAGTATCTCTCAATTTCTATTTAGGAGGAAAACAATAAGCAGGCTTGAACTCAGATAAAAAACTATAGTCATTGGAGAAGCTTTACAAGATATTCGGAAGATTCAGAAATTTGTGAATAAACAACTTTGTTTCATTGTTGTTCAGAACAAGTTGGAACATTTAGGACAGGAACCTAAAGTAACCCCAAATAGCTCTTTTGCAGGAGTAATTCCTGAAAATGTCAAACTAGCTAGTGTATCTGAAGAAAAGTCTCATTCAGAAACTTGTGAATAAACAACTTTGTTTCATTGTTGTTCAGAACAAGTTGGAAAATTTGTAGTTTGGACCTATGAATACGCGTGAGACTATCTCTCAATTTCTATTTAGGAGGAAAACCATAAGCAGACTTAAAATCAACGTGGTTTTTGATAGACCGGTGTTTTTGCGAAAAAAAAAAATTTAGGCAGTAGGCGCACCCCTTGCGTGCGCCTATTGCAGTAGGCGCACCCCTGGGATGCGCCTATTGCAATAGGCGCATCCCTAGGACGCGCCTACTGAATAGGCGCATCCCTAGGACGCGCCTACTGAATAGGCGCGTCCTAGGGATGCGCCTATTCAGTAGGCGCGTCGCGCGTATGCATACTTTTCTAAAAAAAAAAATTCGATATACACTTTTTTAAATATTTTTTGAAAAGTGAATAGTTTTTGAAAAAGTTCAAGGTTTCTTGCTTACTCAAAATTCAGCCGACATAAAAAGACAGAAAGCAATAATTAAAAAAAAAAAACTAGTGGAGCTCAGACGTCTCACCGACCTCATAGAAAAGAACAACACATGGCCTGAGTTTCGGGCCATAAATACTAAATGCACTGTATAAACATTAATATCAATTTAAAAACAAGGATGGAGCTATATAGAGAGTTTAGGAAGCAATTTCCCTTTATTTCTTTTTGTTTTGTATGTGTTTAAATTTAGAAATATACTTATTTTTAATTTAGTCTTTTAATAATTATTTTTCTGATATTTTTATATTTTATTTTACTGTTTGTCTTTATTCATTGCCGCCAAATACAATTTGTGCATCCCTATTTATAAGGTCGTCTATGATGCTGATTATTAAATAATTTTATAATTTTTAAAAAAAAAAAACAAAAAAAAAAACATTACACAGCTGATAAAGGAGTAGATATTATTATTAGAAACTAAGGAGAGGGTCGGTGCAAATCGCTCATGATCTGACACGTGTCCCCCTTAACGAGTGTCCTATATAATGACAGTGGTTATCCGCCATGGATAGTGAAAGGTGTGACCTCGACAAGAAAGAAAGAAAGAAGACGAACATCAGTCTGAGTTCTTCACACTCCGTTTGAATTTTTCATTCAGCATCTGTGAAGAAGAAGAAGAAGAAGAAGCAATGAATCGTTTCTGGACACTGCTTTCACATCTTCACTCTGTTGCTGGGTAATCTAATCTTCGTCTAATTTAGTATGTTTGAGCCTGTGAATACCCAGATCTGGCGAAATTCATTCAAATTGCCGTGTTCCTAATTTAACGCACACTGGACACTTTTTGATTCCTGTTGGTGTGTGCAGGCCGGTGGTGATGCTGCTCTATCCTCTGTGAGTCTATTGTTGCTGTTCTTTTGATTTCCGAGTCAAGAATATTTCAATTGAGTTTGTGTGAATTAGGTATGCATCGGTGATGGCAATAGAGAGTCCATCGAAGGTGGATGACGAACAGTGGCTTGCATACTGGATCCTGTATTCCTTCATCGCTCTCGCAGAGATGGTGCTTCAGCCAGTCCTTGAGTGGTATATACTTTACTTTCATCTTCCTGCCTTGCCTTGCCTGGACTGTAGACTTAACTAGCTAAAGCGGTTCCAATCCATTAGACTATCTGCTCTTCTGCAGGATGCCCATATGGTATGATGTGAAATTGGTGGTGATGATATGGCTTGTTCTTCCCCAATTCAAAGGTGCAGCGTTTTTGTATGAGAAGTTTGTGAGGGAGAAGATCATCAACAAATACCGAACTGGGGGTGGTCAAAAGTACAAATCCACCAGTCCAAACAAGAATAAGTTTGTGGACTTCATCACTCCGAAGAAAGTAAGTCCCACATACACTCTTTCACTGAATAAATCTTGCTACTGACGATGATGAATTGATTTTCTACCATTGTTGTAATTCACAGGGGGTACACGAAGCATCCTGATCGAAGAAAAAGGAATAGATTCAGATTGTAGTTGTCTCTCTTGGCGTCCTTTTCAGACATGTTTCTCTAGTCTGTTTTTCTGATTTAGTTAATGATGATGATGATGCATTATGTATGTCTGTATAATTATTATTATGATGATGATGATGCTTGTATGTATGTTAAATCGTATGAACAATCATCATTTTAAATGCATACTGAATGAACTATGCTCTGATTTGACATGACCAATCTGATTTTAAGGTGCGAAGAAAGCTGAAAAGTGATCTTTTTCAAAAACTATTTACTTTTCAAAAAATATTTGAAAAAGTGTATATCGAAATTTTTTTTTAGAAAAGTATGCATACGCGCGACGCGCCTATTGAATAGGCGCATCCCAGGGGTGCGCCTACTGCCTAAATTTTTTTTTTTTCGCAAAAACACTGGTCTATCAGAAACCACGTTGATTTTAAGTCTGCTTATGGTTTTCCTCCTAAATAGAAATTGAGAAATAGTCTCACGCGTATTCATAGGTCCAAACTACAAATTTTCCAACTTGTTCTGAACAACAATGAAACAAAGTTGTTTATTCACAAGTTTCTGAATGAGACTTTTCTTCAGATACACTAGCTAGTTTGACATTTTCAGGAATTACTCCTGCAAAAGAGCTCTTTGGGGTTACTTTAGGTTCCTGTCCTAAATTTTCCAACTTGTTCTGAACAACAATGAAACAAAGTTGTTTATTCACGAGATTCTGAATCTTTCGAATATCTTCTGTCGTACGGTGAGGACAGAAGAAAACTGATCCCCTTCCAATGGTTAGGAAGGTTCTTGAATCAAGAGGACAGAAGATCAATTTGTTAACAAAAGGGTCTTGGATCAAGAGGACAGAAAATCAATTTGTTAACAAACCACCGAGATGATTGTCTCACGCGTTGCTTTATCCCAGTATTCACAAGTCCAAATTCCTCTACGCGCACCAAATTCCTCCATGTATGCTTTTTTCCTACTATATGCTTACTTTTTGAAAAACATCTGATTTTGAGCCTGCTTATACGGTTTTCCTCCTACATAGAAATTGAGAGATAGTCTCTCCAATAAAGAAGAAAGGAAGTTATCAGAAGTTAAATACTTTAGGTTCCTGCCCTAAATTTTCCAACTTGTTCTGAACAACATCCGCGAGGTCAAACATTGAAACAAAGTTGTTTATTCACAAGTTTCTGAATGAGACTTTTCTTCAAATACACTAGCCAGTTTGACATTTTCAGGAGGAAAACCATTTCTTCTTAGAACTTCCTTTCTTCTTTACTGGAGAGAGTATCTCTCAATTTCTATTTAGCAGGAAAACCATAAGCAGGCTTGAACTCAGATAAAAAGCTATAGTCATTGGAGAAGCTTTACAAGATATTCGGAAGATTGCAGCTGCAGGACCTTTCTAGCATGCCTGCCTCTAATGTGTTGCAGCTGTTAGTTAGCCTATACCCTGTTCGATTTTTCTTGTTGAATGTTCAGGTCAAGTGTGAGGCAAACATACCATACATTTTTTCGTGTTATAACCGTGCTCCGGAGCTTATATTTGGAGCAACATAAATACACATCATCTGCCAACAACATGAACTTTGTTTCATTGTTGTTCAGAACAAGTTGTTCAGAAAAAGGAAGTACCAATCAAGAAAAATGGAATTTGTTAGATGGGGATCGAGTAATCTCATCGAGTTTCTCAAATCGGTTGGTGTAGAGACGCATGATTAGATCTCTCAGCAAGATGTTGGAGCAATTATAGCGCGGTATATCAATGACAACAAACTGAATCACCCTACGAAGAAGAGAGTAGTTTGTGATGAAAGACTTCAATTTCTATTTAGGAGGAAAACCATAAGCAGACTTAAAATCAACGAGTACACTATGCAGAAAATCAAGAGTCTTCAGATGCCGAAAAAAAAGGCAGTGGAAACCCCAAAGAGCTCTTTTGCAGGAGTAATTCCTGAAAATGTCAAACTAGCTAGTGTATCTGAAGAAAAGTCTCATTCAGAAACTTGTGAATAAACAACTTTGTTTCATTGTTGTTCAGAACAAGTTGGAAAATTTGGAGTTTGGACCTATGAATACTAAGATGAAGATACGCGTGAGACTATCTCTCAATTTCTATTTAGGAGGAAAACCATAAGCAGACTTAAAATCAACGTGGTTTCTGATAGACCGGTGTTTTTGCGAAAAAAAAAAAATTTAGGCAATAGGCGCATCCCTAGGACGCGCCTACTGAATAGGCGCAGCCCTAGGACGCGCCTACTGAATAGGCGCGTCCTAGGGATGCGCCTATTCAGTAGGCGCGTCGCGCGTATGCATACTTTTCTAAAAAAAAAATTTCGATATACACTTTTTCAAATATTTTTTGAAAAGTGAATAGTTTTTGAAAAAGTCCCTGAAAAGTTTTATAGGCATTGTGCGTCTTTGTTGGGAAAGGTAGGCTTATATTTAAAAATGAAGACGTGGTATTATACTATTGGTTTATTGCACAATTAGCATGTTGCACATACCTATAATCATGAATAATATTTAAATTAAACATATTTTAATACAAATTAACCTTATAGGGGTTAAATACCAAAGTTAACTGAACTTTGGACGTTTTGTAAAAAACTACTTGAACAGCTACCCGAATTTTGAAAATTCAAAACGAGCTACTTCAACGGTAAAGAATGTGCAAATAGCTACCTTAGTCCAATTTTCCGTCAACTATCGTTTTGAATTTTCAAACGGGCTATCTCAACTGTAAAGAATGTGCAAATAGCTACTCAGTCCAATTTTCCGTCAACTATCGTCGGAAATTGAACGAATGTAGCTATTTGCTCCTTCAAAGTTGAGGTAATCTGTTTTGAATTTTCAAAGTTCGGGTAGCTCATTGCGAAACGCTCAAAGTTCAGATAGCTACTTGGTATTTATCCCTAATTATAAATCGTATATGGCTTGAGCATATTTTAATGCAATCCATTTCCAATAAATGTCGATACAAATTTACACCACTATTTCATTGCCTGTGTTGGTATTGTATCTGTTTCTCCTTCGTGAAAATACCACAATAGAATTCAAACCATTGCAATTTGCAACTCCATTACTAGTGGGTGTGGGTGCACCCAGAGCTAGGTTTAAGCAGCCAAAAATGAATTAATGGAAAGAAGATGCAGCAAAATCTGACCTTACAATCTGCAGTATTTTGCTGCTTCCCCACCAATGAGATGAACCAGAACGGATTCCAGCGATCTCAATCTCCCATCCACATTACCAAGTCGGGGTGGTACTATCAAGAATATGATTAATTATAAAAAAACAAACCGAATTTTGAGGAAAAACCAAACAGTAAACCAAACTTTTTTTATTGACAAATACCAAACCAAACTTTTGGATTCAAACCTACCTCAAATTTTCATTATATTTGAATGAATTTTTCAATTTTTGGGGAAGTTATTAAGTCATAATACTCTTTCTTTAGAATATTTCAACTAATGTTAACTTAATAACTCACTCAAACACAAACACCAAACCAAACTTTTGAAATTAAACCTACCTCAAATTTTCATTAAATTTGAACGGATTTTTCAATTTTTGAGGGAGTTATTAAGTCATAATACTCTTTCTTTAGAATATTTCAACTAATGTTGACTTAATAACTCTCTCAAACATTGAAAAATCCGTTCAAACATAATAAAAAATTGAAGTTTGGTTTGCTGTTTGATTTTTCCTCAAAGTTCGATTTGATTTTTGATTATTAACCCATCAAGAATATATTGGTTTAATTTTCTACTCCCAACGACGCCACCTGAGTGCCTGAGTGCCTGCCTGCCTCACGATTCAAATCTTTGGCAGAGTTTGCTCGTGCTCAGAATGGGGTTCTGTTGAATGTATGTGTGGTCTGCTTGGTGGATGAACTCTTCTTCTTCTTCTATCAATCCACAACAATGGATATTGACTCCTCTGACTTGCATTAAGATGGCTAATGAATCAAGGAATCAGTGAGTGAAGGACGATGATTTCACTCGCTTAAGGAGAAGCCATGCATCTGAAGCAGTACAACCCTCTATCATCTCCAGGGCTACAGGAATGGGAGATGTATCTCGGTATTCTATCAGCATTATTCCCTGCAAAACAAACCAAGCACCACATAAATACTATTATACAGATCAACACCTCCAGCTGGATGATGAAGAGTTGTTACCACCTCAAAATTGATTAGGAAAAGTTGGAACTGCTTTAACATCTCTTTCATACGGCTCACTGTTTTCTTGTCTGGAGAAGAAAGAGCAGATGCGACCTCCTCAGGGTTATGTCCACCTATCCCTCTTTCCACAACCTAACGCACACCACAGGTAAACAACCAAATCATCACTCTAGTATGATTAATATTTTAATTTATGGTTGTCTTTTCCACTCACACTGTGATCAACAAATATCTCGGATATGAGGCTGCCATCATCAACATATACACGAAGGTCGTACGTTGTCCTTTGCTTGTACTGAAACCCCTTCACACCCGTCAAAAAGCACTAGCAGCACAATGCAAAGTCCACATCGTCAGCTTTTAAGAAGAAAAACAGACATGGATTTGGTTGGAAACCATCACCAACCAAAGAAAGAGAACAAATTATAACTAGGACCGGCAATGGTGCGGTGAAATAACCATAACCATGGTTATAACCGTTACTGTTTAATATGGTTAACCGTACCATTATGGTGCGGTGCGGTTATGGTTATGAGTTTTCTACCCATAATGGATATGGTATTTGAGTTATACCCAGGTTATTATATAAATATAATATTTATTTATTATTAATAAACTAATTTACATAATAAACTAAATATAAATTATATAATTGAAAATTTGAAATTGTTGAAGATTGAAGGCGAAAAAGTTCAACTATGGTAATATAGAATGTATTTTTTAAAATAAAAATTTCGATATTTTATTATATTACAGATGTGGAATGAATATGAGTATACGGGTAAAACCATGGTTAATAACCACGGTTATTTTAATGGTTATGGTATTGAAAATTATAATCATAATGGTTATGGTATATGGTTTAAAAATATGGTATGGTTATGCTATTTGTCATACCCTGACCATACCCTAACCATCAACAGCCCTAATTATACCTTAATTTTGCCTTGAAGTGAAGATTCTCTGTCTTTCATGGAAGCCCACTTCGTTGATAGACTAGAAAGGTAGGTGAAAGGGATCTCTCTGTCCCCTCTTAGTAGGAGAGGATGCTCCTCTACCACCTCATCCATCATTTGGTTACCACCATCATCATCGTCATCATCTGGTAAGTCCTCTAGAGCAGCACGCTCAGCCACCTGGACAAATTCTGTATGATTTTCCTCAACACTATGCAAATTGGAGAAGACTACTGCAGTTGTCCTGCTAACGGAATGGGAATGTTCGTTCATTTCCTCAATATGATGTTGTGGAACATGGGGGACAGCATCTTCTGTATTGATGGTGGGGGGAGCAGCAGCGCACATATGCATCTCTTCAAAATCAGCAGCAATATTTGATGATGCACTAGACACTGAAGTTCTTCGACTCCCGTGAACTGTAGACTCAGTTGAACCCCTCACACTGGGAGATACCCCAGATGGTTCAGGAGGAACATCACCTACAGAGAACACAAACTCAGTAAACACATATTGGGAGAATAGATACTGTCCTAGTAAACAATGTCATTAGCACTTTCTAGTACAGAATCCATTTTTCAGTAACCTCAAACCAGAAAATTTGATTATTAGTTTCTTTCTTTTTTTAGGTAGAAATATTAGTTTCTTTATGCAAGTTGAGGTGTTTCTTTCATTTTTCGAGCTTCTATTAATCAAATAAAAGATATTTACAAACTAATGGAAATCAGTCAACTTTTAAACTGCCATAAGGAATATAAGAAAAATGAAAAAGAAAGTGATTGATGTCCCTTATGAGCTGGAAAACATCTGTAAATTCAATATTAAAAATCAAGTGCAACGCCAACCATGCTAGCTTAGGAATGTAGCCAGTAGCCTAGACCTTTGAAGAATCAAATTTTTTTTTTTTTTCATTTTGCAAGGCTTCTGCTTTGTCCCATCAATGAAAGCTATAACAAAAGATTGAGAAACATTGCAACGAGGATCTCTCTCTATGATAGAATTTATCACTTTGCCGACCATTCTCTAAAATCATGATAAGGAAGAGGGACATGATGACCTTTAACTTTGGTGGTGTAAATTATAATTTCTTGATTCATTTTTTTAACTTATTTCCCCTTAACAATATTGTAAATCATGATCATCCACTATCTCATAAGTTGGTGACTTTCCACTGTTTTAACACAGAGGTGGCATCGGAGAGTGTTATGATAGAAGCCACAGCCCTTCTACTAATACTGTCATACAGTCGCTTTGAGTCTTATAGCTATACCAATGAAATAGTAAGCCAACTGCAAGGTAAAAAAAACTAACTGAGATGGATATAATATACCTGTGGCATCTGAAGAAGATATATCTATATTAGTTGGGGTAGGACCACTTGTTTGTGCAGCATTACCATTCTTAGTTGCCCAGGCAGCAAGAGTTGCTCTAGTGTCTAAAGGAGGAACTTCTCCTGACCTTGTTCTACAAAAAGAAATAAAAATACATGAGAAACGCATTCCAATACAATTGTGAGACCTGGAAAAGAAAGGACTGAGTAAAATATTCAGCACAGTACAAAAAGCATGAGCAAGGTGTGGCAATATTATGTATTATATGTTAAAATAAAAAAATGCAGAGGACTCAAACCAATACTCAACGGTTACCTTTTTCCTCTAGGAGGCTTATTTACCTCCTGAACAACCCGCTCTCTTGCAGCTTCGAGCTCGTCAACAACTCCACCTAGAACTTCCAAAGCTTCAGGGACCAACATTAAGAGTCCACGGCGTATATGTACATTGCAGATAGCAACCTATAACACAGATAATAGTTTTGAAGCACATGCATGTGCAAATAAACAAGCTGGAAATTGGAAATGCGCATTTGTGCCACTATCAGTTTTTCCAGAACGAATAAGCCAAAAAATGAGGAAATGCCGAAGAAATTAAAGTGATGCTACAAAAGACTAAACAGCTATTCCACCTAGCCAGATATAAAACTTACTGAGGTTCATTCATGCATGTAGATGTAGTTATGATCAGAGTTCAGACATCACAATGATCATTTTCATTTTAAAGCTACATCTATAAGAAGTAATTTAATATGCTATACTTCAATTGCTGAACTTTCTAACTTCTCCATAGAACTAAAGAGGAAGGGAGTGTTATTACAGCAGCAATTTTCTTTGCTTTTCATCAGTTAAACTCTATGTTGCAAAACTAGCATGAGGAAATGATTGCAGGACAGCTCAACCTTAATATGGAAAATAAATATTAAACAGACCTTTAAGCCTGCAGGGGCCAGAGCTTCCAGTTCCTTGATAGGCCTGTATTCCAATCCAAATACACGTTGAACACCGTCTGTCATGGATAGTTTCAGGCACCTCTTGGGTCCAGCAGCTACACTTTGATACCTGCCTCGAAGAGGACAACTGATATTAACAACCTCATCAACCTGGAAAGAAATAAAAAATGAACATGAGGAGAATATATGTGTAAGTAACTTGATCTATCTGAAACAAGAGGATCCCCTGCCATAAGTAGGGATGAAACCAAAAATTTGTCTGGAGCAAGAATTAGAGTAGGAGCAAGCAAATAAGAAAAAAACAGGGGGCAAAATGTAAGACTTTTAAAGGTTGAATCGAAAACAAATACATATTTTTAGGACTAAAATTGCACAACGTCAACAATTAGGGGGCAATTACCCCTCATCCCTAACATAGCTTCATCCCTCGCCATAAGTACAATAGAATGAATACCTTTACACATCGAACAGTGAAATATATTTCAGCATTTGATATCTTTGACATTTAGCCTAGTTTGATTAAACATGGCCGCGTGCTTTAAGAAGAGGATTGAGGACACAAGGGGGGCTGTACAAGAAAGAACTCCACCTACAATTAGTTTATTTTTAGATAATGAGTTTTTGGCAAATAATTTTTTCTTCATGAGATTGCAACCATTCTACATTCCTACTCATCTTCAAACTTATAAGTATTAAACACATTATCTAAAATTTAACAATAACTTCTGCTTGAGTATAGCTAAACTTCCTGTTTTTTCTTCTTTTTTTTTGCTAGTGACCTAACTACCTAGTTGATTTTGCACATATATGACATAATTTGACAAACCTACAGGCAGTGCACCACAACCCCTAGACATAAATGTTATAACATTCCAATATTTATGTCCCTGACTCCCTGCCTTCAGACACACCATGTCTCCATAACATGGTCTACTCTTTTTCATTATTGTTTTTGTTATCAGATCTATCTCATAGCCGTAATAGTGCCTCTTCAAGCAACAGCTTGCAAATAAACAAGACCGCACTACAAACTTCAGCAGTCAGCCAGATAGTGCAGAAACAACTCAGTAATCTTTTAAGTATCGCATGAATTCAGGATTAGATAGATTCTAGAGTAGAGTAGACAGTGACCACCGTTTAGAGGACCTTAACAGCAATACCGTAATTGCCATTTAGTGTGGAAGGACTGAGAAATTACAAGAAAAGAGAGTTATACTGATTCAGTTAGGAGTTATTACACCTACTGGCTATGCATAGACCAGTTCATTGAGACAGTAAAACCCTAAGAAAGCACTCACATTTTCATACATGCGGTGATTAAAATTAGCTACTGAATGATAATGCAGCTAAGTGAACTAGTGAAGACATAAATGATCAACCTGCAAAACAAAGGGCCCAGACAGGTCGACAAGGTGCAGGGAATCCACATTCTGCGGAAGCACACCACTACCGGAGTGATTCATGTCAGAGAGCAGGAACTGCTCGAAACACAGTTTTGCCTTGGTTGCAACGTCGATGCTTGAGAACCCAGAAATGGAGTTCTCGAGTCGACTAATGCAAACATCAATCCACTCCCTTTTCAGCCTCAGACCCATTTGTCCGAGGTACTCAACTATCGGGCAATCAACTGCCATGGAATCAGAGCTCACTGGCGCAATAGGCGGTGGTATGGAGGATTCTCGGGATACAAGAGGCGGAGGAGATGGTGTTGAAAGCGTGTCGGAGACGTCGATGAAATTTTCATCATCATCGGAAATTTCAACAGCAGAAGAAGAAAGATTGAGAGGGTGAGGAGGTTGAGAAGGAACCCCATTGGCAGGTTGTTGGGGCTGTGCTTCGTCATCTTCATCAGAGGAACAATGGACTAGAAGGCGTCTTCTGGACATTGTGACTCCGGACTAGGTGGTGGTGGTGGTGGAAGTTGGACAAGAGGAGAAGAATTCCAAAGCGGGAATTTTTCCTCTTTTTTTGTCCATTAAGTTTGCCCCTCCTAAAACAATTATCGAGTCTACTGCAGTCAACTATATAACTGGAATTCTATTTTAAAATTATTTTTTAATATAAATTAATCAATTTATTTACATAATGTCTAATATATCGTGTGAAATTTATATTTAAAAAAAATGTATATAACTAGGGGTCCAACCCGTGTGTAACCCGCCACGGGTTATGTTTGGGTCAAGATTTTTGACACGACTCATGAATGATCCGTGAAAATACGAATCAGGTTTAGGTCAGAAACTTTGATCCACAGTCAACCGTCACCCGTCTCATTTATATATTTCAGTCTATTTTTCGTTTTTATTGAAATGGTGGGTCGAACGGGTCAGACTGCCGCATGTCATGGAGGTCGAACAAGTCAGTTTGACTCAACCCTTACCATTCCTGACGGGTCATTTTGACCCTAGGTTTGGGTTGAAACCTTGATCCACGGGCAACCGTGACCCATCTCATTTATATATTTCAGACTATTTTTCGTTTTTATTGAAATGGTGGGTTGAACGGGTTAGACCGTCGCATGTCATGGAGGTCGAACAAGTCAGTTTGCCTCAACCCTTACCATTCCTGACGGGTCATTCTGACCCTAGGTTGGGTCAGAAACCTTGACCTACGGTCAACCGTGACCCGTCTCATTTATATATTTCGGTATGTTTTTCATTTTTATTGAAATGGTGGATCGAACGGTTCAGACTAACCTGCAGGTCATGGAAGTCGAACGAATCAGTCTGACTCAACATTTACCATTCCTGACGGGGCAAATTTGTGTTTCAAAAATTGACTTATACTATTACACAAGTCGTGTTTGGGTCAGATGGTCTTTGACACAATCCAAGATCGACACGAGCATGTATCGACTCATGACCCGTTTTGACCCCCCTATATATAACGTACTTTTTTTTTGTCAAGTAACAAGTACTATAACATTTCAATAACCGGGCGAGAATTCGCACACAAGATATTATCCGAAACAATACATCTAAGTAGAGGGGTTGGGGGTGCAAGCACCCAATCCTGAGGGCACAACCCGAGCAAAGCATATTTCGCAATCCAATACGCACAAGAGTTTGCGGATCGAGGAATAAGAACCCACGTTACCGCATGTATCATGGATGATAAGGCGTTAACGTTAGACAAAATCGGGGCTATCCTCCAAGCGAAATCAAGACCTAACAAATGAAAGATTACATGCGAAGAATCAGACTCAATAATAATAGTCGACCAACGATGGCAAATTGCCAGGTTGACCACTGCAAGCACTGCCTCCGCCTCCGCCTCATCCACCGAAGCCGCACGTATCACCGAGTGGCAGCCCCCAATGACCAAACCGGTACTATCCCTAGCAATCACCCCAAGCGCTCCCAAGTTTGTCGACTCTCTCCACGATGCATCACAATTAAGCTTGATAGTTCCCTCTGACGGTCTCGTCCATGCAGTAAAGGTCTCGACCGATCGGTGCTGAGCTGAAGGAGATCTAACCTCCTGAACAATCCAGCCTATCTTCTGTAACAATGCATGAACAGAGTTACAGACGGTTGTCTATCCTCATAGACCACCTTACACTGAGCTTTCCAGATCACCCAACAGACAATCATGATTTGACACCACGCTTGGTCTCTCTCTTTCCGGTTCGGCCCTAATCCGGTCGATGCTCTAAGAAGCCACTCATCAACCGAATTCTGACCACATGAAATCAAAACCTCCGGGATGAAACGTTGCCAGATCTGCACGGCCCAAGGACAGCCGAACAAAAGGTGTTCCCTAGTTTCCTCAATCCCACACAATAAGCACAAGGGCGAGAGAGGCAAGTCCCTCCTACATAAATTGTCACTCGTCGGGAGGACATCCGAAGCCAATTTCCACATAAACGCTTTGATTTTAGGCCAAACCCGAGCAGCCCAAATAAGTGCCCATACCTTTGCTATGTTAGGCCGTGGGCGCCTATTGAGATCGACAAGGTTGTGAATCCCATCGGCATGAAGAACATGGTAGACTGATCTTACCGAGACTGAACCGTGGGTGGTATGAGGCCATCACCACCTGTCTGGAGTCGGCTGAATCGAGATAGTGACATTAAGAACCGCTTCCACATCCTCATGGAAAACCCTCTGACGAACGATCGGTTCCCTCCAAGCACGTGTATCTCCATCCACCCAATCCTCCACTCTATCCGTCTCCAAATGTGGGCCCTCTACCCTTGGTCGAACCCGAGCTGAGTGCTGAAGAGGAACTCAAGTGTCTAAGAAATGTCTAATGGTACGACCATCCCCTAGAACCGTACTTAATATTTTATAAATATAACGTACTTAATATTTTATAAATATATTTTTTAAAAAAATATACTGATATAATTATAAATTTACATTTGAGCTAAAATTTTTGAAACTTCCGTCCCTCCTCCGCCCGCTCCAAACATTTCATCTCCCTCGTTTTTTCTCTCTCTAAATTCCCTAATTTTCAAGTAATGAAAAGATCTTTCACTTACACATCAGACACATTAAACCTCTGTAGTAATCTGTTCCCTCATATTTCTCCACCTTCTACGATTCACGCACCCCCTCAAATCTAGGGTTTTAGTTTGTACCAGTTAGATTCGGGACTCCTGAATGGCGGACGAGCCCGTGGTTGAGCCAGAGCCTGTCCAGCTCCAAGTTGGGAGCGATGAAGATCCAAATTCCGACAGGAATGAGAAAGAATCTCAAACGGAGGAAAAAAAAGAGGACGAAGGAGAGAGGACGGAGAAATCTGACCTAAGCCCTAAGGAAGAGAAAAGACAGACCAAGTCGAGGGGGAAACGTCCAGAGAAGACAGAACCGGTAACGCCCACTAGCGAAAGGCCTGCTAGGGAGAGGAAATTGGTCGAGCGGTTCTCCGTTTCTCCCGCCGTTAGAACTCCTACCAGCAAGGGCGTGTCAATTGAAAAGGTACTTACAGTTGCAGAAACATAATTCTTTATGAGTTTACTGACGTGGTGTCTGTTCTTGTTTTGACACCAGTTTCTTTGGTGACACTGCAGGGCCGTGGCACACAGCTGAAGGACATTCCTAACGGTATATGCTACAACAAATCTTTTGGTTCTTTATGGAACTTTAGTATATTAACTTCTCATAGCTGTTTGTGTTGGATCTCCAATTTCCAATGTGCTGCATGCAAATTTGCAGCTCCTGCGGTTATGCTTCTTTTACATATCACTGGTGATTGTCAGAATTTGCATTATTAATTGCCTTTTGATGATATTAATAGAGCGCCTTAAAAGAATCACTCAAGTTTCAGTTTCTCCCCACTTGAATTACAGTGTCCTTAAGTGAGATCCTAATATTGTTGGCTGCCCACATTTAACCTTGATGCTGAAACAATAAGAAAAAGTACAAGCTCATGGAAGTTTGTCTTGTTCGAAATTTCTTAATCTTTTGGATACTATGGCCTCTGTATGTGTTTCTGTTAAAGCATTTAGCATATCTCGGATGAATCTGATAAATATGCAATAGAAACTGCATATGCTTTGATTCCTACTCTTTTTTCTTTTATGTAAGGAGCTTTGAGGTAAAGGACGTTGGTGATCAAACTGTAAAAGAAGAACAAAATTCATTTATTTCCTGTAGTATTATAGTATACCCAAAGCCAGAGTATTAGTGTCTGCAACCTTTTCAGATGTTATTACGTGTGTAGCAAAAGTGAAAGTTCAGATAATAAGGGCTAAAGCCCTTTTGTGTTCATGTCTTGTAGATTGCTACTTCCCTTTTTAGCAGCTTAGCTAAGGAGGCATCTGTTAGTGTAGTGATTTTAGTTCTTACATGAAAATATTATTCAGTTGCTTTCAAGCTGTCCAAGAGGAAGACTGATGACAACCTTCAACTACTTCACACTCTACTTTTTGGGAAGAAAGCTAAGGTGAAATTCTAGTTTTAGTAATTCTGCCCTTTTTTCCAATTAAGTTAAATAGTGGATTTTCCAGTGCCAGAAGATAATAATAAAAAACTTTCATTTTCTGTCATGATATATATAAACTGTGAAGTCCCAGTAATTGCTATTACAGTGACTTACATGGACAATTGTTAATTTTACCTGAGTCTAGCTATAGTTAAGAACTACGTAAGCAGCTACCTCAGATTTAATGACCTCTTTTGTTTTGGGCCAAAATAATTACCTCTTGAATAGCACTTTTGGCATAAAGCTTTCTGTTTTACTGTTCCAAAGAACTTTTCAGTCAATTGCTTAGCACCTCATTGGCTCATTGTGATGCTAACCTGTAAGAGCTGTATATGGTCTATATTATCCTACTATTTCTGTAAGACATAGTGTATGTTAGCTTTTTTGGTTCTTTGAATCTAGCTATTAAATCAGAAAATTATATTTGAGTTCTGATTTATGAGTATCTTTAGTTTTATTATTGTGGTTTCTCTGCAGACCCACTCTATGAAGAAGAATATTGGACAGTTTTCTGGATATGTGTGGGGTGAGAATGAGGTATCATTTACAATGCATTAGTCCATGCAATTTGTGTTTTTTTTAAGTTTTTCTAATATTAATATTATGCTTGATAGCGTTATTTTACGTCTCAACCTTATCTGCAGGAAAAACAGAGATCCAGAATTAAAGAGAAACTTGACAAGTGTGTGAAAGAAAAGTTGGTATTTCTTTGTGATGTTCTTGATATTCCAATAAATAAGGCACTTATAAAGAAGGTAAACAATTGTCAGAATTTTTTGATTACATTTTGTTATCTTACATTGTTACAAAATGTTATTATTCTGTTTAATTTGGTTATAGGAGGAACTTTCCGTCAAGTTGTTGGAATTTTTGGAATCCCCTCACACGACAACTGATGCTTTGTTAGCTGAAAAAGAACAGGTTGTGTACTCTACTTTTTTATTGTAAAGTTTTTAATCTGGGGTTATGTTATTGTTGAAGTGATTCTTACAATCATTTCTAGTTTCTCCAACTGCAGAAAGGTCAAAAGCGTAAGAAGAAGAACACAGCTAGTAAAGTTTCTGGCTCTGGTGAAGTGGCTTCAGAAACACCAGCAAAGGTTCCAACTCTTTTCCTTTCAGTTATTATGGTCCATGATTGATGTTTGCTAGCTGGTTACCTACTTACCTACAACAAATTTAATCTGTTTAGGGTAATTACATTGTCTGTTCTCTGCATGAGTATTATTTTGTGAGGTGGTCCACTTGTATCCTTCACCCATCAATGCAACTAGTTCTGATGTCATTGACATAGTGATTTAATAAATTGGTCTTTGAGTAGAATTGGAATTTAGCTAAGGAATGTTCTTTCTCCCTGTGGCCGTTGAATCCAAAATTGTGCAGAATTTATGTTCATTGAAGTACAATGCTTCCATTATGAATTTACTTTTCTTGGTTTGAATGTATGCATTATCATGATGGTTGTGCTCTTCATACTGACATTTTCTATTTGAAATGTTTCCTTCAACTAGAAACAAAAGCAAACTCCTAAGAGTGTGAAAAAACGAAAGCGGACATCAATAAAGGATGATTCTAAAGGTGAAGAAAAGGTACTAGATTCTGACACTGAGAATGATTCAATCGAGGATAATGAAAAAGATACAGAATTAGGGAAAGAAGGTGACATTGAACCACAAGAAGATGAAGACGCACCTAAGGAGCCAGAAGCAAAAGGCAGAAGTTCTTCCAAAGAAACCGTAGAAGGAACAGAAAGCACATCTTATGAGAATTCAAAGCAGGAGAAAAGGGTATCCCTAAAAAAATCTGGAACCTCCTCTTCAAAATCTGCAAAAAGTTCATCAAATTCTGGTAAGAAGCCTTCAACAGAGAAGTCTGGCACTGATGCTGAGGGTGCTTCTGGATCACCTTCTAAAGTGAAAGAATCTGAATCCAAGAAAAAGAAAGAAAAGAAAGAAAAGGAGAAAAAGGAAAAAGAAAAGGAGGACGAGGAAAGTGTCCCCTCAAAGGAGAAATCCTCAAAGGGGAAATCCTCGAGCAAGAAACAACCAACTAAGCCAGCAAAGGATTCAGCAACAGATCAAGGTATGTTCTCTTTTCATTCTTGTTTCAACTTGAGGCCTGCGCATGCTAGCACATGTGGTATTGTATCTGATTACATCAATTACATAACTTATAGTAGTTCTGTGTGGTTATAAGACAGCCTTTTAGTCTCTTCTTAAACTTTCTTTGCTCGCTGCTGTTACTGTCATCATCATCATGAAAACTCCTTTTAACAAGAGTGTTGTGCTAATAATGCTGAACAAGGTAAAGGCAAACGTGGAAAGAAGACAAAAACTGGACCGACCAAAGAAGAGATGCATGCAGTTGTTGTAGACATTCTGAAAGTAGTTGATTTCAATACTGTAAGTGTCTACTTTCACCTATGTTTTACAGTTCTCTCAAGTATTACATAGTTCCCTCATTACTTTTACTTGTGCATATGCAGGCTACCTTATCAGATATACTCAAGCAACTCAGTATGCCTTCTGTTCTAACATAAGTTGCAGATGCTATATCACTTGCAGTTTTTGCAGATGTTATTTCATTTACACTTGACTGAGTGAGTACCTTGTGTTATCGTAGGTGCCCATTTTGGAGTGGATTTGATTGACAGGAAAGGAGACGTAAAGGAAGTCATCACAGACGTAATTAACAATATGACCGATGAGGAAGATGAAGGGGAAGAAGAGGAGGACGAGAAAGAAGAGGATGTTTGACAAGCAGAAGAGTAGAGATGCTGACCTCTTTTCAGTTGTACTAAGCGTTAAGGTATTGCATCAAGAAGTCCAAGGAGTATTTGATGCCGCATATTGATCTGTAGTAGATCATCTCAGGTGCCAAATGAGTGACTCAAAGAGAGGTAGTTTGATTTTCTGATGGTTTGTTTTCATTGTGATTGTATCTCTAGTTTAGTGGGTATGTTTTAGGGGAATAGCAGTTAATAGTGGCCGGGCTTGCCCTACGTGAGATTGTTTCAATTCAAGTTCTCTACAAAAGTTGTCCCTCCCTAGAGTGGTAGGGTGCCCGGGAAAATGAGCTAATATAACATATGTTTGTACCCAAGATATTTGTGAATAAAGAGCTGTAAGATTCTCAGGATGCACTAAATCAGCCTTCTTTCCATTCCATTCCCTAGTTGGTATTCTGTTTTAGTGAAGAAGGGTGGTGGTAAGAGGTGCGTCATGAGCATCTGTAGTGTACCCCTCTCAATCATCACGTACTTAAAAAACAAAACAACCTTTTTTTTTAATATATATATACCTGCTCTGAGCGATTGCTGACCAAACTCTCCTATATTTGACCACTTAATTACTTATCATGGTCTGCTGATTGTTTGTTCAATTAACTAAGATGAATATCTGCTCCTGAGTGAAGTGGGGACAATACAATCATCCATGAATCTGACTAGCTGGCCCGGCCAAAATAATCGATAGGGAGCTTATACTAGTCTACGCACACGTGGGGTTAGTCATAGCTCGGGTTGTCCCTAGAGACTCGAACCATGTAGGGAAATTAGTTTTGACTGGGACTATACTTGACTTGAGCGTGGGTAAGTAGGTAATCAAGGTTTAGAAGAGCCTTACTATTAATGGTGAGTCTGGTCACAATTTTTGACATGACACGATTAAATGATCTGCAAACGATCATCAATTTACACGTTTAGACACGACACGATTATTAAGCGTGTCTAAACAACTCTTATACGTTTAGATACGATTAATAATCGTGTCTAAACATATCTAACATGCAAATACACAACAAACACACGTTTAGACACGATTAATTAATCTACTAGTTCTAATTAGAATTGATTATTAAAAAAATACTCAAATTTTAGTCTACTTAGAAGACCTTTAATATTGAAATACTCATTTACTTTTTAATATATGAATTTGTGTATATATCTGTTTTAAAGCGTATATGAGTTTGACTTTAACGGATTACGTATCTAAACAACTCTATACGTTTAGACACGATTAACGGCTTATACGTTTAGGCACGAGACATGTTTAGACACGTTTAATATTTATCCGCTTAGACAAGAGATATGTTTAAACACGACACAATTAATGACACGATTGTCAGCCCTACTTATTATCCCTTTTTTTTTTTTCGCCCTCTCTTATTATCCATTGAGTACTGGAGGTTTGTTGACAAATGAAGCATAAATATTAAAATAATACACTTTTGGAGGCCAACCCCACCAACCCAAATCCCAGAAATGGTCTCCCTTGTTGGGCAGGTAACGTTCTGGTTACCATGCCAGTAGCCAACCCTTGTTGCTCTGTAAGCAATCAAACACTCCATCGTCGTCATGTTCATCATCTTTCTCACTCTAGACATTGACAACAACTGCTATCTATCTCGCTGTGCTCTCTTCATCTCTCTTGCTTAAGCAACTTTCCCTCAATGAGTGGGGGGCTGTCACTTTCATGGGGGGCATTTTGTTTACCAAAACATTGTAATTAGTCAATCTCTTAGGTTACCTCTTGTTATTTAAACCTCCACGCTCTGCTCTCAGACACAACCAGTTCTCCCTCAATACATTATACAGTAGATCATCTCCTCCTTGCTGCTTGTCAGGTACTTCCATCTCTCTTCATTTATCAGCATACTTTTGTTTTGTAATGGCTGAAATTGAATTGGCTCAATGTAGAAAAATAGCAATAAGGAAACTGAGTTTGCTGCAATGAAAGAACTGACTAGATCGGTAGGGAATGCATGAAAATACTTGTCAGAACAGGACCAACATGCCAACGATATGTAGTAGCTAGCAATGACTCTCCTCCTGTCTTATCTCAGCTTCTTTCCTACTTAATTAAGGAGGATGGCAAGTCATGTTACCAATGGCAAGTTCGTTCTCGATGTAAAGCAAGGTGAACCGGTTCTCGTGCCTCCATCTCAGGACACAGAGAAGGGTTTGTATTTCCTCTCCAACCTCGACCAAAACATTGCCGTCATAGTTCGTACAGTTTACTGCTTCAAGTCACACTCAAGAGGCAACGAGGATGCTTTTGAAGTGATCAAGAATGCTTTGTCAGACGTTCTTGTGCACTACTACCCTCTTGCTGGGAGGCTGACCATAAGCCCGGAGGGAAAGCTTATAGTGGACTGCACAGGCGATGGAGCCATGTTAGTGGATGCAGAGGCCAATTGTACAGTTGAGGAGATTGGAGACATTACCAAACCCGACCCAGTGACCCTCGGAAAGCTTGTTTATGACATTCCTGGCGCAAAGAACATCCTTGAGATGCCTCCTTTAGTTGCCCAGGTTGCCTGGCTCCATTTTCATTGTCTTCGTCTTTACTAGTATAGACATGGGTGGTTTGCTAATTGCTGGTTTCTTTCTGTGCAGGTAACAAAGTTCAAGTGTGGAGGGTTTGTTCTAGGGTTGTGCCTGAACCATTGCATGGTCGATGGTCTGGCTGCCATGGAGTTCGTGAACTCGTGGGGGGAGACTGCCCGTGGTCTGCCTCTCAAAGTTCCACCTTTTCTTGATAGGACCATCCTCAAGTCAAGACAGACGCCTAAGCCTGAATTCCCTCACCTCGAGTTTGCTCAAATCAAGGATGTTTCCGACACCGCAAAGCTCTATGACGAGCAGGAGATGCGATACCGGTTAGTGATTCAAGCTCAACCCTAGTCCTAGTCCTAGCGAAGACGATTGATGGTGCAGGAACTAGTACTGATCATGGGCGGGCCGGTCCGGTCATGAAGGCAAGACCGAGACCGAAATTTCGGTCTTGGCTTCTGAAGGACCAAGACCGAAATTTCGGTTTTGGCTTCTTGAGGACCAAGACCGATCTCGGGCAAAAAAAATCTGTCCGAGTCGATCTTTCTTGACTCGGGTCGGTCTTGGTCCTAGACCGAATCTGACAAAAAACAAATTTAATTTGTCAAAATACAAACATCATTGGAATCAAAGTAACAAAATTACAAAGTACAAATCAAAGTAACAAACATACAAAGTTATAAACAAAGTTCATTTTTTCTCATAGTTCCAAGCATACATCATTGGTTTTTAAAGTTTGCATAGTAAATTCGGTCTGGGCCGGTCCTAATCAGAATTTCAGAAAAAAAGACCGAGACCGACCTTGAAGGAAAAAAAACGCCCGCTCGGTCTCGGATCGGTCTTGTCGGGAATTCGGTCCAACAGTCTAATTTGATCACCCCTATCACAAACCCTAAAAAAAACTATTGATGTTATGTTATCTCTGTAACTAAAATTCCAGGTCCTTCTTCTTCGACCCAGAGAAGCTTGACGAACTGAAGAAGAAATCTCTCGAGGACGAAGCCCTCTCCAAGTGCACCACATTTGAGGCGCTATCAGCCTTCGTGTGGCGAGCCCGTACCAAGGCCCTCGGTATGCTGCCCGACCAACAAACAAAACTCCTCTTTGCAGTCGATGGTCGGTCCCGATTCGACCCTCCATTACCTCAGAGTTACTTCGGCAATGGCATCGTGCTAACCCACTCCCTCTGTAGTGCCGGCGACTTGGTCGAGAACCATCTCTCCTATGGCGTCGGTTTGGTCCAGGATGCAGTCAAGACAGTAACAGACAGCTACATGAGGTCTGCCATCGACTACTTCGAGATGACAAGAGCGAGGCCTTCCCTTGCCGCCACGCTGCTCATCACGACATGGTCAAGGCTGTCTTTTCACACCACGGATTTCGGTTGGGGCGACCCCATCTTGTCGGGGCCGGTGGTGTTGCCGGAGAAGGAGGTGATTCTGTTCCTGTCGCACGGGAAGGAACGGAAGAGCATTAACGTGCTTCTTGGACTGCCGGATTCGGCTATGAAGACGTTCGAGGAGTTGATGGAGAAGATGATTTGATGAGTTGCCTACATTTCATTTGTGCTGTGTTCATCTTCATTTCTATGATAGGATGATAATCATCGTTTCTTTATTTTTTAAAAAAATGTCTTGTATTATGTATGTATGGTGGTGGGGTGGGTGGGTCAAATTTGAAATTATGTCTTGAATGATTTAATATATATATATATATGTTTTAGCCGTATTATGTGTCTAACTCTAAAGTAAAGATTTAAAAATCCTTTTTTTATCCAAAAAAATATATTTTTTAAGGTAAAATCATACCTCAACTGTTTAAACATAATTTGAGTATTTTTCTTTAATATTTGTATTTGGAAATTATACCCATACAAGTTAATTCGACTCACGCTGGACTAACACAAATTGTCTCACTTGATTTCGGTAAGGTTGAAGAATGCTTGTGCAGTTCTATGAAGATCGCAAGTCAAAAACAGAGAAGATGCCTCTTTGCCTAAAATCGTGAACTGTTGTGTGGTGAGGAAGATGGTATGTGGTTTTTTTATTTTGGTTCTTACGTAGATAAGGTTAATAGAGAGTAGTTAAGTAATTTTTTCATATGTATTAAATAATGTCATGGTTAGAGAATGTATTAGTTAATAGACAATTAACACTATAATTGTGTATTAGTTAATACATAGGTATTAATTAGTATCAATCATTATTTCTAATTAAACATTGTATTAGTTAATACTAATACATGGTTAATTATCCAATCAAATACCACCTAAATAATACTAAGGTTATAGAATGTATTAGTTAATACACAATTAACACTATAATTGTATATTAGCTAATAGGTATTAATCAGTACCAACCATTATTTCTAATCAAATACTATAATACATAATTAATCTTTCAATCAAACACCAATGTTTATTCATATGTCGAGTTTATCATTTCCATCATATGTTTAATTCAAAATTAATAGAATATGTTATAAAAATTACAAAAATAATAAAATGCCTTAAATAATGATACAATTAAACCATTTACACTTTTTTTTATATGTTACAACGATTCAATCGAAACTCAATTAAACCATTTAGCTCCAATTCAATTGAGTTATAATCCAAAATACAAGAGTCTATGTTTTAATAAAGATCAACTCTCATGAGTAAGAATTGGTTTGAATTAAAACAAGACTTACCCTTTGATTGGACATCAATGGAATATCTATAGAAGAAATGTTATTATTAGGTTCCCTTATATTTATTGCGTGAAAGAGTGATAACTTGGTATTCATGCCTAATTATAATTTGAGATTTAGGCGAAAGTGATATTATTTTTTATTAGTGGCTTCTGAATGTGTAAAACGCTATGGCTAAAGCCTAAAACGAGATCTTTCTGCACCGAAAGAATCCAATATCTGAATTTTTTTATATTTCTTTATAATATATATATGTAATTTAAGTTACATCTTCAATTTAAAAAACGTTACCCAATCTTGCATTTCCCTCATAAAGTGAGAAACACGTATACTATTGACAATTTTCTACGAAACACGATACATACGCATAAGAAAAAATTATGTTCGTAGAAATATATGACAAAACTATAATACGATAACACGAACATGATAACACATAATTTTTTTCGTGTCGTGTTTAGGTATTAGAACACGACACACGATAATTTTTTTTACCAAATATAAATTTGTATTTGAAAAATTATTTTTTCTTAATACTTTTTTAAACAAATCTCATTTAATAGTTTTTCAAAGTCTACTTATATATTTAATTTTTAGAGTTTGTTAATTATACATTAAAGACTTGTGAAATTTTATGTTTTAATTGATAATTCTTACTACAAAAAATTGTGTGTCGTGTTCGTGTTGAGTAATATGACACGATAAGTTTATCATGCGTATTTCTGTTTGGTAAGTATCAAACAATAAACGTATTGATACACACGATAACACGCACGAACACACAATTTGTCACCCTTAATCTTGTGTATAGTTGTACCACAGTTATTTAAGACACCTTATAACTGTAATAATATATACTAGAAAATTGATACGCGTGTTGCATGATATATAAATATATATATATTAAATAAAAATATATAACTTTTATTATATATTAGTTTTATATTTTTTAAATAATTAAGGATAAATTTAAGTTAACATTATATAATAAAAAAATTATGCATATTTCTAAAAAATGTTAAAACTATTAGTATTTATTTAATAATATTATCTACTCCATGTGCTTTAATAATACAAAATTACATTATAAAAAGATCAAGTACAATTATCTATAAAATTAATTAAAAATACATGAACCAAGAATAAAACATTATTAATACAATGCTAATTAACTTTTTTTTTTTAAATGTTTTTATGACTTTTATTAGTGACATATGCTTATAAAAATATTAGAATCATCGGTTGTTATTCATTTTAGTAATTTTAATCATATAAATGCTATTTTATTTTTTTAACTCGCAAAATATATTAATAGATATTTATTATAAAGCTGCAAAACAATATCTTAATGTTCATATACTACTTTTAACTTAAGTTTGATGACTTCTAGTAGTGTCATATACTTATACAACACATATTTATTTTATAAACATATTTTTATAAGATTGTTAAAATTCACTTTAATAATAATATTATTATTATTAGTTTACGTGTTCAATTTTATATTAAAAATGAAATTATAATAAGGTATGAGATGATTCTTAATTAATTTATTTAATTTATAATATAAAAATTTATTATGTGCATAATTTATATACATCAGATATAATATTATGTATTTTTGTATTGTATAAATTTAACTACATAGAATATATTTTAGAGAAAATTAAAAAAATACATGTAAAATAAATAGAAATAATTAAGGTTTTGTAATATTTATATTGGCCAAAAAGATAATTATTTTATATATAATAATAATAAATAAATATATAAAAAGGTAGGATTTTTGTTTTTAAATGAAATAAAAAAAATGCGTATTGGTTAGAATAATGGAATGAGAGAAAGCAGCAGACAGCCAGACACCCTGTCTGCTCTTAACTGACTCTCCATGACTCTCCGTACTGGTGGCCGTTGAATTCTGATTTGTCCGTCACTCTAGATCTCAAGTCCACTCCACCAACGGAGCATGGGGAATTGCTTCTCCGACGACGGCGTAGGCCGGTCTGCTGTCGGAGGCACAGGGCCTTCGTCTTATCTCAACGAAGGTGGCAACGACGCCATCCAGCACTTCCTCAGCTCTCGCGGCTACCACGGCCTTTTCTCTGAAATCGAGGTTCATTAATTTGTTCTACTCCTTATATGGTTGCATCTCTGCCCAGTGTTCTTTCCCTGCTGCTCTTGGGCCCTGTCGCTGCTAGCCTATTAATGTCTTGCAGTGGCGGGCGTCTGTTCGATTAACTGCCTGAGTGTTGCTCATCCATTTGGATCCATTTCGTTTCATCCTTGTTCTGTTCTAGCCTTTTTAAACTTTCTCTGCGGGATTAAGCATTCTCTTTTTCAGTTAGAACTATCTCTTTGTCATTGGTGTCCTGTTAATATCATTTTCTTGTCCACGATGTTCTGCAGCTGTCTTTCTCAGCATCAGGATTGCGGGATAGAGATGTCTGCTCCAAGGTAGGTTCCTCCATCTCTTTCATGCTCTTCTGTCACAAGTATCATCTGCTAAGATGATTTTAGTTTCCGATGCTGTTTTTCTGGACAATATTCATTTGAGGTGAATTCTTACAATCAGTTGACACTATAATCATAAATGATAATAGAAGTGAAGTCGGTGGAACTTCATTCTTGTAAGATGGTTTTCTGTGAGCTCACTCGTAAGCTAAGATTGCTGAGATGTTATCTTTTGTGCTTCATTTGCCAATAAAACTCCTTGCGTATAGATGGTCAGAAAAGTACCCACTGGAATGAATCAAGGCATATTATGGTAACAGCTCAGGGATAGGCTTGATTGATTTACACCTTTATCATTGTTCTTATGTCTCATTTGGTTTAGTGACGGGATAAGATAGGTAGAAATAGAATAGTACCTGGGGACTTCTTTTGTTGAGATGAAGAGGTTTTCACGTCTCAGTAAATATACTCTTTCTGACAAAATATTAGCGTACCCAACTGTTGAATTATAAAATACTATTTCATTCATATTATGTTCTGTCACATGCAATCCCCACACCACCGCCACAGAAGATATAAAGTCAGTTTTGGGTCCATGCAAATCTGGCTTATTCTTTTTCCATCAATGTTAACTTGATGTGATGATATAAGAAACTTAGCCTACTTTGTCATCTTACTGTTTGCTTCAGAGTGATCCAATGTTAGTCATGTATACGCGTGGGCATGATGGAGCACTTCAAGAGGTAAAAAGGACAGAAGTAGTTCTTAATTCGTTAACTCCTACATGGATCACAAAGCACGTGATAACTTTCCATTTTGAGGTTGTGCAAATGCTGTTGTAAGTTAGCTTGTCTTCTGTACTCCATAGTAGTGGATATTAAACTACCAATTATCTTTTCAATTATAACTTTTTTGAGACTATTGTAGGTTTCGCCTATATGATGTTGACACTCCATTCCACAACGTAGACGTGAAGGTATTTTTTGGGTTTCATATCTTATTACCACCTCTTCAACAGAACCAAAGAGGCAAGAGCTTATTCTCTTCTCTGTAACAATGTCTTGGTGCAGTTTCAGGCATAAAATGAATGTAGTGCACAATATTGTGCCTACATAATATATGGTTGGTGCAATATGGATATTTGGTCAATTGAGATAATTGAACTGACTAAATTTGCAACTTTGAAGCACATTTTTATTTTGTGTAAATGAATGCGGTTTCTTTCTTCTCGCTGCTCAGAGCATCATAAGAGTACGAGACAAGTCAATGATTGTCTACTTGGATCAATTCTACTTCATGGATTAAATTCATATATAAGACTTCCCGTTGTGGCTAAGAATGCACATGAGTCTCTTAACAACGAGAAATGTCATATGCAGATCATGGTGATTGATGGATGACGTAGAGATTCCAACTAGAAACTGTTTGGCTATCACTTACGTGTATGATTTTTTTTGGCTTGTACAGATGCTTAAGTTGGATGAGCAGCACTTTCTCGGTGAAGCTACCTGTGCTCTGTCTGAGGTTTTGCATGCTCATTATATGTCCTCCATTTTGCAACTTTGTAGAAAATTGAAATTTCTAAATCATACAATGTCATGAGGCAAGATCTTGTTATTACCTAGTTGAATGGTATCTCTTTCTTCTTATAACAAACGAAAAGGGCTGTATGTTGCAGAATATTGTTACAGTGATTTGTCAAGTGGAAAACATTGCCATCGTTCAAAAAAACTTGATTGCATGTTCTCTCTTGCAGATTGTGACGAAATCAAGCAGATCATTGACATTAGACCTTGTATCTGAAGAAGAATATATTGGATTGGTTCGTTCCCCTAGTGCTGGAAAATTTACTGTGCATGCAGATGAATGCATTAGCTCAAAGACTATGGCAGAGATTATTTTCAGATGTTTAGATTTGGAGCACAAAAATATGTACTCGAGGATTGTATGTTCTTTCATTTAATTCATCCTTCTACTATCCTGATCAATTACCTTATTTTTACCTCATGTTCTGGATTCTATTGATTCTTCAGGATCCATTTTTGGTAATATCAAAAATTGTGGAAAGTGGAATCTCAATTCCACTTTGCAAAACCGAGGTTATAAAGAATGATCTCAAACCAATTTGGAAGCCAGTATATGTTAATATACAACAAGTTGGAAGTAAGGTATTGCTACTTCTTTCCAGATCTTGTGTCTCTTCCCAAACCTCTATTGCTACCAATCTTTTTGACGATGAATTTAAATTGTAGCTTGCTCCATTGGTGAAAGTGATGCGTCATTAGTAGGGTACTTAGAGGATAGAAACCCCTTATAAAAGAAATGGATGTACAAAAGAATTCTCAGTGATGGGATAGACAGCTTGTTATCCTCTTTGGAGTCATCTTCTTGCCCCTTTAGGGATTATAGATATGATCAAATGTTCCTATTACATCCCCTTTGAATACCCTAAACATAGAAGCTGGAACATATATCATGTGGATTATCTGGCCTCTTATCTGTGTACGACGCAAAATAAGAATCTGTCTCGACTAATTTGGTTATAGGAAAGGAAAAGTTTGAAAATCGATGACCCCGGGCCTTGGTCCCCACCTAGATTAGGTTCCTACCCTTGGGCGACCTAGTATGGGTTCAGACCTAGACCAACCCCCTGATTGGGTCCCAGTCGATTCGGGACTCAATTGTAACATTAATGTAAGTTAGTAGGGTTTTATTGTGACACCTGAAAAATATTTGACGGAGAATTGGCAGAACGTTGATTTATCATCAATTTGAAACATAATAGTGCATTCACCATTACAACAACAGCAACAAATATGTCTAAAGAAAGTTTTGTGCAACATGTTGGACCATTTTCAAAATTTTCCTTTAGAGGAATTAGTGCAGTTCTTGTGCCATTAGAAAAATAAAAGAACAAAAATTATAAATATAGTGTCTCCTCATTTGTTGCCTAATTATATTTCTTCTGTTTAACTCCACAGGACAGTCCTCTAGTAATTGAATGCTTCAACTACAATAGCAACGGCAAGCATGACTTGATTGGGTAATGTAGCACTAAATGTTTCTTCTTCTGGTTGTCCAAGAATTTCCTTGATGGTTGTAGTTAATTGCTTCTATTCCTTAAATATATCAGGACAGTTCAGAAATCACTAACAGATTTGGAGAGGCTCCATTCTAGTGCTAGGGGGGAAAATTTGTTTATGCCTGTTGGAAATGGTTTCCCAAATAAGGTCAGGAATGCTGAATATAATTGAATGCTCATGGCTCATTCATATAAACGTGACATTGCATTTCAGGTTTTGAAGAGCCAAATCTTTGTGGAAAAATTGAATGAGAGCAGCCAAAATACTTTTCTTGATTACCTGGCTGCAGGGTTTGAACTGAACTTCATGGCGGCTGTTGATTTTACGGGTATCTGTCTTAATATCCAAAAAATGGAGCATTACTAGTACTTCCGTTTTTCTGCTGAAGTGCTTATTCATTATTAGTTTTATTACCACACAAATAGTTTTGTTTTTGCATTCATTTCTCACTTTTTATTAAGCAAGTGTGTGTTTTCTTCTTACCCTTGAGTAGTTAAACAATTGATACTGCTATATCTATGCTTGATGAAAATATCGTCTTGCAGTTCCATGGTTAAACATGTTCGAAACTAACAACGGTTTAGGCTTCTTTAGCTAACCATGTGACAGTATAATGCCTTGATGGATACATTAGTTGTGCTAGCAAGTGAATTTCCCTCTTGAGTTTTAGCGACAAACATAACTGTTACTCTGTTCTCCGTCCAGATTATTAAAAGTAACGGACTTTTCTGCTCTGCTACTTTTTTTGAAAATTGTAAAACCTTTTCTGTTAATGTTGCCACGAACATTTATCTCTTTGCAGTGGTGGATTCTCTTGGCTTTGCTATTGCTACAACTAAGTCAGTTGAGAGTAGATACTAGTTTCTAAACCCTTTGAACTGTTGCGTATATTCCTTTCTATTAGCTTCAAATGGAAATCCTCGGCTTCCTGATTCCCTGCATTATATTGACCCCTCAGGACGGCCAAATGCATATCAAAGGGTAATGTAGTTTTGAAATTTGAATATTGTTATATATATATGTCCTCCCTGCCAGTATCAATGACTAGATGTAAATGAGAATCTTTACTCTTGTTTCCAGGCAATCTTAGAGATTGGAGAAGTGCTACAGTTTTACGATTCAGACAAGAGATTTCCTGCTTGGGGATTTGGAGCTCGGCCAATCGATGCTCCAGTCTCCCACTGTTTCAACCTGAATGGAAGCAGTAGTTACTGTGAGGTAAGCAATTTTCTTGTTATGTTGATGTTCCTCTCTCTATGCTTTAAACTTTAATTGAGTCAGCACGTTTCTTCTGGCTGCAGTTACCTGTACTGATCTGCTGCTATGTGTATTTACAACATTTATTTGGATAATACTTTGCTTTTCCCTAATGTACCTGCTGTATAAGGTTTGTGGGTGCTTGGAAGTTTGTATTTAATGACCTGGACAGAAGTGTTTCAGAGGTATTGTGCTGGCAATAGAATAAGACTCTTTAACCCCCTTGCCCTATAACAAAATAGTGATTTGGGGCTATCCAATAAGTGCCTATAGTCAGTACTGAGTAAAAGAAGTACAAAGTACAACACTTAAAGTACGATTGTTCTTGATAGGGTAGATTTATTTTGACAATCAGCCAAATGACACTAAATTAAAGCCGTGAACTTCTGACAGGTTGAAGGTATTCAAGGGATCATGACGGCCTACGCGAGCGCACTTCACAATGTTTCTCTTGCAGGCCCAACTCTTTTTGGACCTGTGATTACTACCGCAGCACAAATTGCCACCCACTCACTTGCTAGTAATTGGCATAAGTACTTCGTATTGTTGATAATTACGGTAATACTCAATTCTTTCCTTTATGTCTTTGTATGCATAAGATGAACTCAAAGCAAAGATTGATTGCTTCTCTAGAGGAAGTGTGATATATATTTATAAGAGTGAACATCCCCTATTTGTTTATCTGTCATAGACTATAGTGAATCAACATATCATGCTTCTACCATTAGTTTATTGAGATACAAGTCTTTTTATCTTTCATACTGAAGGTTTACTCTCTGCTGATTGAGATAAATTGAGTGAAATTATGCATTCATCCTTAAGACCGCTGATATTGGAAACACAGTGAATACTTATACAACCCCTTTCAGCCTCTTTCAATGAATTCAGCAGTGTCATTCAGACTAGCAATCCATCTTATCTTGCTATGCAGATGAACTGATTCAAACTTGAGGCACATGATAAACCCCCATGGCCATGGATAATCTTTTAGATGCATGTATGTGTCTTTCCTGTCTATGGCATATGAAATTGTTATGTAAATGCAGCTCTCAGAATTCCATCTGAACCCCCATATATAGTCTTTTGACTTAATTCGTCTTCCCATCCAGTCCCAAACTCATTTAATCTACAAAATCTCAGATAATAGTTTTTCCCAAATTTCTTAGAGATATAATATTGGTATAATTGTGTCATTCTTGTTTAAGTGGATATAGGATCAACGTGAGAGTACAATGGTTGAAAAAGGGGCCCTTCAGTGTACTTTTTCAGTAGATGCATATGTCCTCTTCAGCTGTTGTTTATTAACAGTCACTCGTATCATTTCTAAGTTGAGAACTATTTGAGAAAGGCAGAGTGACATTTTCAACATTTTGTTTTAATTATCTTTGATCAGTCGGGAGTACCCAATTAATAAAACTTGGTTTATTGTTGGGCATCATGTCTTTTTAAGGATGGTGTAGTGACTGATCTCCAAGAAACTAAGGACGCCATTGTAAAAGCTTCAGACCTGCCGCTGTCAATCCTGATTGTGGGTGTTGGTGGTGCTGATTTCAAAGAAATGGAGGTAGTTGTGTTTGGTCGCATCTCATTAGGTCCTGAATTGGTGGTCCAGAAATGCAGCATGCAATCTGTGGAAGTCTGACATGCCGTACTTAAATATTGTAGGCATTGGATGCAGACAAAGGAGAGAGGCTGGAAAGCACTACTGGGCGTGTTGCTTCCCGTGACATTGTCCAGTTTGTTCCATTTCGTGATGTCCAAAGTGAGTCTATGCTTCCTAGTTCCTTTGCTATATAGTAAAGCAGTCTGTCCATATTTATGTATTGGAACTAGCATAAGTTGATACTGAGAAAATGCGTTATATTGGGAAACTTTCTGTGTATAATAGTATATAATACATTTGACATGGGCAGGTGGAGAGATCTCCGTTGTTCAATCCCTCCTGACTGAATTACCGACACAATTCTTGAGTTTCATGAGGACCCGAGACATAAATCCTTCTTCCTGAACTTCTACTTGTGTATATAAGACCTTGTATTGGCTTTTGTTGCTGCTGTAAGAGACTTAAAACATGGAAGGAAGGAGTCCTATCCATCCTAATCGGCTTTGGCACTTGGCATTTGCAGCGAACCATCTTTGGCCCTGAGATTTTATGATGTGTGGGAGGTTCTCAGAAGTTGATGTTCATCGCTCCAGTCAATGGCAGCGGCCTGTGTATGTAACTTCTACTTGCCATGCATACATATAACTTCTTGTCAAAATCCCCTTTTCCATTTATTATTATGTTCATTCCTCAATGCCAAAGTACGGTCGGTCATTGACCATCCTAACTGACAGGTGAAAGGCTGACCAAAGTAAGAAGAGGGGAGGTTTTTGTACTGTCCTGTCTGAGTTTTTTATTTGAATTTTGTACCATCCTAATTCCTACCTCAGTCGTTATAGTATATTTGATCTCGGAGTTAGTTTCGATTTCGAAAATACTGTGCTTGGAATTTCAAACTTTATTTATTTTTTAAAGAACAAATTTGACTGAATCATCCAAGTTTACCCCTACCATTTATTACTATCTAAAAACTATAGCGTAGGAGATGAAATTGAAATAAAATATATAAACTCTATATAACGCATAATGCAGAATTATACCCACTTGTCATCATCAATCAAACTCACAATGTAGATAATATTTCACGATTACAAAATATTTGGTCAATAATTTGATATAATCAATCTAAATATGCATGGTATAAATTTTATAACATAATCAATGTATCATCATAAAAAATATGGATCTGTTGTTTGGATGGTTCCAAATTTTCATTTTCCAAGTGAGAAGAAAGGAGACGAATTTGGAATTTAGTGAGGGAGATCCGTGAGGAGTAGGACCGACAATGGGGATGAAAAACTCATAACTATAGTTATAACCGTTACTGTTTAATATGGTTAACTGTACCATTATGGTGTGGTATAGTTATGCTGATAAATTTTCTATTCATAATGGTTATGGTCATGGTATCTGAGTTATACACTTATTGTACCCATGGTTACACTCATGATTGTTATATAAATATAACAATGATTTATTATTAATAAACTAATATATACTAAATAATTAAAGTTAATGTACATACATATAATAAATAACCATAATGTTAGTTTTGTATATTTTTATTGTTTTTTTTTTTTTTTTGATAAATAAGGTAAACTTAAAATAAGCTGGGTAACGAAAAACTCGCACCCTAATTCTTAATACAACATAATAATTAGCTAAACTTTATTGTCCTCGAGTAGACAAAACCCACATCATCCTTTTGGATAGCCTTTATTGTTTCCGTCGGTGGAGTTTCATGGATAGTATAGATTTGTCTCTGGTTAATCCCCATAGCTGCCATGATGTCAGCAACCGCATTTGTTTCTCGATAGATATGTCTGAACTTCATTCTGTCAAACTGCAGCATGAGTTTCCTACAATCTGTAATGATGGGCATTAGTTTAATATTTGAAGAATTTTCATCAGAGATGAGCTTATGGGCTGACTGGGCATCAGTTTCTAAGTGAATTGATTTAAAACCGAGATCTTTTGCTAGTATTAATCCATCTCTGATAGCCCAACATTCTGCTACGAGACTGTTGGAGCATCCTAGTTTCCTAGAGAAACCAGCTATCCATTGACCCATATTATCTCTTATCACTCCTCCTGATCCCGCCTGGTTCATATTACCCCTAGATGCTCCATCTGTGTTGATTTTCACCCACCCTTGCTCTGGAGGGAGCCATCTAACATCAATAGATCTAGAAGGTTTAGAGTTCTCAATCAATTGAATAGCATTTTGATGAAACCTGGCCTGAGATAAGGAAAGCTCGAAAATGGAATTATTTAAAGGTTTATCTTTAAAAATGAGAGAGTTTCTATTTTTCCAAATATTCCAAATAGCATAGGGAAAGAAAAGGCCCCATTCAATTCCTTGAATAAGAGTCCCTGATACCTGACAACCAAGCTTTATCCAATCGTTCAAGGGTAGATGAGCTACCTGATCTACTTTTGATGGCAAACTGAATGAATTCCACATTTTTTTTGCATGCTCACACCCACGCAAAATGTGATTAATATCCTCCACTTCTGTTTGACAGATCCTGCAGATATCGCTAATATTGCAACCCCTATGATTCAACAATTTGCAAGTAGCTAATTTGTTTTTGAGACACATCCAAATGAAGTACTGGATTTTCGGAATTGTTTTAGTTCTCCAGATCCAATCCCAATTATCCTGAACCTGACTATTAACATCATGACCCGCTAAAAGAGAATAGGCAGAAGCAGTTGTAAAATTACCTGACCTAGAGCAATTCCAAATTTGTCTATCCCAAGATTCATTTGTCCGATCACCCGGAATGCTCAGCAGCTGATCCAACATGATTTTAGGAAATTCAAAAGTAGTTCTATCTAAGTTCCACTCGGCATTAAGAAAGACATCCCCTACCATTAGGTTGTCTTCCTCATGCGAAAGTGGGCCATAGATAGAAGAACGCAAAGTTTTATCACCCACCCAAACATCATGCCAAAATTTAATGTCCCTACCATTTGCCACCACCCACCCAACTCCCAGTTTAAGAGTATTCATACCTTCGTTAATAGCTTTCCAATTACAAGGAGTTTTGTTCGAAGATGTCAATATCGAGTCATTTTGCCTCAAAGTTCTTTGTCTAAGAATCGTGGTCCACGGGCTCGTTTCCTTCTTCAGTCTCCAAACAAAGCTACCCAACAAAGCTTTATTTCGAATTGATGCCGATTGAATTCCTAGGCCCCCAAGATTTTTCGGTTTTGTAATTTCTTCCCAACTAATAAGGTGAATTTTCCTCTTCTGGTTTGTGGATCCCCAAACAAAATTCCTGTTTATCCTGTCCATTTCTTTACAAACTGCAATAGGAAACATTGTACATTGCATATAGTATGAAGGAATACTAGACAAAACCGACTTCACCAAGGTGACTCTGCCTGCCATTGATAAGAGATTAGCCCTCCATCCTGAAAGTTTGTTCCTTACTTTATCCAGGATAAAGTTGAAGGAATTAACTTTTGAATTGGACAAATCAAGGGGAAATCCCAGATAAGCCCCGAAATTATCCACCATTTTGAATGATAAAGCTTTTGACAAATCGTTTCTTTTAGTTCCTAAAACATTTTTGGAGAAAAAAACTGTCGACTTACTCTGGTTGACTCTTTGGCCCGAAATTGCACAAAATTTTTCCAAAACCGAGTTGATGCAATTACAATTTTCAAGAGTTGCCTCTCCCATGAGAATGAGGTCATCAGCAAAAAACAGGTGGGACAGATTCAGACTACCTCTTCCCACTTTTATTCCTTTCCATTGACCCTGCATCACTTTGTCATCAATAAGAAAAGCCAGATATTCCATGCACATGATGAAAATATATGGGGATAAAGGATCACCTTGTCTAATACCCCTTGTTGGGTAAAAAGTATCGAGTTTACCCCCATTAAACAAAATTTCAATCGAAGAAGTGCAAATACAATTCATGATCAACGTAATGATTTTTTCAGGAAATTTAAAAAATTGAAGAGTACTTCTGATGAAATCCCATTCAATTCTGTCATAAGCTTTTTCAAGGTCAATTTTAATGATCATACATCCTTTTTGCCCCTGTTTATGCTTCGAATAGTGGAGGACCTCTCTCAGTATGACCACATTATCAGATCCCCTTCTCCCCGGGACAAAACTAGTTTGAAAAGGAGATATAAGATTTTTCAGGCAAGGTCTAATTCTGTTTACAAGGATTTTTGAAACCACCTTGTAAATAGAATTACAAAGACTGATCGGTCTAAATTGAGAAACAGAAACTGGGTTATTACATTTTGGAATCAGGCACATAAATGTTTTGTTCCAACTAGTAGGAATAATTCCTTTTTCAAAAACCTCCTCAATAGCTATGGTCATAGAATTACCCGTACAGCTCCAAAACTTTTGGAAAAAAGCCGGATGAAGACCATCTGGACCAGGTGCTTTAAAAGGTTTAAGATCCCAAGTAGCTTTCCTAATTTCTTCCAAATTGATAGACATGTTTAAACGACGAACTTGGAATTCAGATAAGCAAGTCCTCCAATTGTCCGGGCTAGCATTCAAAATGGAAGACTTGACCTTGGAGGTTGTGAAAAGATTTGAAAAGAAATTTTGAAATTCCTCCTGAACAAGTTTTTCATCAAAAACCCAATTCCCAACCGAGTCTTTAATAGCCAAAATCTTATTCCTTCTTCTTTTAACCAGAGTAGAAACATGGTAAAATTTTGTACTTCTGTCCCCATCACTAATCCATTTGGTTCTAGACTTGGCAGCCCAAAGTTTTTCCTCCTGATCAAGAATCTCCGAAAGTTTTTCAAACCCCGGGTGATCCAACCACATTGGTTCCATCCTAAAAGGTCTAAAGTTTCTATTCTCATTTTCCCCTCCACTTTTAAGGAGAAGTGGACAATGGTCAGAATGCGTTCTTGTTAAGTGAGTGACAGACGCATTAGGAAAACAAAGTTTCCATTCCAAGTTACCAAGCATCCTATCAAGTCTCTGTTGAATTAATCTATCAGAATTCCACATATTAATCCAAGTAAACTTAGGCCCCCTAAAACCTAGATCAATCAAATTACAATCACTAATCATATCATTAAAAAGAGACACTCTATTCATACACACCCTATTTCCCCCCAATTTTTCAGAACTATTCGTGACATCATTAAAGTCACCTACAACTAACCAAGGATAAGATATAGTAGATGCAACCGACTTAAGATTATCCCACAATAGTAATCTTTCATTTAAATTAGGGCTAGCATAGATCGCAGACATGAACCAAGAACGGTTTGAAGGGATAACCTGGATTTTGAAATGAAGTTCTTGCTCTGTAGAAGCCATCTTCATAATATTAGTCTCATCATCATTCCACAGAACTAGAATTTCTCCTTTAAAACCTCTCGCTTCCACCCCTAGAAACTTGTTGAAAGGTAATTTACTTGCTTGCTCAACCATCCTTTGACCACTAAGTCTAGTATCAATTAGGATCAACACTGTCGGCTTATGAGTACGGATAAGATGCTTAACCGCATTGACAGCTGCCAGATTGCCAAATCCTCTAACGTTCCACACTATGGATCTCATGTGGGCTTTTTCCGGAACCATATTTGTTGATAGTTGTAATTGATTCATAATAAATCTGCTATAAAAACGACCAAACCAATTACATATGACTAATAGCATCTAAAATGATGTTAGTTAACTCACCTTGGCTCCCTTGCTCAGAAGTTGCCTTTTCTATATTAGGCAATTCGTTTGATTCTTTCTGATCCATATCCAAGTTAATTCTCGCGTACGGCGATCCTTGAACTCTTTCTCTACTATTCCCTATAAATTTTCCTCCGCTTCCCAATTTTCCTGTATCCCTCGCCTTAGGAAAAATCACAGAATTTGTTAAAATAGTTTTCACATTAGGAAAATAATTAGAACTAATAAGATTATGCTTCAAAGCATTGTCGGTGGAGTTCAGATCTTCCTCAATCGTCTTAAGCTTGATGGGCCAAACACACGAATCAGCCCGACCTAGAGGCCCACCCGAATTAATGGAGTCTATAAGATCAAATTTGTGTTTTGGCAGCCCAACCGACTTCAGTCCATCAGATGATGGAATGCTCGGCCTGCCCAGTTTGGAATTGAGCCCTCCAGCGTTCGGCCCATCAGAAGTAACCACCTCCAGCCCAACTGATTGAAGAAAGCCTGGCCTGCCCCGTTTTGAAGATTGCCCAATAGTATTCGGCCCAACAGGGGAGAAGCCCATCACCATGCCCATTTCCATGCTTTCCATTTCATTGGAAACTCCCTTCCAGCTCAACTTTGATGACATGTCATCGGAGATATCCAGCTTTGAAGACAATATATGGGCCCCTTCTTTAATTATTTTATTGGGTTAATTACTTAATTGGTTACACATGTTTGACCAATGTTCAGAATGGTTACACATGTTTCAAAATGTGATTAATTGGTTTTGAAATGTGACTATTTGTTTTTTCACTATTCACCGTTAAAATCACAGTTAAGTCACTATTTAGATAAGTAAAATGACGAAATTACCCCTAGAATCATCTTCAAGAACACATCATCATCTTCAAGAACACATCATCATCTTCAAGAACAATAATTGAAGAAACCAGAAATCTGATTTCTGGTTCTTAAAGAACCCACAAATCTGATTTCGGGGTTCTTCAAGAACCCAGAAATGCTGTTTCTGGGTTCTTCAAGAACCCAGAAATGCTGTTTCTGGGTTCTTCAAGAACTCAGAAATGCTGTTTCTGGGTTCTTCAAGAACCCAGAATCGCAATTCTGGGTTCTTGAAGTTCTGTATTGCAGTATATGTTATCACCAAATGTGATTAAATGGTCATACATGTTTCTCTATAATGTGATTAAAATGTCATACATGTTTCTCTATAATGTGATTAAAAGGTCATACATGTTTCTCTATAATGTGATTAAATGGATACTGTTGTTTGAAATGATGTGATTAAAAGGTTCGACATGTTACCCACATTGTGAAGAACCCAGAAATCAGATTTCTGGGTTCTTGAGAAACCAGAAATCAGATTTCTGGTTCTTCAAGAACCCAGAAATCAGATTTCTGGTTCTTCAAGAACCCAGAAATCTGATTTCTGGTTCTTCAAGAACCCAGAAATCAGATTTCTGGTTCTTCAAGAACCCAGAAATCTGATTTCTGGTTCTTCAAGAACCCAGAAATCTGATTTCTGGTTCTTCAAGAACCCAGAAATCTGATTTCTGGGTCTTCAAGAACCCAGAAATCTGATTTCTGGGTCTTCAAGAACCCAGAAATCTGATTTCTGGTTCTTGAAGAACCCAGAAATCTGATTTCTGGGTCTTCAAGAACCCAGAAATCTGATTTCTGGTTCTTCAAGAACCCAGAAATCTGGGTTCTGGGTTCTCAAGAACATCAGAAATCAGATTTCTGGTTCTTCAAGAACCCAGAAATCTGATTTCTGGGTTCTCAAGAACATCAAATCGAATTTGATTCGATTTTGGATCTTCAATCCTTCCAATCTGTTCTTCAATTCTTCCAATTTGTTATTCAATACAACTAAGGGCATAATAGTCATTTCACAATTCAATAATATGTTAAAAAAATGAATTAACGTTAAAATTAACGGTTTACTAACGGAATAACCAATTAATCACATTTGAAAAAACATGTGTAACCAATTAGTCACATAGCAAAACCAATTAATCACATTTTGAAACATGTGTAACCATTCTGCACAATGGTGAAACATGTGTAACCAATTAAGTAATTAACCCTATTTTATTCCCTAGAACATGGACACCTTCTTTAATTGTTTTTTTCCCTAGAACAGTGCCGACAACATCTTCGAGCATTGAATCCCTTTTGTCTACCCCATCTTTATTTAATTTATTCCTGACAATAGTCCCGACATCATCACCATTTCCTCCCTTTTTTCTCCACTCCATCCCATGCATCCCAGCTCCCTCGGCATCTTCTTTTCCACCGTTTCTTCTCCACTCAGCCCCATTTGTGACAGCTCCTTCCCGACAGCTTCCCGACAGATTTTTCTTCCCGTTGTGTCTGCCAGTAGTGGCTTTTCCGGTTGCAAGGTTCGCTTCGGTTGATGCATCGGCTGAGCGAGCGGTGGTCGATTGGTTTTGAAATTCCGGTTTCTTCATCGGTTTCTTTTTCCGGTGGTTCACCACCATCCAAGGCCCATATCCACGATTACTATCCCCAACTTTGTCCGAGGTCGAAAGGTTCTGACTCTGCTCCTCCAAATTCATATTTGTCTTGATTTTTCCTGGTTGGATTGCTGAATCTAAAATCTCTTCCAAGTCCATGAGGTTCTTAGGTTTTGCAACTGGAAGCGTACCTGAATTTGTTCCTTGCTTGCAGTCATTCACACGGTGGCCAACCATGCCACATGAAAAACAAATCGAGTTTATTCCTTCATACAGCAAATCCAATTGGAGGTTGTCGATTTTAAGAAATAGAGGCAATGGTTCCAGTAAGTTCACTTGAACACAAAATCTTGCGAATTTCCCTCTTTCTCCATTTACCGTAGCCATATCTATTTTCAGAAGGTGTCCCAGTTGGTTACCAATTTTTTCCAAGTAAATCGGTTCATAATACTCTGAAGGAAGCATGGGAATCCTCATCCAAATAGCCGCCGCCGTGAGTTTTGCTGTTGCCGGTTGAAACTTGGGTTCCCATACTCTCATGGTTAGGAATGCAGAATTGATGAACCAAGGTCCACCTTTTAGGACTGAGTCAAGGTCATCCCTAGAGTGAAAAGCAATCTTGAAAAAACTGTACCCAAGGTCCATGACTTCAAAACCATTCTTTGTTTTCCACATCATCGACAAACGTCTAACTAAGTAATTGTAGTCTATCGATTTGCCAAATAATTTAATGATAATGTCTAAGGCATGTGACTTCCTCATTTCTATCCTTTCTTCACGAGAAAAGAAGATTTTGATGCATTCAACTTCTGGAAATTCATCAACTTCTTCTTCAACATCGTCATAAAGATGGTGTTCAAAGTAGAATGCCTTCTCAAAAGCTCCTGGTATAATCCCAGTTAATTTTGATTTGTAAGACATTTTTACCTGATTCGGTATTGTACTTTGACTCCCCTCAGTCATCATGTGGTCAGCATCTCCCTTTGATAGTTCAGACATCTTAATCCTTCAGAACCCCGGTTGGCCGGAGCTTCACAGATTGTCTTCAAGGTTTTTGTATATTTTTATTGTTGCCAATATAGATTTATGTATTTTTTAAAATATTTTTTTTGATATTTTATTATATTATATGTGTAGAGTAAATATGGATATACGAGTAAAATCATAGTTAATAACAACGGTTATTTTAATATTTATAATATTGAAAATTATACTCGTAATGAATATGGTTATAGTATATAGTTTAAAAACATGATATGATTATGGTATTTGTTAATAGGGTAAATTGTCAAAGTGCCCCCTAAAGTTTGACCGAAATTTAAGAATCCCCTTAAAGTTTAAAGTGTTCCTTAATGTTTGAAAATGATGAAAAATTCACTTTGTCAGATGCTCTTTTAAGAGGAATTTTTTTATCATTTTCTTAACATTAGGGGAGATTTTAAACTTTAAGAAGAATTCTTAAATTTCAGTCAAACTTTATGGTCACTTTGCTCATTAAACCTTGTTTGTTAATATATGTATCATATCTAAAGACAGCCTTATAGCTACCGAAGCAACGGGCAAAAACGAGCATGGCCAATTGGCCATGGCATTCATCACAGATCTAGATTTACATAGATTAATTAATTAATATTTACATGATAATCGATTTATGGTCTCTCTCTGAACAGGTCTTGAAGTTAAGTGAAAATGCTAATGGTTTAGTTGCCGCCATTGATAGATATACAAGCATGTACTTCCTCTTCATTCTTCCATCACTTTCTCTTTCTTCATCTTGAATCAGTCACCCGACATTCACCCATTCACGACGACTGAATGCTGTGCCTATTCCGTCCACAGGATGTCAACGGAGCAACCGAGTCATCTTCTTAATCCGCAGGTCATCTTCTTCACTCTTCACTATAACGAATTTGCCTAATGCGATTGTGTTCGATAGGATCGATTCCTTAAATATCTGGGCGATTTGATCTTCAATTCAATTCACATTGTCACTGTTGTTGTTTCTGTTGCAGGATCACAAAGAAAACGACAAGGACACGGATCGAGGATCCGAAGAACCCGAAACACCCTTGCCGCTCACCGTCACTTCCCGGGTATTCATGCTACTACTACTCGTTCGTGGATTCATACTTCGTGTGCTCTTGCTTTTTCTATTGCAATTTGATTCAGTTTGGCGGTGTTTGGGTTTGGTTCAGTTACTATATATGCTGGGAGACATTACGGCGGGGTCAGCCTCTCGATTCAATCAGTGGCTGGAACTGGTCCGCAAACGCAGCACACTCTACCGCGCCTCTGGTTTTCCCCACCGCTCTTTTCAGTCAGCGCCCTTGTCTTCTTCTCGGTACTTGTCACTTCACGCTCTCCATATCCACCATCGCCTTCTCCTCTAGCAAGTGATGATCTCCCATTTTGCAGGGTAGGGTTGTTTCCTGCTGAATCCGGAGAAGCCGCTCCCTGCAGTGAGCAGTTTGCAGATATCAGTTTGTGGGAAAGGTTAGGGAAAGCTGTCCCCTTGGACATTGAGTCTAGTTCCTTTTCATGGAACATGCTATCTTCCCTTCATTACACTGAACATAGCAGCACTACTGACAACTCTGAGGATGATATGAACAAAGCTCTCGAGGTTACTGTTAATTCTGGTGGTGTTGTCTTCTTTGCCCTTTTTAAGCTGCCTGGGACTGTTGATACATGTCAAAGAGAAGCAGTAGCTGTTATAAAGATATCGTCCTCTAGAATGGCTACTCAGTCGGAACGCCTCGGCTATGAGTTTGCAAAGTGGCTTGGCGTTCAAACTCCACAGGTTTTTTCTCTCTCATACTCAACATTCCCTATTACTTATGACCCTGGAAATTTAAAAAAAATGTTTAGGATGATTTGTTTTGGCAATCTATAATTAATTTGTTCATCCAACATTGGCAATTGGGAAGACGTAGGAATTGAAGAACGGGTTTGCCTACTTTTTTGCCAAAGTGTGTTATCTCTGAATGTCGCTACTTGTCCTATAATCATGGTATTCTAATGTCTAGAATGCTGAACTTGGGTTTCCAGTAGCTCTGCTGCTTTGGTCAGGGTACGAGTTTATTAATATTTTAATTTTCAAAACTTCAAATAAGAAATTCATGGAACCTGGGCCGGAAGGTTCTTGGAGATTTGCTTTTTTGGTAATATAATAAGTGTCATGATCTGTTAGTCCATAGTGGTTCTAAGGAAATGGATTAATTAAGGCTATATCCTTTAGCAATTTTTTGATGGCATTGGCAAAGAAGGAATATACAATATATTCAAATATGTGTAATTCCTTGTATCTTCCTCATTTCTTTTTAATTCATGGTGATGTGCTCATCCATGGAAATCCTGCAGGCTAGAGTGGTTCACAATTCTAACCCAGAGTGGCTCCAAATAAAGGAAGCTGCTGAGAAAGCAAGAGAAGCAGCAGCTGCAGAAGGAGATGAAAATGGTGAATTGATATGCACTGAGCTTCTGGAAGCTCTTGAACTAAGCCGTTGCATTCTCCTAATGAGGTACATATAAATCTTCATGATTGAAAATTTCTTTATTTATTTGTCCTCCTGTTATCACAGTGTATCCCTTAAGATTTCTCATGGGCATCCGCCTTTGTTAATGGCAATTCTTATTTCTTCACTGGTTATTGCATAACTGAATAATCTTAACGTAAATAAATTGTGTCTGGTTTTAGTTTCTTTGTTGCATAAATTCTGTTAACCTGGGTCCTATGTTGTGGGACATAAAATAGGGGTGGAGAAAAGCAGCCTTAATTTTCTGATTTGCTGCGCCCATCGGAATTAAAAGGATAATATGTAATGTAAATATTTGTGCAGTTATATACATGGATCCCCGTTATTAGAGAGCTCAATTGCTTTTGATTCACGAGAAGCTGCAGAGAAGACTGCAGCAGCTCTTGGCAGGATCCTGTTGTTGGACCTTGTCATCAGAAATGAAGATCGGCTTCCTTGTCGTCATCTTCGATGGCGTGGCAATCCTGCAAATCTACTATTGGCTGATAAACCAACCTCCATTGGTGCGGGTACATTGGAGGAGGCATTTGATTCAGCCATGCAACAATTGAGACCGAGAGTACTTAGAGCACTCCAAAAGGAAAGGCGGTCAGCCTCAGCTTCCTGTAGATTGAGCTCTGAAAATTATGGGGGGTTGGTATTGGAAAGCTCAGACCTCTCTGAGGCCACTGCTGCTGAAGCGCCACAGTCTTCTAGCCGCTTCTCTTTTTCTGAGGAGTCAACATCTGACTTCCATGTTGTGGCAATCGACACTGGTGTGCCCCGTCGCCCACCTGCTGGAAAACGTTCAAATGACCAATCAAATTATCCCAAATTGGTTGAGTTGCTTCTCAATAGTTCTGAATACTCGACAAATTTATTGCATGAAATAACTGGAGGCAAGCTAGGACTCCCCTTTGATGAAGATAATGGAACTACTTTGAGTGATAATACCAAAGTAAATGAAGTTGTTAATTCTCTATCCCAAGAATTCCGTGGTGGGTTTCGAGCTGCTCTGAGAGATCTGCAGAGCTTCTATATATTTTTACTTACTCTTCACCAAAAACTAGATTGTTTATTGAGGTCGTTTCTAACTATCATAAGCAGAACGTCTTATGGGGAGGAGGACCTTCCTGATTCCCCTTCTCTATATGTTAGTGCTTCCCATTGCTGTTCTCCATCAAGTAAGGAGCGGATTCTAAGTGAAAACCAGGCAGATTCAAGTGACAGTGAATTGCAGAGAAGTGCTCCCAGGTCGTCATCATCTTCAGGAAATAAAGAAAGCAACTCAGACTCTGCTTCCCATCCTTCACGAGAGAATTGGCATGGTAAATCGAAAGGGAGCAGTGAGCAGGTCCGTAGCCTGAGGTTGACAGCAAAGCTTCGTGACTTTCACAAGTTTGCAAAGGTTGGTTGATTCAAAACTTTTAAATTAGAGTGATAATTCTTGCAGTTATCGATTTTTATTGGTTCTCATTATAAGATATTATATTGATCAGGTTGATGCTGAATCAAGTAAAGAGATAGATCAGTGGAATGAGATGCTAAAAACTGACGCTGTAAAACTCTGTCAGGACAACAATTTTAATACAGGGTTTTTTGAGGGCAGTGATAATAACAGTGTAGTTGATGCATACGAACTGAAGGTATATATGGTGACATTAATTTTTTTTCTTTCTTAAGTACTAAACTTGTTTTCGACTTTGTAATTCAACTTTTTTACTATTTGTTCTTGCTTATATAGGTTAGGCTGGAGCATATACTTGAGAGGATAGCATTAATATTGGAAGCAGCAAATACAGAGAGACCATCCTCGATTACAACTACCATGTATATTGGTGGGGCACTGGCTGCCAGATCTGTTTATACGCTGCAACAGCTGGGCATAACTCACATCTTGTGTTTGTGCTCTAATGAAATTGGTCAATCAGATTCTCAGTACCCTGCTCTATTTGAGTATAAAAACTTCTCAGTAAGTTTCCTACTTAAGTTTATTGTCTTTGGTTCTGCCTTCATGTATCTATTGTTGCATGCTTCAAGTTTATCCCAGTTGTCTGTACCGATAGTTATTGCATACTTCAAGTCCATCTCAAAATTTCATACAATATTCGGGAGCCACCATCTATTTTCTTGATCACTTTCAGAAAGTGAATAATCATTGCTTGCTTTAACAGTATAGTATCATCTGCTGTGATCTTCGAATTGATTTCCTGCATGAATTGACCTGTAGTTAGTAGTTAGCACATCAAAGCTACTCAAACATACTATAATTGTGTGTTTTTTCTTTGGTGTGTGCATTATCATCCACTGATATGATATCTTACCTGCTTAATTAAATAAATAGATAAGCGATGAGGAGGATGCAAACATCGGCAGTATCTTTGAAGAAGCTTGTGATTTTATTGATTTAGTCGAGCAGATTGGCGGGAAAGTTCTAGTACATTGTTTTGAAGGTCGAAGCAGAAGTGCTACAGTAATTATTGCTTACTTGATGCTCCGAAAGTAAGTACTATTATTTATTAGGGACCATTTTCGTATCTTGAAACGAAACCATTTTCTTAAGGCTCCTACCGATCCAGTTAAAAAAAATCATACTTGCAGGAATTATACTCTGCTGAAAGCCTGGAATACCTTAAAAAGAGTTCATCGCCGAGCTCAGCCCAATGATGGATTTGCGAAGATCCTTGTAGCATTGGACAAGAAGCTGCATGGGAAGGTTTCAATGGAATGGCAACAGAGGAAACCGTTGATGCAAGTGTGCCCTATCTGTGGGAAGAATGTGGGACTTAGCAGTAGCTCTCTCAAACTTCATTTGCAGAAATCTCACAAGAAGATTTCTTCAGGGAGCGTCGACAGCGCAATGTCCATGGAAATACAAAAGGCTATCAATGCGCTTAAAATTAACCGAGGCGGGAGTGTCAGTCCCACCCAGAGACAGTCTAATCGGATGATGGAAGAATAGTATAAGAGGTCAGTTATCGATTTATATACATGTCATTTATCTAATTATTATCAGACGATTTATCCTAGTGCTGTGTCTGAAAAGCTTCAACACCCAAGAGTGGAGATTGCGTTTCATACAAATTGTTCATTACTTAACAAATTAAGGCCAAACCAAAGCCATATGTTGCGATCTAAATCAGTGGCCATGATCTTTGCGAGGTTTAGTTCATGGCTCTAGTTAGTTTGCAGCCTGTTATGATCTATGACAAACAGTGAGGAACATGTTAGTAGGTAGATCAAGGTCTCTCATTTTTGTTGAGACTCAAATCTGAGTCATTTTCCCAGCTAGGGTTCACATTGATTGATAGCTTGAACTCGACCTAGCTAGGAATTTCGACTTTTGTCTCTCACTGATCTAAACCACTTAGTAGCAGTAGGTAATAGGGATACTAATTAGCATTTAAACCTAAGGTTTGGTTTGGGTTTGAATTTTTGGAGTAAAAATGGAGCGCAAATGAGATCATTTACATTTTCAAATACACAAATTCAATGGATCGGCTCTGGAAATTCATCTTGAAGGCTGGATAAAAGGCCTTGAAAGAAGTTTAAGCATCTCAAATAGCCTGATTTTTTAATTGTGTAATTAGACTTAGAGATGGCCACAATATTTTAAATATACAAAGGTTCAATCTACATTGTCACTAAATTATATGAAGATCGCCAGTTAATGCATTTAATCTCTGTGATTGCAGGTTGTTGCTGCTGTTTTTTTCAAAGATATAAGATTCACCACTTATATTAGGAAGCTGACGGAGTTGCTGTAAAATGCTTATTAGAGTAAGTGTGAAAAAGGAGGATCATCTTGTTATAACAGGAGACTCATTACTATAATGAAACAAATCTCCTTCAATTATTCGGGATAAACTGTGCCTCAGAATGTGCCATGCTAGTTTAGTGGATATTTATGTCACTTATATTTTAGAAATGTCACTTTTTAGCCAAACTTCATATTTAGTACGTCATTTATGTTTAATAAATGTAATTAGTAATCGTTCAAATGACAATTTTACCTTTTCCTTTTATATTTTTCTTTTGTTCTTCATTTTGAAATATGATTTCGAACTTAAATTTGGATAAATCTGGGTTCAAATCAAAGTAAAAACGCAAATTTGGGTTTGAAATTAAATTTCGAGTTTGAAACTAGAAAAAAGAGTTTGAAGATGAAAAATATGAAGATGGGAAAATAGTATTTCATTTTTTCTCATATTTTTTTTTTGTAATGGTTCAGTCGTATTTTTTGAAAAATAAGTAATTGTTTGGTGTAAGTTTCAACTAATCACATAAGCGCTAAATATAGTAACTTTTAAGATAATTTACTCTTAAGAAAATCGATTTGTGATATTTTTAAGATAATTTACTCTAAGAAAATCGATTTGTAATATGGTTCAGTCATATTTCTTTGAAAAATAAGTAATTGTTCATGATTATAGTAAATTTTAAGATAATTTACTCTAAAAAAATGGATGCAAACAATCATTCTTTGGCATAGTAGAGAAAATTTCTTGGTTACAAGATGTGATATGCTCGGCAAATGGCCTGCATGGCATTGACATGCCCAAGTTTTACTGACGACTTGTAAGTTTATTCAAAACAAACAAATACGTAAATCACATACAATCCACCTCCCTTGAATCTCTCTCAAATTAAGGCACCATTCATGGGAACGAAACCCAAGGTAAACCAAAATAGCCATCATCATCAACATCAACTCCCTAGCTTACTACCTCCATTACAGGCAAAGCTAACCTGAGTAATAGCTAGCCTTCTTATATTACGACGGTGGCGGCGGCGGTGTTAGCAATGAGTTCGTCGGTGTTTGCAGTGATCTTAAAGACATCCAAGACGGTAAGAATGAGCCACAAGACGAAACCGATGTAGGAGAGAATCAGAGAAATGGTGATTTTGCGACAGAAGTTATGGAAATTATCACATATCGGTATCCACCCGGCATGGCTGTTTCCATGCTGCCCCACCCATCCGATCGCGGTGGCAGACCCTAACCCTGCTAGCACCAGTGACATCATCACCAAGTCATGCAAGAATATGGAGAAAAACACGGTGGGAGACTTCCACATCCCGGCGTGACGACGACTCAGCATGACGGGGAACAGAGATATCACTGCAAAACCACATGCGATGGCATTCCCAAACACGTAAAACCTGCAACACCGTATGGTTGAAATAAGCCACTGTGACATAAAATAAATATGACACGGGTGGTATAATACACATTTGGGCACCATATATACAACAAGGTTACCTCTCCTTCTATCACTAATTGGTTTTAGGATGGAACCCGAGTTGTATAATGTGGTTGCTATTTGGGTGTGGTTCGGTCCCAATATTAAAAATTTAACATGGTATCAGAGTTCGGTTTTGATTGACGGTGTTGGGTGTTTTCCGTTGTGGGTACCCGATGTGGGTTTGTTGTGTCCCGTTTACTCCACATACCATATTTCGGATCGGTCCTAGACGGGATAGAAGATTTGTTGAGTTAAAAAATGTGTCGGTACTGTGCCTTTAAAAATACGAGTTGTGACAGTGCGGGGAGTGTTGAAATAAGGCACTATGACATAAAATAAATACCACACGGGTGGTATAATACACATTTGGGCACCATATATACAACAAGGTTAACCTACTCCTATTACCAATTGGTTGCTATTTGGGTGTGGCTCGGTCCTTATATTAAAAATTTAACACATATAACATGTCAGTGAGCCGAAAAGATAGAAGACGATGATGATGATCTGGAGTTTACTTTAAAGCAGGTGAGTAGTCGTATCTTGCGTCGAGCTGGATGCCGAACAGGGTTGTCGATTCGGAGCTGGTGACCAACACCCAAGCAGCACCCAGAGTGGTCGGGACAACCAGAATCCTCAACGCAATCTGAGCTCCAGAAAAGCAGTGGTTTGTGGTTAGGGTTACACCTGAGCTCGGCGGATTCAGGTTCATCGGAGCTGTTGCTTTAGTAATGCAATGTGCAGATGCCATTATGTGTTCTCAGAGAAGTAGCAAAGAACAGGAAAGCTTGCTTGGAAGGAGAAAGAAGGCTTGCTGTGCTAGCTATAGGATGGAGTCTGGACTGGAAGGGGGTATTTATAGAAGAAGATATGGTGGATTATTGGTAGGGTAAATATAATATTCAGTATCTTAAGGTTCTGTGAGGTGACACGTGGAATAATATTTATTGCATGCATATAAACTGTACATTGCACTTGCCCACAACTTAATATACCATTGTAACTATATTATTTAACAATACATATTAGGTTTGATCATGGGTGGACCGGTATTGAAGACATGACCGAGATCGAGACCGAAATTTGGTCTTGACATTTGGAGGATCAAGACCGAGACCGACTTTGGCTTAAAAAAAACGCTCGAGTTGGTCTTGCTTGACTCGAACCGGTCATAGACCGGATTTTTTGGTTTAAAAAAAATCAACTGAATTGACCAAAAAAAACACTGAAGTTTTGGTATTGAACCTGCTCATTTCTCGTCTTCCATCGCACTTCCCTTATGGAACCGATCAAAGGGTTGTTGAATGTTTCAAAGTCATGAATTATTAGTGTTTCAAGGGTTACACCATGAATTTTTAGGATTTTCTTCAAAGTCTGGCTGGTCTGGTCCTAGTCGAGCTTTGGGGGGGGGGGAACGAAACCGAGACTGTCTTTTAATAAAAAAAACGTTCGCTAGGTCTCGGGTCTTGTCAGAAATTCAGTTCAACCAGACTTTTTTTATTATCCCTAACACATATCATACTAGTAATTAGGAGTACAATTTATAAAAATATATTTATATTCGTAATTACGGTTTTACCTCGTATAAGGATTTACGGTTTTAAGCATTATTTGTAATTCTTGCATTCATATAAGGAAGATATTAATGAGCATAAGATTATTATTTTTTAATATTGCAACATTTTTTTTGAATATTCTTAATGTCTAACAAACAATTGAACCAATCTTTGTAAAAAGAATGTGTAAAAGATGTAAAACAAATGTCGTAAAATAAATATAGTATCGAGTTCATAATTAATATAGAGGTTTTCAAAAGACTGATAAAAAGGAAAGCTTCCATTCTTCCATCTCTCGTACAAAAGTCAGTTTGGCAATAATTATACGGTCTATAGAACGGTACAAAGTAGAGGAAATGGGAGAATGGAATGGAATGTTGATCATTTAACGTAAATAAGATTAAAAGTTTATATAAAATTAATTAACAAATTATTTTTATTTTAAAAAAACAATTATAAAAAATCTCGAAATTCATCTAATTACATGTAAATACTTAACACCCTAAATTGAATTCATCGATCATTTACTATTGACACTCCTAATTTAATATGATACTGCTTTGAGTTAGTGAGAATAGTCGGTCAGATCTAATGACATTACAACCATGAAGTTTCTCCTTGCAGGCACGAAGCCATAGAAGAGTGAGGGGGCAAATTGCCCCCTCAACTTTTGAATTTGTGTCAATTTAGCTCTAAAAAATATATTTATGTTCAATTTAGCCCTTTAAATTCTTATATTTGCCCCCTCTGAATTTTTTTTTGCTTTAACTATTTGCCCTTAGACATTATTGCTCACACTAACCTAAATTTCTGGCTTCGTCGTCTCTGTCTCCTGTACATTTGAATCGCATGTTTCATAGTTGTCTCTCTTTATGTTTCATACGAAAAATATGTAGAATGGAGTTACGTTTTCAACTATATAAAAAAAAATATAAGGAAACCATCAAACATTCATGATATGGTGGATACTTAATTCTTCTCCTACCCAGAAAGAGGAGAGATCTAGTTCTAGCTAGGGTTTATTAATGAGTCATTTGCTGGCTGCAGGGGTAGCACGTAAAGCTGCATGCCTACGTACGATCTGCATGCATGGCTGTACGTAAAGACGAAAGATTTATCGAACCATGCATGCATGTCGGTCTTCAGACAAAGAAAAAATGAACATATACATTATACGTACGTACGTACGGAGAGGTTTTGACGAACAAGATAGCATTTGCAAAGACTACATCGGATGTAGGGTCAAGTAACTATCTTGATGCAATTCGAAAAAATGAAGGTCACACATATCTTTCGATTAGCAAATGCGGTAGTTGATATCATGACAGACATGACGATTAACCACCGACATGTTTTTGAACTTCATATCTCAACTTTGAAGGAAACTATTAACGCGCTCCGTAAAGACACTGTTGGTTTTTATTTTTCGAGAATTGTTAAAGATAACTAGTTTTGGTTGTGTAGTTTGAACTTGGGTGAAAAGTTTGTCGGCTATCGCGGTTTATTCCATTAAAACAAACTAAGTTTTACAATATACTAATTTAAAATAAAATACTGCGCAAGTTACATGCCAATGACTAGTAAATATTTATATGTAAGTATTAAGATATTATAATATTTAGTGAGGAATTGAAATTTTTTCAAGTGTTTTCAAGATTTAGAATTATTAGTTTGTGTTATATAATGAAATAATAATAATAATTATAAATCGATACAGTCTAGAATTGGTTTAAAAATAAAGTTTTAAAAAAGTCATCTGTGTGATGCATATTATTATATATTTAACTTAATTAAACATATTTATATATTTTTTAATAAAATAGATTACTATGTCAGAATCAGGAGTAAAATCCTCGAGTATCCTAACATTTATGGTATATTTGAAATATAAAATGGTAAGTGGTACATCCCTGGATACAACCTTACAATCACGAACGGAGATATAAAGGGATGAGAATTGATACGCCCTCAACTTTTGAATGTGTAAATTTGACACTAAAAAATACAATAATTTACAATTTAGCATTTTTAAATTATACATTTGCCCCCAGTATTTTTTTTAGTTTAACTATTTGTCATTACTCTAATATTTGCCCTCACTGAATAAATTTTCTGCTTTCATTCCTGCTTACCATAATTATAACAATAGTAAGAATATACGAATGCACTTCCAACTTAACTTACCCAATAAGTAGGAAGGCAAAATACAACAAGACACTGAATTCAACTTGCAGAATGAGGGAAAATCTAGGGATTATAATGGAATCATGTTTTTGCCCTAAGAAATAATGAAAAAGAAGAAGAAATGACAGAACAGTAACACACAATACTATGAATATGAAGTAATTTATATGTATAGGCAAAAAAAAAAAGTAATTTAGATGTTGTGTTCATATTTAGATATAAGGACACAATAAAATCGAACTGATAAATCTAGTTTTTGAATAATTTTCTAAACAAGACATGTTTCATAACTTTTAAATCTCCATTTAATTTTTAAGGTGTGTCGATTCTACGTTAAGAACTCGTGAAATCTGATGTTTAAATTCATAATTATTACTACGAGAAATTTATTATTTATATATTTTATTATAAATCTCGTTTGTGTATGTATGTACAATTAACTAACTTAATATGATAACACGAAATAAATACATATAAAATAAACGTATTGATATGCACAATACCACTGCCACCCGATCGAAATGCTAATAAAATATGACGAGGAAAGGCTCCCAAGGACATGAGTGGTTTACAGTAGAGAGTAAGTGAAGGAGACACCATTTGGGTCAACTTGGCAAAGCCCTTTCCTAGTTTAGGTGAAGATAGGAGGAGGAGGATGCTGAGATGATGATATCTCCACCGTCCGATGAAAGGATCTTGAATTCTTTTAGCAGTGCGATTCCACATGACGTGCTAACAAACAGTAAAAAAGGGTTCCTCAAGTGGGTTATTTCCAATCTAACTCTCTTTTGGATTGCCTAGAATGTTTCCTTTTAACCTCTTCCACAGAATATTCTCCCAAGAGCACGGACGAAGCTATTAAATCAAGTATTCGAGTAATTAAATACAAATAAATAAACTAAAAAATTCATTATGGACAAATGTATAATTTAAAATGATTAAATTGAAAATTATTACATTTTTTAGGGTCAAATTTATACAAAGACAAAAGTTGAGGGGGATAATTGCCCTCTCTCGTCCCTTGGTGGCTTCGTCCTTGCCCAAGAGTGTGTGTATTGTCCGGTTGATGATGATCTAACTTATCGAAAATATAGAGAAGGGCTCGAGTTTGAGCACATGATATTCCTGATGCAAAAATGATCGAGTGATTTATTTTGTCTTAATGAGAGACCGAGAATACATTCAACACTTGTATAGCTAATTAAATGTAAAAATGAGTTAATTACCAAGAAAAACAAACCAAACAGCAAACCGTTTTTTTTTACAAACAACAAACAAAACTTTTGGAATTGAGCAATCAACAAACCTACCTCAAATTTTCATTATGTTTGAACGAATTTTTCAGTGTGTGTTTGAGGGAGTTATTAAGTCAGCATTAGTTGAATTATTCTAAGGAAAAAGTATTACACGACTTAATAACTCTCTCAAACATTGAAAAATCCGTTCAAACATAATAAAAATTTAAGGTAGATTTGTTGTTTACTCCATTCTAAAAGTTTGGTTTGTTGTTTGTCAAAAACAAATTTGGTTTGCTGTTTGGTTTTTCCTCAAAGTTCGGTTTGTTTTTTTATAATTAACACTAACCCTTGTAAAAATGGTAAAAAAATACGACATTATCCTCTAATATTTGACTATATTTTAAGTTTTTTTTCTATAAAGTTTAAATAGAGAGAATGTTTTTCGGTAATAGTTGCTGTTGGATTCGGTAATAGAAGTACTGCAGTCTGCAAGCAAGCAAGCTAGGGTACGCATTATATTTTGGCACGCTAGCTACCTGCAGAATGAAAGAATACAAGCTAGTCAGATAGAGTTTAATTTATGATAATTAGATTAATTCGTAAAAAGAATTGTGATTATTATGAGAAAACCAAATTTGGAAACGTTATTTTAGATAGAGCATTTTACCCTCAAACCAAGTGTCTAACATGCGAAAATAATTTTATATTAAAAAGAACAATTGAAGTTATATATAGGGTTAATAAAAAAAATACGAAATTTTAATTATTTTACAAAAAATTATCCGAATTTTTATTTTAAAATTTTGTTGAAATTTACTTTCAAAATTGAGGTATAAATACTTATCTCCATTTATTTTTCAATAATTAGATATGGACCGAAAATGACATGACAACTCATTTAAAAATATATAGGAGGGTAAATCTTGTTTTTTAATATAATATATATTTTTTTAGAAAATACGAAATAAATCAAATGTGTTATTTATTTATTTCATATTTTTTACAAAAATATATATTATATTAAAATTTAAGATTTACCCTATCAATTTTCAAGATTTTCCCATTTTTTATGTATTTTTAAAAAATAATATATGTTTTACATTAATTTGACGACTCTCGTATTATCACGTCATTTTTTGTTCATATCGAATGGAAAAAATAAATGAAGGTAACTTTTTTCTGAAACTATATTTAGCAAAATTTTAAAAATCAAAATTCAGTTAATTTTTTGTAAAACAAATAAAATTTGATTATTAAAAATATGTTTTGATTGATGACAGTTGAAATATGAGTTCGAATGTTGAATCCAGCTGCGTTGATAAAGTCGACATAATTAAGGGTAATTTAAACTTGTTTCATACTATATATTGAAACTAAATGTATCCAAAAATACCCTCTTTATACCCATTAATGATTATATCTATAAAGTATTTTAATAAGAAAATTAATATGAAAATGATATTTACTTGTGAAGAATGGTCATACTAAAGAGTATAGATAGAGCGACCTAAAATTAGGAACAAATTACAAGTCAAGTAATTTACTTAAATAGCATTTTTAACATAAAAATGAAATTACTCAAATAGCATATAGACTTTCCTTAAATTGCAAGGTTATGTTCATTACAAAATACACATTAATTTGTAGCAATTATATATTTATAAATTGACAGATTTAGGACTTCTAATTTATTTGTATTTTGGTGATTTCTTGTTTTTAGTTATCTAGATAACTTACCATCAAAGTATTTCCATTTCTACTAAAATTTCAGTTTAATGCCTTTCTCTCTGTGAGAAAATACTCTAACTAAAATACACCCTAGAAATCTATTAAATTAATTTTAAAATTATTAATTTCATTTAATTAAACAAAATATTATATTTTTTTAATAAAAGATATGAAATTAATGAATTCTAAAAGAATTGAAACGAAATTAGATAGAGGCTGAAATCGCTTAAACCCTAAACTAAACCCTTAATCTTATTGAAAATAAATGAACTTAATAACTAATTTGAGTGCATTAAACTAATATTAGTATGTTTAAGATAAAATTAAAGTGCAGATAAAGTTTTGTCAGCAAATTTTGAAAATAAATTTGCTTTAAGTTTGAGGAATAGTTAGCCATTTTTGGAAGTAACTTGAAATTTGTTGATCTGTAAACATGGCAATGATGAATTGAAGTCTTTGACATACTTCTAATTTAATTAGAATATATATATATATAAACCCCTTTTTATCTAGTATGCTTTTTTTATTTGTATAAATTCTAGTAAAACTAGTAACAAGTAAATTTAATTTGACTTTATATAAGATGTTTGTGTAGTCATATATACTTGCACGCTATTGTTATAAACTATTAACCTCATGCCATTAGCCGCCCAACTCATTTTTGTTTTATTTTTTACTGTATCTCTCAGTAACAAAAATCAGTTATTAGATTGCAACGACAGTGAGATGTTTAATATAAATATTTAAAAAGTATTTCAATAACAAGTAAGTGTTAATACTTGAATTGTTTTAAAAAAAAAAATTCAGATACCTATTTATTAAAATTTAAACTCAAATTGCTGAGATGAAACCAGAGGCGAATCTGGTTAACAAGAAGTGAGGTCCTGAAGCCCCACTTGTTTTTTTTACCTATTTAATTTTTTGTATTTTTTATTAAGTACCCACTAAATTAGGTAGAGGGACCCACTTGAGGACTCCGTTTGGAACAAAAACCCTAGTAAACCGAGCTGCTTTGGAATGGAAACTCACTTGCTTGGATTTTCAGATCCGCCGCTGGATGAAACTATACATAAAACCCATGTCCATCAATGCATTTATATATATATATATTGTCTGTAAATTTCATTCCAGATTCCTCTAAATGATGAAGGAAAACAAAGTGGAGGCCAAGAAGCCTTGTGGGACTAAAACATGAGTTGTAAACCTTAAACACCAGTTGGTGGGTGACACATCGGAGATGAATCAGATGGGGGACCCACCGGCTTTCGTGTCTCATGCATGTGAAGGAAAAACGGCATGGAAACTCTTATCAAGCAAAGATATTCTTTCAGCTACTTTTGGCAATATTCTCCCTATTACAACATTAAAATTTAAAACCTCAAATATATATATTTTTAAAAAAAATACACACTTCAGTGTGTCAAAGAGAAGATCTTTAGATGTTGAAAACATTCTATAGGGTTGTTAATCTTAATTAGCTTGTATGTATGTAAACATTAATGTGTTATTTGTTTTCTAAAAAAAAGAATGAGTTATTAGTGGCGACCCTATACCAATCCCGTTACGTCATGTCCGACGCACAAATCACGTGCATGATGCATCTGAACAACCAGCGCATGCACTGACCCCGTCAACGTAGTCTCACCAGCAGCCTAGTATAGTCGAGAGTCCGGCCTGTTAGGCCTAAATTGAATCTTGGTGAATATTTGAACTCATGATCCCAAAGTCAAACTGCATGAGAGTCAGCGCTCTCAACTCAACCACTAGACCATAACTGCATGTGATCATTAATGTGTTATTTAGACGATGTATTATATATATATTGTATATTAAGGCCCGGATGATCCATGTGAAACTCGTGCTTTATATATCTATATTCTACTTCGAAAAAAAAAAATTAGCTATATCTCTTGTCTTTCATTCGCAATATATATGTATAACGTACCCACAGTTGTGGCTAGGCGGTAACTTTTATGTCCCACTAAGATATTCTTCCCATCAGGGTTATACCCACCTTGCTTTTCGCCTGCAACTTGACTTAGAGAATGGTAATTAAAAAATTTCCATTTTTCTTTAATGGGTAGCCAATATGCCCTATATAACCACCTTCTCTTTGCTTGTTGAGATCAGGGCCTTAAGACAGAGCAAGTGCAGTGTTTCTGTAAGTCTCCTACGTACATTGCAGTGTGTTTGTGTTGAGAGCTAGGTATCTATCTATGGCTATCCAACAGCAAACACTTGCTTTCTCTTTCGGCCTTCTCGGTATGTACATTATCATCGTCTTCTTCATCTTCAAATTCTTCCATTATTAGGGTTCCTAAATTTGTTTATTTCATTTGGGTTTCAGGCAACATCGTCTCCTTCATAACCTTTCTGGCTCCAATGTATAGATGTTCTCCACTTCTTTACACTAAGCACGTATACATATATATATATATATATATATATATATATATATATATATATGTATAATGCATATAGCCGCCATGGAAAGCTTAAATCTTGAATCTTTTTACAGGCCAACCTTCTATCAAATATACAAGAGGAAATCAACTGAAGGTTTCCAATCGATTCCGTACCTGGTGTCATTACTGAGTGCCATGCTTCTCATGTACTACGGATTCTTGAAAAATGATATTCTCCTCATCACCATTAACTCCTTTGGATGCTTCATCGAGACGGCTTATATCGCAGCCTACCTTGTCTATGCATCCAGGAATGCTCGGGTTGGTGCATAATTAGTTCACGTTACACCATCTTCGTCTAATTTCACGACAGTAGCTAACCAAATGTTTTGATCAAAACTATATATCAGATGGAAACAATGAAGATCATGGTTGCAGTAAATATGCTGGGGTATGGAACTGTACTAGCCGGAACGATGTATTTGGCAGACGGCGAGAAACGGGTTGCGGTACTCGGTTGGATCTGCATGGTGTTTTCTCTTTGTGTTTTTGCTGCCCCTCTCTGCATCATGGTGAGAAACAAACAATATGATACTCTCAAAAAGCATATATGATATTGGATTTCTTATATATATGTATATACAAAATGCAGAGAAAAGTAATCAAAACAAAGAGCGTGGAGTTCATGCCGCTTCCTCTATCCTTCTTCCTCACGCTTGGTGCAGTCGTCTGGTTCTTCTATGGATTCTTCAAACATGACTACTATATCGCTGTGAGTGTATAAAGATCTCACTCCAATAAACTAATCTGCTCTAGTCTATAACTCATTTAACTTATAAACACCTGCATGATTGATCATATAATGGTACAAGTCTCATAATGGGCCGGTATAGACCATAACATTCGTCCCCCATTAACTCGTTGGTTACGACTAGTTTTTCTAGTCCACCCCTCCGTGAGCCACCCCTCTAAGCCCTTATTGGTCACAGAAACGTTAGTCACAATTGACTTTTTTCAGGTCACCACTCCAATATTCAGGTTTGATACTAATTGTTATAAGTCAAATAGAACAACCCATTCCAATAAACTAGTCGTTGGTCATAGTTGACTTTTTCCAGATCACCACCTCGTGGGTCACCATCACTCTAAGGTCTGACTTTGATACCAATTGTTACAAGTCAAATGGAAGAACACAACTCAACAAACTAATTTATTAGGTGTGAAAACAGATTTAACTTATAAACACCACAATAGTTGCTCATAGACCATAACAATGTACGTATATATTGCTGATCATGCATGGTGCTTGGAACAGGTTCCGAACATTCTGGGATTAGTGTTTGGTTTGGTCCAGATAGGGCTTTACTTCATCTACAAGAATGCAAAGAAGAAGTTGATGTCGTCCGTAGAAGAACCGAAACAGCTGCAAGAACTGACGGAACAGATCATCGATGTGGTGAGGTTGAGTGCAGTGGTGTGTCCTGAACTTAACACAGTGCTGAGGGACATCACTGAGTCCTTTGCGATTGAGGTGGGACAAGTCAACGCAGAGGTTGCAGATCTGAAAGAGACGACCGAACAAGCTAACAAGGACATTGTTGTGGAAGTTCAAGTGGTGTCTGGTTGACCATGAAGACTTAATCTATTACTTATGAAGTGATTAGTTGGGGGATTAGTAGTCGATAATGCAGTAATTAATATAGTTAATTTCGTGTAACCATGATTTGCAAGTGTGTGTTTAATTATAGTCTGCCTAGCTAACTACTTAATTAGTTCAACCATATCCAAATTGTACGTAGTAAATGATTTATGATCAATTGACAACTCCCACGGTTTGTATTAGTTATCATTGTCTCATTGGCTAGTTTCTAGTAGTAGCTATATATGTGCAGAAAAGACAGGAAATTTAGTTATATATATATATATATATATATAATTCAACTGGTTTGAGGAAATGATTACGACTTGGGACTAACGGGTCGGTCTCTCATCACATGCTACTAGTGAAGTTACGTTGACGGTGTCAGTGCAAAACCTGATTGTCGGGAAGTCTGAAGACCGAGACAGGAAAAGTCCGAACATTATGCAGCAGGATGAGAGTATAGTCGTCTTTCGATCTTAAATATGGATAATTATATATATTCGTATTTTATAATAAGATGTTAATTTTTTGAATTTATGAAAAAATGAATTACTTCGAAACTATAAGGTTGATTGAGTTTATGCTAATTAACTCATCCCTTGTTCTCTATATTTTTTTTTGCATATTTTCATGCAAAAGTACTTTAAAAGATCCCTTTTAACTTCTTTTTTCTTTCAAAGAAGTCATCCTATAATGGAATGTGAAAGTCTCCTAAAACTAATGTTAATGTTTTATTTTGGAAATTCAGATTTTTCATTTTCAGAATTTTATTACAAAACAGTTTGAATGAGTAACCAACTTTTTATTTATTTATTTAAACAATTAATAAAATCCTTACCCATATCTCTTAATTACGAAAAGTTCAATTATCTTTGGAAGAGTAGTTTTTTTTAATATTAAATAAGTTTATATTAAACAAAACTAGCTAAAGGCTAAATATATATGGAAGAGTAGTTAATACTCAATACTATCGTTCCAACGGCCTAGGGCTTATGTACGACAAATATAATAATCATACCATATTTTTAAACCGCATACTATAATTAATTATAACTATTAAATGTATAAATTTTAATACCATAACTATTAAAATAACTGTGGTTATTATATAATCATGGTTTTACTCGTATACCCATATTTATTTCATACATGTAATATAATAAAAGACCGAAAATTTTATTTTAAAAAATACATAAATCTATATATCCAACAATAAAAATATATAAAACTAACATCATGGTTATTTATTACATATATGTATAGTAACTTTTATTATTTAGTATATATTAATTTATTAATAATAAATAATTATTATATTTATATAATAACTATGGTTATAACCATGTGTATAACTCAAATATCATAACCATAACTATTATGGATACAAAATTCATCACCATAACCGTACCACACCATAATTGTACGATTAATCATATTAAACAGTAACGGTTATAACTATGGTTATGAGTTTTTCACCGCAACATTGTCGGTTCTAGACAACTGCAACATGTTAACAATATGTATTTTAATAAATAATAATTTTTAAAATATATTATTTTATTTTTAGTGCTTGATTAAATAAAAATCTACGAAGTATAAGCAAACGCACGCTTTGCGCAGAAGCTTGTCCTGGACTTCTTGAACCACCACTCCAGTCATTTCAAGGAATTCGAAAAGCTTTCCTCCCGCCGAGGCGCCCATGGATCAGATGGAGCTTGACCCCGACGATGTTTTCAGAGACGACGACGACGATCCAGAAGCTGAAGGATTTTTGGTAATGGCACTTCCTATCTCTTCTAGCATGCTCCTAAAAAGTAAAAACCTCACTCCCCCCCAAAGAACCATTTCTAATTTATTCAGCCATTTTGGTAATTGTACTGAAATTTTGCGAGTTCCCTGAACTTTCTGTCTGAGATTTCAGGAAAGGACTACGACTAAAGAGTTGGCGGTGTACCTGGTTGACGCATCTCCAAAAATGTTTTCCACTCGCTGTTCCTCTGCCACAGTTAGTTTTTACCTTGTCGTGGAGTAGTGAATAATTCTTGCTAATGGATCGATTCGTAGCTGAGTCTATGCTGCATCTAAAACCCTAGAAAATGATTAAGGCTTCTTATAGCTTGTATTTAGTTTGTTGTTTACTTGTTTGTCTGATTCAGGAGGCATGATGAAACAGATAACGTGTCCATGGAAAGGCCAATACATAGACACTGTAATTGTAGATAAAGAGTGTCAACTAGCTTGGAGTGATTGAATGGGGATAACTCAGTTCACTTTGTTTATGTATATACAATTTAGAAAATTTCTATTGGATATGTCCATGGTATGATGCATAAATATCAATTACCGAGTGGTTATTAAGCGTTTGCATGCATTTGGTATAAGATTAGTGGCATTAAAGGATGTTAAGCAAGTAATTAACGTAATCAAAGTGTTTTCTAGTTGTTTAAACAAATGAACATGCTGAAATAGTAATAATGCCTATAAGATTTTGTTTGTTAAAATTTGAGATATGCATCTCCTGTAAAATGCATATGATGCAAATTTCTCTCTTTGTAGTTGACCCTAATTCTTTATTATTGCTCTCAGGATGATGCAGATGATGTTAGCCACTTTCAGCTCACTTTGAGTTCTATAGTGGAATCGTTGAAGGCTCAAATTATAAATAGATCCTATGATGAAGTTGCAATATGTTTCTTTAATACGGTAAGATGCTGTTCAGGTTACTAATTGGATGATGGATGAAGTATCTGTCAACTTTAAAGTAAATATTGGTTTTAAGCTTTTAACCGCCCATAACTGTCTTGGTGGATGTAACAAGGACTGTAATCCTTATCTTGATGGATTTCCTGCATACTATTTTAGTCTTATTGAAAAATGAAAATAGACTGACTACCTTCGGGCTTCAATTCATGTTGTTCGAGGTCACTGCTCATCATTTGAAATTTTGCAGAGAGAAAAGAAGAATATTCAAGATCTGAATGGTGTCTTTGTGTTTAATGTGAGCGATCGGGAATCTCTGGATCGGCCAACGGCAAGACTCATAAAGGAACTTTCTCAATTGGAGGGTAAGTTGCTTGTAGCAGAAGTATTATTTTCATTGACTTATAAATGCATTACATGCTTTTGTCCAAGCCTTGGTAAAACTTAGGATTATACATCAAATAAAGTGAGATGATTATCCTGTCAATTGCATGTGATGTTTAAAATTTATAGACTTGAATCTCAGGAGGAAAAAACCTGCTAACTTGTTTTAAAATCAGCACAAATATACTGTAACTGTGTCAGTGTCATACTTAATTTCTCAGATTGATCATTTTTTCACCCCATGAATGAAATCTTTTCCATTAATTTGGTTTCAGAGGAAGAAATGCTGGTGTTGATGCTCTTGCCTATTTATTCAGAAATAGAAGGCCTGATAGATACTTCTTAGTGATAGCTACTCACCTTAATGTTGCCCAAGTAGTCATCAAGATATTTCTAGCGTCAAATGTCATCTACATAATCTCTAGATGTGTCTCACTTTCTTGCTTGATTTTACTTCACATTTTGCAGAATCCTTTATGAAAGAAATTGGGAGTCAATTTGGCATTGTGTCTGGTTCTCGCGAAAATTCCCTTTATAATGCTCTTTGGGTTGCACAAGCACTTTTGCGTAAAGGGTATGCTGTAATTTATCTCGTGACATTGTTTAAATGTCATATGTCTAGCATTACCTCAAGGCATTGCTACTGGTTATATTATTTCTATTTAGAAGAATTATATCATGTGTTGTTGATAAATTCTATATACTTTTCCACTATAGATCTGCAAAGACAGCTGACAAGCGCATGCTTATTTTCACAAATGAGGATGATCCTTTTGGTACAATTAAAGGAGCAGTTAAAGCAGACATGGCACGGACTACATTGCAGCGAGCTAAGGTAAAACGGCTACATATCCAAGCCCATGTGCTTAATTGATTTTCTTGAGGGATCTTTCTCCCAAACATGTGTTGTATTTTCTGCTTTGCAAGGATGCTCAAGATTTGGGAATATCAATTGAACTTTTCCCTTTAAGCTATGTTGACAAAGAGTTTGATGTCTCCCATTTTTATGCTGTAAGTTCATTTTTCATTTTTGTTATTCTTTTCCATCTTGCTAATTCCTGTGCATCTTTTGATTTTTGCTAGTTTTGCATTTTGTCCATTCTAGGATTTGATTGGACTTGAAGGGGATGAGCTTGCCCAATTTGTTCCTATGGCTGGAGAGAAGTATGTGCTGTAATTCTTGCTTGAGAATTTATTTCACGATTTTTGTAATGGAAATAAATAATGTAGCTTAGATCTTTCTAGCATTCTGTGCTTTAAATTGTCATTTGTTTAGATGACTTGAAAGGGAAGAATGTGTTAATTCAATCTATTTAATTTTGAAACTAATGCATATGAAAATTCGTAACCAACTATGTGATAATATAATCATTGCATGTACAAAGATGTGTATCGTATTCTAAAGGTCTTTTTATAGTATTTCATTATGTCCCCATGAATTCTTTTTCTCTTAATGTAGTGAGATGTTTTTTTTCAACTTAGGCTTGAATATATGAAAGAAACGCTGAGAAAACGAATGTTTAAGAAGAGGATGGTTAGGAGATTAACACTTACAATTGCCAATGGGTTGTCAATTGAAATTAAGACTTATGCACTGATTCGTCCGACTGTTCCTGGTAAGGCTCTACAGAACTCTACATAATTTGGTTATGCGGCAACGCATTTCCACCAGCTTTTAAGAGAACCAACTTGATATATGCACAGGTAAAACCATCTGGCTGGATTCAGTGACTAACAAGCCTTTGAAGGTGAGTTGCTCTTTAGTGATGTGATTGTTCTTCTACTTTTTTGGCCCAAAAAGGAAAAAGTTCTTCTATTTACTAACTTGATCAAGTTGAGGATGGAGTGGACTTCAAAATACTGTAAACTACATTAATATGATTTCCTTAATTTGGAGGCCAATGAAGACTTACTAATGTTTAATGGAAGCTCTCCTCTATCTAGTATCTAAAATATTTATGTTGATTGCAGTCTTCATCCTTATTAACATTCTTCCATGAAAAGAAATTTCAAAATAATGATGAAACCTTCTAATTTGGAGAAACATGTGTGCAGATTGAGAGATCTTTGATCTGTGCTGATACTGGTGCTTTGTTGAAAGAGCCTCCAAAGCGGTTTCAACCTTATAGGAAGTGAGCATGTGTTGGATACCTAGCCCTGTTAGCATCACTTCAGTTAATCTCTTAATTTATCAGATGTATCTTTTGAAATTGCCCAAATTTCTTGTGTCAGTAAGGACGTCTTGTTTTCGTTGGAGGAACTATCCGAAGTAAAGAGAGTCTCAACAGGCCATATTCAGATTCTTGGGTTTAAGCCATTAAGCTGCTTAAAGGATTATCACAATTTGAGGCCATCAACATTTCTTTTTCCCAGTGACGAGGTTGGCTATATTCTTTTTACGGCAATCTAATGATCAATTTTGTAATCCATATTATGCCGTGATGGATTATTCTGATGATCTCCTTCTGAGTTCCTTATTTTAGTTTGTGGTTATTTTCTAGTTTGCATTTAGTGTTTCTCAAGCATCATCATTTTAAAGATCTCTTTTGTAATTGTACATCATGTTTGTCTGTTTGGTTTTCAGTTAAACTCTGAATGGTTACATTACTTTCAACAGGAAATAATTGGAAGCGCTCGTACTTTTATCGCGTTGCATGGATCCCTGTTGCGTCTCAAGCGGTTAGTAATAGAATTGACCCTTGTTGTTACCTTAGTTTCATTCAAATATAAAGATGGTCTGATTAATTAAAAATATTACTCGTAGCACATTAAGGCTGGTGTTTGGTATCCAACTTTGGAAACAGATGTTAGGCATGATTATTTGAGCTCCACTAACTATGATTTTTTTCTTCACTTTTTGGGTTGCATATGGTCCCGTGTCAAAACTAAAAAGAAGTTACAGATCTGCTAAGAATGGCAAGTTTAGTGTGGTTTCTTCATTATTTGAATGCATTTATTTTTTGTCTTTTTCCAGTTATGCAGTTGCATTTTATGGCAGTCCATTTCATGCACAATTGGTTGCCCTGGTTGCTCAAGTAAGTTGCCAGATACACAAATTTAATTTGGCCATTTAATTTTTCTTTTCAATCATTTCACTCAATTTATCAGTTTTTTATTGCAATATTTCCAATGTCTCAGCCGCAATTTCTTTGTCACTTTCGTAGTAGGGGTTGCTCAATCTAAAGGACAGACACATGACATAATTGGGACCTTGGTTCTTTTGTTGCAGGAAGAGATAACTGATGGCAGTGTCCAGATTGAGCCACCAGGCATGCACATGATCCATCTTCCATATTCTGATGATATCAGACCAATCGAAGAGGTAGTTTTAGACAGTTGAGCTCTACATACGTTCTTTTTTCTTTATTAACTCATATCATGTTATTGATACCAGCTTCACACAAGTCCAAGTACAGTAGCAGCTTTAGCAAATGATGATCAAATTAGTAAGGCTAAAATTTTGATGAAAAAAATGGAGCTGAAGAACTTCTCTGTTTGCCAATTGTCTAATCCTGGTATATTCTTGTCCAAGAAGTTACACTTTCATATCTAAGATAACATGTGCCTTTTCCTTTTTGTCTGCCTCTGCCATTTCATTGTAATTCTTGTTTGTAATCACTATGTGATAAATGCATCTGAATCATCTGATGGCATAGCAAGTCCACTGTGGGTTTCCTGCAGCTGTGCAAAGACATTATGCAGTCTTACAGGCTCTAGCTTTAGAAGAAGATGAATTACCAGAAATCAATGATGAAACGGCTCCTGATGAAAAAGGCTTGTCAAGGTGAGAAAGTTATTCCCTTCTCTTGAGATTGCAAAATAAAGCAGATGTAAAGTATGCCATCTCTGAATATTGTTTCGGGATTTTGCCAAGTAAAATCGAACCTTCTATAGTTTGTGGATCTGCCTATTTGGAAGGAACAAAATATGAAAATATCTCCTCTGCTTATAAAGTAGGCAACAAGAAAGCGTATTCTGTCAACATTGTGCTTGAGGTTTTTTTTGTAACAACAATGATAGAAATTAACAGCCATTTATAATTTGGTTTGTCTTCATGAAAATGTCCTCAGACCAGGAGTTCTCAATGCAGTAGAAGAATTCAAGTTTTCGGTTTTCAGAGATGGGTACGAGGAAAGCAGACATGCAAGTAATAAAGCGAGTGACGCCTCCAAGAAACGAAAAGAGATGGCTGACAAAGCCAGTGAGATGTCCACAAAGTATAATTGGGCTGAACTTGCAGAAAATGGGAAGGTAGAGAGAACGTTTCTTTCTGATTTAATTTTCCTCATTTGTAAGTAATTACTCAAGCAAGTAAATGTTCAAAGTTACACTTCTATAATTGGTCTTTTAATTTAAAAATAATTCCACCGAAACAGGTTAATCAATTTTCAGTGGAATGCAAATTCATGGAAGAATGTGAATTGTGAACAATGTCATTTATATGTCTAAAGTAGTTTCATTGATGTGTTTTGACTTAAACATATCTATCCTCAGCTGAAGAATCTGACCGTCGTAGAGCTGAAGTATTACTTGACAGCGCATGATCTATCTATGGGTGGGAAGAAGGAAGATCTGGTCAACAGGATATTGACTCATATGCGGAAGTAAGTTATCGAGTCTCATATCGTATTAATCACTCACACTGACTGGATTTACTGCACTTGTCGAAGAGAGTTATAATTGTCATGAAATTACATTGTGCAACATATCTTACATTCACTATATCATCATTGATTGAAAAGTAGTGATATGCCTTGGAAAAGTAGCAGCTTAGGGTTTGGGCTTTCTGTATTTTGAATGCTGGTAAGTTATGTTATACAATTTGTGCAGGAAATGACTGACCAGAACTGAAAACTGGGTAAAAAGATGGAGGATCCCTTTGGTTGATATAGCCAGTGAATGGCGAAGACCTGGATACCGAACTTGCCAACTTCTATACTTTTTGTAAATATATTATTATGAAAAATCTGTGTCGATGCAGATACGGATCGGATCACTAAAGCTGATGGAACGCTATGGAACGTAAGTTTCCTTTCTTTAAACTAAGTCGATAATTTTTTCTTAGCAAAACCAAAACAAGTGTTGATGATCCTTTCTGAATCAACATTTTGCTGTTAAAGGTTTTAGCATGTCTTGGCAAATAACATTTTAACGTTACGATTGAGTTCCTAATTAGCATTATTAATGGGTCCTAATTAACATTGTGAATGGGCCCTAATTAACATTATAAATGGGCCAGAGGCCCATTCCTGAAACATTGGTAACTTATTTCCTCGACGGCTATTTTACTGGTCGAACTTTCTGAATGGGCCAGATGTCCATTTCTATTGGGTTGATGAAGATTCATAATTGTCCTACCCAATTCTTATTGGGCATGGTTACACATCAGAGCATTCTTTATTAGGATATGGCCCGTTACTTCCAAAATGTTGGGGCCAGAAGGCTCATTGTAACCATTCATATTGGGCCAGAAGGTCCGTTCCAACTATCTTGTTAGGCCCAAATGGCCTATTAAAGTCCACTTTATGTGGCCCAGTTTATATTATTATTCCGCCTGGTCAGTTCGGAAAGGTCCCAAAGTGCCATTTTTTCTGGGCCTTGAGACTTAATCTTCTAAGTCCTTATTTACTACTATATTCCAGCCTAGTACGATCATTACTGTAGCATTGCTTCAATGGCTATCTTACGGGCCCTGCTTAACATAGTGAATGGGCCCTAATAAACATCATGAATGGGCCAAAAGCCCATTCCTACAACTGGTTAACAAATGAGCCTCAATGGCTATTTTACATTTTAACTGGGACTGTCAAACTTTTTGAATGGGCCTCATATACACTACTAATGGGCTGATGATTCATAATTGTACTATGCAATTCCCATTGGCCTCATTACAAATCTAAGCATAACGGTACGGTACTTCCATAATTGTGGGGCAGAAGGCCCATTGCTTCTATTCATATTGGGCCAGAAGCCCCGTTTCAACTATCTTGTTGGGCCACATGGGCCCAAAAAAGTCCACTTTAACTGGCCAAGCTGATATTACCATTCAGCCTAGTCAATTTCAAAAGGGCCTGAAGTGCCATTCTTACTGGGCCTCGAGACTTAAACTAGTTGGGCCTTATTTACTACTACATTTCAGCCCAGTACGATTATTATTGTAGCATTGTTAATGGGTCTCAATGGCTATCTTACAGGCCCTGATTAACATTCAGAATAGGCCCTAATTAACATTAGGAATGGGTCGAAAGCCTATTCCTATAACACTGGTTCACTTATGGGCCTCAACAGTTATTTTACTGACTGTCAAACTTACTGAATGGGCCTGATGTCCATTCCTAATGGGCTGAAGATAATTGTCCTACGCAATTCCTAATGGGCTGAAGATAATTGTCCTACGCAATTCCTATTGGGCTTTATGGCTGGTTTATTACGGTCAATCTTAATGGGACTCAATGCCATGTTACAGGACTCAATGCCTTATAAACATTTTAAATGGGCTTAAGCCCATTCTTACTGGACTGGTACCTAATGGGCCTCAATATCTATTTTGGCATGTTGAACATTCTGAATGGGCTCGATGTCGATTCTGAATGGGCTGGATGTCCATTCTATCGATTCTTAACTGGCCACCTCAAGTCCTACTGGGCCTAACGAACCATCTTATTAGGCCCTTAAGGCCACTTTATATGACCCTGATGACCCGTAGTAGTGCTAACTGGGCTTGGATTCGTTAATTTGTATCAAATCAGGCCTTCAGTAATCGGCTTTAGTACTGCGACCCAGTTAAATTCACTAAATCCGTAATCATCAGATCATCGGCCATCATCTATCATGAAATAAAATTGGTGAATCCAATATACTAGTACAAAAATAAAATATAACTTCAACATGAAAATACATATTGAAAAACATACACAATCTTTGCACATACATAATCAAGACAACAAGAAGAAGAAGATACAAAGGACACAGCATCCATCAAGCAAGCTTCCCCCCAATGGTTGAAATCTCATGCCTCATCTTCTGCTGCTGGTTGATACACCAAGCCTCATTCCCACAGAGACTAGGGTTTCCAATGATCTACCACTATTTGTCAGGAGATCTTCATCAATCTCGATTGCACCCTGTTTGTGTTAAGAGGAATGAAAAGACAGTCGTTTATGTATGTAACCAAATTATAATCCATACTTGTTACCTTCTCAAAGACACAGATCACGGTGCTTCCTCCAAATGAGAAGTATCCAAACTGCATATTAGATAAGAAGATATATAAGATTGATGTAATTTTGATGAAAAGAAATACATGCAGATGAGATGTGATTAGGTAGGATGAGGATTACTAACCTCATCCCCTTTATCGACATGGGCGCCTTCGGGTTTCAAGAAGGTGATGCTTCCTACCATTGTTGCCCCAATTGCAACAAATGCAACCTGGGACCGAACCAAACAATTACCCGATGCAAGAATCATAGAGAAAATAGTGAGTGAATACAGGCAGGCAGAGGCAGGCCTGGTTTTAAACTTTTCCAAGTGAAAGTTAAGCGGTTTTAAACTTTTCTAAATATAAAAACCAAAAACACTAAACAACAACATAAACTCCTATATATAATGAGAAAAGATCCTTCACTAACCTTTCCAAATTCTTGAGTTGAAATGAGGGATACCACACGCTTATTTTCCGTGAAGACATTGCAGTACTTGCTATTAACGGCAATAGGATTGACCTAGAAACCGAACACGAGACAAACATAAAGATAGATTAGTAGGGAACCATACTATTGGTAAGGTAATACGATGTATTTTAGCAAGCTCGTAATGGTAACGTACTCACCGTGAATAAACACCCAGGTATATCTACAAATTGCTCAATTTTTCCACTGACCGGGACATGGAATCGGTGGTAGTCCTGCAATAATAAAAAAGAGTTCATATTCCTATTAAGGAACACAAGAACCATGTAATACTAACAATATGGTTCCTAGAATGGATACAATAAAGAGATAGAAAGAGGTACTTGAGGCGCCAATCGAAATATCACCAATGCTCCACCAACAAATGCACTGGAATCTATTTCCTTTCCCAGAAGACCTTGAATAGAAAACTTCTTACCCTGTAAAATAACAAGTATAGACCACAGGAGTTGCATGTGACAGAAGGCCAACTATTAGTTAGATTGCAACAGAAATGACAGCAAGATAAAACTGCCAAATGAGTGTAGCTTAGATAGACATGTAGCTTTACACTGTCATTAATTATATAACTTCTAATAGCTTCGAGGCAATTTAAGTAAAAGGAAATAAATTAGCGTGGATGACTGACTCCAGAACAGATAGCAAGCATTCTTCCTTTTATAACCAATTGTTGTGTTCATTTATTTATAAGAGATCAAATAATGAAGCCTTTCTGCAAAGATTAATGGACCACTCTATGGTAAGAATACTTCAAGTTTATACAACAATGATGTAAACAAGACTCGTAAATAAAGCGTGAGATTATGACATATGAACTTGCTAACAAAAATGTTAAAAGATGATTACACTATGTAAAGCTAATTGAACATATGGAATTAACTTAAGGGCATTTGCTGATCAACGCAGAAATGCACTAAAATGAACATTAACTAAGGCTACCGATTACAATTTCTAGAACAGTTACTATGCTTGCACTTGCAGAACCAAATAAGTAGCTTACATAGGAGATCTATCACCAACTTTGGAACAGGGAAAGCAGGTTCCAACTGCAACTGAGAGTAAAGGGTAGTGCAAATAGATCGGAGAAGGAGCTGTACAAAGTTAGCTACCTCTTAGTACTTTCCCTCAAAAGTTTGGCTTAGCTAGAGTAGCACATCAGTGGAAGGTTCATATATACGATTACAGGTTCGGCAATGCTGATAAAAGCAACCCCGCAATTGTAATTTTGAACTTTAGCAGCATATCATTCATGTAGAAACATTTGTTTCTATCTTAAAAGTGTTGGCTTTCTTGGGATGTATGTACTTTTATTAAGTCTCAGGATATACATTATTGGTGGAGCCTATCAGCTTAGCATTTTCAAAACCTCTTAACCCAATGTCTTATAGAAAAAATGCAATGCTTCTAATACAAGATAAAAGCATTAATGTGTTGTACCTTAATCCAAAATCTGGTGCTATCTTCTGCACTTTTGAAGGCCATTAGACGGCTATCAGCACCGCAGACAGCAACATCATTGCGATCTATGCAGTCAATCGGTCTTGCACCAGGTTTTAGCTCTCTTACGAAAAATTCATTAAAGGTCTGCGCGTGGAAAAGTTTGGGTTTTCAACTCATAAAAAATAAAACTTTAACCACACAACAGGAAATGAAAAAAGAATTTATAAAAAAAAGAACGTCCATAACTTGTAAATTGTAATCTTGATTAGAAAAAATGTTCTGTTATAACCTTTTGTGAGAATAGAAAATGGAGATACTGTATGAGCAAAAGATAACCAGACTATTGTTTAAGGTGACTTCCGAGTTCAAATGGCGTTATTTTTCAATATTTCATTCTGAAAGTATAACACAGCAATTTTATCTCAAATAATATTATAAGCAAGAGAATTCTCCATTCACTTCTCTCATGACACACCTTGAAATGTTCCACCGGGTACTTAACCTCCGCCATATTGATTTGATCCTACAAAATGCAGCAATTTATCATGTATGAAGACCTTTCCAACTAGCATTCGATATGTAATTGTTTTTCAGAATCAATACTGTAAAGATGGAACTTATAATAAGCAAATAGCTACGGACTTGATACCCTTTAACCCCAAGAGAATAATTGTTTCTTTACTGTTCATTATATACATTATAAAATGTCGTGCAGAGATTATGCATTGATGACTGATATAAATATATAATCATATAAGTGCTCTGAAATATTGGTCATAAATTAACAGCTATTAACAGTAGAGAGATTAGCTTTATTGACCCAATGATAAGCAGTCACTAATTATCTAACAGTAAACTATACAGCAGAGAATGTGGAAACTGGAAACAATACGAATGTATATATATATATATATATATTCAGAAAAAATAGCTCACACTGAAATCGCAACAGTGCAAGAAAATTAACAGAGCGCAAAGTATAACAAATCAACAAAGCGCCTGTAGCTCAGTGGATAGAGCGTCTGTTTCCTAAGCAGAAGGTCGTAGGTTCGACCCCTACCTGGCGCGATTTACTCTTTCTTTCTTTTACGAAAAATATATGTTACGTGCAAAAGCACAATAACTCAAAACAATTCAGTTACCTTAAAGAAACTAAGGAACTTGGGTATGTCCTCAGCAGATTCCGCCGAACTCATTTTCTTTCCTTGCTTTTCTGAGAGGCTTTGCAGAATTTCTTTCACTCCTACAATTGTCCCACCAAAACTTAAATATATTTATATATGTTTTCAGTGTATTGTGAGTTATTGCTCTAACTAGTGAGAGTTTTTTTTCTTCTTTAGGGAATGATATGGGTAGTAATTTTTCAGTGATAAATCACCAACAAGGAGAGGATACGCAGAAAATGTACAAGGGGATTCCTTATCTCTAAAGAATAATAACACAAATTATCAGGTTAATTAGTGTTTCTCTAAAACTAGATTGTGTGAATTCTTGACTCCTATGGAACTATACAACATATTAACCCATATGAGTAAAATAAAGCTAAACTAGATGAAAGATATAATCAGAATTAGATCACAAAAATGAAGTCATAAATGAAGAACCACATCTGAGGCAGAAATGTATAGTTTAGTGGTATCTCTTACTCTTACCTGCATTAATAAGGCCCAGTCCAAATTTTGACTGGTATATTGCTCTCATTGACAATACTATTTTCCCATCAATTAGTTCTTCGACAAGCCTCTTAGTTCTACGGTCATATACCTAACCACACCACAAATTCAAATTAGAGAATATAAGCAGGGAAATCCCAAAAGTTCAGTAGTCATTTACTTTCTCGCTTGTTTAGAACACGTTGATACATCAGACTACACAGTATATGAACAAGGATGAAGTACAATTTTGTAAATGTGTTTTCAGGAGATTAACGTGAAAAGAGAACGAAAAAAAGGGACTGGAGATCTTTCTAATAAGAATAAGCATGCATGCTAACGACGCACAGATCTACATGTCCTGTAAATCAATCATAAAGCAACCAAGTACAGTTTCTATGAAATTTCGTACTGCAGATCCTCTAACACCTTCCTCTCATGGGTCTCAGACAGTAATAGAGAAAAAGTAATGTACTTCTTTAAATAGTAATAGATTGAACCCTTCATTCTTCTGATCGAAAGCTTTGTCTAAAGGAGATTATTTGGAAAGAAATAGAAGAGTATACCAGAATATGTGAAGCACTTGAACCAAGATTTAAGCCAACATCATAGGATGAAAAATGAGCCCATTCACTTAGCTTGAACATCCACCTGAGAGGGAAATAAATTTGACGTGCCAAGTTAAATTAAATAATCGTAGAGAAGATGAGACGGAGTTGCTATAACAAAGAACTCACCCAGATGAAGCTTGTTTATCAGTCAAGAATCCTCCAGTCATGATCTGGTTTCCGCTTCCTTCGTCAAAACATAGTGTTAAATGGATCATTGTATTCAACCGATCAGAAACATCCAGGACTTCACCACACACCGGACAGCAATTCATGAGAGGTTCCCTGCAATTTTTGGGGGGGAAATAGAGAGAAGAAATCAAAACTATCAGAAGAGCTACCACAGGAAAAATTCTGATTACAATTTCTTTAAGAGTTATTATCATTCATCAAGAAAAATGCAGTTAAGACAACTTCAGGAAAATGATTTGATTCTTTTGGATATCTCATTGATATTGTTTTCTTCAGGGCTACACATGCAACGAAATTAATCTTGTTCTCTAGTGGGATTTCCAGCGACACACTAAGTGTATACTTTCCTAACTCTACTGAATATGAAAACAGGAAGAGTGTAAATAATGCAGTCTGAGCCTATAGTTGATTTTGGGCAAATATATCCGTGACGAAGTATTAGAGTGATTGGAGATTTAGAGAGCATCATGACTACTACCCTGACCTCCATGAGCAAATCTTATCAGATTATGTAGGTTGCAGTTTCTAAACTCTGAGTATCATGACTACTCTGAACTCCATGAGCAAACCCTATTGGATAACGAAGAATGTAATTCTTAAACCTTGAACGTCATGACTACCCTAACTACTATGTAAGTGTATATTTGCCTAATCCCACTGAATATGAAAACAGAAAAGTGTCAGCAATTCAGTCTGAGCCTATAGTTGATTTTGGGCAAATATATCAGCAATGAAGCATTACAATGATTGGAGATTTAGAGAGCTTCATGGCTACCCTGAGCTCCATGAGCAAACCTTATCAGATTATGAGGGATGCAATTCTTAAACTCTGAGTATCATGACTACCCTGAAATCCATGACCAAATCCTATTGGATAACGAAGAGTGCAATGCTTAAACCTTGAGCGTCATGACTACCGTAACTACTATTGTATGATAATGAGATTTCCAAATAACTGAAGTTATTGATGATTGCATTTTTTTCAATAAGATGACAAGAGGAAACCCGGAGTAACACATTCAGCTGCAAGATTTCTATAAATGAACAATAGATAACACAATTTGATTAGTTCTCACTATACGATTAGCTCACTATTCAGTGAATGATAGCTTAAAATTTTGGGAATTTTTGACTGGCTGGCTTCCATTTGTGAGGCCTTCTGAATAGCTTTTGTTTGTAATTTGGTTTCAACCTCAAAAGACACCATTTTTAGATGTACAAAGGGTTCTGACATACACGTGGTTTAGCATCACTAGTACAAGTTCAGCATACAATGATTTCAATGAGCTCTATGAAAAGATTGAATTTGAACCTGAATAGCATAAACCAAGAAGATGCTGACAGACCTTTTTGATTGAAAACGCTTTTACAAACTTTAACGTTCAAGGTAACAGCAACTGGAGGCAAAGAGATCATTACTTTTCTTGTTGAAGAGCAAGAAGGTTGGCCAATTCATCCAGGCTCACGGCGCCATCCCCATTTATGTCAGCTGCTTTGAAAAGCTCCTCTTTCTAGGATCAAGGTAAAAGTATTTTATCTAACTAGAAAACTAAACAGCTCTTTTAGACAGTGTTAGCACGTATTGGATATTCATAAGTCGAGGCATATTATTAAGTAGTGACCACTGCTTTGGGTAGATAGATAAATGCCTATGCTATAATATAATACATATTATACAATTAAGCCAAACCTTGGTAGCAGCGAATTGGTTTCCAAATGCATTGATCAAGTCTGAAAACTCGGAAAAAGATAGTTTCCCATCTTCATTATAATCCTGCATCACAATGAAAGAGTTACAATACTTGTCTAAACTAGGATTCACCAACAGTAGAACCTCATAGAGAAATTAAATTACCAATTCAAAAATGACCATTCATTAATTCGTGAAATTCAATATTATATTTATAACTGATACGCTATCTCTACAAGATATAGTCTATACTCATACCTAAAATCTCCAAGTAGATTCAGCTAGCTTAACATAATGAAGAAAGCTCATACTTTTACATGATGAAGTTTGTCATCTGTATATGTACATCAATACATGATCTTTTAAATATATGATTTCATACTCTATGTTTCACAGTAATACATTTCTTTTGAGTGGTAACTGTCCTCTAAATACATACCACTATTGATAAAATGCGCATCGCAAAACTCTTCTCTGTTTCATTTGGATCCTGTAGAAGTTCCGAAGGAAAATAGATAGTGTGAACAAATTATCTCGAACAACTGCATGAATTAGGTGAGCTATATGGTCCACCTCAATAGAGCATGAAACCGTAATGTGGCCCACAACAGTATCACGTGATGTTGGATCAAGCAAATTAAAAACTTCAGAGTCCACCTCCTGCAGTAAATAAATGTTTTTCTGTAAACTATAAAAGGAAAAAAAAAAACAGTAACTAAAGAAAAGTAAGTCCCATCCACGAAGCCGGGTACATATCAAAGGAAATACTGAAGTGTCAGTATTAACTTGCAAATCAAATTTAATAGAGTAGCAAAGGCATTTATTATCTCAGACTCACAGTATCAATTTCTGTTAAGCCTAGTAAAAGTGGTGATGAGGTAAAAAGTAACTTTTTACAAGGTTGCACAGTAATTAGCAATTTCATGAATAAATAATGCTTGATTAGAGGATGTAACAGAAACAGAAGCTCTAAGCTGTCATTAGTAATACATCTGCCATGTAAAACCATAAGAACAGCTATCTCGTGAAGCCATACAAACCTTGGTTAATGACACTCGTACTAAATATAGAACTTAGTAGTTTCTTTAATACTTAATAAGAAGAAGGAACATATTAAATAGTGAAAGCATACAAATAAAAATACAAGTAGGATTACCCAGGTTAGTAGAAGTTTATCTAAATACAAAATGGTTAGGAGACCACTTACCCGTGCCAGGAATTCGAAAAGATCTATCTCACAGTACCCAATAATATTGTTCTTGGAGATTTTATTGGTCTGCATTGGACAGATAAAACAGATAATGGTCACCATGATTGAAATGATGGAGGGTAAGAAACTCAAGTAGCATGTATTTGGACTCAACGGATAACGCCCAAAGTCAAGCAAGAGACTCAACATTGTATCCTGAACCCAGTCTTATCCATTACAATATAAATTTACATATTATGACTTTTGGAAGTATAACAAACTTGAGATGACGCAATCTCATACTCATAAACTCGAAAAACTCTGACCAAAAAAAACTCTCGAAAAACTCCAATTCCTTTCTACTACTTTATCAGTAAAAGAATTTATGGAAACAAACTAAGAAGAAAAGGTTGATTTATGTGCACCTCAACTACAGAGATCCTTGCGATGTGAGGACCATTTGTTTCCAGCAGAAGTTTCTTTTCCTGTAAAAGAGATTCAAGTTTACCCAGTAATCCAAGCGAATAAGTAAAACATATGGTTATTCTGAGAAGTACTACTACATAAATGGAATATTCACTGTTGAACGAATTTTGTAGTACAGAATAAGAACGGCAGAATTTGGCCCCAAAAAAAAAAAAAAGAACGGCAGAATAAAGCACAATCGGAATCTTAAAAAATTCAACTTTAGCAAATTCATTCCATCTTCACAAAGACTGACCAAAAGTGAAAAAGGTAAATGCAAACAGAAATGGCCAGCCCAGACAGCCCAGACAGAAAGAGGCGGGGGACCACTCATCTAAGGTACTCACAGAATTCCAGACGGGTTTGTCGCTGCTGCATCTCCAAAGAAAACAAGAAGAAAAAAACTCAGCAATGATCTTCGAAACAAAAAGAGATAAATATTATTGCATAACTGATCGGAAATGTTTGTACGGAGAGAAAAGAAATCTCAACTGATGAGAGGTGTTTGTACGGAAAGTCTGCTCGCCGAAGGAAACGCAGGCCAACCACTTATCCTTGAACCTCATTTCGGCCTAAGGCATGGAATCAGCGGTGTTGATGGTCAATTAATTAATTAACTACCTGAAGAATCCTAGATACAAGGACTAGAAGACAAAGGAAGGCCGTACAGATTGGATAGTAAGCAGTGCTATGCCGGCGAAATCGTGTGCGTCTTTGAGATGCGAGCTGCCTCCGTTGCTGCCACTGTGACGTCGGCGGTGGCGAGTATGGATGTGAAGCCTGTTCTTGAGACGGGTGAGGCGAGATGATGAGCTTCTATGGGGGTTCTCGTCCTTGGAGGTTCCATGACCCATTACTTCTCGCTGAGCTTGGGGGAGGTCTGGAGTCGAGATCAGAATTTGGATCAGCGATAAATCTGTGATGAATGTCTTCTTCTTCGCCAGCCAATGGCTGGATAAGTATTATTTTAATGGAGCGAATGACCAGCCAATGGCAGCCATCGCACCAGTCCAGTTGCCAAAGTAGATGAACAAATGAGAATAGGTCAATTAGTATTTATTTATAACTGAGATATTGTTTTTTTGTTTGTTCTTAGATTATATGGGCAAACATTTGATCAAATTAGCAACATTACTTTAATCAAATTTTATGATCGATGTGAAAATTGAAATATAGCACATGTGTCGTTAGAGTTCTAATTTAATTATCTACAGACGATAGTCTTTCTGTTTTTTTTAGAGATTGTTGAAAAACAATATTTTCAAAACGAGTATTTTGGTAGTTTATAAATACTAAATTTAGAATTTTACTTATTTTTCAACCATTTCAAAAAATCAATACAGTAGATACATAATTAAATTAAAACTATAATTAAACAAACGAATTTGAATATATGTTAATTACTAAAAACTAAAAAGCATCGATAAATAAACATGAGATATTTAATAGAATAATATGAGATTTGCTTCAATAACTATATTTGAAGCATATAAAAAAACTGTTGAAATTAGTAGTGTAGTGGTAAAACTTTTAGTTAGTATGTACGAAGTATAGAGTTCAAAACTTGCTAAAAGAATAAATTTTTCAATTTTGGACTGTAGTTTGATAACTACAAAAATATGAGGGCGATTTAATAAGACGGACAAATATGCAAAATGTTATTGGACATTATACTCTTTTAATAAAAGTGATTTTTATAAATTAATCGATGATATACAAATAAAATCTCGTTTAAAGGTTATTTTGAGGGAAAATCATGTTTAAAAAAATATTAAATTATCAATACAAAATACATTTATTTTTTTTGGGTTTACTAGCTTTATTTTAATACTAACAAAAATTAAACCAAAAATCAGATTCGGCCTTAGAGTAGAATGGACCCAAAATTTACCTTGACTTGGTCAATTGAGATCTATAGGTCGAGAAAAATTGGATGATCAAATTACTCTTAATTAAATCGGCAGTTCGTATTGAATGATTCAAATACTCTGATAAACTATTAGCTTGTACAATTTAAATTAACAAAATTTCTATGACCATGTTGTTATTCAAGTAAATGTGACACGACCTCTCTACTGTAGATTTAATAAATAGTATAGATATAGACACTAGTATTATAATTCTGTTGTTTAATAAAATTATATAAATAGACAGATAGATAGATATAAACTTTTTTTTTATTTTTTAAAATCAATATTTCAATTCCCACATTTTTTTTAAATTTCCGTAGGGTCCAAAAGGTCATCAAGAAGGGTTGTCGATGGTTAGGTTATGGTACAGATATGACAAATACCATAACAATACCATATTTCTAAACCACATACCATAATGATAATCATAATCATTACGAGTACAATTTTCAATACCATAATCATGAAAATAACCATGATTATTAACTATGGTTTTACTCGTATACCCATATTTATTTCACATGTAATATAATAAATGACCAAAAATTGTATTTTAAAAAAATACATAAATCTATATTGCCAACAATAAAAATATATAAAGCTACCATCATGGTTATTTATTACCTATATGTAACTTCCATTATTTAGTATATGTTGGTTTATTAATAATAAATAATTATTATATTTATATAATAATTATGATTATAACTATGAGTATAACTTAAATACTATAATCATAATCATTATGGGTAGAAAATACATCACCATAACTGTAACGCACCGTAATAGTACAATTAACCATATTAAACAGTAACAGTTATAACCATGGTTATGAGTTTTTCACACCATTGCTGACCATAAACATGTTGCATCGTCATTAACTCGTGAGGGTAAAATACTAGCCATGAAATTTTGTTCATTCACAAGACTCAAATCCTAAAACTCTAGTTAAGAAATAAAAGGCTAACTGTTACACTATTTTACAATTCTCACAGTTTATTTCTTTACAGTTATTTATTTTCTTAAATATTAGGATTTTTTTAGAAATTTTATTATTAATTTCACACCTTTCCTTGTTGAATATTTGCTTAATTAAATACATATTTTTCCCCCATCAGTGACATCATTTTTAGGTCATCCCTGGAGGCAAACATATACATACAGGCAAACACCCACTCCCCACCAAAAAAAGAAGTTCCGTCATCTCATAGTTTTAGGGATCAAAGCATAAGCATGACGTGTCTGCAAAGAAAAGATGCACAAAGAATATTTACCCATTCAGTAGAGCAGCCCCCACCACTTCCTACTTCTGACATGGATGTCTTGTCTGCCTTACAAGATAGCTTGATCAGCAGCAACCCCCCAACCCCATCGGACTGTGATTTAGTTGTACATGGATGATGCCTGGGGCTTGGGGGGGAAGCCATAAAATGAGTTGTTGATAGGTGGTTGCGAGAGAGGATTCCACCTATCAAATATTATGCGTCCTCCTCTTCCCATTCTTCCCCTAAATCTGGGAGGGGAAGATACAGATTTTGATGCCAAATCTGAGGGTGGTACAATGCCAGACGCTGCCAACTTCTCTGGGACTAGAGGCTTTGTGAACAGAAGGATTGGCTCCAGTGGATCCTGATTATGCAGCAATATGATCACACTCAGTCAAAAATGAGTTTAAAGAATACACGGAAAATTGCCAATATCCCCCTTTAACAACATCGATGGATGCACAGTTGAAATGATTTTAAAAAATCAAGATCAGTATAATTCATTAAATGATTTGAAGTCTAGAATTAAAAACGGATGACTGCACGTATGGAATTCCTCCATCTATCATGTAAAGAAAATGGGGCTATGCAGGTGGGCGCCGGCAACATTACTCGTTACCTATTTTTCTTGTTTTTTGGCCAAATGGGCTCCGTACATCAAAGGGGAAACAGAAACAAGACAATATTTAAGAAACCTAAAAAGGGCCCAAACTTTAGGGAGGAAACTGACAAAGTGACAATTTCCAAGAGAAAGTAATCACCAGAGTCGTTCAGGTGTGCTTGTGCTACTTTTTTCGGCATTTCCTATACCCTAAAATGCATTGTTGAGACTTGTTGGACTATTGGCAAAGTCATATTAGTTTGGTGCGTAGGCAAAAAATTTCCTACCAGTAAATTTTTTTTCTTTTACAGAAAAGTTTACCCTAATTTTCTGTCAGTAGAAGTTGTAAAAGTTAGGGGCTTCTGTAATCATCATCAGTCACAAGAGTAAAAGTGAGGAGATTACCATTCTCTGGAGCCATCGGTGGTTAGGAGGAGCCATATGGCGACGCCTGAACTCTTGCTTCACATTAGCAGCAGCTGTTGGAATCATAACCATATTGTTGGAGTCTGTGTATCCATGATGAGCCTGAGGAGGGTGATTATGATGAGGAGCAGCCGCACCATGCAAACGAGGAGCAGGATGGACATTTGCAACATCGTCTGAGTCCATAAAGTCCTCCTCACTTGAACCAAACTTACTAGATAAGGCTGCTACACCCAAGTTGTCATCCAGGAGCTCAATTTCATGCTGATATGCATTCCACAATTAGTTACCGCATTTATGGGCCAGCATTTGGCTTCAGTCAGTCACGGGGTTACAGCAAACAGATAGTCTAGAAAGAAACACGGATCGTACCTTGTACTTCAAATGGAATCTCTGAAGAGTTACTTCAGTCTCCATTGCTTCTCTCTTTCTCTCCTCTCTCTGTACCAGCAAAAACAAACACATGATAACTTATTGATAGATCAACTACAACAACATAACAATTATCTCCTGAGAAAGATGCACATTACCTTAATCAGTGCCTCGAGGATCACTTTAGCTTGCTCAAGATTGCGCCTCACCTAAGTTAGTTGATTCCAAAATTAGAGAGAATTTGTTCCATTAGAAATAATAATATTAATAAGTCATAAAAGCCTGCCAAGCATAACCAATGACTTGCTTCAACATGGAAAATACTTCAATGTCCATTTATAAGACTTGACGTCAACATTACAATCATAAACTAAAACCAATAGCATGATACCTCTAAATAGCATATTATCCAGCATTAATGGCAAAGTGGTACTTGAGTTGAATTTATCAGTGCATAATTTTATCTTTCTTATCACAGTTGTAATTTATGAGCTGTTGCGGTAGAATCACCAAGCGTCTGAATTAATTTTTACACGGTAAGTTTAGAGCTGAAGATCAACAGAAGCTAAAAGTAGCTCGTGAGTAGACATACCTGCCGCAATTTTTCAAATGATTGCACATTATTTTCTCTCCGTTGCATCTGTTTAAACCAAAAAAAAAAAAAAAAAGATCAATGGGCCAGACAGCCAGAAACTTGATGAAGTCAAGTTACAAATTACCCATTGACATCTGAAAATAAAAACAAATATAGAATATACAAATAAATGAAAACCATACAAGCTAACACATACCCTTCTTGTGTGTTGTCTGTGGGCTTTCTCTCTTGGCCGAAAAACATTATAGGGGTTGGTATCATTGACAGGCGGAGGGGGCTGCTCAGAGAGAAACAAAGTTACCAAAGTCAGTCACTAACCCAACCATACGTAATCAGTAGAAGATTCTGCAACCATCCTGAGTTTTTTATTACACCAGAACTAATCAAAACATCATTTGTGTATCTTCAAAGAGCATTTTAGAGTTTATATTTTATGAGGATGCCATTTTAAAACTGTGTTTCCTCACAGAGACTTCATCTAAGTTTTCAGTGCAAAGAATTCAATCAGTCACAGGCTGAACGAAAGCATCACCAAAACCAAAAATAACATCTTCCAAATTTCATGCAAAGTGATTTAGATTACTCATGTACTTCAGAGTGCTAAAATTATGCTAATTACCACTATAATTCTCTGTAAGCCTGCAACTGCGGGAAATTACTGATTGAGAGAAAATCATGTCTCAAATCCTTGAACCAAGTAGTTTTGAATAATAATTACGAAAAGAAAGTAAACGAAGTTAACCTGCAAACGCCGTAGAATGGGCTTTTGCCACCGCTCACGCTGGCACACATTACAAGGAAATTATATCAATCACTGAATATGTAATGACTTCAAGTAGTAAAGAATGTACTACTAGTACAACACTAAAACTACCATAATGCTTCTAAATATCTATCCAAAAATGTTTCAACAATTCTTTCCAGTTCACATTAACCCTTTTTGAAACTACTTAACATGCCAAATGATTGATCTAAATTGACAGGATTAGCATCTACTAACTACTTCATCCTTGAGAAAAAAGTCACATTTTGTTCAAAAATTGATAGTGAGGTGTACTTTAAGAATGCACGTAACTTCCATGGAGAAGTTGCATTACACAGAGCTGTAAGTAGGCTGCATCATGTGACGCAACTATACAGAATAGAAGATCCTCATTTCCTAATAACTTAATAAGCTATTACAGGTTGCTGAAAGTAGCTTATAGCAGCAGTTTCAACTTTTTACCATATTTCTTGTAAAAAAGCACTTATTAGATATAGAGCAGCAACAGCATTTCAAGAACCAATTACAGCTTATAAATCTCTTAAGATAAATCGATCATATGCACAACAGAAAGTAAAAAGCACCTTATCCTTCCAAAAATAATAAACAGACTGGAAAAGGGAATACTTAATTCCCTGAGCCTGCAAAGCCTGCAACATAACAAAACAATGGTGAGAATTTATTCATTTCCAAGAAGAAAAATAACCAGAAAAATTGTCCTCAACCATTTTAATTAATTACGAAAATACCTATATCTAAATATATTCTCGTATCTAATTTAATTAATCTTTTTTATTTTATTTTTTAAAAGTTTCTAATAAATTATACTATATTTTAATTTAATTCAATTATATTTTTAGTACTTTAATTTATTCTAAATTTCTAATATATTATATTTTAATTATTCTTCTAATAAATTAAATTAATTTACTCTAAATTTCTAATATATTACATTTTTAATTTAATCTAATCTATTCTAAAGTTTCTAATAAAATATATTTTTTAATTTCATTTAATTACTTTTATAATAATTTAATTTATTTTACAATATGTAATAAATTATATTTTTATTTAAAATTAATTAATCTATTTTTTATAATTTAATTTGCTTAGGTATTCGACATATTGAAATAAAAGGTATATATGTCATTTAACCTAATTCCATTCAATTTCTATATATCATTCTATGAATCAAACATTGGATTCGGTATTACTGTTTCATTTTAAATAATCAACCAAACAATTCACATTCACATTCTCATTTTTTATTTTTTATTCTCTATTACCTATTCCTTGTTTCTGTTGCGCCAGCCAAACATGTTGTTAAGGTCAAATGGAAATTTTTTCTTTCATTAACATAATAGATCAGATATCAATAGAGCATTGATGCAAATACATGGTAGCTTTTCTACTCAAGAAAAGGATATGAGTGACATTTATCAGCAAAAACAGTCAGGTATTTACCTCAAAAGCAGCATCGGGCTGTAAATGTACAGGGATTGGTGCTCCAAAAGTGGGTGTCAGAAGCCCAGCTCTTTCCCGTGCCTTATGATCCAACACTTCCAGCTTAAAGAGGATGCTCTCTAACCTGCAATGCAGTAAAAAAATCATGATTAAAGAAAGGGGAATAGATCCATTTGCAAATTTGGCAACCCTTCCCAATCAATATTATCTCACTTCATAGATAAGAAAGTTAAAATGCTCTTAACAAATTCAGCAGTTATGTACACCTGCACAGTTTATAATTGCTAGCAATATACTCATCATCATTCCGTAAAAGTATACAATCACAACAGAAAAACAGCACAATAAAATTTAACTGCTTACAGCACAATTTTTTTATTTATTTATCAGGTACTTTGAGGAATTTATCAGGTGCATTACACGAAGCTTCTAAAATTTACAAGCTCTTCCTCACTAAGAGAACACTTGAAGTCCTTTCAGATAATGGTCAGACTTAGCAGATGAACTTAGCTAACTAATTGTCAGGACAATTAAAGTCCAATACGTAAGCACCTTGCAGGAACGGTTGGAGAAATTTCCTCCTAGATTCAGCTAATGTTACCATGATAATTGCACAACATCAATTGAAAGATTTTGGTTGACCTCCCTAATTAGTCCCCAGCAACAATCAGTTGATGAGGCAGATATGATAAATTAAGATATATTTTACTACCTTTCAGGTGAAAGAATCATCTTTTCCTCGTTAAACTCATCAAGCCAATCCTCATCCTCATTGTCCAGGTCATACTCAACAAACTCTCCAAGCTCCGCCCTTGCTACAATCATTTACGATTAAACGTAGTAAGTTCAGCTGAAGTTGCTTAATAGAATCTTTCCACTGATTCAAACTACCAAATTGAGATAAAGTCACAAAATAATATTTTGTAGCTCACAAACCTCCCCTTCCACGTAAATAAGATGTAGGTTGACCAAATGTTCGTGAATAGTCTCTTTCATAAGTGTCCACTACAACAAATTGCGGAGTAGGTATTTCAGCAGCAAACTTCTTGGCAGGAGCAGGATTAACCTGATAGAGGAATCTATTTTAACAGTACTTCCTCATTGAGAGAATAATCCTCAATTATAGACATTGTGTGTGCCACGAACATTTAGAGTTAGCTGAGAGAGAAATATTTGACTACTTGAAGTACTTGATTCATTCATAGTAGACTCCTTAACCAGCTAATCTCAATCAACCCTTATAAAACATCCCTTGAAGGTCTAGCAGGCTATTACTTACCACCTTTATATTAAACCACATACTCTTCGTCTACCATGCTATACGGAATGAGTTAGTACAGAACTAATTTTAGTATGGAGCCGTACATTCATCAAAATGAAGTTTGTCTTCCGTTGTGACAGTCATTTGACCGTTATATCACTTAGATAACATATTGAATCAAGGGTTCATAGAGTAGCTTCCATAATGATATAACAATGGCACGGGTTACGTACTACACATAATAAGCCATGACAAAGATAAACCAAAAGGAGACAAATTTCTGCAAATAAAAAGAAAACGAAGAAGAAAACTGTTGGAGTATTACCTCGTGATTGCTGTTGTTAAGAATAATATCAGACTCAGCCATCCGTAGTAACTGGGAGCTGCGGGTTGCAGAGGTGGTCGGCAAGTCTTCATCTTCAAAATCTTTGAAAGACTTAACAATTGGGAGCTTCTTGTGGATGTCGAGAGGGCGGGGCCGGATTGATAACCTGCTCATCCTCTAAACCTGTCTCCGGCAATCAATTGTTCAATCAGAGGTGTCAGTCTATGAGCAGCAACTTCACGTACGGCAGAAATTGGAGGATGAAATGAGACGGCGGAGAGTGAAATATAGATTATAGAAATTGAACGATAAACAGAAGAATCATCATCAACGGATAGGCTACTGATTTTCAAGATGGATGAAGGAACCCTAATTGAAGGGAGAAAGCAAAGATCGCGGAATCATGGACCGGACCGGACCGTCTAAAATTCTTTATTTTATTTTATTTGTACTGTGAGTCCAACTTCATCCTTGAACTTCAATCAAACGCTAAGTTAGTCCTCCAATGCAACGTTTTGAGTAAATCCATTCTTCCATAAACTCACAACTTTACAACTTAGGGGAATTACTTATATTATTATATGGTAAAATACGACATTATTCCTTAATATTTTGTCATATTTTGAGTTTTTTTCCTTAAAATTTAAAGCGTAAAATTTTATTCCTTACCAAAATTCAAGTTGTTTATCCGTCAACTTTTCCATCATAATTTAATATAATAAATTTTGAAAATACAAAATAACAAAAAAATTTAAAAAATGCTAAAGTTTACGGTGATTGCTCGTGATGCAAACCTGGAAGCACTACAAGTTGCTCTCTGCTCTGCCCTGCCTTTGCTCTTTACCCTGCCTTGCCCCACAATTTCATCGTTGTTAGGAGAGAAGCAAAGTAAAGAGAGAAGCAAAGAAAAAAAATACTACGCATGACACCCGCGAATCAGATTCACGGGTAGGATTTACACCCGTGAATAGGGGTGATCAAAAAGGACTGTAGGACTGAATTCCCGACAAGACCGGCCCGACTATGACCGAGACCGAACGAGCGGTTTTTTTTCTTCAAGGTCGGTCTCGGGCTCGGGCTTTTTCCCCGAAAGCCCGTTTAGGACCGGCCCAGACCGAATGTATGTGTATTTGAGATTTTCATAATACCACACCGAAAATAATGTGAATTTTGGAGGTTTTCTATCTCTATAAAAGGTGCATCTTGATAAATTTACTAAAGAATATAGAGAGTTCATAGTGTTTCTTTGAGAGGTGAACTATTCCTTCGCCTTTTACTAAAGAATACCGTGAATTCATAGTTTTTTTTTTCTTTTTTGGGTGTAGATTCGGTCTACGACCGAGACCGGCCCGAGTCAAGAAAGATCGACTCGAACGTTTTTTTTTAGCCGAGGTCGGTCTCGGTCTCGGTCCTCCAGAAGGCAAGACCGAAATTTCGGTCTCGGTCTTGCCTTCAGGACCGGACCGCCCATGATCAGCCATACCCGTGAATGACATATGCCGCATTTGTGGGTGATGTTTTTTACGTCCACCTACGAATATCATTCGCGGGTAGATATACTTTTGTACTTTTTTAAAAAATTGAGGATATTTTCGTATTTTATTTTATTTTCAGGTATATATTGGTCAAAAATTCTAGTTACGACAAATACAACGACTCAACGACCGACTACAAGGAAAAATTATGGGGGCTTACGTTGAGATTTTAGAGTTTAGGGCCTAATACACATATTTTGAAATGGTTGAGCCCAATCCTGAGATTAAAGTTAAACCCCGCAGAGCCCGGTTTGCAACTCAGTTGGTCCCACATATCACATCCCATAAAACTGGTCAGGTCGCTTCAGTGTCTCCAATCGCCCTTCCTTTTCTTCCGTTGTAGTTTGATTGATCGATTGGTTTTAGGGATATTCAAAACTTGGGAGTGGTTGTAGTAAGAGTTCTGATCTCCTCTGCAGCGATTTCTTCTTCTCTGGTGCTATCTCTTCCTTTATGGTTGGTTTCTTTTTCGTACTCTCTCGATTTCATGTTTGAAAATTTCACCTTGATTGATGGTTGGTGATCCTGTTGTTTATATAGGAAGAAGCCCTAGAAGAGTTCGATTCCTTGTTTGACTACAGCCGTGTGCAGCCTTTCCAAGTTGTGTGCCTTGATGACGGTGTGTACTGCATACTGTGTTATTGGTTATGATTTGGAACATGGTTCTGTATGTACTCTTGAATACAGCAGTTGATTCTCTACTTTCCATTGTTTTGGTGTATTATTTTGCAGATGATGATTCAGATTCGAGTCCTCCCAAGCGGAAAAAGGTTTGTTTCTCTTTAATCAGTTATGTTAGTTAAGAACGTTAGGAATTGGTCTGGATTTGCCATGTCTTGTGGGTAGAATGTCTTTTCACTTTCCATATTTGGAATCCATCTGTCTTATATATATGGCAACGCTTGCTTCAGTCCCATTTTTATCTAATGCTCAACAATTTGTGTATAATATAAGGGGAGTTGCAGTTTGTAGAGTTCAGGGGAATTTTTGGGCTTAACCATGAAGTCAAAGAATCACTTAAAATCATTGTTTTGCCTTAGTTACTTGATTGCTTTCAGTCTTTTAGTTGTGAACTCTCAACTGCCTTGTAAACACTTAATTGATAAATAAAAAAGTGCTGTTGTTGAGTGGTCTTAATCGATAATCTCTTACCAGTGAATTTCTTATTTCCGACTTAATTTTAAGTGCTTATTTGGATAAACTTGTTAAGGGCTTCATTTCATCTCTTCTTTCTTCTACATGCTTAAGATTTTTTTTCTGAATTAAAGGCTGACAAGAAAGGGAAGACAGAGAAAGTTCCACCTGTTGTGAACTTGGATGATAATCAAGAGGAAGAGGAGGAAGATTGGCTACCTCCTCCCCCAAAGATTGCTGCCAATACAACCTCAAAGCTTGTGGAGGATTCCAAACTCAAAGAACTGAGGTATAATTTGTTTTCTCTGAATGATTTGGAAAAAGTGATTATAGTTTGCTCTCTGCTTCAACTGGTGTGCACTATGTCATTCTCATTCGGATGTTGCAGTCTTAGATGAACTGAAGTAATTGGTGATGGATATTAATTGCACGAGTATGTTTCTGATCCTGCCATGTGATCAAATCATGAAATCAACATTAGGGATCCAAGATTCATAGGGGTTAAACTGAAAATTTACGGAATCTGCCTATGAGAGTCTAGCTGTTTCCTAAATCACAAACTGAATTGGTTGATCAATAAGAATGTCTTATTGAAGCTTGCTCTATAATACTTTCATTCATATATCCTTGTCTAGTTGTTTTGGTGATGAATCGTCTAGGGGGTTGCATGTCCTTGTAAGATAAGTACTTAGATTTTGCTAGTAATAATTGTAAGGAAGCAAGTTGACTGGATAAAAAAAACTGTAAAGAAGGGTCAGATAACATGTATTAGACTATTTATGTACTAGGTTAAGCTTCCAGCTTAATTGTCAGTAATTATTCAAAATTCACTGGCAGAGTAATTTATTAAATTACACATCTACTCACCTTGTCTTAGCGGTTAGGAAAGGATAATCAATTAAGATAAGATTGTTTCTTCTGGTTGGTCCCATGGTTCTGACTAGGATCTCCCATAGCCTTTAGAGTTGCTTTAACAAAAAACAATCCTTGTTGAACTAAGTTGATTTAAGCCAGATATGTAAACTGCCCACTGACTTGACTCCGTTGTGACCTGTATCGAACAAATTGTTCGAGATAACATGGTTTAGGAAGCTTGCTTCTGTAAATAGGTAACAGTGCACATTTTCAGCTTATTTATTGGTTGGCATTGTTTTTAGGTTGATGAAGCAGGAGCTTCTATCGATCACTCAATCAGCAAAACTTGTAATAGAAAAAGGTGCTGATGAATCATCTGCCACTGCAGAGAGCAACACCTCAGAATCATGTCCAGAGGCTGAGGCTGCTGCTGCTCCTGATCAGCAGCCTTGTTCAGTTGCTTCTCCTCCTCCTCCTCCATGTGAAAGAGTGAAGATAGTACTATCCATTCAGGGCAAAGATGGAGCCAAGCAGTTTCGTGTATTCGCGGTATGCATAGAGTCAAGTCACAATTGTTCTTCACAGCATATAACATGTCTTATGAATTTTGCTTTTATTTATTTATAAGTTGACAATGTGATTGATTAATTTGGTGCAGGATGAAAAATTTGAAAGGGTATTCAAGCTATATGCAGACAAACATAAACTTAGGGTTGAGAGTTTGGTATTCAGCTTTGACGGGGATAGGATTGATCCATCTGCAACTCCACAGAGCCTTGAACTGGAGGACAATGACATGATTGAAGTTGGTACTAAACCATGCTGATTTAAGAAGGTTGGTAGACTGACATATCATCATGTACCAATGGTGGAAAAGAGTATTCATGTTCTAATCCTTATTGGTTGTGCATGTAGGTGTTATTACGTTGAAATCAAGATCTGCTTCATATCATTTTGAAATGTACAGTTGTTTCTGCGTAAGCTGTGGTTTGGACATCTTTGTGAACAAAGATTTGGTCAGGTTGGTTGGATGGTGAATTTTTCCTAAGAACTCATTTTGTAACACAGATCTGTCCATCTTTCTTCTGTCAATCCATTTGTATGGAAGGTTCTGTATCTCTTGTTGTTAGGAGTCAAAGGCGGTAGAAAGATGAACTACCTCAATAGTAGGTTAATTACCAAATGAATTGAATTTTTTTTTCGATTTTAGCTATTCTGGTTAGAATGTATATAAATTATATTTTTTAGTCAACAAAAAGGAATGAGCTAGTAGTGGCGATCCTATGCTCATCCCACTATGTAGGGGTGATAAAAAAAGGCTAGTTGAATCGAATTTTCGACAAGACCGGCCCGACTAGAACTGATACCAAGCGGACGAGTTTTTTTCTTAAAGGTCGGTCTCAATCTCGGGGTTTTACCCAAAAGCCTGACTAGGATCGGACCAGACCAGACCAGATCGACCTTGAAGAAAACCGTACTGAGTCAAGCAAGACCGACTCGGGCAGATTTTTTGGCCAAAGCCGGTCTCGGTTCTGCCTCGAAAATCGGTCTGGCCCGCCCATGAGCAGCCTGTGATTGAGAGGTCGGCTCGTTAGGCTCCAGTCGTAATTATTTTCCTAAGCCAGAGCTTCTTATTGCACTTGGGGATTCGATCTCATGACCCCAGAGTCAAATCACGTGGGAGTTAGCACTCTTAACCACTAGACCACCACTGTCGGTGGTATATAAATTATGTTTAATTGATATTTTTAATACATATTTAAATTACCATGACAGAATTATATTGTAGACCATTTACTTTGTAATATATTAGTTTAATTAATCATTTTTTCTTTAAATTTGTGTATATTTTATGTTATTATCTTAATAATACAACAAAAACAAAAAAAAAAAATCAGACTTAATCCATCCAATCTCATCCGTATAAGCAACCGTGTCTCGTCCAATCCCTAGTCAACATTGAGTCGTCATCTCAATATTTACAACTTTCTAAAGAAGATTGAAATGAACAATATCGAATGAGATAATGACATTAAGGCAAATATAATTTATAAAATATAAAACTAAGTAGCAAGAGGTGCACCATGAGTGAAGGGTCAACATAGAACTAACTCGTTGACCCGACAGACAAGCTACCTAATTAGGTTCGGTAGGTTAATTTAATTATTTTGACACTAACACGTATTCACATAAAGTAACTGACCTTTTTACCTAACCAGAACTCTATCCTAATGTTTTTCTAGTCAATCACGCCATGTGAAATGGAAGATTAGTGTTGTCAAAACGATTATGGGTCGTGTCAGAGACCATCTAACTTAAATACGATCCTGTGTGCTCTTATGGGTCATTTTTTGAAACTCAAACTTGACCCGCGGGTCAGAATGACCCGTTGAGAATAGTAAGGGTTGAGTCAGACTGACCCGTTCGACCCGTTCGACCTCCATGACCCGCAGGGCAGTTTGACTCGTTTGATCCACTAGTACATAAAAATTAGAAACATACTGACCCATGAGTCATAATTATATATATTTAATATAATATATAATTCATGACGGGTCATGAGTTGACTTATGGGTCAAAACTGCTAACTCAAATCTGACTAGTGTTTTTACAGGTCATTCATGGGTTGTGTTAAAATGACCGGCGAGTCAAAAAGTCTAATTCAAACACGACTCGTGAGCGGGTCAATTACTCTTTAATGAGGATGCCAATTTCAATTCCCCACACTTCTTACCAAGTAGCTTAAGCCATCTCAATTAATATATATGTATAAAAATATTTACCAAATTAGTTTACTACGTCATAATATAAATTTTGTTTAAAACGATGCATATATATAAGGATTGCCCTTTTCATTTAAGCTAAGGCTTCATCCATCATTTAATAATTTTAAAAAATACATAAAAAAATTATTATTTGTAAGATAAGATGATGTGACGGTTTATTGTTTTTTCCTTAATTACAGATCTTAAATTTTAGTTTTGCAAATAAAAAAAATTCATAATCAATACTACAATACAACTCCTTATGAATTAACTAACGTGTAGTGGGAAACGAAAGAAAATAAATGTAATACATTTAAGCTTATGATCACCTATATAAAAGAACACATACGCCTACGTAAGTTTAGAGTTCACCATTCATGGGTTTATCTAGCTGTATAAATAATGACATTGAATCCTTAAAAAAAAAGTTTGTCCCATTTATTAAAAGTAGTTGTTTGTCCAATTTTAAGTAAGATAAATTATTGGCAAAAAAAAAAAAGTAAGATAAATTACAACTATACTCTCTAATATTTATGAGAAAATCAAAGTTTACCCTTAAAATTTATTTTTAAAATTTCAATCAGTTAAATTTTCCCTATTAACTTCACAGAATATATTTTAAAAATAACAAAATATTTATAAAAATATTATAATTTAATCATCCAAAACTGTTACCTAATTGGATCTCAAATCAATTTAATTTAAAATTTATGTCTTTACTCAAACCAGCTTACTCTTGGATGATAAGTCGGTATGAATCTTAATAGTTAATTCAAAACAAGCTCCACTAAACTCTAAATAGACCACCATAAGATGTGGTTCAGTGGTTAAGACTTAAGATGGTTAACTCTTGCGTGGTTTGGTTCCGGGGTCGAGTTTGAAATCTCCAAATGCAATAAGAAACTTTGGCTTAGGAAAATGATTACGACTTGGGCACGGGCCGACCTCTCAATCCTAGGTTGTTGGTGAGACTACATTGACTAAGTCAGTACAAAACGCTGGTTGTCGGGAAATTCGAAGACTGAGACACGAAAAAGTTCGAACATTTCGTAGCAGGATGGGCGTAGGATCGCTAATCCTTGCATTCTTTTTTGTTGACCAAAAAATACTCTAAATAGGGGAATTAAAATTGTAGCCAAAATTACTATTATTACATAGAGAGATCCCTAAATAAACTGTCTAGGTATTTGATTTACAATAGTGAGATAAGAGGCTCCTCAAGAGCAGCTCTTTATAAGAAGATTAAAAAATAAAATAGCAGAAAAAAAAGGCGAGGGTCACAAAACCCAGAACTAAAGAGAAGAAAAAAGAAACAGATCATCGATGGCTATGGCTACGATGATTCTAGGCGGGTAGTATCTTATCTAACATGGGAGATGCGCTTCACGAACGTGAAAACCATTCCACGAGATCCACTCCCACGCGCCGCCCGGCGCACTCCACGGTTCCATCAGGTATGAGATGTGAGCGGCAGAGAGGGCAGCTGAAATTGCGTCGGTCGAGCCATCCGTCGAAACAGGTACTGTGGAAGACATGGCGGCAGGTGAGCTCGCGCACGATGTCTCCATCTCTAAAATTAGAGAGGCAGATGACGCAGCGGTGTGAGTCTTGGCCGGCCCCGGTATGGAAGCGATCGGAGAGGACTCGGTTGAGATTGAGCTGCTCGGCTAGAACGATGAGATCAGCGAGACCAGAGCCTAGAGATGTGAGGACGGCATCGTGGACTGGATCGGTGGAATCGTGGAGTCGAGGGAGACCGAGGTAGTGGAAGATGGCGGAGACGGAGGAACGGAGGTGATTGAAGCCTGTGGCGATGAGGCAGAGCAGTAAAAGGGGAAGAGAATCGGAGGAGACGTCGCTCAATTGGCCCTGCAATCCCATGATCGATCCAAGTCCGTTCAATTCCAGTGGAAGAGATCTACCTTCTGTATGTATCTGATCAGATCGAAGAAGTATTATCAGGTATGTATGTATGTATTTGGGTTCTTCTTTTCTTGTAGAGAGAGGGAAATGAAAAGGAGGCGTTGGAGAGAGGAAGGAAAGGGCGACGGTGAGCTGTTTTTATGGAGAGGAGGAGATGGCGATAATGTTATGGCAATTAATAAAATGAGAAGCAATAAATAAGATTCTATCGAATCTTTCCAAGTTTAAATAAAAATTAAATTTACGAAATTCTATTTTTTTTTCAATTGAATTGAGATAGAAATTTAATTACACTTTAATATTAATTTTAAAATTTAAAAAAATTGTTTAACAAAAATAAAGCCCGGTCTCAGTGGAGCGGTTTGATTTTAGTATATGATGGCATGTGCGGTGGGGATTCTTCCATGTCTCAACCATACAATTAATCTATTATTTATTTATTTATTTATTTTTATAAATATAAAATTTATTTATAAAATGAAAATAGTTTATCACGGTTCGTAAAAAATTAAACCATTTTTAACCATTTATCCTACTAATAAAAAAATACAAAATGAAAAATGATATGAAGTTAGGGGGAGGGGAGGGAATTAACCTATTCAGGCCAAACTGGTTCATAAATAGTACATTTACCACATTTTAAAGAGGTACGGTTTACCGCTCCAGTTTTTTGCCGCTCCATATTTTGACAAAATTACTGTATCTCTTCTGAACCGGTTCAGCCGAACCACTTTATATATCTTTTTTAAAAAAACTATAATAATACATAATAGTATTATGGAGTGTGAATTATTTATTATGTATTATCATCCATAAACCATAATCCATAAATCATATTCATAATCCATAAACTATAATCCATAAACCATAATACATAATCTATAAACCATAATCCATAAACCATAATATATAATGCATTATACTAATGTAGATTGTAAATCATCACCGAACCAACTTTGGTCTAATAGTTTAGAGTATATATTTTAAAAATTAAATATAATATTATATTAAAACTGGTACAAGAAGTGGTACAGATTACCGTTTGCGAATCGTTTTTTTGTACCTCTTCTGAACCACTTCATGTTTTTGCAAAAAAACGTTTGGTTTGTAAACAGATTCGGTACGGTTCGTCCGAATCGGTTTATTATGTCGAGCCCTAGTTAGGGGTGACAAACAAGTCGTGTCTAATCGTGTCGTGTCAATAAACGTGTCATATCTAAACGGATAAGTTTTAAATGTGTTTCCAAAATTCAAGCACGAACACGACACGTTTAATAAACGTGTCACACAACATATGACACGGTAACACGAAATGACACGATAAAACACATTAAAATTCCACTAATGAGACAAGATAAAACACGAAACGATAAGTCACGGTAAAATTCCACTGATGAGACACTGTAAAATTTAGGGTTATTGTAACCGTGTACAAATGAGACACAATTATACACGACATGACTGAATACGACACGATTAGACACGGCACAATTAGACCAAACCCGACCCAATTAATTAATCATGTTTAAACGTGTGTTTGTCGTGTATTTACATGTTAGAAGTGTTTAAACGTATAAGAGTTGTTTATACATGTTTAATAATTGTATCGTGTTATTATCGTGTAAAAAAAAAGATAATTAATCGTATCAGAAATTATGTACAGTTTTACAGTAAAAATAATGGGAATTGTTACGGTAGTGTCGTGACCCCCGATCCGAAATTGAAGTCGTGTTCAGTTATGGTCCTCTCCTTTTATTCGACTGTGCTGCTCAGAATTGCCACGTCATCTAACTTACCTACAGACTAGCAGCTATGATAATGGCGGTCTCCAAGGATGAGGATGGAGATGTACTTTTGCTTTCAAAATAAATGGTTTTAATTTTTACATAATTACATAAACAAATTAAATTTATAAAAACTTTTGCAATTTAACCCTCATGTATGTCTTACTAATCTAATATAGACACTTCCCTTATGAAACTAAAAAAAAGACATCAAAAGATAAAAGATGGACTGAATTGAACTACCGCAAAGGGACTAGGGGCAATTGATCTCTTTAATTTTACCTTGGTGTAATTTTGACAAAAAAAAATGTAATAATTTTCAATTTAGCTCTTTTAAATTATACCGTTAAATTTTTTTACTATTGACTTTTACTGTACTATTGGCCCCCGCCCGCTGAACAAGTTGTCTGACTTCTTCCTTATGTTAGTCCAATTAATGAGAGAGACAAGAAGATAGAAATAGAAGGTAGTAAAATAAAACGTGAGGAAGTTGATATTCACGTGGCAGACCATGTGTCAAGCGGCTGACGTGTCACTTGGATTCAGCTTGAGACAACTTTTTGACATCATCATCATGCACTCGTCTCCTGGACTCTGTCTGTCTGCGTGTCTCTTCCAAACTGCAAATTGATGAATGGCGTCAAAATGTATGTATGTATGTATATATATATATGTATGTATGTATGTATGTGACATGGATGTGTATGCATTAATGCATGGATAAAGACATGGAAAGGCGAGTGTATATGCCGACGGCGGCTTATGCTGACGATACAGCTTTGACGAGTCTCAATAATCCGCCAAATATATTGTTGCATGCACGAAACTATCATACTGATCTTTAAGTCAGGAACGGAAACCCTAATTAATTATAATAATAATTGAAAAGCAACGTATATATCTATAGAACTGACATTTTTTTTAAATTAATACAATGACACATCATGACTATATATGAAAAAATGGGTTTTTCGAAAGTATATGACGTAATGATAACATAAAAATATTTTTATGCCGTGTTTGTGTTTAGATATCAGAACAAGACACACACGATGATACAATAAAGATTTTTTTTTATCAACCATAAAGTTGGACTTAAAACTTGAAAGTTTATTTTTTTCGAATATTTTTCTAAACAAGTCTCGTTTAATGACTTTTAAAAATCTATTTAGATATTTAATTTATAGAATTTGCCAATTCTATATTAAAAAATTAAAATTTAATAATTATAACTATATATGAATAATTTGTTATTTTAATATTTTTTTTATAAATCCCGTATGTAAATATATAATTAATTAACTTAACACAACACGATATGAACATGCACGAAAAATTACGTGTCATGTTCGTATTGAGAAACATTATACGATAAACTTATTATGCGTGTTTGTGTTTGATAAACATCACACGATAAACGTATTAATATGCACATACACACTATTTGCAACTCTTTAGCATTCTGATGCATTTAAATGTTTGATTTGATTATATTATTATTTATATTACATATATTGTTTTTGGATTTGATTTATAATTTATATGTTTTTTTTTAAATGACATGAATATAAAAGTAAAATAGTTTATTTAATATGTGTAATATTTATCGGCAGATATCCGTTTGAAAAGCCGACCACCAGACAGACACATGCAAAGGTTCCTTGTCCTCCAAATACTGGATAATTTTGGGACAAGGAGCGGTGGAATATATATATACATATAATAAAATATAAATAGAGTACAGAGGTCGGTGGATACGCGATCTCCCTCGACGGCGAAGATTCATTATTTATTTAGATAGAATAATCAAACATACTTATCATATATAAATAATTAAAAAACAACTAATTAAATTGAAATTCACCGGAGCGGAGATCTCGGCCAGAATATCGTTTCTGATATTAATTAAATGATTTGGTGTTGAGAATTATTAGGGCATCACTCTCCCTCATAGGATAAATGGATAATTAATGAAGATCGGATTTTATTATCAAAGTTATAGACTCGAGATTTATAAAGAATAAAATGCTAAATATAAATATCTTTACTTTTTTAAGTTTGAAACTGATGGGTTATGGGCTTTGGGCCCAAGTATTTATGTATCTGACCCAAAACTAGTCGGGTCTTGACCCGCAAGAGTCAAAGGCATCGTTGTTGATCTATTACAACATGCATCGCTATATTAGTGGAATACTTGAGAGTGTCACCCCTAGAAGATGCGGCTAACGACATTAATCTCCTCCTGATCCTAAGACACGAAAGTACGAGGATTAAATGCATGTCAGAACACTTAGTTGCTACCCTAGGCTAGACGTCTACGCTCCTATTGCCTAGTTCGGTCATTTATGGCAAGGAAATGAACAAACTGACAAGAAGTACAACCTACACTAGGTTACCCATCCTACACCACGTCATTACCTCTACCAACCATAGTCCGTTCGCCCTAGAGACAACTCAGATTATCATGGTAGGATATTACTTTACCATGGTCCAGGCAGGGACGAAGCCAGGATGAAAAATCAGAGGGGGCAAAACTTAGTTTTTAATTATATTAAATACACATAATAAATGATTTAACTTAGTTTTTAAACCTAAAACTAGGATGATACACGGCTGCCATCAACCCATGTAAAATCAGCTAATTGACATAGCTGTAATTAATTATACCACAACCCAAAAAATCAGCCCAGAGTTATACCACAACCCAAAAAATCAGCCCAGAGTTATACCACAACCCAAAAAATCATCCCAATCAGACCAACAACTTGGAAAATCAGCTTTTAACTATCTAACCCTAGCTTTTCTTCACGGACGGCGCATACAAACATTTAGGATTTGGGAAATAAAAGAATGAAGTAGCATTAGCCTTGAACACAAACAGCAACCTTGAAGGGATAATCAACCAAAGTAAGCAACATTTCTTCTCCTTCCTACTTCTTAAGCTCGAAGCGATTTACAGCAACAAATTGTGGCCGTAAATTCATGGCAACACTCTCTTCTCTCTGTCTCAGCAACACTCTCTTCTCTCTATCTCAGCAACACTCTCTTCTCTCGGTCTCGACAACTTCTCTTCTTCCTTTCGATCAGGGGACAATTGCCATTAAAATGAAGGTATACACTACTGTCGGGGGCAATTGCCCTCTGGACCCTAATAATGGATGATTATAAATATCCCTCCACCAACCTTATTTCAACATAAACTCACATTTACTCCTTTCACCTACCATATTGCTATGCATTTACTCCCCATTTCAAACGAACCTCCGACTGACTTCATCATCAAAGGGAAACAACGACAACCCCCCATAATTTCATTTCGTGCAGATCACCGGAGTAGCTACAACCGGAGTAGCTACAAGCGAAAGGAGGAAAAAACACCAGTTTTCATGACCCAACCTAAACGAAATTTTTAATTAATAATAAAATATTAATTCGCTCCACCATATTACTCGGAATTACATTAATAGGCAAGAATGATTGTCATTCTATTCCAATCTGCGGCGCCTGCCTGTCTTCCTTCTCAGCCTACGTCACCCTGCCTTCCTTCAGCCTGGCCGTGGCCTCCGACTCCAGTAAGAAAAACTAACTGCAAACTCTTAGAGAAAACATTATTAATACTCTTAACTCCGAACTTACGATTGAAAACATTCGGTATACTCTTAAAAAATTTCTCTTAAATTGATGTTCACAAACATTAGTTTACATCAAGCCTTAACTTTTAAAAATAGTATCTATCTCACAATTCTGAATTTGTAAATGAAAACATTCTATTTACTTTTAAGATATCATCATGACGACAAACCTAACCAAAGTGGATTTCCCCTGACCAAGTGGGTTTCCCCAAAAGACAACATTGAACTGTTAACATCAATGGCAGGTGTCTCAAAATAAATAATCCAATACTAATACATTTTCCATCATCTTGGGATCGATTGGTACGAAGGCAGCGCCACCAAAACATAGAATTTAGCTTACCTTCTTCTTCCACTCCCCCATTGAAATATCCGGTTCTAGAACAAAGCATGTTGTCTTCCTCCCAACCAAAATCCAACCATGGACATTACCGTCCCATGGCAGCTATATAAACAACCCTGACCACCTTTCTCTGTTTCAATCAATCAACCATAACCATTTTACGATGGCATCTTTCTCATGCCCATCTCCACATCCAGTGAGATGCTCTGCAAAAAGAGAAGGACACGACACAAACAAGATGAAGATGAGCAACATCAACATCAATGGCACTTCTTACTCTGCAGCTTGGCCGAGAATCAAGAGTGACAGTAATAATGTATTATTCTCTGAGGTTTCAGCCACAATTACAGAGGTTGCCCCTGTCACGGAGAATGAGTGCATCATCCCTGAGAAGCAGCTCAGACAGAACATCCCAACTAAGAAGCAGTTCGTAGATTCACACAGACAAGGACTCATCATTGAAGGCGGTGTCGGCTACAGACAAACAGTTGTGATTAGGTCATATGAAGTTGGACCTGATAAAACCACCACTATCGAGAGCATCCTTAATCTCTTGCAGGTAATTATTTAACTGACAACTCCTGAAACTCAAAAGAAAATCTCTCCCTTGAGGTTGCATGCTGCTCCTAAAGGCGTCGTTATGGCGATTCAGATAAACAGATAGTTGAAAAGATGATAACATTGGGATAATACTGAAAACAGAAGTTTTAAAATAATGGTCTATAAAAATAAAAAAGGGGAGCAGTGTAGTTGTAGCATATAGGAATCTGTCTTTTGTTATTTTCCCCCTAATATTATGAAGTTTCCAAAATTGGCTAAGGAAAGCAGAAGAGAGAACACCTAAAACTAGAATTAGGCTATTAGAGGGAGATAACCAAAGGCGTGTAGATAATAAAATTACAAACAGTCAAATTCAATTGCAGGGGAACTTGTTTTAACATTCCTAGTAAAAGAAACAGCACTGAATCATGTCTGAAGAAGGCATTTGGGAGGACACTTTCTAAATATATAAAGGTTAAGGTCGTGCTTAACATGCGGATGTTGGGGATATTTATTATGCAGGAAACAGCATTGAATCATGTCTGGATGTCAGGTTTACTTAGTGATGGTTTTGGAGCAACCCATGGAATGATGAGAAATAACCTTATATGGGTTGTATCCAGAATGCAGGTTCAGGTTGACCACTACCCTATCTGGTAAAAAATGCATCTCTCCCCCTTGAAAATACTATCATTAGTTGTTATGCCTTTTCAATTACAAACAAAAGCAATTGATTGATTTTAAATTTTCTTCTCATAAATATGACAGGGGAGAAGTAGTAGAAATTGATACATGGGTGGCAGCATCTGGCAAGAATGGAATGAGGCGGGACTGGACGATCCGAAGCCAAGCTACGGGTGTTGTGTTTGCACGAGCAACAAGGTTGGTTCTCCAACTTAATTATATTGTCTACCTTATTCTATACTAGCTTTAGACATAAGATTATAATAAATGAAAAATGTACAGCACCTGGGTCATGATGAACCAGAAAACAAGGCGTCTCTCGAAAATTCCAGAGGAAGTAAGGGCTGAGATCTCTCCATGGTTCATTCACAAGCAAGCCATCACAGAAGACAACCCTGAAAAGATAGTCAAGCTGGATAACAGAGCACTTTATGTGATCTCAGACTTGAAGGTAATTAACAAATTCCCTAAACTTAATCAATTCCTCTGAAGATTACTTAACGAATTGTGATTCTGAACCTCTGAGCTCCATTTCAGCCTAAGCGAAGTGATCTAGACATGAACCAACACGTGAACAATGTGAAATATGTTGGATGGATGCTTGAGGTACCTGCAGCACCTTTTTTTCATTCAGAGATGAAGTTGTATAAAGTTAATTAACACTTATCCTTATTTTACCATCTACTACAGGCAATTCCGGACCATGTCCTGGAAAGTCAGCAACTCTGCGGTATCATCATGGAATACAGAAGAGAGTGTGGAAGTTTAGACATAGTTGAGTCGCTCTGTGAACCCGATGATGATGGGATTCTGGAAGAAGGTGTTGTTCTCGAACACGGTACTCACATGAATCTACTCAACGGCTTTTCCCTGGCATCTGAAATCATGGAGGGCAATGGGCTACTTAGTTCGTACAGCAAGTCACCACAGAAGTTTACACATCTCCTGCAGATCAACGGAAATAATGAGAATCAAAAGAAGGAGCTTGTTAGGGGCAAAACAATTTGGAGGCAAAAGGTGTCTTGTATTCCATTTCCATCCAGCTAATAAGGGGATTACCATTTATCCAGGATTCATAGTTAAGCCCATCATCCTCTCCCAAGCCATGTACAGGGTTTTGAAGCTGGATTTGCTCCCTTGCTCTATTATTTCCAGGGAAGTTGTCCATTTAGTAAGTTATGTCGTAGGAGATTAAATTCACAACGCAGAAAATAAACAAGCAAGATTGCATGGTAGAACTAGTAAGAACATCACATCAATAAACTGTTGTATGATCGGGGGAAGGTGATTGCCTACTAATGCACACATCACAATTGTTACAGTTTTCATCAGTGTTGTAGAAATTTGTTCCAAAAAAGTAGTCGAGAATAAAAGATGTAAATCGTTCAAAGATTGTACAACATAATGCATTTTTCTCGTATATAGCTGGAACCCATAAGGAAGCATTAGGAGTTTCACAAGTAATTAATGATCCTATCATCCTTCTCCTTGTTTGTTCATTTGTGCAATTTGAAGTAGGAAAAATTTCACATTGAAGTTGCAAAATCAAGACTGACTATTTAATTACAGCGAAGAGAGACTAATCCAACAACTTATAAATTATTTGCAGGCAGATCAACAGCCAAAATCAGAACCTGAATATTTATATCTAGGGTTCTAAGACAGTAGAGAAAAGCAGACCAAATTCAGAAGCAGACCATCATCAACTGGAGATCAAACCTATAAGTTTGGATTATACAAAATATAGAATATAGGAGTGAAGCGGTTACAAGGAACAGCTAGCTACCTTTCCTTGATAAGAGTGGCGAGGGAGGTTCTTCTTCCCCGACCGACATGACAGCAGCAACATGGCGACGGGGCAGCGGTCTTTGGAATAGAAGACAGACGGACATTGCTAGCGAAAGCTTAGATAGACGGGAATAAATAATAAAAAAAACTCATAATTAGAAAACCGAGACAAAGTTCATCACAAAAAAAAATCGTCTGAAATAATCTTATTTGACTCGGTACTTAATCGACCTTTTCTTAATGTTAAATTTATTATTGCACTTTTAATACATACGCACTCAACAAATCTCTAACGTCCAAGCCCAACCCGCCCAACCCGGACTATGGGACACAGAGTGAACATGACATAACAAACATACATCGGGTACCCATAACGGGAAACAACCCAACACCGTTAAACGAAATCGGACTCTGATACCATGTTAAATTTATTATCGGGTCAAACCGCACCCAAACAACAATCACATTATACAACTTTTATTCCATCCTAAGGTCGGGCACAAGTTCGGACTTTTGAGATAGTTGGTTAAAGCGTACGTCTTAAGTCTCACATGGTATCAGAGCGCGCAGGTTCAAATCCTGGCGACGTTGAAAATATTGATACACTCTCATTAAAGACCGAGGTCGAGCACTAAGCTCATGGGTAAACCGATGTTCATAAACATCAGTTTAAGGGAGGATGTTAAGATGATTTAAGAGTATACCGGTCGCCTTCACTCACAAGTTCGGACTTTTGATACAGTTGGTTAAGGCGTACGTCTTAAGTCTCACAAGAAGAAGTAATTGTTTTTGAAAATCGATGTGGGACTTACACTTAATAACTGAAAACTCACCAAGAACAAAATTCTTTTGACAAGGTAATTGAGAAAAATGTCAACCTCAAGACCGAGTAATTTATCGAGTAACCTCAACAATCGTTACTAGTGTTAAAAATAGTACCAAATTGGATCGATATTGATTCTTACACCATAATATTTTCTTCTACAAGAAATTGTCCGAACTTCCCATCAACATCCGACCTTTGATTCACTCAAACTCGTACCCTGCATTTGAGTTTGTAAATCAACTACTTCAGGGCAGCAGCTTAAGATGGATTCAAGTTGATTCACCGAGTTTTTCAACCCAGAGCAAGCTTGGGTAAATGCGTCTGACCCTCCTTTAACATTCTCAACCTCTGACTGGACACAATCAATGGAGCTCAATATTTTCCCCAAAGCTGCTTCCATGGCTGGAACCTCCTGTGGAGGGTAAAGGCAGGCTCCTAGTTCATCAATCTGTGTTCCTATTCCTTGGCACAGCTTCAATAATTTCTCCAAGGAATCAACAAAATCATTACTGCTGTTTGATTTTTCAACCTTGAGCAAGCCAGTGATGCAGCGGATCAGTTCCTTTACCACAACAAGAGTGTCTGACACGATCAACGTGGCTGCTTCAGCAACTTTCATCTCTTCAGATGATAAGTCGTTGCCAATATCTGAATCATCATCATCTTCACCACAATCCTCATGTGAATTTTCTTCGTTAGTCAAAGTCACATTGGACGGATCAGAGGAACCAGGTTTGAGCTCCTTCATCTCTCTAAGAACATCCTTCATGGAGACAGCAACCTGTGTCATGGCTCGGCCAATTGCAGTGATGTTGGTTGCTGGAGCCTTTTTCAGAGCAGTACATGCTTCCCAGACTTGACCAACCAAAACCGGGACAGGAATCTTTTGTTTGTCATCCTTGCGGGTCCCTACAAGTCAATGAATGAAGGGACTGAAGTGTGATGAATAATCACATCCTAGTATGTCTGTACACCGAGGAGCAAGCATCGGCAAATGCACTATCACAATCTATTTTAAGAGCGTGACGTACTGGAGTGACACAATATGTAAGAAATAATGGTTTAACATGTATTTCAGCAACAAAAAGGAGACAGTACGCAAGATACATACAAACATGCTGATTTGAGTTCTTAATTATGTGTCCTATAAGTCAGCACCAGAAACATGCCTGCACAAGACATGTACAAGAACTGCATTAAGAGAGGGTTACCGTAAGACTCGATAGATTCCTTCATCAACTTGAAACTGCTGTCAACAACTCTCATCACTGATTGGTGGAGATTAACAGAAAGAGTTGGTCCAGCGCCCACCGTGCTTCCATAAAAGTGCAGAAGGAAACCTTGAAGCACATTGAAATATGCACCCATATTCTCCTCAAGCTCACTAGCTTTGGGTGTATTTCCGGTCCACAACATCCCAACTGTGAGGTCAAAAAAGAAGACATTATTAAGCAGGAAACGGAGTAGCTTCACCAGATTCTACTTACTAAAGGAAATGTAAAACAGACATAAATTCGGTGTGCAGAAAGAAATGGAATTGAATAACCACACTCATCCTACACGGTGATTCCAATTTCCAAAGCATCTCCAACTCAATTGAGTTGTAATAAACTAGATGATGTTGTTTTAGATTAATGTTTGCCTAACAAGATGCACGTGCCACCTCATATTGAAAATAAAAAAGATCAGTTCTTTATTCCAGTACATGTTCTTCCACAAACTTCTTTTGAAGCTTGTTATATCAGAGAGATGATCCGCTGCATATTTCTACAAAATCAATGGAACTGAAAACTTGAAACAGAGAACATACCCATTTTAGTGGTAACATATACGAGAGATCTTCAAAAAGCACTTGGGGGAGATCAAGGATCATTCCAAGGTGAAGCAACAAAACCAAAATGTTCATCGATACCAAAAAGGGGTGGATCAACACAAAACCTTGCCAATGTCTATTGTTTTAAGATTCAATGACATATGGTCACAAGATTTTCATAAAATATAACAATGGGAAAACTAGCTTGCGGATGCAGTGAGAAGACAAGAAAAAGCTACAAAGAACTGAAGTACCTAACTGGCGTATTATATAGCAACACCCTTATTATGGATAATTATTAGTGCACAACTTGCTTTACTGTCCATAAAGGTACAATTGTACTCAGATGCAGCAAACAAGTGAAACTTTGACAATCTGAATTTTCAGCAACTTGTATGACCGGACGTGTATAATCAGAACTTTAATTTGTATAAGCTGAAATTGTCCATCGCTTCCTAACTTCTTCCATCCATCCATCCCCTAGTCAGCTACAATTTTAGTGCTCAAGCTTATCAAGCACCGTAAAAGTCAATGATATTTCAAATTATAACAATTTCTGCAGACGATCATATATGTATGGAACGCAATCGTAATAGGATGGAATAGCAGGCCGAGGATTAGCGAGAGAGGCAAAACAGTACCAATTGTAGCTTGCTTGGATACTTGATCCCCCATTTTGACGACATCCTCCCAGTTCACCTTGCTCAGAGTAGCAGCAGCTGGTTTATGGTCCAGAACCTGTCACCTGTTTTGTTGTAATTATGCCCTAAACTGTGTGCAACTATCCAAAGAAGAAGAAGATGAAGAAGAAGAAGAAGAACCTGCAAGGTCTCGTGGATGGTGTTAAGGTGCGAAGTCAGTATCTGAGTCAGTTTTTCTCTCTCAGCTCTCGCCATTTCTCTCGCAGCTCTCGCCATTTCTCTCGCTCTCTCTAAAATTGATATCGACTGTCAAATCCCAGACCAGGGCCAGGGGCTATTTCGCAGGCGGCTAGTTGAAGCGTGAGGAAGCACCGGGGCATTGTCGGTGGTCGCATTTGGACCTTTTTGCAATAATCTATCGAACTTTGAAAATTCAAAATGGATTACCTCAACTTTGAAAAATGTGCAAATAACTACACCCATTCAATTTCTGACGATTTTTCAACGAATTTCCATAACAGTTGACGGAAAATTGGACGGAGTTAGCTATTTGCACCTTTTTCAAAGTTGAGGTAACCCATTTTGAATTTTCAAAGTTCGGGTAACTCGTTGCAAAACATCCAAAGTGTAGGTAGCCCTTTGTTATTAAACTCTTTAAATTATATATATATATATATATCCAAGTTAGTTGCTAATTTTTTTATCAATAATTTTTTTTTTATTTCGAAATCATTAGAATCACCTTAAGTATTTTTTTTTTTCTTTCTATTTCCCCTATTATTTTCAGAATACTTCATTGACAGATGTAAACATAATTTTCTTATATATTTAAACAAAGGGTAGAAATGAACCAACTTCGTGATCCTTAAATTTGACATCTACGATACAGGAGTATTAGAACATTCGACTAAACTGATTTTGATTTCAACCATCTATGTCACCTTAATTAAAGGGCATAAGATGCAACAATCAACAAGAAAATGTGAGGTTTGAGCAATATCAGATAAGTGAAAGTAGTACGTAAATTGATGGTTATTTTCATCTTGTGCTACAACAGTTAAAATCTCATGATCTTCTTGCTGTGTACTTTTACCAACAATGACAATCTTTGTGCTACAATTATTACCAACAAAATACAACAAAAGTGTTGGGTATTCTCTATTATAAGCACCAACGGTTTGCTCCCTAACTCTCCGCTCTATTCACAAAACAACACACAATAGCAAACAAGCAAAAGAGCACAACCACCTCACACAATACCTGCTCATCCTACAAAATACCACTTTTAGACTAATGGAAATGGATGCCAACTGATCAAGGTTTATGCTGTGCGAGGATAGATGCTCGGGCTGCCTGGTTAGGTGACACCAATGCACCATTCACGACCAACTGATGGAGAAAATCGACACGAATGGAATTGAATTTGTAACTCTGCTTCCAAAATTCCATATGTAGACAAACAAGGATGACATGTAGTCAGCAGTAATTAATGATTTTAAAGTAAGGTCAAACATATAGATATCTAGCGAAATTGGAACAACCCCTTACCTTTCCATCCCAAGAAAAGTCTATAACTCGATAACAAGGATCCACGAGTGTAAGCACATCTCCTTCTTTAATCTGCAAACCGATACAATAGACATGCTCAATTTTGAAGCCCAAGTTACGATGACGGATAGAGTTAGACTATGAAAAGATTAAGGTAATCAAAGAGACATACCGCATCATGGCTCATCCCATAAACTGTAAGGACAAAGCATGTCTGATCTGAATCACATAACAAATAGTATCTGCAAAAAAGAAAAAGAAAACACAATTAATTTAAACGAAGTATATGTACGGATGCAGTAAACACTAATAATTAGTAATTACAAAGATGAGTAAAACATCTAAAAGGATCGTGGCTCAATTTTCCATGCTGCTGCTTCATATTGCAGTCTGTACTTACAGTGGAGCAACACTATCCTGCTTAACAAAGAGGAGCACCTTCCCCACCACTGCAACGGCTTTATTCAGACCTTCCTGCAGAAGATCTACAGTGATTCTTCTGTGTGAAGAACCGACTATGGAAGAGAGTTCAGACATATGCACAAGAAAGACAAAAAAAAATGCTTAGGCGTAACCATATCATGGTTTGATATTTATATATAGGAGCCCTACATAAAAAGCTATAAAGGCTTACCAATAACAGAAGCTAAGGATGACGCCAACGATGCAAGTCTTTTACTTTTGCTATGTAACTGTGATTTAGTTGGGAGAGACGACAGAATAATTGTGTCATGCATGTTTCATGTGTAAGCTTCTACTAGCATAGCTTAAGAAATGGAAAGGACACGCCATCAATTATCTAGATAATAGAGTCGAAAACAAGAATCAACAGTCATCTCCTTAAATTCAGATTTGATCCAGCAACAACAAATCATGGCCATTTACAATAAATAAATGACTAAAAGATAGGTTGTTTCCTTTTCCTTTTCCCGGTCATAGGTCGAAATATGACTCCATTTCCAAAACATTTTGTCGCTGCAATCTCGGAATGCCTTTCAGTCTTTGCACGAGTAAAAAACATAGTCTCAGATCCTATAAAGGATCTTAAAGTGGTTCAGTTGAATGAATTACAGAAAGTACTTAACAACCTACATTTTCTGTTTACTTGTCAATTGCCTCTTACTCTGCTCTCAATAGTTCATAGTTCTGACATCAATGGTCAAACTGGGATGCACAATCAGAGAAATAAACCAAGAGATTCCGACAATAATTATCAGTGCTAAGTTTACGAATTAGCCTGATCAGTTACCTTCTTGCATTGGAATTAACTCCAAGAAGAAAAACACAAAGATATTAGAAAGGAAATATAAAACTTCAAAAAAGAAAAGAAAAGGAGGAAAGCCATGAACCACCCAAAGGCATTGGCACTAATCACACTCGAAAGAGAAGTTCTTACTTGAAGAGCATCTAAACAGTCCAAATTTATCCCCAAGAACCTACATCAGAAGGGTAGTATTCATGTGGTTTAACCTCTTTATGTGGTGGTGGATTGCCCAGTCTCATTAAGTTCGACAGAACATTCTAAATACAACACCTGTGGAAGTTTATATTTATGAAAGAATTACCATAAAGAGACTATTTTTCGGGGAAACTGAGGACACAATGACATGGGACTTAACAGAATACCATATGGCATGGATTAATAAAATTACCAAAAAAAAAAAAAAGATCTTCTCTACACTTCGCTTTCCTTTTTGTAAGAGCATCTATTTTAGTGTAATTCTCAGAATAAAATATTCGATATGCTTTCCTAGGGATAATAGGAAGGCTTATTGACCCTTCTTTAGGAAGGCTTATTGACCCTTCTTTAGGAAGGCTTATTGACCCTTCTTTTTCAACTTTCTGTCACAGATTTATATGATTTCGAATGTTGAAGTCCGAAATGAATTGAGCTGGCCTAATTTAATTGGTAGTCTTCCAGAAAATGCAGAAGGAAAGAGACATAAAAATGACAGTTATATGCCACACTAGTACAAGATAATGAAGTTCGCTTCATTCTTGCAAAACTAGAAACGGACAAGATTAAAGTGGTTTATAGGTTCACCAGAGAGAGCTCAGATAGTAATCTTCTTCGCCAAAAGCTGCTAGGAACAGAATTAATGAAAAAGACTTCCAAAGAGTAGACAGGCGACCAACATTTACATTATTCATGTAAAGAGAACACATAAGCAAAGAACTAATAGTTATTACAGCAGATTTTATCTAGCAGCATTATCTTTAGATATTAAAAGCCAGATCGTCCTTACCTTTATAAAGTTCTCAAGCTTGTCAAGAAGATTAACTATCTTTTGGACCTCCTCAAAAGCATTCAGACCAGGATCCTTCAAAGCAGCAGCCTGAAATCCACTAAGTGCCCTCTCATAATTTTCTAAATATTTATTCACCTGAAAATTAGATCAACAAATAAGTACCTGAAAAAGGACTAAATAATAACACATACTTGCACGCAAGAAATCAATCAACATTTGAGGAGTACTCTTTAAAAAGAATGTACAGAAAATACTGTACGAATTTTAAGCACCTTAAAGGAATACTTCCGTAATATAACTCCTTTTTCAATATTTGTTTTTCCTCTAAAGAACAATGGTGGATGGTTTTTCACCGTCGTTGAGATTTTTCTCAATTCAACTAACAGCTGACCTTGTGGGTTAAGGTCACATCACATCTAACCTTGACTGGGTCAATATTCCCAGGATAGGGTTTCACTGAAGCAGTGTCCTACTGACACTGCACGTGATGGCTACAGAAGGATCCAATCAACAACCGACCCAGTATAGGGTTTCTCAAAATTCACTTCCCCTGAGTCCAGAATCAACAACCGAGTTTTTTCTGAAAAATCATGGTAAACTTTTCATGGGCAGGCTAAGCAGGAGAACTATTATCTCCTAGAAGGATCCAAGCATTATTCTTTTTCTTTTCCATGATTCAACATCAAAATCAATGCAAATTTGTCAACCCGTGATCCGTTTGCTCACACTCTTTCAAATGATTATCTTGCTTTAAACTCTTTCTTGCCATACAACTTGTTCCATGGAGCCAAGTCCTAGAAAATTCAAATGGCACAATCGAAAAGCCATGTTCCTAGAATATCTGAAACTGTCATCACAAAAAACTGTAATTTTTTTTTATACGGATGAATAGTTAGCTTTCTACTAAACAGCTGTACTGAGATATACGGTAGCAGACAATCATCCACTGAGACATAATAATATATCACACGCAATATTTCTACTTGATAAAAAAATAGTATGAATTCTTCGATAACATTACAGAGGAATTCAAAAAAGAGATAAACGAGGTAAGATGAACTCACAGTAGCGCAATTGAAATATAGGTCTGGGTTAGATTTCATTCTTTCATCCTTCTCCTGACATATTACAACAGAAGTTAAAGCAAATAATCACAACAATGCAAATTATACAACAAATACTGATGAAAAAACTTATGAACCCTTCCAATGTTCCAATTTCTGATGTAAGTAGGAGATTATCTCAGAGATCTACATTTGAGAAACTAAACATAAAAAGGAATATTATTCTTAAGGACTAATATGTGGTTTTCAAAATCATGCTTCAACTTGACTAAAATGGAGATACCTGGGAGAATAAGGTACCTCATCTACAGATAATTACATAGATGATAGAACTACTTGTTCATTGGAAGGAAAAAGTTTAAACCTCGCAAAAAGTCACTAGCAACCCCCCTATGAGTCATTTACAGTTCCACAGAGGTAACCATGTTCTAACTGAACTTATATACATACTCACCGCATTCTGGTAGGCTTTCAAAGATTGGAGAAGTTTTCCATGATCCCAAGCGCCAGTAACAAAAAAACTTGTTAGACAAGCATTCCCAAGATTATCTGCCAAGGTCAATGACATTGTAGACGATATTAATACCACAACTTATGACGGTAGGAAACGGAAAACAAAGGCATGCTTCTTTTTATTAAAAAGAGGATAAGTCCAGATATCTCAAAAAACAAAGACATGAATGACTGTAAGACTGTAAGTCAGTAACTTTTCCCATACAAGCAAGTTTTAGTATCACCGTATATGTTGATGTGCAGTATCACAGAGTGTTGTTTATTGTTCAAACTGGTAAAATAGGATTTATTGAGCATGCATTTGTTACTATACGGACAATCTGAAAACAACTTATACCAACAATAGTTGAACTGGATGATCTGATAATAGCTAACCCACTATCCAAGGATTAAGGAAGGTTTTACGCATGTCATACATGTACAGAAAATATCAGTGTCCACAAATAAATGCTATATTTGATCATTTCACGCTTTGTTTGGTTAAAGAATAGTGCAACTCTCATAGGTTATGATTTGAATGAATAAATTGTTCTTACACCAAGCATTTCCATCCTTCACGTCCAAAGTAATAGCTTCCTTTGCATGCTTTATACTTTCTTCCACAATTTCTGCCTGGTTTTCAGAGCCTACAGAGCACGACAGGGAGTTAAACATAGTAAAAGACGACGCACAAGCAGCTTGAATAGAATTTTCTTTTTAAACTGTATGCTCCCCATTTATGTTCTTTTCAGGTGTCTCATCGCACATTCCAAATATTTTATAGCAAATCCATTGGTATACCTTCACAATTCCACTAGATGTATAGCTTAATTTCAAAGCATACCTAACAGGTGCAAGACTTATGATTTATAGTAAGATATGATTATTGTAGCATCCAAATATTTATACATGAACTCGACTGACTTGAATGCCTTAGAACAATGTCAGAGTTTCCACCATTAAAACACGCATATTCTAGTTAATAAATAAAAACTAAATGTAAAAAGGGAACGTGACAATCTCTTACCTTGAGCCATTTTCCTTTCAAGCATTGACAGTTGAATAAGTATATCTTTGTTCGGGCCCTATAAAAATAAAATTGAAGCAAGGAGAATAGCTAAAAAACTAGCTGAAGATATCGGATATACTATCACTAAATAGTAACAGAAAAAATATGGTAGACACAGAACAGAACCTTGTTTAGTGCAAGAGTGAAGCAGTTTTTTGCTGAGGGAAGATCCCCTTTCTTCCAGATGCAATTACCTAAACATAACCAAGCATCTGCAAGAGATGGATTCAACTTAACCTGGAGAGGTACAGTAGAAATTCAACTTACATATGGAACCTCAGCTTTTCATGACCAAACACAATAGTTACAAAACAATAGATAAAACTGAAAATCTGTTCTCACAGCTTTGGAAAGATGATCCTCGGCTTCCTTTCGGTAGTCAGGAAATACATCCAATATCTTTCCTCTCAGGTACTCATAATTCGCACGTTGCAAGGACAATTTCCTTTGATCTGCTCAAATGATTGAAGAGTACAGGATGATGAAGCGTGGAAATATCAGCAAAGTGCTATTGTTTCAGAAAGGCTGTCCATTATTAAGGACAAAAACATTTATAAAGCATATATATGATGGACAAACTCCAACTAACCTGCTCACTCAACTGAATACAACTAAATGGAGCATGCAAGAGAGATTCGTGAAAAAAAAGGAGATGGAAATCTGATGAAAGCTTCAACAACCTTATCTCTTAAGCTAAATCCAATAACTCACTAGACCATTTGTCAGTCCAATCAATGAAATCTAGATTCTAATTCTAACTCATCATTTTCGTAAATTATTAATCAACTAGCAAAATGCGCAAAAGAGAAGATAATTTCAACCAAATACTACAATATAAACAAACGGATTCAGTGTTACGCTCTAATCCATGTCATACCCAAACCGCAAGTTCAAAAATAAATCCGGTGAAGAGAGTTGATGAGGAACTACCCTGAGGGATTGAATCGAGCATCTGGAGCGCAGCATCGGACTGTTCTTGCAATTTGGAGTGTTTATCGAGTGGATTTTCCGGGAAGTAAGTGTCTCGGATAGTGTAGAGTTCGTAGGCAGCTTCCATGACTTTGGCCATTGAATCTCCTTCTTGTACTCGGCTGCTCATTGCTGTAGAGATAGGATGGTAGGTATCGCCAAGATGAAGACTGAATCGACGGCCTTCTTCTTCCGTTCAGCAACGCAGAGCACAGCAGAGGAGAAACTGAAAATGGTGAGTCCAATGAAAGTAGGTGACGCGGTCAAAACTCAAAATAAGCTTCAAATAAAACAGTAATTATTTCGAGAAAAAAAAAATCCAAAATCGTGAAATTCCTTCAATTCCCAACATTGCGAGTGTCAATTAGATTTTGGTAAACATAATAATATTTTGATACCAATAGTAAGTCGCAGTTAAAATAAACTAGAAAAATTGGGTATGAAAAAATATTAAATTATTTTTATAATGATATTTAAAATTAAAAAATTAATTTCAATATTTATTTCAATAAATAAAACAAATATAAAGTTATTGATTATTTTAGTAATTTGAAGTGCATTGTTTAGATATAAATTATTATATTTTAATTAGTTTTAATTTCTCCGTGATTATATAAAATCAAATAAATCAATACACTCATAAATTTTTAAGCAAATAAAAATGAATTTATTGTACTAAATTCATGAACTTTTTGGACATAAAATTAATTAAGTATTAATTTTTAAAAGGGTATATTAAGAAATTATACATATATTTTTTTTTTAATAATTATTTAAAAAAAACTTATAAGGGATTATTGTTATAGTCTATAAATTGTATAACCTATCATATTTTTATTAAAATTACTATATTTTTATTTATTCTAAATTAAAAATAATTTTATGAAGTCACATTTTGTAAAAGCGCAATAAAAAGGTATAAATGAAATAAACAAAAATAATGAGTAACAAATAACTAAAATAAATTGTGTATTAATAGTTAAAAGGAGCATAAGTTTTAACTTACTTTAGGTACACACGGCAGTGCCACATCACTGTGGAGAAATGTACATTGATGTGAACCTTGAACTTTGACACGTAACCATTTCATTTTATTACTTGTCACAATTCTACGCAATCTAACCAAATTAATATATACAAGTAAAAAAAAAATTATCATTAAGAGGCACACGAGCAACATTTTTTGGTGTTAATAACTAGATTGTTATTCTAATTTTGCTACATGTATTTTTTAAGTTTGGGATAAATTGCTACATTTGTTAAGTTTCCCATTAAATATGGACAAGAAATGATAAGGTAGCATATGATTGGTTTATAATTTGGAAAACTAAATATTTTTTTTGTTTAAATCCAAAAAATTAATAGATAAAAGAAGAGTTTTTAATATAATATTTTTATTAAAAATATGAAACTAAATAAAAAACACACTAATTATTTATGTATTTCATATGTTTGATAAAAAGATTATATTAAAAAATCATATTTTTTTAGTATTTTTTAAAAATAATATAGTTTTGAAATGATAGATCAATCATTGTCAGGTCATTTTTCATCCATAAAAAATTAATTGATGTATCAATTTGCTCCAAATATCAAAATTAGGTAACACTTTAAAAAAAAATGTAGTTTGGATAGTAATTTATAGTGTTTAAAGTTATAACAATAATTTGGTCATTACCTTTTTTTTATTACTATCTATCTGGTGAATTAACGTCTTCTTTTAACGGTTGGGTGTAAAATGCTGATAAAATATTAAATTGCTAAGATATTTCAATATAAAAATTAGGGTTAAATACCAAGTAGCTACCTGAACTTTGGACGTTTTGCAAAGAGCTACCCGAACTTTGAAAATTCAAAATGGACTACCTCAACTTTGAAAAATGTGCAAATAGCTATCTCAGTCCAATTTCTGACGACTTTCCGACGGATTTCCGACGACCATTAACGGAAAATTGGACGGAGGTAACTATTTGCACATTTTTCAAAGTTGAGGTAGCCTGTTTTGAATTTTCAAAGTTCGGATAGCTCGTTGCAAAACGTCCAAAATTCAGGTAGCTACTTGGTATTTAACCCTAAAAAATATTTCCAGCCTACACAATACTTAGTCAAGGGAAATTAATACAATGCTATAATAAATCAGGAGCATCATCCATCCCTATATGGAATATATATAATTTATCACCTATTTTACTGCCTTATTTGACGATGGATGGTATATAACTATATATATATATACTCTTAATTGATATTTTAATTTCTTATAACGATATATAAATCAATATTACCACACAAGTAAGTAATATTGCAAAGTCAAATTATATATATATTTACTATAATAATTAACAATATATATATATATATAATATATAGCTTCTCACATTTAATCATCACAATTCACAGGTAAACTGCATATAGCTACCTGCGACTCTTCAGAGACAATGGGAAACTGCACATCTTCATGCATGGCGGCATCATCCATCAAGAAGAACATCAAATTCACCTCCAGAAAAAGTGCAGCAGCAGTTAGGGTTATCCTCCCTAACGGAGAAATAAAACAATTGAGAGATAAAACTGGTGTTAGAGCGGCGGAGCTGATGTTGGAATGCCCCAGCTTCTTTGTTGCCAATGTGCGGGATTTACATGCTGGAAGGAGGTTCAGTGCACTCCACGCAGATGATGAGTTGGACATGGTCGCCGGGAGCATCTACATCATGTTTCCGATGAAGAAACTGAATTCACTGGTCACAGAGGCGGACCTTGCTGCTGTGCTGCTTCTGTTGAATACAAATCCTCCTCCTCCTTCTCCAACTGATCAGAGTCTCAACTTTGAAGAAGAAGGAGAAGAAGTCAGGGGGGCGGGCATGGTGATGCAGCAGTTGGAGATGGAGAGATCACAATACAAGAACAGCAGGTTATGTCAATGGAGGTCCAGGAAGCCCTTGCTGGAGACAATCAAAGAAGATGCTGTGTATTCAAGATAATCTGCTAATGGAATAATTAATGTCGTTGTATTACAAACAGCTCAAAAGATTGTCAATTCCTTTTCTACAATCACTTATTCAATTGACTAACTCTCTTATCATCTATCTATCAGAGGATCTAAGTCTAAAATTCCATCTTTTATAGCATTGAGATATTCTCCAAGCAGGATAATCAAGTTGCAAAATGGTTACACATGTTTCACCATTGTGCAGAATGTTTACACATGTTTCAAAATGTGATTAATTGGCTTTGCTATGTGACTAATTGGTTACACATGTTTTTCCAAATGTGGTTAATTGATCATTCCGTTACTAAACCGTTAATTAATTTTTTAAACATATTATTGAATTGTGAAATGACTATTATGCCCCTAGTGGTATTGAAGAACACAGAATCATCTTTAAGAACAAAAATCGAAGAACCCATAAATTCGATTATGGGTTCTTTAATTCAATTCGGTGATGAAGATTTAGTTTGATTGATGAAAAACACAGCTTAATTGATGAAAAGGGTAATTAAGTCATTTTACGTATCTAAATAGTGACTTAACTGTGATTTCTAACGGTGAACAGTAAAAAACCAATTAGTCACATTTCAAAACCAATTAATCACATTTTGAAACATGTGTAACCATTCTGCACAATGGTGAAACATGTGTAACCAATTAAGTAATTAACCCTTTTATATATGAAAGTTTGATGCTTTAACTGACCTTTTTCAATTCCATCTCCTAAGTGACTGCTACTAGGTGCAGATACTTCTTGTCACCTCTCCTTGGGGAAAGTACCATGGATGCCTCAAGTCTCAATTTCTTCACTGGTGACTACATGAGGAAAGGCAATTCAATGTGGAAAAAAAAGGAAGAAAACACAACAAAGAGTAGCAGAACAGAGATGATGTACAGAATTGAATGGTTTTAGACTTGACCAAAGTAGAATCATTCATTTATAAGACTAGCCATTAAAATTTGGAAAGAGAGAGATTTGAACTCTCAACTCCTCTAAGGGCAACAGTTACCTGAACTGTTTGCCAACCTTTTGACAAGAATCCCAACATTAATTACCAAATGATTATATAGCAGTTTGCCATGTTGCCTGATCAGCTGATAATTGACATTGACATTCCTCACGAATTGTATATTGTAACTACAGTAATTGGGCATCATCAGCTCCAACCCAGCTACAAGCTGTATCTTTAGATACCCCCTTCTCATTCATCAACTCCCGAAGCTCACTCACACTGTCCCATTTCCCTGCATCTGCCAATGTATTAGACAACGCAACATAAGCCCCGGGCCTTTCACTTGAATTTAGCTTAAAGATTTCATTAGCAGCATAGCGTGCCATCTCAACATCCCCATAGATCCTGCACGAACTAAGCAGAGCTGCCCAGACATCAGAATTAGGCCTCTCAGGCATAGCCATGACAAAGTCCCAAGCTTCACTCAAGCTCCCTGAACGGCCCAAAAGATCAACCATGCAAGCATAATGCTCCATGGATGGTTTTAGTAAATAATTCCTCTCCATGCTATTGAAAATTTCTCGTCCTCTGTTTACTAGTCCTGCATGAGCACATGCTGATAGAGCACCGAGGAAGGTGACCAAGTTCGGTTCAATACACAGTTTCTGCATTGAATTGAAGAGCTCAAGCGCTTTATGTGGTTCTCCATTCTTTCCATATCCGTCGATCATGGAAGTCCATGAGAACACATTTTTGTTTGACATAGAGACAAAAATCTGTCGAGCATCCTCTGTTTTCCCACATTTCGAGTACATATCAATAAGTGCACTCCCTAATTTAATATGTGAATACAAAGGGGTCTTCATAATGAGACAGTGAATTTGCTGGCTGATTTCATACGATGTCAACATTGAGCAAGCCCCTATTATGCTTGCAAAAGAGGATATATTTGGCTGATAATTCAACCTTTGCATCTCAATAAAGATATCCAAGGCTTTCTCGGCAAATTCATTTGATTTGCTGTAACCTTCAATCATAGCATTAAAGACCACAATATCCTTCTCAGATGTTTTTAAGAATATCTCCTCTGCATCATCCACAGAGCCTTGATTCATGTAGCCAGTAATCATTGAGGTCGAACAAATTACATTCTCTTCCAGCATCATATCGAACACAGTCCTACCACGATCTAGTTTTCCACTCTTGACATATGAATCAATAAGTGCGGTATAAAGAACATCGTCTGGTTCAATCTCCAACTTCAGTATCTGGCAATGCACCACGCTACACATGTTACGATGCTCACAGGGACTACTATTCACACTTGCAGTTGACGCCTTCAAGAGCATTGAAAGCGTAAAACCATCAGGCCTTTCCCCACAAAAGACCATCTTCCTGACTAATTCATAAGAGTCTCCAAACATCCCTTGCTTGATATAACCGCTAATCATGTAATTGTAAGCAGAGAGAGTAGGTTGAGCTAATTCGTCGAACACCTGGCGGGCATACCTCAAGCAACCAGCTTTCACGTGCAGTATAAGGAGTTTAATGGAGATATTCGTATTGGGCACAAACCCAGTTTTCAAAATGTACGTATGGAGATTTTGACCATGGCGAGGTGTATCAGAGTTGATATATTGTTGCAGTGCAGAAGCGAGAGAGATGGAAGTTGGGTGAGAAATAACTTCGTGTTCTAGCAAAGAAGAGAATGGTAGAGATCTGCAGCTGTTGGGATGTCGATAGTGCCAAGTAGAGAGTCTGCCTCGGAGAAACCTGGCATTGTTCATACTGCCATTAAGCACCTAGAGGATCCTCCAGCAAGTAGAATCAAGACAGCTGACCCACCTGAGAACGAACGAACGAAATGTCAGATTGAGAAGCAGAAAACTTCTTTACTTCAATGAATTTCTTTGACTAAATTTTTACACTTTTCAGCTCCATTTTTTTACAATGGACAAAAGAAATTAAAAGTTGCCAATCTAATGATATCTAACAGTGCTTCTCCTCTCTGAGGTAACAGAAACGAAATTTCACAAATCCAAGACCACTCCATCTGGTTCAAAGGAAAGAGAAGTTATTTCATACATGACATGGAACACCTACTGGACAAAGATCGCAGCCCATACCTTGATCACACGTGCGGTTGAACCAAGAGAACCGCAAAAATTTGAGGCCGCGGCGGATAGGAATGGATGGAGACAGAAAGGTTGTCTGGTACAGCATCTACATACGGTGACGGAATCGGGGATTGCTGAGACTGTGGCGGCGATCTTATTACGTTGAGCCAGTTCGGCTTCGATTCTCCAGTATCTCTCTGTTGTCTCGTGGCCGTCTGAATTCTGAGCTTATATATATCTACTGCGTAAAGAAAAGAATGACATGCGGATGTATTTTGAAATTTGCGGTTCAATGATGTTTTCTGAATTTCCATATTCAGAATTTATCAAATTTTGAGTTTTCTATTTCTTTCAATTTTCATATAAACTTAGTTAAAAATTGTATAAATAATAAATTATTTGAGTTCATATTAAACTATGATATAATTAGGTTTTAATTGAGAAACTAAAGGGTTTAGTCTCGATGAAAATTCAAACTTCAATTCCTTAATTTGGGCTTAATCAAGTTTCAGTCAAATTAAGACTTATCATCATATAAAAAAGTTTTTTTTTAAAAATAATTATAAAATTTGAAAAAATATATATTATTTTTATAATTTTAAAACATTATTAACAGGATAAGGAAAAACTCAAAATCTATCTCTAAACTTTAATGATTAAAAAAAAAAAAATACCAAAAATCTACCTAAATTTTGGACGTTTTATAACGATCAATTTTAAAAATTCAAAACGAGCTAACTCAACTTGGACGAAGGAGTAAATAGCTACATCCGTCCAATTTCCGACGAAATTCTGTCAACATTTGACGAGAAATTTAACGAAAGTAGCTATTTGCACTTTCGTACAAGTTAAGACAGCCCATTTTGAATTTTTAAAATTCGGGTGGATCGTTGCAAAACGTCTAAAATTCAGGTAACTACTTAGTATTTAACTCTAAAAAAATGAAAAAGCATACTCTACAACTTTCCAAATACAACATTAGGAGGCAATAATGCAATTTTCCCTCCATATAGATAAGCTTAGTAGTTGCCATTGCCATGCAAAATAGTTCAAAAATTTCTGCAGGATCCCTCATCTTAAAACTTTTTTTCACCCTAAATTCCAGGAGGTGTTATTTATTCACACACGCTAGATAACAACATTTTACATACATAGAAAACGAGACGGACATTATATCTTATAACCACAGTAACAACCAACTATTACTCTACACAGAAAGTGTAAATAATTCTACTTGAGAGGAGATTTTACTTACACGGTACACACTACTACTACTGCAGATATATATATATAGCAAACTACTCTCGTCAAAGTCTGGGTTGAGGTAAGATGAGGTAAAGCCACGAAACACAGATTCATCATACAACGAGTCGTTGTATTTGTTACATGTCCATGCTGTCAAATACTTCCCCCTCTTCATCATAACCTAATAGTCCATCTGAATCTTCATATGCCTCAGACACCAAGTTACTGCCACATACATATACATAATATAAAAAAGAGACCATCATACCAGCAACAAAGCCACCTAGACAGATTTCAAAACTTACTAATACACCCACACACCTTATGCAGCATAACCGAAAACTCACAATCCGCTTTAGCTTCCTGTTGTAGAAGAAGAAATTGAAAGACCATCTGCAACATCCACCAAAAAGACAATCAAATTTCAATATTTTATTTAATAAACACAGTTGAACTAGGGAACAACAATCCATCTTATCTGGAAGAAAAAAAGTTACTTACATTGACCCTCTCTCAGACAAAGGGTCTGCATCAGAGTTAGGGTTATAGCTGTAAATCTCACACTCACGAAGCTTCACTACCTGGACCAAATCAACAAATCATGTATTATTATAACTTTTATATATAAATCTTGCATTTGGACTTTGTATCTTTTTATTAACTAAGAACAAATACTACCTCGTCAAGAGCCTGGTACAGAGTTTCCAGAAGGGAACCATCCCCATTTGCTTCAACCCATTCCTGTAGTTGATAGATTCATCAAGATACTTTTACTTTCACTATCAATGTTTGTATAGCCCCTACAACTACAGAGCTATCAAGCTCGTCCAGATCAAGACTCCAATACTAAGTTGTCTTCCAATAGCTTCTTGAACAAGCATCGTTATATAATTAAGTCATGGATATATAATTCGAAGAAACAAAAACACTATCCATCTACTACTCTCCAGACACAAGTACTATGCTCCAGATAATGGATCTAAAGTTTCAGTTGTAATAGGTTGAAAATCTAATCTATAGGTAAAAAAAAAACACGAGAAGAAACAGAAGTTATCAAATTAATATCAATTCGATATCCATAAAGGATTTAACAGGCATTCACAATGTCCTGCAGAATGGATTTGGAAAGTTCCTGTGATACTAGATTGGAAAACAGCTCACTACTCCCAAAAAGTACCTTTGACGCCTCAATCATGTAGGTCTCAAAGATCTGCTTAAAGCTGTCCCAACTTTCTTCAGTGAAGAACTGGTGAGCTTTCACCACACTGGAAAAGGCAACATACATAAAATATCGTAATAAGGAGCAAAGGCAATTCAATGGAGGGAAAACAACAGGGTGAATAACTAAAAATAGCAAAAGAAAATGATAGGCAGAATTTAATGATTTTATATTAGAGCACAGTAGATTTGGGTGATTAGCCATTAAATTTTGGGAAATGGAGAGACTTGAACTCTCAGCTCCTCTAAGAGCAACAGTTACCTGAACTGTCTGTCAACCTTTGACACCACTCCCATTATAAAATATTAAAGGATTATATAGCGGGTTGCCATGTCGCCTGATCAGCTGACAATGACATTACCCATAATCCTCCTCTTATTCCATTTGAAACAAAAATCTCACAGAGAACATACAGAGGTACCTGAAATCATAATCTGGGTAAATATGACAGAGTGTTAGGACCAGATAGATCAGCGTTTTTCGGCTGCAATGGCAACAACAAAACAAGTCAGGAAATATTCAGTATCGACAGCTGCAACACGAGGAATATATTTAGCACCTTGAACGGCTCAATAGGTAATCAGCTAGTGAAGATGAGTCACTGTCTGAAGACTTTCCCAAACAATCAAGAATCTGAATTGAATGATAGAAAATAATTAAACTCTATTTAGAACCACAGAAAACATTTCAGCGTAAGACTTTTCAGGGCTTCTGTAGGAACCATAGCCAACTTGGAGAAAGCTAACCAAATCTGTTCACGAAAGCAAATCAATTTAAAATGCTGATCTTCTAATGTCAATTCTATAATGAGTCCGCTACATTTTTTTGTGTGTGCCAAAAAGAAGAGTACATGTAAGATTCTAAATCAATCAGGGATGGAAAAACTTAATAGGATAGACTGCACAGAATATGATTCACTTACCTCATGCTCTAAACTGTGAGACAACCTTTTATCTGTTCCTGTGTGCTTGCCTACAAGACATAAGAGCAACTAGTCATCATCCACTCATATCCATATCAACCATATATTTTTTTAAGACAAGATAAATAACAAATTAACGTTAAGAAATTGCACTTACATGAATAAGCTTCCAAGCATCCTTTAATGGTGAGTTCTCCAAGGTTCAAATGGTCCAAGAAAACATTTATTCTGTAACATGTTAAACACAGGAAAACAATTAATACTGAAGTCATTGGAATAAGAAAACTAAGGAGCCGTATGAGACAAATAAAATGCGGTCTCAGTAATTACCGCTCAAGAGGAGTGTACTCTAAGAACTTCATTGTGCAGAATTCCAGATAAATACTACAAGGTTCACGTTGCTAATATGGAAGCACAAAGACGCTTTCTTTAATCCTGTCAGATTGAAAAACAGAGATAGTACGATATGAAAGCAAGCAACAGAAATAATTTTAGAATCACATTAAAGCAATTGTATCTACTCATACGAAAAAGGGTTCTATTTCCCAATGAAAAGTGGTCTTGAGATAATTTCCTAAATGCTATGATGTAACCCGCCCACCTTAGAGGACCTGCATCCAATAAACGATGCAGTACATTGAATATAAAAGATGCAATGAATAGCGGCCCTTCAATAACCTAAGTGGTTAGCTGATCCGTCAAAAAATTTCCTCTAAAGAAGAGCAGTACAAAATCAAGCATCTCAAGAGAAACATCTAAAGAGAGCACCTTCTACGACAAAGAGGAGTTTAATTGACAAAATTAAGCAGGATCACTATGTGAATAAACATTCAGCAAGCTCTGAGATCAAGCACGACCTATCCAACACGAATAGCTCTTAATGATCTCCCTAAACCCTCCTCCAAAAAGAACCAAATACAAACGCTGCAACAGACTCCAATTACTATAGATCTAGATCTAGTCTAGCATATGAAAACATGAAGCTCGATACTGAATATAACGAAGACTTCGTAATCCAAAGCACCTGCCACGAACAGATGGGCAACGCGAGGATGAAACTCGATACGGTGGATCAAGAGCTAAAGAGGCACAAAATCAGAGATCTGTAAGAAACCCTAACTCGAAATTACAATCGGGATGGATGTCTATCCGGTTGGGTAGATGTGAGTGGTGTTTAAGACCTTTCAGACGTCTGATTTTGACACGTAGATGGAGTCCTAATTCAACAAAATCAACGCCGTCGCCGTGTATATAATAATTATAATTATTCTGGCGAAAAGATTAATTAAGAACTGGGAATGATGTTTTTTTTAATAACATTTAAATTTAGGGAAAAAACTGAAAATGATACCACATGTTTTACGAAAATAATTTTTCAACCCAAACAATTATTTTTAGTCCAACATGATTGGAACGGTATTGCCCGATGACCTGTTTGCCATAAGAAAAATTTTACCTTTGGGAGGGCGATGCTATTTCAGATTTCGTTCCACCTTGGTTCGTCCCTCTATCGATTGTCACGGCTCTGCTCCTCGACACCTTCACGTGCTTCCTCCATGAGCTTTTTGTACACTTGTTTCAGTTTGATCTCTCCTCCCCTACCGGTTGGCCATACCCATCTATCATCCACTTCCCGTTTGCCTAGATATATGTCTTGGATTGCCCTCCGATCACCTTCCGATATCTCATCAATAATCGGTTCCACATTCCACCGCCTAGTTTCCGTCGAGGAGGGGAATAAGTGTGACACGGAGGTGCCTTTTTGTACCAAAGAGGAGGACGAGGTTCATGCGATCATGGAGTCTGATTGGGCAAGGCAAACTTGGCAAGATGAGCTGGATCTCAAGTGGGATTGACGGGAGGATCTAGATTGAACAAGATGGATTGACGCAATCCATAATCTAGCTGAAAGGAAAAGGGGAAGACGGACGGAAAAAAAAAACGACTTGGAGCGGAGATCATAGCATAACAAATATGGAAGGAAAGATACAGGGCATTACATGACGGGGATGAGCCGAGATCGGACAAGGCGAGGCAAGCGGCTCGAGGTATGATGGAGGAGTGCTGGACATTGCGAACCGCAGGACAAGATGGATCGACCCAAATCGGCAGGGCCCGAACGGTCCATTGGACGAGCCCGGAGGTAGGCGTGATCAAAATTAAATGTGACGGCGCAGGAGAACAAGGTATGGGGATAGCAGGTACGGGTGTCATAGCACGAAATTGACAAGGCAATATTGTGGATGGCCGATGTTCTAGGGGTCGTGGTAATAATGCGGTATATACGGAAGTCATGGCTATAATGCAAGCGGTAGAACGAGCTATATGTTGTAATTGGTGTAATGTTATAATTGAGTCGGATGCACATGTGTTGATTAATAGTCTTCAAAGACCGGAATAGGCTAGGAAGTGGACGACTCAACACATAATAGATGATGTGTTGGACTTGGCACAAAGAATTCCAAGGGTGCAATGGAATCATGTACGGAGGAAGGCGAACAGGTGTGCAAACTGGGTCGCTAGGAAGTCGAAACAGGGGATGTGCCCGGTTAATTGGACGTTTATACATCCGCCTCCTTTATTTTCGCTATGTATGTTGGACATCATGGACTCAGAGTTGGTAGTTGAATGAATGAAATTATTATGTTGTCAAAAAAAAAAGTCCAACATGTTTGAAAATAATGATAATTGGTACATCAATTACTTCTCTGTTAAAAAATTTCGTTCAATATTTTTCATATTTGCAGAATTAACCAAATATTTTTCTAAATATTACAATTAAACCCTACAAACTTACACTAGTATTTCAAACAAGTCCTGATCCGATTCGAGCCACACCGGGGGACACCTAGTCAGGATCCGAACCTAGACCAAGTCACCCAACCCTGGGAACCTGGTCTGGGTTCAAACGCAGACCAGGTCCCCATGGTTGAGCGACCTGATCTGGGTTTAGACTCATACCATGTATAAAAGTCATGGGGACATGGTCTGGGTTCGGACCCAGACCATAGGACCCCCGATTGGGGCTCAATTGGAGCCTCAATCGTTTAAACCAAACCCAACCAAGATCGGTCCAATTGTCTGGGTCTGAGCCCAGACTAGGTCCCCAAGGTTGGCTGAACTGGTCTGAGTTCGGACCCCTGGTGTTGCTCAAATCAAGTGGGGACTTGTTGAAATATTAGTGTAAGTTTGTAGAGTTTAATTGTAACATTTAGAAAAATATTTGGTTAATTTTGAAAATATGATAAATATTTAACAGAAAATAACGGAGGTACCAATTACCATTATTTTCAAACGTATTGAACCATTAACCCTCACAAAAAAACATGTTACACCGAAAACCATTTTGTGCAAACATGTTGGACCATTTTCAAACTTTTCTCTTAAATTTAATATATATATATATATATGAAAAACTACCAAACTGGTACCCGAACTTGTGGGTGATTAGCAATTAGGTACCTAAACATTTATTTGTAGTAACTAAGTAACCGAACCTATGAAAATTAGCAAATAGGTACCTACCGTTAATTTCCGTTAAGAATAAACGGAAAATATCACGTGAGGAGCAAACAGGTACCTAAACTTACACGAATGAGCAAGTAGGTATCTGAATCGGTTCAAAAACCGGTTCTGAACCGATTCGATCGAACCACTTTATTTTATTTTTTTAAAAGACAGGTTTATATATCAAACACATGCATAGGGCAACTCCAGACGTTCTATGTACATCAAGAAACACTCTGAAAACGTCTGGAGTTGAGTCATGCATATGTTTGGTATATAAACTCCACATTTTAAAAAAAAAAGTTCGACCGAATCGGTTTTGAATCGATTTTTTAACCGGTTCAGGTACCTACTTGCTCATCCATGTAAGTTCAGGTACATGTTTCATGTTTGCTCCTCACGTGATATTTTCCGTTTATTCTTAACGGAAATTAACGGTAGGTACCTATTTGCTAATTTTCATAAGTTCGGCTATTTAGTTGCTAAAAAAAATAGGTATCTACTTACTAATCACCCACAAATTCGGGTACCAGTTTGGTAGTTTTCTTGTATATATATATTAAAAATATGACTTAGGGTGATGAATATTATATATTTAATTATACTTAGTAGAACAATTCATTCATTTATATAAATACGATAAGTTATCGAAGTCGGCACAGTGTTAGCCGTAAATGATCTTCTGACTTGTCATTTGGATCACCCGTCACTTTCTTCGAACTTACAAGTCATTTTGTGCAATATAGTGTTTCTTCCTGTTGTCTAATATTTATGGGATTAATGATCATTTTATAAAATAGGGGCTAAAATTTTTTTAGTTATTTAAAAAAAAATACATTTTTTACAATAATTGATTTTTTTAGATAATTAAAAAATTAAAATGTTACACCGTCTTTTAATTATTCAGTTTTTGACAAAATGTGAAAAATAAGATAAAATACGTATATCACATCAAAACAATGAAACAAACACATTTATTAATTTGCAATAATAAGATAAAGTACATGTATCAATTTATAATAGTAAAATAAAGTACATACATATTAATATAATAATATTGCATATATTTTCACATTCCGTTCAACATGATCAAAAAATAAAACAAACACTTTAAAAATTTAATAAATATATATAATAAGGACAAATGCGAACGCATACTTATAACTTATAAGAACATAATTTTTCTAAGTATTTAAAAATATAAAAATCAAATCAATATGCGTATTTAAACATATCAGAATCACGGCAGGATCTATAGACATCGACTGAATTAAGTTGCAGATATCGTGTTAAGTATTAAAAAATAAATTACTTTAAAAAATAAATGAATTAGGGAATCTTAATTTTTAAATAAAAACACGTGTTATAATCTTGTAGGTTTAGAGGTAAACTCTCATTCTAAATTTCTAAGCAACACACAGTACGCACCTAAACCCTAAACATATCTCAATATCCATAATATAATTAGGGATAAAATACGAAATTGCTACCTAAATTTTAGGCCGATTTTAAATTTTATTCTTAAAGTTTAAAGTCTCCATCATGGGCGGGCCGGACCGATCTTGGAGGCAGAACCGAAACCAAAATTTTGGTATTGACATTTGGAGGACCAAGACCGACTTTGGCCAAAAACGTCTGTCTGAGTCGGTGTTGCTTAACTCGAACCGGTCTCGGACTTGGACCAAAATTATTGGTAAAAAAAATCAACTGGATTGGCAAAATTTTATAAATTTGCAAAAAAATCACTTGGATTGACCAAAAAAATTACTTACAATTTTTACTCAAATTTATTTTATAGATTTTATTCAAATCATTGAGTTTCTCCTCTTCTGTATAACTGTATACATATTTATGCGCATTAATTTGAATAGGTTGGAGATCTAGAATTTGCAATCAAGTTTTCAATGATATTTATGAGTATTGCATGGAACATATTTTCTATTTTAAGAAAATAATCATCAAAAGTTAGTATGACAAGTGACAATCTTTTACACAAAATAAGAATACGATACGTAATATATGAACAAATTATATAACCGTGCAAGCATATGATAGATAATATAGAATAATTTTTCATAATATGTATATTTTAAAAGTATAATACGACATATACAATAAATTTATAATTATGATTAATTAAAAATTGTTTTGGAACAATAAAGATGATGAAAATCTTCTTATGACATGTGATAATATGAGAGATTATTGAGATTAATGGATATAAATTATTGACACTCTCTTAGTGTGACAGAAAACTAACTATAATATGAAACTAACTTAAAACTAATACTAATTACGTATTTTTATAGATATTTTGTCATCGGAGCGGAAAAAACAAGCAAAATCCAATATTTCCTTCATGTGGATCACAAAGAACTATAAGAATCTAGAACTATTCCAGTGGAATCCAATACTTCTTAAATTGAACGTTTCCAACTATTTATGTTTAACCGTCGGCAGTTGTATTCTAGTGGTTGAGAGTGTTGACTCTCATGTGGTTTGACTCCGGAGTTACGAGTTCAAATTCCCCCAAGTGTTCTTGGGGAAATTATTCGACTTGGACCTAACAGGTCAACCTCTCGATTATACTAGGTTGCTGACGGAGCTACATTGACGGGGTCAGTACGTGCGTTGGTTGTTCAGATACATCACGCATGTGATTTGTGTGCAAATGAACAAGAAAATCCAGACATGACGTAGTGGGATGGAACTAGGGTCGACACTACTATCCCATTTATTTTCGTTAAAAACAAAACTATTTATGTCTAGGGATTTAATTATTTATTTATAAGAGATGATGCTTAATTATTAGGCAATTACACAACTTACCGAAAATGACATATTTTTGTTCTCCAGCCAATTATTAATATAATTAGGTCCCTAAAGAGGACTCCTTCCTAATTATGCCAAGTTTTGGGTCCAACCATATTATTATATTGCAGCCAAGACCAAACACAACGACATCTGTGATCTGTCTTGTCTACGTACCTCCGTCTCCAAACACACGTAATGTACGTACAATGATACTTATTTTTCATAATTTTCCAAATTTATATTTAGAAACAGTGATGTCTTGGCTTGGCGTCTAAGGTTAGTTATATCTATAATATTCAATATAAAAGAAGGTATAGGCTAAATTTCTGGCCGATTTCCCAGCTTAAGCAACCCAATTAAACTATTTATTTTGATGAACTGGATACGTATAATCCATTTAAATTAATAAATCATTGATGCAATACAGAATTCAAAGAAGTTATGTCGTCTGAAGAAACCAATTACACTGCAGTTTCCCTATATATATATATAACTCATCTGAGAGAGCAAATCAGCTTCCATTTCTCAGTGTTGCAAGTTGATCATCTTCATACTCTCTTTTTTACTCATCTTTGATTCGCCAGAAATGGGGATTTTTGATGATTTCTCGCACCTTTTCTCAATTGCACCCAGAAGGAAGAAACAGAAGCCATTCACGGTCTCTCTCTCTCTCTCTCTCTATATATATATATATATATTGTCAGCTACTGCATGCATGCCATGAAACTATGTCTTCCACTTTCTTATTCTGTGTTGTTTTCTGTTCAAGACTGTTACCATCAAGGTTAAGATGGACTGTGATGGCTGCTTAAGGAGAGTTACACAAGCAGTTTCCAATATGAAAGGTCATATCTCACTCTCTATTGATGTATAAGTCCCACATCGGATTTGTTTCCAAACAATTAGGCATCATTTATACAACAAAGCTAGCTTCTCTTATCACTAATTGATTGGTTTTAGGATGGAACCCAAGTTGTATAATGTGGTTGCTGTTTTTGGGTGTGTCTCGACCCCAATATTAAATTTTAACATGGTCTCAGAGTTCAGTTCCGTTTGAAGGTGTTGAGTTGTTTCACTATGTGGGTTTGTTGTGTTCCGTTTACTTTGCGTACCAGAGTCCGAGTCGGGCTTGGAGGTGAAAGGAGATTTCTTGAGTCTAAACTCGTCTGGATTAAATGTGTCGTTGTTATGCCTTAGAGCTTTCATGGTAGCAGAGAATTAATGTTGAAGTATAAGTCCCAAAATGGTGGGTTTCCAAACAATTATGCATCATATATACAACAAGTCTAACTTTCTTATCACCAATTGGTTTTAGGATGGAACCCAAGTTATATAACGTGGTTGTTGTTTTGGGGTGTGTCTTGATCCCGATATTAAATTTTAACATGGTATGAGAGTTCAGTTCCGTTTGACGGTGTTGATTTGTTTTCCGATATGGGTTTGTTGTGTTCCGTTTACTTCGAGTACCAGAGTCTGAGTCATGCTTGGACGTGAGAGAGAATTTATTGAGTCTCAACCCGGATTAAAAGTGTCATTGTTGTGCCTTCAAGCTTTCATTGTGGCTGGGAATGTTGAAGTATAAGTCTCACATAAGTGGGTTTACAAACAATTAGACATCATATATACAAGAAGACTAACTTCTCTTATCGAAACCCAAAGTTGTATAATGTGGATATTGTTTCTGTAATCAAGACTCGATTCACCACTGCTGCTTATTATATCTATATCTATATATGTATATATATTGTATTGTTGAACAGGTTCCCGGTCTGTAGACGTGGACAAGAAGCATCATCGTGTTACTGTGTCTGGTTACGTGACGGAAGAGAAGGTGATGAAGTCCGTCCAGAAGACAGGGAAGAGGGCGGAGAAGTGGCCGTACATCGAAAACCACCTGGTGGCGTATCCTCACGCCGCCGGCGCTTATGACAAGAAAGCACCTCCCGGCTTCGTCAAGAACGTGCCACAAGCTCATGCTGACGCAAACGATTCAAATGAGAGGCTTATGGCTCTATTTAGTGATGACAATGCTCAAGGATGCCACGTCATGTAATTCATTAAAATGAATCCACGTGGGATGCCAGTAGATCATGTAAAGTTATAGATATAGATAGATAGTTAGATAGTACATAGTGATGTCAAAGATAGAATAGATAGTACATACTACATAGTGATGTTATAGATAGAAATTAGAATAGATAGATATGTAGAGAGAGAGATGGTGGTATCCATGTATGTATATTAAAACCAATATACCAAAATTTAGAGGGGGAAATTAACGGTTATATGTTTATCGATGCGTTTGGTTGGTGAAATACAAAATATAAATAAGGAATAGGAAATAATAATATGATGTTGTTTGGTTGGTGGAATAAAATTGAATGAAATAAGAAATTCCAATCTTTGTTTGATGGGATGATATATGATAATGAAATGAAATATGGTAAAATGACATATATACTATTATTTTAATATATATAATATATAATACAATTAACTTATATGAATTAATTTCGAAAATTAAGAATAATAAATCTTATAATATATTTAATTAATAATTGCAAAATAATTTAAATTTAAAAATAATTTTTATTTAAAACTTTAATTAATTAAAAATTATAATAATTAATTAAATTTTTAAAAATGATTACATTAAAATGTAATTAATTAATCAAATTAAAATGTAAATAATTAATTTAAATATAAAAATAATTCATTTTAATTAAAATATAAATAATTAATTAGTTAAAGTAAAATAAATTTTATTAAAACATAAATAAATGATTTAATTCATTAAAAATTATATTCATTAATTTAATTAAAATATAAATATTAATTAAAATATAAATAATTAATTAATAGTAAAGGGTATTTTGGTATGTTTACATCCTATTACGTATTCTAAGAGAGTTAGGAATACACCGTCCGAGTTTTTTGGACGAAAACCGTATTACCACTTCTCTAGTAATTCGTATTTCGATTTTTTTCAAATTTCGCGAAACAAACAACTTCATACGGAAACCGTATTTCGTATTCATATTCTATTTCACAAACCAAACAACCCATAATACTTAGGATCTATATATATATTAATTTGGTTAAATCACATAGAATGTTGACAAATAAGTTTTTTATTGTATTTTTTCACTCTTAATATTAAATTAACATTTTCTAATTGATTTAAGTCAATCATAAATTGTTCATTCATAGGTAGCATGTCATGTAAATCACTTTAGAATCCTTCAAAGTATCTCATTCATAATCATGATTTTTTCTTAAATATATTTTATGAAGTGAATTTTATATAATAATAAAATACATAATATTATATTTTACGAATATCAAGTATGCACATATTAAAATTTACTTTAATAGTCATTTGTAAATATATGCACTAATATATCTCATCAAAATATTAACTTAAGAAAACCATATCGCTCCCTTAGAAGCACTTGTACACATATTTAAAAAAAATACTTAACTTTTCATTTTTAAATTTGAATACTAATGCTCTCAAGTCTCAAGAAACTATCGACATGCTTGACTGACCGACTAAAAAAATACAAAATAGATAATATGAAATAAAAATATGATATTGATTGTTACTTTGTTGGCTGAAATAGGAAAATAGAATGAAATAAGATAAAATAATATATATATTATTAGAAACAGTAGAATAAATTATATTATTCAAAATGATTAATTAAATTAATTTTATCATATAAATTATTAAAATAAATCAATTATTCTATTTAACATCATTAATACTGTTTAAAATTTAACACTTCAACAGTTTTACACTTTTACTTACCAACTTAAATTAATTAAAATATAAATCATACCACTTCAAAAAAAAAAAAAATTGAGCTACCTACCACTTCAGTATTTCAAAAGTTTTTTCCATTAGAGAATTTTGTTAGTGAGGTCTCGTCAATGAGTGGAGCTGAGCCCTCCCCTCAAACTCAAAGAAAACGTCTTGTTTAATGTTTATTATTATGAGTGCGACTCAATACGCACTCATATCCCTCTTAAACAAAATTCATGTGACCACTTCAAACAATCATACAGTATAATTTATTCAAGGTAGGGAATATAATTTGGTAAGAAGAATTAAATTGAAGGAAAAAAATAATAATAATTAAAAGGAAAAAACTAAAAGATTGAAGACTTAATTTAAAAATAATATTTTTGTAATTAAAATTGATGAGTAAACCCGCCCTCTCAACTATTAATTAGAGGTAAGCTCGGGCTGGCCGAGCCGTCTTTTTGGCAAGACCGAGCTCGAAATTTCAGTCCTCGCCTATGAAGGTCCAAGATCGAGATTGATTTCGGTCTAAAAAATCCGTCTGAGTTGGTCTTGCTTGACTCATACTGATTTTGGATCGAAATTTTTAGTTTAAAAAAAAAGTCTGAATCTGTAGACACCATAATCAGTACACGCTAGAAACATCTGAATCAATAGACACCATAATCATTACAAGCCAAAACCACTTAATACAAATTATACAATACAAAGTCAAAACTTTTAGCAATATCTTCTCTTACTAACGTGAAGAGACAATCACGGGATGATGCATAAATATAAATTCAAGCTCACTCATCACTCTAATTTGCAGAACATAACATATTTTATCGGAATCAAACCATAACAATCATGTTACTAGAGACGGACAGAGGCAGGATGGTCGAGAGAGGCTTAGACCTCAATTGGCAGAGGCGGAATGACCGAGATAGGAAGAGACGGAAGACAGGAATCACCGGAGACGGAGGACAGGAATCACCGGAGACGGAAGACAGGAATCACCGGAGACGGAAGAGAGTCGACAAGTATCGTGACTTCGTGAGGAAGGAAGAGAATCGTGAGAGAGGTCTAGGAAGAGAATCGTGACAAAAGAAGATAAATAGAATCGTGATGAAGAGAACCAAATTACCAAAACACCACTAAGGTTTTAATTAAATTTGGTCTAGACTGATCCTAATAGGACTTTTTGGAAGAAAAAAAAGAACCTGACCTTAGAGAAAAACTCAGTTCGTTCGGTTTCGGCCCTAGTCGGGACGGTTTTGTCTGAATTTCGATTTCTCAACCCTACTATTAATATCTTCATACCTGGAACAACTATCATTTTTTTTAAATAAAAAACAAAACACTTGAGTATCAACGCGTCACCAGAGTTGTCAGGAGTAAGAGAATTTTTCCCTTAAGGTTGAAATCGTTAATTTTTTATTTTTATCATGTTTGGCCAAATTTCAAATTTACTCCCTTAGTTAATTTTCTATTCAAATTTAACATAATTTTTTTTTGCAAAATAATGAAAAACTTTAAAAAAAATGCCACAATTGAATCATTTTAAATATTTTCAAATGTTATAATTGTGTTAAGATTAAGAACTGATTGAGTCTCCATGAACTAGAACTCAATTGTAATATTTAAAAATGTTTAAAATAGATAAATTATGATATTTTAATTTTTGGTATTTTTACAATTTTTAAAGCTTGTTTTATTATTTTTGAATGAAAAAGTTGATGAAAGAGACAAACTTGAATTTTACCAAAAAAAAAATTATGATTTAAATTTTTTAAAAAATAAAAAATTTAATTAAATATTGAGAAGCAATGTCATATTTTACCATTAAAAAAGTTCATTAGTTTGTTCCAGCCATATGATTAAACAAATAAAATCATATAGTGAATATAAAACCAAAACGGCGGTATGGTCATCTTACCAACATCAACAAATTATTAGATTATAAGCAAAAAAAAAAAATTGAATTATTAGCAAGTTAGTTGATGACCACTAATTGTACGACTTTTTTCTCGAGTAATTTGATTAATTATTCGTCCCATAAAATAAAAATGTAATATTTTTATATTTTCTAAAAATAATAGTTTCTTTTTCTTTACGGTTTGCAATATTCCAATATCCAACTGTCACTCTTTGTATTCTTATTCCAGTTTCCCTCCTTCCGTCGTGATCAGAATCTCTCCTGTGAATCCGTGATCGCTGTAATTTTGGCCGGATCCTTTTTCTTTCAGTAAATTACATATTAGCCCTCACCTCACCACACACTATTGTTCATTGCTGCGGTGAAAAATTTAGGACAGACAATTGTGTGGTGAAAAATTTATAACTATGGTTATAACCGTTACTGTTTAATATGGTTACCATATCATTATGGTGCGATACATTTATGGTGATGGATTTTCTACTCATAATGATTATGGTTATGTTATTTAAGTTATACCCATTGTTATAAATTGGGAGATAAAAAAACTGTTGGATCGAATTCTCAACAAGACCGGTTCGAGTTCGGTCCTATTAGGACTGAAACTGAGTGGACAGTTTTTTTATCTTCAAGTTGGGGATCGGGCTTCCCCCCCCCCCCCCCCCCCCCCCCCCCCCCCAAACCCAATTATGACCAGACCATATCGAATTTACTATGCAAACCCTAAACACCAATGATGTATGTTTGGAATTATGGAAGAACATGAACTTTATTTAGAACTTTGTATGTTTGTTACTTGGTTGATTTGTTACTTTGATTTGAACTTTGTATGTTTGTTACTTTGATTCCAGTGATGTTTATATTTTGACAAATTCGTTTGTTTTTTTGGGCCAAATTCGGTCTAGGACCGAGACTGACCAGAGTAAAGAAAGACCGACTCGAGTGTTTTTTTGTCTGGTCGAGGTTGATTTCGGTCTCGGTCATCCATAAGGCAAGACCGAAATTTCAGTCTCGATTTTACCTTCAGAACCAGATCGGACCGCCCATGATCAACCCTAGTTATACGTTATAACCACTGTTATTATATAAATACAATAATTATTTATTATTAATAAACTAATATATACCAATTACTGTACATACATGTAATAAATAACCATGATGTTAATTTTATATATTTTTATTGTTGTCAATATAGATTTATGTATTTTTTAAAATAAAATTTTTGGTTTTTTATTATATTATATGTGTGGAATAAATATGAGTATACGGGTAAAAATATGATTAATAACCACGGTTATTTTAATGGTTATGATATTAAAAAGTGTACCTGTAATGGTTATGGTTATTGTATGCAGTTTAAAAATATGGTATAGTTATAGTATTTGTCATACATGTTCTTTACGGGGCAGAGACACAACTTATAAAAGTTAGAGGTTTTCTATGCAATTTAATCTATATTATCTGTCAGAGCAGCGTCCTTCTACAGTTAGCGATAGCCCAACCATTCGATTTAAGGCAGTGTCTTGAACTGGTTACGAACTTTGAGAGAGAGAGAGAGAGGAGAGGAGAGAGAAATATGGCCGGCATTGTAGCCGGCGACGAGACGACGGTGCTGCTTGATCTGGTACAACAAATTGCAAGAGCATCGGCGGAAGGGAACAGTGCTGGTGAGGCCAACAGAGGCAGCGGAGATCTGTTCAAGAAGGACTGTGTAGATCTAGTGCGGAAAATCTCGTTGCTCACTCACTTGATCGAGGAGATTAAGGATTTTAATAGCAGCTCCACGTCTCGGTCTTTGTCGGACAGCTCCTGGTCCTCGGATCTTGTCGCCGCTCTGCGGGCAGCTAAGCGCCTCCTGTCCACTGCTTGGAAGTTCGATCCTTCCACCTCCTTCGTAAGCTGCTTCCGAAACTTAGCTTCTACTTCATTTTCTTTTGTTAAGTTGAAGTGGCGTCTCTAATTTGGCATTTCGAGCTCCTTGATTATGAATTGTGTTTTAATTTGACTTTTAATCTTTTCGTTTGCTGATTAATGTTTTAGCTGTTGAATACTTGGTCAAATCTTTCGAATCCTCTTTCCTTTCCACGTTTTGGGATTTGATTGGAGCTGATCGCCCCTTCCATTTTTTAAATTTGTGTCCTGATAACTAAGGACGGTTGAACTAACTCGTCAGCCAGCTGCGATTCCCAAGTGTGAATATAGTTCAAATCCTTCTGGAAATACCACCTACCATCTTGGGATGGGCTTTGCCCCAAATTTGTGGAAGCAATTCTTGTACACCCCCAAAATTGTGTCCTAATAAAATTCGTGTTTATCTGATAATGACATGAGGTCTTAATTCCTGTTTTGGTTATTATTATGGGTGTGAGAGTGACAGCATAGCCTAGGAATGGTGATGATCATGCGGTCATTTTATATGTACAACTAATTATCTGAGCATGTTGGTTGGATTTGATGTTTGAAAATGATGTCATGTACAGCTTGCTCATTATTGATATAATAACATATGTTTTTTCTTTAATAGACATTGAATAATTGCTTTTGACATGATGATCCTTATACAATTCTGACACAAATCTCTCCTTTTAAACAATTTTTACGGACAATGTAAAGTTTGGTCATGATCTGCATCATGTTGTTTGCATCCATCTTGACTGGCACCACTCTAAGTTATAATATTCTTCTCCATATATCGCAGGAGGGTGTAGCCAAAAGAATTGCATTTCAATTCCAATGCGTAACTTGGAAGTTGGAGAAAGCACTAAGAAACATACCTTATGATAAATTTGACATCTCTGAAGAAGTGCAAGAGCAGGTTAGATCATCTCTTCGAAAATCGTGGTATCCTTTGTCAAAGTCACCACCTCTTTGCCTCTTTCTTCTAAATACCATTATTTTTTTCTAGGTTGAATTGGTGAGAACTCAGTTGAGAAGAGCATCAGAGAAGTATGGACCGATGAACTCAAAAATGTTGTCTCGGGCCGTATCCCAACCGTTGCTGAAAGATCTTGAGCTGTTCCAACCAGGCCGAGCTATCGGAACGTTACATATCCACAACATTGGCAATGTTGATCATGAAGTATCCGCTGCAAATGAAAGCACCATACAAGTAGTACTTTTTGATGAAAGCTCTAAAACAGTGTGTCTAACAGAGAGCGGAAGAGGAGATTCTTCATCATCACTGGAAGCTTTTCCCGCAGATATTGATAAAAAGGACGAGCCCTTATTAGTCTCTGATGAAAAGGAAGACATTTCAGCCCGAAAAAATCAGGAGGAGGAGGCAAATAATACAGCAGCTGCAATACCTGATGATTTTCTTTGTCCAATTTCCTTGGAGATAATGAGAGATCCTGTTATTGTGGCGACAGGCCAGGTAAATATTAACTTTATTGGTACTGATTGCTGTTATCTTCAACAACTCAACTCAAATGTTCCGATGATCATTATTTTGCAGACATATGAGAGATCCTATATTCAGAGGTGGATCGACAATGGCAACTTAACATGCCCCAAAACTCAACAGAAGCTCCAAAACCTGACACTTACCCCAAACTATGTTCTCAGGAGTCTGATCAGTCAATGGTGTTCCACCCACAATGTTGAGCAAACCTCGGGAATAGTTAATGGGAAAATGAAGAACAGTGATGGTTCGTTCCGTGATATCAGTGGAGAGATAGCCACCATTGAGTCTCTTGTTCGGAAGCTCTGTAGCAGATCGTCTATGGAGGATGTCAGAAGCGCCGTCACTGAGATCCGATTGCTGTCCAAGAGAAGTACCGATAACAGGATACTGATAGCACAAGCGGGTGCCATCCCGGCTTTGGTTCACTTGCTGACATCAGAAGACGCTTTGGTACAAGAAAATGCAGTCACCTCTATCCTGAACCTGTCGATATACGAGAACAACAAAGGTCTGATCATGCTAGCGGGTGCGATTCCTTCCATAGTACAAGTCCTAAGAGCTGGAAGTATGGAAGCTAGAGAGAATGCAGCAGCCACGCTGTTTAGTCTCTCTCTAGGAGATGAGAACAAGATCATCATCGGAGCTTCTGGAGCCATTGTGGCTTTGGTTGATTTGCTGCAGACAGGAAGCACAAGGGGGAAGAAAGATGCAGCCACTGCCCTATATAACCTCTGCATTTATCAGGGAAACAAGGGCAGAGCAGTTAGGGCAGGGATCATAAGTGCCCTACTGAAGATTCTGACAGATACGAGCCACTGCATGGTGGACGAAGCTCTGACGATTCTGTCCGTGTTAGGGAGCTGCCATGAAGCTAAGGCTGCCATGGTGAAGGGAAGAACCATTCCTGCGTTAATCGATCTTTTGAGAACGGGTCTTCCAAGGAACAAAGAGAATGCAGCTGCCATACTTTTATCATTGTGCAAGAAAGATGCAGAGAATCTGGGCTGTATAAGTAGGCTTGGAGCAGTGATACCACTGACGGAGCTTTCCCTGAGTGGCACAGAGAGGGCTAAGAGGAAGGCTGGTTCATTGCTGGACCTTCTTCAGAGACTACAGAAACGATCATCGTGACCCTGGTTCATAATTATTGGTGATATTCTGGCAAACTAACCTTTTTTTTTTTTTTTTTTCTTTTGTTGTTGTTTCTGGGTTTTCTTTTGCTTTATAAGGAAAAAGGAAAAGAAAATGAACACTGACTAGAGAAGAGGAGATAGAGCTGAAAGCACTCCATCTATCCAACAATCTCTGACTGCTCTTCTGTGCTGGTTCCACATTGAGTAATTGCAGTGCAACAGCCAATCAATATTCATTCACAATTCATTGATGTAAGATGTATTATTCTTGTAATGTAATGTTGTAATACTTTGGGTGTTTCGTTGAATTGAACGCGGCCACTAACAATCGAATGGTTTTGTAATATCTAAGGTTGACGTACTTACTTTTTGAAACGTATGATGATGATGATAAATTGATAATGATGATGACCCTGTTGATGTGTATAACATAACACATCGGATTCAGCGCTCTTTACAGATTCGTCAGTAACATGTCTAAAAGATTACCATGTTGTTGTGTATCTTCATCTGCAGAGCCTTCCTCTTGATCATGAATAATCATCACCAATATGATCTGGAGATGACTTCTCGGGTAAGGTCATGGAAGTTCTTGAGCCATAAACCCTAATTGTGTGCTAACCTAGAACCCACAAAGGGTGTTGGTTGATTAAGACAAAAGGATGGTGGTTATGGAAGTCGAAATCTGCTGTAACAACTTACGTGCCGAATCAAATAGCCTTGAAAATGGATGACGCGCGTGACCTATACCCGACCGTCGAGGCAAGTGTCAGGCCTCGATGAGTAGGAGGGCGCGGCGGTCGCAAGTTGAGTTTAAATTGAGATAGCCCGTTTTGAATGCGGCGGTCGCAAGTTGAGTTTAAATTGAGATAGCCCATTTTGAATTTTCAAAGTTCGAGTAACTCAGTTACAAAAAGTACATGTTGGTTTTAGGATAATGGGTCGCCCATAAGTGGGAGCCCATTTACATAAGCCCAGTTGTGTATCTGGCCTTAAAACCTATCCCTCTATATATCAGTATATATAGGGGTGCTCAGGGTTTGGAAAACCTAATGATGATGATGACAGTGATGCCTTAGCCGCCCTACAGTTTAGACAGAGGTGAGTAGCTGTGGTATTATAGGTCATTGCCCGTCAAACCGTGGCGTGTCCTCCCGTCCGACAGACCGTGATCCCAACCTCAGGCAGATCCGCTTCCGCTTCCGTTAAGGCAATCGTTCAGGGAGGTAACTTAATTATGTGTTATGTTGTACCTTAATCGATTGCATGTTTTGTACATCAATTTCCAACATTGGTATCAGAGCCATAGTAGGTTGGTTTCCGAATTGTCGAACCACGTTAAAACTCCAAGACGAATCTGACGCCGAGAAACCAAGGCCGACATCATGGTGGTCGCGGCCTTGGCATGGTGGCCGCAGCCTCGGTGGCCGCGGCCGTAGCGTGGTGGCCGCAGCCTCGGTGGCGGCGGCCCTGGCGTGGTGGCCGCAGCCTCGGTGGCCGCGGCCCTTGGCGTGGTGGCCGCAGCATCGGTGGCCGCGGCCCTTGGCGTGGTGGCCGCAGCCCCACCTGCGAGGTGGTGAGGTGGTCGCGGCCTAGAGGCCGCGACCAAGGCCATGGAGCCGCGACCTATGTGGGCGCGGCTCTGGTCACGGCTCGGTGGTGGGTCGGCCGAACGTGGCCGAACGTGGCCGACCCTGAGCAAAGGAGGGGCTGGCCACCGTGGCCAGCCCAAGGCCATGGAGCCGCAGCCTATGTGGCCGCGGCTCTGGCCTCCTGCCTGGCGATCGGGGGTCGGCCGAACGTGGCCGACCCCGACCAAAAGGGGGGCTGGCCACCGTGGCCAGCCCCATGGCAGCTGATCAGCCTCTGTGGCCGATCAGCTGCCACAGCAGCCAGTGGCGGCTGCTAGGGTTTCAAAACCCTAGCAGCCAGCCACTGTTCTTCTTCTCAGTGGAGAAGAAGAACAGTACCGGTCCGGTTCTATGTGAACCGGATCGGTCTGGTTCGATGGGACTGGTTCTGTGTGAACCAGTCCGGTTTGGTCCGGTCCGGTCGATTTGTTCCGACCGGACCGGTTCGGTCTATTTCAGTCGTTTTGAGTCGTCCGGCTCGGTTCATTCTGACCGGACCGGTTCGGTTCAGACCAACTGATTAGGCCAGTTCAGATGGTTTTGTGCTGTCTAGACCGGTCTGAACTAATTCGGAGGCCCTGGGCCACCTGAATTGGTCCGAAACAAATTTGGTGCCGATCCTGGATCCTCTGTGGGTTCTAGTGGATTATTTCAGTCCGGTAAATGTGCCTGAACCCTTTCGTAAATAATTTTTGGGCTAATTTAATTAATTGTTAGACCAATTTAAATTGCTGGGAGAGCCTTATATTACTTTATGTTGCATGACTGGATATGTAGAACGCTGTGTGGGTTCCTTGAGTTCCCTGGTTTACTTTGTGTTTTCTGCAGGGTAGGTAGTCTTGCCTTACTTTATTTGATTGGCTCTTGACTCCATGACTGGTAGAATTGATTAGGTTGTGATTGTTGAGATCCCAGCATAGTGTGTGAAATTGGTCTAACATGTTAATTACTTTTATTTGTTGAGACTTTAGTCCCTGAATTTTTATTTGTTGAGACTTTGGTCTCCAAATTTTTATTCATGGTGATTATGATCCCCAAACTTTGGTTAGGGTGACTTTAGTCCTCAAAGTTTTGAAAAATTACAAATTAGCCCCAAATTAATTTATTTTTGAAAGGTATCAATATATATGTGTGTGTATTGACATGTATGGTTTGTTTCTTTGCTTGCATGTATTAGATTACCTAGATAGGTAGATCTAGTTTTCGCTTAGCATAGATAGCAAACTTTTAGGATTGTCCTTAGTATCCTTTCGGAAGTTTGGATGAGTACGAACTACACCTAGGAAAATGTTCCTGAGTGTGAACCGGTCGGTTAGTCTGCGAGGTTCTCCGAATTTCCTTGAATAATTCTAGGACAATTGGTTTATGTAAGAGTCGAACACTTTGGTTTAGTGCGATATGTTCGACTCCGGTCCTTTGTGAACTGTTGGTATAGACTGTGTTTCGATTGATAGTAGTGACTTTAGGGCATGCTTAGAGATGGGGAGTGCTTCTCAGCATAGCTAGGGTTGTCCCCCGGGTTTAAGTATGTTCTCAAGTTTGTCCTATCGGTCTGAGACTTGTCTTTTACATGCAATAGAACATTGTTCCTTGTGTCTCCATGATCCTATTAGAATTTCCTTTAGTTAGAGAAATTAGTCTGCCATGTAGAATATCATCGCTTAGTTGGACAAAGGTCTTAGACTTAATGGTGAGCACTATAAAATCCGGATAAAGCATATAAAAATGGTCCTAAGTAGAAATCCATTAACCCCATCAAGAAGATTATGAAAAGACCCGATTCTGGAATAACGAATCAGCAGAAGACTTTCCATTTGGGTGGGAGGTTAATGATGCTGAGACGTGCGCCATGATGCTGAGTACGGTGGATGAGTTTGAGCTTATCACACAACTAAAGGGTTGTGGGATACTTTGCAGGCTAGAAATGGTTCTATACGACTGCTTAGTTGTGCTCACTCAACATTAAGTTTGATTCATACATGATGAATCCTCAGCACTCCGCGAGATAGTATCTGAGGCATATGGCCAACATGATTGTGAAACTCAAGGAGAACGGTCAGTCAGTGACCGATGAGCAGCAAATCCAGGTCGTAATCCGCTCTTTGCCTAACTCTTAGAAACAGATGGAAATCTAAATAACTCATTCTAAAGCCCTCAATACCTTTGAACACGTTCGAAGGCACATTGAGTTGAAGAGGACAAACCCAAGGTCACTGGACCTAAGGTTGATGTGTGTGTGACGCCATCCTCTAGACCTAAGAAGAGTCGCTGAAGGCGAAGGAGTAATGCACAACGCGGTGGCGCAAATGCATTGAAGGCAAAGTAGACAAAGACTGAGGTGAACCCAAGGACTCCTCCGAAAACAACACCGTGAAAATGTTCGCGTAAGGCCGAGAAGCCTAAATACAGGAAATGCTCCAACTGTGTCCAGTGGGTACACTTTGTGAATGCATGCCCTGAATCGATCTGACATGAATGTCTTAATGGCTAATCTAGTGAGTTTTGTATTCCTAGTACAGATATGTTGACTGAGTCATGTCCTTTGTGGATTTTAGATTCAGGATCGACAAATCACATAGCCTGGGATCGTGACGTTTTCGTAGAGTACCATAGAGTCCCGCGTGAAATTAGGTGGATTTACATCGACAACAACTTTTGTGTTGAAGTCGAAGGGATTATAACTCGTGAACTGCGCTTGCGCGACGGTAGAGTTTTAGTCTGAAGTCATATCCTCTATGCTCCGCAGATTTGCCGATATGTTAATTCAGTCTTAGCATTAATGAAATTCGGTTTTATATTATCTTTTCACGAATCTTCCGTCCAATTGTTTTAGGTTCAACTTCGTTTGGCTTTAGCATTATTTCTGGTGGATTTATTGTTTCGGATTTGGATTCAGGCAACAATAATAATTTCATATTTTTCTTCTACTCGCGGATATGTTTGCGATATGAATGAAAGACAAACTAGACTTGACTACAGAGGTCAACATAGAATGCAGCGGCTAGCCCATTGGGGTTTGCTTTCCTACATTCCACAAGTGGAGTTGTCTACTTGTGTAAGTTGTCTAGCAGAAAATTTCATCGGAATGCCTTTTTGGTTAGGCACCTAGAGCCGAATTTCCCTTGCAATTCATCCATTTTAATGTCTGTGACCCTCTTAGTGATAGGGTTCGGCACGAAGCGCATAATTTCATTACATTTACAGATGATTACACCTGTTAGATAGGAGGGTAAGGGCCCTCCACCCTGATTGTGGAAGAAGAGTACCTTTCAGCGGAATTTAACGGTTTATGTAATGAAAAGGGATCATTCATCAGTTGGCGATCCCCTACACCCCTCAGCAAAATAGTTTTGCAGAGAGGCGCAACAAAACGCTCCTTAAAATGGTTTGGTTGATATGGTGCAGACTCAATTGCTGATTTCCTTATGGGGAAACGCTTTGGAGACCGATGCCTACATCCTGAACCATGTGCCGACGAAGACGGTTAACTCCACTTCATATGAGTTTTGGACTGGAATAAGTTCTGGACCTTCACCATATGCGCCCATAGGGGTATGCCGCTTACACCCCATGATTTCTCAAATAAGTTTGGGAAAGATTGGACCTAGAGGAAAGAAGAGTATTTTTGGTTACTCTGATACCTCCAAAGGTTATGTGTTTATAGCCGAGCAGGACAGTGGGAGTGTTTCCGAGTTCGAATCACGAGACGCGACGTTTGTAGAGAACGAATTTCCTAAGAAGGAAGAGATTGATTTGGATCGATCTCTATATGAGATTCAAGATCAAGTTGAGCAGACACCTGTTAATTCGAGTGGGAGAGTTGAAACCGCAGATGATGAATCAGTTCGTCGTCTGCCGGATTCATCGTCTGCTGAAGCGAATGAAACAGATTCCGCTCCTGATGATCTTGTTGACAGTGGGAGCATTAGGGATCTCATTCTCAGTGGGAGTGATCATGGTCATACCCTAGTAGTAGTGAGTTGTTAGGCCGTGGGCTAGAACTAAACACCCTAATATCTGACAATATGGTTATTGTGCCGTAAAACGTTAGAGAAACTCTCAATGGAACCTTCTAAGAAGAATGGATGAAAGTAATGGAAGATGAGATGAACACTTTGGACTAGATGGAATCTATAAGGAAGAACGGTGTTTGGACACTGGTCAACCTTTGAGAGTACATAGAGCAATAGAGCTAAATGGGATCTTAAGATTATGGCTATTGGAGTGAGTCTAGATTTGGAACTGCACTAGATAGATGTTAAGACCGTCTTCCTCAATGGTGAGTTAGAAGAAAAGATCTATATGGAGCGGTCTGAATGCTTTGTGCAGAAAGACCATGAGTACTTAGTGTGCAAACTTCACAAATTGATCTATGGTCTGAAACAGTTCGCTATGCAGTGATACCGCAGAGTTCATGATTTGTTCGTGAAAAATGGATTTCTCTTGAAGGATGAGAATCATTGCGTGTACACCAAAATGGTCTGGACCGAACTTTGTGTTTATGATTCTATATGTAGATGACATACTCATAGCTGTAAATAGCTTGGAGTTTCTCACACAGATAAAGGTCTGATTGTCTTCTCTGTTTGGGATGAAGAACATGGGTGAGGCGGCGCACATCCTTGGGATTTAGATCTCGAGAGATCGCCGTAGGAGGCAGTTGTGACTTTCACAGGAAAGCTACATAAACAAAGTGTTGAAAATGTTTAACATGAGTAACTGTGAACCAATTGAAACTCCAGTTTACGTTGATCAAACCTCTCAAAATAGATATATGGACCAGATAAATAAATTATGTAGCTAAGTGCAGTCGGAAGCCTGATGTGCGCAATAGTGTGTACTCGGCCTAATATTTGTCATGCAGTCGGCATGGTATATAGGTACCAAGCTGAACCCGGATTGAAGAAATGGTAGGCAGTAAATAGGATCATGTGATATCTTAAGGGCATCGTCATGCTTTGTGCTAGAGACTTGCTAGAGATCCGAGAATCTCTGGATGACTGGGTATAACGATGCGGACTATGGTGGTGACTTTGATGAGAGAAAACCCACCTCGGGCTTTATGCTCTGCTCTCCGATGATGTCATATCGTGGATAAGCAAGAAGCAGTCGCGCATTGTGTTGATCGTCATTGAAGCCAAATTTGTGGGTCTTGTGTGGACCACTCAGTTGGTTGTATGGCTGAAGAGACTTCCGGATTGATTGCTGAGTCATTGGAGTCGCAATCTCCGTGATATAGAAACCCAAGTATCATAACAAGTTATAGCAAGTAGATATCAAGCGAAACTATGTTAGAGACGTGGTTAGACACAAGGTGATGAGTTTGAAGTACTTGTCTACGGATGAGATGGTTGTGGACCATCTCTCCGACCTTGAAGAGGTAGTCTTTAGTGAGGCATGTGTAGTCTCTAGGACTGTGTAGACTTAGTTGATGTACTTCATTGGTTTTATTTCCCATACAATGTTCTTTAACTTGAATTATATTTGAGTATGCATGTTTTCACAGTTTGAGTGTTTTGTGTGTTCTTACTGTGATTGTTTATTGACATATGTCAAAGTGGATTAGATCGCCCTCTCACACGGGTGATAGCTTCTATGCCTTTGTGGCTAGGTGAGGCTGGTGATAGTTTCTAGTTCTGGAAGTCTGTTGGGATGACCGGAAAGGAATTTGTGTCCGGAACTATCTGATTTCGCACTACGACGGATTATGGTCTGTCAATCCACTCAGGGGTTGGATGGGAGTCTTTGTGACTTTTGGTTCAGGTACTTTGTGTGCCTGATGGACATCTGTACAGCATATGGACATATGCTCCATGGGAGAGGAGATATGCTGTAGCGCGCGTTCCATACCGCGGCGCACCCAAATACGACCATGGGTATGACCCGAGATGTGATCTTAACTCGGAGTCGTGTGAGACCCAGAGCTCTTTGTGTAAGAGCCGCGTACGTACCCTCAGTACTCTGAACAGAGACTTGAGGTTCAGTTCAGTGTTTGCTATCTTAGTCCGTGCTCGATGGGCCTTCGACGTATTCCGCCCGGGTCCCGGTTCTAGAAAAGCGAGTTGAATTGTGCCGATGGTTTTGTGGGAAGAGGATGGTCATTACGGGATCTTCTCGATATTGTGTCCACTAGGTGGCCACCAACCGCGGCATCGGCTGCGGTTGTGGGCGCAATACATATATAGGTCTGAAAGATCCTTGTGCGGTCAGACCTGGAGAAAGATTACATGACCAAGGGTGCAGGGCACATTTCCACTGCTGGTGTGGGATTCGCGGGTCGCTACGTATTCTTAACCGGTGCGTAGCACTTTGCTCGTTGTGTCTGTCGGTCGCACGGCTGCCTCCTCGTATGTGACTTTACTGTATAATGAGATTCGTTCTCTTGGTGCTGGCTTAATGAATGAGCGCCCCCCACTTTGTGCGAGTGGGAGATGTTGGTTTTAGGATAATGGGTCGCCCATAAGTGGGAGCCCATTTACATAAGCCCAGTTGTGTATCTGGCCTTAAAACCTATCCCTCTATATATCAGTATATATAGGGGTGCTCAGGGTTTGGAAAACCTAATGATGATGATGACAGTGATGCCTTAGCCGCCCTACAGTTTAGACAGAGGTGAGTAGCTGTGGTATTATAGGTCATTGCCCGTCAAACCGTGGCGTGTCCTCCCGTCCGACAGACCGTGATCCCAACCTCAGGCAGATCCGCTTCCGCTTCCGTTAAGGCAATCGTTCAGGGAGGTAACTTAATTATGTGTTATGTTGTACCTTAATCGATTGCATGTTTTGTACATCAATTTCCAACAGTACAAATACACGTAATATAAATATATGATGAAATCATGAAACACAGTATAAATACAACATTTTATGTGATAGGGGAAGCTGAGTCACCAATAGTTTATGAACAGTCCTCTAGCCACCACCTCACAACTCTCTATTTGTCGGTCGAAAAAGACAAATCATTTCAGTATTCCTTTTCCATGTTGCCGACACAACCAAATGGGTAATGTTGTTGCCCGTCGATTAGGGAGATGTCGAGGGATTGGAAGACAAGGGGGTAGATGGAGATGATTTGTTGTCGGAACCTAGGGCTGTGGATGACACGCGCTGGCACCTAGGGCACATAGTGAGTCTTGGTGCTGTGATTGGATGGCCAGGGCCGGAGAAGTTGACGATCGGCGGCCGTACCTTGAGACGCCTCAGCTCCTCCACCTCTCGCTGAAGCCGACGGTTCTGCTCTGTCAGCGACCCAAACCACCGTTTCAGGTATTCACACTCCATTTCTGTCTGCTTCAACTTGCTCCTGTTTTGCATCCGCATGATTAGGCCACTAGGGTTTCATAATATGCATACTAAAGCTAAACAGCAGATAGGCGCAAAGAAAACACGATTCTTTCTCTCTCGCCTGCAAATATTGTCTATTTTAAAGAACACAAACCCTAATTCTAAAGAGAGGGGACGACGTCTCTTTCGTTTTTCGAGATAGCTAGGCCGGCTATCCAGTTTGAACTGTATCTACAGTAAGTATTAGTAGCTGCAACAAAATTTGTTTATCATCATCATCATCCACACGCCTTCACATTCAAAGCTAGCTCGTCTTTTTCAGAAACTCTAAAGGAGGAGACATTGACTTCTTCCATATATAAAGATAAATACATCAAGAAAAACGACTGTTCGAGAGAAAGACAGTCGATTGCCTAGGTTCTTTCAATAAATAATACTATTTGTCCAGAAAAGGAGCCTTTTTTCTCACGTAGTACTAGGTTTCATACGGTAAGATGGAATCTAATTCTGCAGATTGTGTCTACTTTGGCACCCACCCACCCAATATATGCATTGCATTGCATTATTGCATGGTCGTATGTCATTCATTCGATTTTCATTAAAGAGAAGAGAAGAGGTTCAGTAATGGATACTTCTTTTAATACCCATCTGGGTATCTCATCAATTTGGACTCATCTCTATTACTAATTATGAAAAGAGAATGTACCTGGCCCTACGGTTTTGAAACCACACTTCCACTTGCCTAGGCTTCAGCTTTAATTGCGTTGCTAAGCCCTCCTTCTGCTTCTGCAACAACCAAATCATTGATCTGATCACCACAAACATAACAAAATACATGGACAGAGACAAAGGGAACAACCCAAAGTTATTATGGAGTAGAGTTTTGAACTTTTCTAAGAGAACAACCCTAACCAAGCTTGCAGAAAGAAGGCATGAAAGAACGCCAAAGGGAAAATCCATTATGATGGTTCATGTATTAATAGTTAATACCTCTGCTTTACTTTTGTACTGCTGCCGACAAGCCTTTCTTTTCTAGCTAGCTATGACTTTTTAAGTCACAGAGACCCTAAAAATATCTTCAGATGGAAGCTAGCTAAGCAATTAATGATACTAACTAGCTAAGCTAGGTAGGTAACTAGGTAGGTGGATCATGTCTAGAGAGAGTTAGTAAACGACTCACTGTGTTTAAACTGTGGTTATGGCGGAAGCTTTCTTCAAGAAGACGAGTCTGTTCTTTGTTGAGACGCAGTTTTTTCCGCGGTCCGGTACCGGTGGTATCGTTATCGTAGTCTTGATCAGCGTCATCCATGCAGTCCTCTTCTTGCAGCTCATCATCCCCTCCTCCTGTTGGAACTTGGTTTATGTCCAGATCTCTCATCACTTCATCACAGCATATTAAAGAGAATTACATCATCTGCACATGTTTTTTATTGTACAAAACTATCCCCAAACTGAAAGCAAAGAACTTCAGCTACTGAATTACCTGATGAAGCTTGAAGAGGAAGAGATAGGGAGAAGCCCTGGACGGCTATAGTTAAATCCAAGCACGAAGAAGAAGAAGAAGAAGGGCTTCGTCTAGTGGAAGTAGCCATGGAAGGGTTTCGCAGAGGACGAGAAGATGAATATATATATATAGGAAAGGGCAGACAGAACAATAAAGATGACAAAAAGATGTTTGCTTTCTTTACTATTCTAGACAAGAGGGAGGGAGATGAGAAGGTAAAGTGAAAAAATGAACTCAAGAAAACCAGAAGGAGAAGAAAGGGAGCAGTAAAGGTTAAATATATAGGGAGAGAAATATATGTTTATATAAAAATTAAGTTACCTTTTTGTCTGCAGATAAAGTATATATTTTTTATATTAAAAATAAATAATTAGGATTACTATAATACAGTATCTATGTTTTTTCAACCGTTCCAAACTCCTTTTTTCTTAAAGAAACTGCTAATATATCTATTAAATTATAATAAGTTAAATTAAATAACAAGACACGTGCATAATTATTTATGAGATAGCATTGTACAATATTAAAATCTAGATTGTTAGTTAATAACTGTTTATTGCACCATGTGATTACTAGAATTGAGTTAAACTATTAAATTAATTAAACTCAATAAAAATATATAATTAGATAAATATTATTCTAATGTTAAAATATATATTAATTCATATATGCAATTATTAGAATATTTACAAAATCAATATTAATAGCTCACTTTTGTTGCAAATTTCTTAATTTGTTATGTTAGAATGTATTATTTTACGTGCATGCAGTTCATTTTTTTAACCATTTTTATTTTATAAGCTTTATTGGTTATGTTTTTTAGTCATAATTAATAAAATAATAATTAATGCTTTAAGATTTGACTTTTCTAGATTTGCATATTTTGTAGATTTTATATCCAAGTGTGTCCGGAATAAGGAATTTAATAGAGCCTGCTCCCTTTGCGCTTCACATATTTATTGTGTTTATTTATTATTTGTGGCTGAAGATAGTCAAAGTCAAAGCCTCTGACGAATGCAAAAAGGACACGTGGCTGACTGAGTGAAGCCTCAGAGTCAGAAGAATAACCGCGGGAAAAGAAGTGAGAACTTCGGGAACGCATGCATAACACATGCACGTACACACACACATACATATATACATACACATGACACATATATATAAATACATACATATATATATATATATATACTACATATATATTATTCGTATAATCTATTTTTTATTCTACAATTTTTGGAAACATTCGTGCATACAATAAATTCTTGTGAATTTGTATATTGATAAAAAAATATATATATCACACTAATTTAGCATCATAATTATATATATATATATATACCTATATGTTGATCATTTTTAAGACTTGAACTTCAATTTTTTCGTTTAAAAGACGAAATACTGAATCACTACATCATCTTTAGGACTAATAATGATGCAGTGAAAATTCAAAAAATGTAATTTTTTGCACAAATTTCAATACAACTAAGCATATTATTATAATGTGATGCAATTATGATAATGCATTTTCTATCTGTATTAATTATAGTGACATTATACATACATTTCTTCATGTTCTATTCATGTTAATAACACAAGACACATCTAGTTGTATCAATAAGAGACTTTTATTTCTCATTTTAAGTATATTTGATAAAAAATTAAATTTATTAAAAAAATAAAATATAACTCGGATCATTTTTTTTTCTCTAAAAAATCACATTCAACGTACAATGTTTGATTCTAATTGTCGATTAATAAATTTATATAGTGGAATTTATTATAAATATTTAAAATTCATTACTTTTCCATGAATGATAAAGTGATGTGGTTTGGGAGCTAGAAAATATATAGGTAATATTTAGATTACGTTCAAACTACAAGGACAAAATAAGAAGTTATCTTTTTAGTTTGTGTCGATCAAATGATTGAGATTTGCGGTTTGCGGTATTCGACAACACTATGGAGTCAACGATAGTAACGACCTTGGTCAAGATCCTCTTATCCTCTCTCTTTCTTCTTCAAGCCTTATCCCTAACCTCGACAGCTCCGACAACCGTACTCCCCGAAGAATCCCTTCCGGCGAAGTCCGGCTACCTACCAGTCAACCCTTCCACTGGCTCCGCCATTTTCTTCACTTTCTATGAAGCTCAAGAACCCATCACGCCTCTATCCGAAACCCCCATCCTCATCTGGCTTCAGGGAGGCCCTGGGTGTTCCTCCATGATCGGCAACTTCTACGAGCTCGGCCCTTGGCGTGTCACCTCTCATGCGCAAAACGTCGAGCACTTGGTGCTCGAGCCCAACCAAGGATCCTGGAACCGCTTGTTCGGTCTTCTTTTCCTGGACAACCCGATCGGCACCGGATTCAGCATCGCGGCTACACCTGATGAAATTCCGAAGGACCAAGGGACGGTGGCAGAGCACTTATTCAGGGCGCTAAAGGAGTTTCTGAAATTGGACCCGTTGTTCAAATCTCGCCCAATTTACTTCACGGGCGAGAGTTACGCGGGCAAGTACGTACCTTCAATTGGGTACTACATAATCAAGAAGAACATTGAGTTACCAGTCGAAGAGCGTATTGAATTAGCTGGCGTTGCTATCGGGAACGGATTAACTGACCCTGTGATTCAGGTGGGTACACATGCCGTAAATGCTTACTTTTCCGGCTTGATCAACGAGAATCAGAAAGCGGAGCTAGAAAAGATTCAATTGGAGGCAATCAAGCTTACCAAGATGCGTGACTGGAGCTCAGCAGCAGATGCGAGATCTAGGGTTCTAAGATCGTTGCAGAACATGACAGGACTGGCCACTCTCTACGACTTCACCCGAAGAGTACCGTACAAGACAGAACTCGTCACCGATTTCTTGAAGTCCAAGGAAGTGAGGTCTGCTCTGAGAGCCGACGAATCGATTGAGTTCGAGGAGTGCAGCAACAAGGTTGGTGAAGTGCTCCATGCGGACGTGATGAAGAGCGTCAAGTACATGGTGGAGTTGTTGCTGATGAACACCAAAGTGTTGCTGTATCAGGGCCACCATGATTTGAGAGACGGAGTGGTTTCCACTGAAGCTTGGATGAAGACGATGAGGTGGGAAGGTATTGTGAACTTCTTAATGTCGGAGAGGAAGGTGTGGAGGGTGGAGGGAGAGGTTGCTGGTTACGTTCAGAGATGGGGTAGGTTGAGCCATGCGGTGGTTCTGGGTGCCGGACATCTTGTTCCGACGGATCAGCCATTGCATTCTCAGGCGATGATTGAAGACTGGGTTTTGGAGAAGGGATGGTTTGAGACGACGTCGTCTAAGGATAACCCAATCTGGAAACTCTGAAAATTGGAGTCCGGTCCAACCGGTTGGATCGATTGCTGTAGTTGTTACTTGTAGACCAACTGGTTCAAACCAACGGGGGAAGGGTTATATAAAATAAACTGAGTTAAATACGATATTGCCCCTAAAGTTTACGCCGATTTTAAAATTCTCTCTTAAATTTTAAAGTTCCCTTAATGTTTGGAAATGATGAAAATTCTCCATATTGTCCGATGCTTTTTTTAGGGGTAAATTTCCATCATTTCTAAACATTAAAGGAGACTTTAAACTTTAGTGGAAAATTTTAAAATTGACGTAAGATTTAGGGGATAATGTAATATTTTACCTAATAAATTGCTACGTTGGGATGATTTATTATGTATTTGTTAATGAGATCTTACATTTTATTGTTTGTTTTTAAGATCACAATTTATAATTATTTTTATTTATTCTAAACTAAATTAAATCATTTTATTATAAAAAAATAAGAAAAAATATTTGAAAAAGTTAATACAGGAAAAATAAAATGATTGAGAAAAAAAGAAGAAATATTTTAAAAAGAGACGAACGTTTTAGATTTATATTTTTTAAAGAAAAACTTTTGTTTGTTTTAAATATAGATATAAATATTTGTCATTTAAAAAAAAAAAACAGGTTCAAAAAAGAAAACTATTAAGGTTAAATACTAATGAGCTACCTGAACTTTGAACGTTTTGCAACAAGCTACCCGAACTTTGAAAATTTAAAACGGGCTATCTCAACTTTGAAAAAGGTCCAGTTAGCTACCCCTGTCCAATTTTTCGTCAACTGTAGACGGAAATTCGTCGAAAAGTCGTTGAAAAGTCGTCAAAAATTGGACGGAGTTATCTATTTTTACATTCTTCAAAGTTGAGATAAACCGTTTTGAATTTTTAAAGTTTGATAGTTTGTTCACTTGTTGCATAACGTATTGGAATTTAACCCAACTATTAATTATGATGAATGAAATTTAAATGTTTTTGATTTGGTAATTGGTTGCTTGTCTAGGTAAAGTATAATATTCGACTTTTTTTCTTCTCATATGGATTTGGATTCTCCCTTCATCGTCTCTCTTCTCTGCCTCGTTCAATTGGAAAGTTTGAGGTTTGATCTCTTATAGACTCGACTCCGCATGATTTAGGTTGGAAGAGAAGTTGCAGAGGTAGTCTCAGATTGGGCAGCTTTCTACAGTGGTGTTTCAATCGAAGCGGGAGGAAGATGGATGATGAAGTTGTCCAGAGGGTGTTCCAAGAAGGCGGTAGGGATTACTTTCAACAGCAGCCCTCTACCTCTTCTTCGTCCTCCTCCATCCTCCAATCCCTTCCCCTCCACGTGGTTCGTGATTCCGTTTTGCCTCCATTTCAATATCTGTTGTATCTGCACTCAGGTATTTGCAGAATTCAAAAATTATAATTAACAATGGAAGTACAATTCCGTTTGCGATGGGTCTTAACTTACTCATTCAGTTGGTTCACCCCAAAAGTTTTGCTTTGTTCAAATATGACAATTTTAATTATTTTCTTGGAGTAATATAATGCACTTAGTTGATGGCTGAAACACGTTGTTGAGAAAATAAAAGGGGCAAGAAATACAAATGAATTGGCATATCCAAGTGATTGACTCAGAGGGATAACCAACCTAGCCATACCAAACAGGAAAGGCTTCAGGGATGGACCTCATATGACCTTAAAAGACTAGAAAACTGTTCTATTTCTGCTTGGCAACAGACTAACATATATTAGTTTTCCATTTCTTTCATTCCACGCTGCCCATGCTTGAAATAATTAATATTTGAGAAGATTACAAATTTGACAAAAAAACTAGTCTACTGCAGTGTTGATCTGCCTGTACCTAATGCTGACCTGATATTATATTGTGGTCATTCAGTGTCATTTGCTCAGTGTTAGTATTTACACATTTTCCATCAAAACATCTCATTTTCATGCTGCTTGATAATGTTCTTCTTTGACACTCATTACTCAGTTTGCGCTTGGGTTTTTCTGCAGTCGTTTGATCATGGATACTACCTACTGGTAAAATCTATTCAAGAACTTAGGGAAAAGAAGGAGGGTCTTGTTACTGTAGGAATTGGAGGTCCTAGTGGTTCTGGCAAAACAAGGTATTCTACTGCCACATATTGTGCATATGCATCTTATTTTTTATTTTTTTATTCAGCAGAGAGTGAATATAGGCTGAACATTTGCCAAATAATATTCTTATTTTAAGGTTTGAAAAATGAATTTGAATTTCACTAATTTGTACAACTTTACTGATCTGTGAAGCTTAACAGAGAAGGTGACATCAGTGATTGGTTGTACTGTGATATCAATGGAAAACTATCGAGTTGGTGTGGACGAGGGGAATGACTTGGATTCAATTGATTTTGATACACTAGTCCAGAATCTTCAGGTGTGTATGTTGTCATTCTTGTTTATTTACCTAATCTGTTTATACAATGAATTCTGTCTAGCCTCTATCTGATTGAATTTGTCTCTTTGATGGAATTCACTATCTATAAGTTGCCCATTCCTGTCCGTCTGATGTCATAAATCTGCTCTAAATATGTATTAGCTGTTGGTTCGTCTGTTGTTGCACAACACATGTAGTAACAGTGGATGTATCAATTTGAAGTCTGGAACACTGCTCCTTCAGTTTGCTTCTTGATTCAGCTTTTTATGTTGCATGTAGGATTTGACAAATGGCAAAGATACTTCAGTACCGGTGTTTGATTTCCAACTGAAAAGATGTATCGGTTTCAAGGCAATTAAAAGTGCTTTATCTGGTGTGGTAAGCTTATACTACAGATCTATATGTGTGTATATATCTATATTTCCTGAATAAATTGGCAACTCAAGATTCTTATGACTTAAGCAGAGTCTCTTTTGGTTGTGATTTATTCAAGTTTTGTTTTAGGTAATTGTTGATGGTACCTATGCTTTGCATTCAAGATTGCGGTCCTTGCTTGACATTCGAGTAGCCGTGGTGAGTGCCTCTCTAGTCTCTAATACGGATTATTATGTGCTACATCCTTAGGCTTTATGTCATATATCACATATTTTTTTGAATGATTTCGTTTTTGTTTGTTGGTATCATATATCACATTTATTCAATAATCACTGGATCAGGTTGGTGGTATGCATTTTAGCCTTCTTTCAAAAGTTCAATATGACATTGGAGATTCGTGCTCATTGGATGATCTGATTGACAGCATCTTTCCACTATTCAGAAAGCACATTGAACCAGATCTTCATCATGCGCAGGTTGCTATTTCTTGATTTTATAGAAAGTTTGTTTCGAGTACTGATCTTTCTTGTTTCTGTGCAAAACGTTGCTAACTTTTTCAGTGTTTTTTGCAGATACGAATCAACAATAGCTTTGTATCATCATTTAGAGAAGCCATTTACAAATTGAAATGCAGGACTGAGGTTTGTAAACTATGTACTTGATTTAGTAAATAGATCAGTAGTAGCCATTGGATATCTTTGTCTACTAGATTAAGAATATCAAGTTCCCTGTGGTTGAAACAAATAAATATTGGATATAAATGAGTATAGGCAAATAACATCTATTGTTGTGTAGTTGTGTATGTTTCTTTGTTACATTTTTTTTTCCTCATGTCATAAGCATATTTACAGTTAAAATTTGATGATGTAATCACTTCAGTTGTCACATATCTTGTGAGCTAGCTCTCATATGTCAGTTGCTTTTATCCCCTTTGATCAAGTTATTTTTTTTTTGCAGCCAACAGAGGTACATTCTGCATATGGTTTTGAAGGACGTGATGCCCAAATAGATAAGTAAGTTTACACTGAAGCCTGTTGATATGTGTTTGAAAGGAAGCTTTGGTTTGTTATTGATGGTAAGTTTCTTCTTCTAGTTTTATAGAGATGTATCTTAGGCCCCCATCAGCAAGCGAAGAAGCGCGGATAAATGACTGGATAAAGGTGCGACAATCTGGCATTAGATACTATCTGTCACTTGGTGACCAGAGGATTGTGGACAAGAATTTCATTATCCGCCCTAAAGCAGAGTTTGAGGTAAGTAAGATCCTATAAAGGAAATTATACCAGGCATATCTCCTTGATGTGACATCAGTGAATTGATGCTGAAATAGGTTGGGCGAATGACACTTGGTGGTTTGCTGGCTTTGGGTTATACTGTTGTTGTCAGTTATAAAAGGGCATCTACTTGTTATAGTGTTGGCAGTTTGTCTATGTCACTTGAAACCATTGATTCGTTGAGGGAGACATTCATGGTTTTGCGAGGAACAAACAGGAAAGTATGTACTCTCCTTATATAATCATTTATTTCTATAGTTTGATTTAGTTTCGAGTACTACTAATAGTTGAAAATTTACCTACCATTAACATAAGTTCAAGTGCTTTCTGATATCTTAGATAATAGATATGGTACTCCCATAGACCCATAGACGATATGGTTTAGGTATTTAGCTCTCTGGATGTTTGACCTCAATAGTTGGAGGAAAAATATATCTGTCTGGTAATTTCCAAGAGAAGAAATAGATGTGCAAGAAGCAGCCTTTTGTTTTTCCAATAACTAGGTTTAATTTACTTTACACAATTACACTACTACTGGCAATCGAACTGTGTAAATACGTCTTTGCTCCTTAACTTAGACATTTTTATGTTTTAGCTGACAGAATATTTCACGTGGAAGAGAATTAACTGTTAGTAGAACCCTTGTAGTCACGGGTTAAACCAGTGTTGAAGCTGAGCATAATCTCGAAATGACATTCTAGTTGAGATTTGAAAATGAGAAGAGTACGTGTACACACTTGCAGAAGAGTTCCAATTACAGGGCCATTCCATTTGGATTCTCCAGGAATTCTATACTTTCAGCTTCCTGTCTATTTTTTTTTTTTCTGAATTGCTCTAGTAATCTGCTATATGTAACACTCTCATTTTGTATGCCTATCAGGTCAAACATGTTATTTTCATTGTCAGCATTTGGTGACTTTTTGAATACATAAGACTGATGTTAAAGTTACGCACAAGATGATATATTCTTTGTTTGGTCGTTGTATCATGTTATTATCGGTAACATGTGATTATTGTACTCCTTTTGCCTATTAGTAGGGGAGTAGGGTTAGACTAATATTGGTTACTTGACTACATGTAGGATGTTGGGGCTGAAGCATCAAGAATTGGTGTCAGTGGACCATGGATCACAAAATCATATTTGGAACTGATTCTTGAGAGGAAAGGTTCGATCTTTTCTTTAGTCATATTGGTTCCACCCTGATTATTTATAAATTCTTTGTATTATACCCAACTTTGCTTATTTTATGCTAAGTCTGATCTGATTTCAGGTGTACCACGCCTCAACACACCTCCACCTTTATCAAGTTTGTCTAAGGCTGGGAATCAAGAGAAGACAATTGTTGCGCCGAAGCCAATCCGTGTTACTCCTGATATCGTTACTCGACTTGAGGATCTATCTCAGCCGTGGACTCGTTCTCCAACAAAATCTAAGATGGAACCTGTTGTTGCAACGTGGCACTTCATTTCTTCAGATCCTTCAGATTCTACCACATCTGCTTTAAGTAAGTTCAAGTGGGGACACAAATTTCTGATATGAGAGTTATATGAATATAGTGGTCCATCTTTCTTTAGTAAAACTTCTCTCATGAAGCAACTGCAGATTCTTCATCTTTCAGGGATACCATAAAGCTGGCTCCAATGCCAGATTCATGTGATCTGGATAGAGGATTGCTTCTCGCTGTTCAGGCAATTCAGGTAAGAATGTAGTTCAATCAATGGAGGATATAGGACTGTCTCAGATAAATCTTTTCCTGTCAAAATCCTTATTGTTGGCATACATAAGATTGAAAGTATGGGCTAATTGCAGGCCTTGTTGGAGAATAAAGGTGTACCCGTCATAGTTGGAATAGGTAATTCATTCCCGCTTCTGCTCAAGCACGTGTACATAACTCATACTTGGTTGCATCTTATAGCTACATAATATTGAGATATCAATATGATTTTCTTAGAAAATATAAACATAGTCTGTTACTTATTTGGGTACCACATTAATAATTCTGAGATCACTTGTTTGCTATGTGTGCATATGTAAAGTTTTTATGTTTAAGTATTGAGATAATAGACTGGTCTTTTGTTTATGAATGGATGTTTGAGTGAACCCCTTCTTTTGTAGCTTATATGCTACCAAATGCTGTACAGACTTTCTAATAGTTTGATCTTGCGATTGTATAGACTTTGGTTATGCTCCAAGTTGAAGAAGCCTGATCTGTTTCTTTGCATTGTAGGAGGCCCAAGTGGATCTGGAAAAACTAGTCTGGCTCATAAAATGGCCAATATAGTTGGCTGTGAGGTGGTTTCCCTTGAAAGTTATTATAGGTCTGAACAAATGAAAGATTTTAAGTACGATGATTTTGGTTCCATCGATCTGCAATTGCTTTCAAAGGTATGAAAATCACATACTTCTAACTCTGCCTTATCATTTGATTTGATCTGATTTGATTTTTTTGGCAGAATATTAATGACATAAGGCATGGTCGCAAAACAAATGTACCAATATTTGACTTGGAGACTGGGGCTAGAAGTGGTTTCAAGGACCTTGTAGTTTCTGAAGACTGCGGTGTGGTCTGTCCTCCTAACTAAAACCCTTGTGACTCATCTTTTTCATTGATGAAAAATAGGAAGTAGGCACTTATTCAGAATTAGGCTGTCAGTCTTAATGATAAAAGGAAGTGCTTCATTTTTACATCACTAAATTTTGTTTCATCTTTTTTATTGTAAAAAGTTACTATATCTCCAAGATTCCCCTTTCTCCTTAAAGATCTAACAGTCACAACCGTAGTGTTGATATTACTGCTTGACTTAAGAACTTACAAGTGTGATACGCTTACATTGTGTTTCGTGTAAGCAGATTATTTTTGAAGGTGTATATGCGCTGCATCCTGAGATTAGGAAAGCACTTGATCTCTGGATTGCTGTTGTAAGTATGATTCCTTATTTTTTTTCTTCCATTTAGAGTATCAAAAATTTACCTGCATCTGTAGTTTTATTACTCAATAATATGTACCTCGTGAAATAGGTTGGTGGTGTACATTCACATTTGATATCTCGAGTCCAGAGAGATAAAAGCAGAGTTGGGTGTTTCTTCTCCCAAAACGAGATCATGATGACCGTCTTTCCAATGTTCCAGCAGTACATTGAGCCACATCTTGTTCATGCACATGTTAGTATATCACAATCCCTTGAATAAATGCTAATTCAGTCTCTCTAAGAAATTTATAATTTATTCGTACTACAAATTTCGAACTTGCAACTTTGAAAGTTGGTCGTTTTTTGAAAGTTGTTGGAAAGTCGTCGGAAAGTATCAGAAATTGAGGTAGCTATTTACACCTTCTTCAAAGTTGAGGTAGCCCGTTTTGAATTTTCAAAGTTCGGGTAGCTCGTTGCAAAACGTCCAAAGTTCAGATAGCTACTTGGTATTTAAACCAAAAGTTATGCTTCTTACTTTGAGCTGGTCGTTTTTGTCGGTTCAGCTCAAAATTCGGAATGACTTTGATCCTGTGCTTTCTCCTGAGAGTTCATTGTTTGTCTTGAAGAGCAACAAGCAAGTAAGAACCTCCTAATGCTTCTCCTAGGAACATGCATTCATCTGTACATAACCAAAATCTGTTGTTCATGGCAGGTAACTTACCAAGATATTTTAAAAATTCTCGAAACTTCAAAAATTTGCAGTTCTGTTCAGAATTTCACAGATATATACTTGAGGCTTCCCGGAATTCCTACCAACGGGCATTTGCAAGAGAGTGACTGTATAAGAGTTAGAATATGTGAAGGCAGATTTGCCTTGCTAATTCGAGAGGTTAGTGCTTTCTGGAAAGCAAAAAGTTCAGTTTTGTATACCCACAGAACTACTTAATAGTTTGATCGACATCTAACCTGAACTACTTATTTCATTTGGCAGCCCATAAGGGAAGGGAACTACATAATTCAACCAAAGGTGGATTTTGATATTAGTATTACTACAGTTGCAGGTCTTCTGAATCTTGGGTAAATATGCACCCAGAACTAGATTATTTTGTGTTATAATGAACTCATATTTCAAGGAGGGAATGAGTTCCTTCTTGCTTTTGTTTTTGGGTTAAATACCAAGTAGCTATCTGAACTTTGGACGTTTTGCAACGAGATACCCGAACTTTGAAAATTCAAAACGGGCTATCTCAACTTTGAAGAAGGTATAAATAGCTACCTCAACAACTTTCCGACGACAGTTGATGGAAAATTGGACGGAGGTAGCTATTTGCACCTTCTTCAAAGTTGAGGTAGCCCGTTTTGAATTTTCAAAATTCGGGTAGCTCGTTGCAAAACGTCCAAAGTTCAGGTAGCTACTTGGTATTTAACCCTTTGTTTTTGATTCCAAAGTATATTCTCAAGCTGATTTATATATTCAGTTCTAATGGAGATGGATAGTATCTTTAAAAGCATATGTTATTTGTGGTCACAACCGATTTGCTGTATGTATCATCAGGTATCAAGCTGTAGCATACATCGAAGCTTCAGCTTTCATATATCAAGATGGAAAGGTCTTATTATAACCATTTTCGGTTTAGCTAATGCATATATATTCATAAGCTTGCCTCTAAATATAGTCATTCTAACAGATTCTGATTGAAGTTGATCATCTACAAGATGTTCCGAGTCCTTATTTACAGATCAAAGGGATTGATAAGGATGCCGTAGCAGCTGCTGGTTCGAAGCTGAAACTGGACGGGTCATACACAACCAAGGTCGGTTTACTTATTGAAAATGATGATGTGATTTTTATATATAGTATGCTGCTTTGCCTTTCACAACATATATATATGGGTTAAATACCAAATAGCTACCCAAACTTTGGATGTTTTACAAATAGCTACCCGAACTTTAAATTTTCAAAAATAGCTACCTAAACTTTGACATGTGGGTCAAATAGCTACCTCCATTAAATATGGACGGAAAATGATGTGTCATCACATGATTGGTCCATAATTTTAAAAACTATATTATTTTTTTAAAATACTAAAAAAATCAGAAAAATTCTTTAAAAAGATGAAAAATTAATAGAAAAAATAAGAGTTTTAAATATAATACTTTTATTAAAATTATGAAATAAAAGATTAGGTTTTTTTAATTTTGTTTCATATTTTTCAATACAAAAATTATATTACACTCTTATTTTTTCTATTAATTTTTCAGTATTTTAAAAAAATGATATAGTTTTTAAAATTATGGACCAATCATGTGCTGACACGTCATTTTCCGTCCATATTTAACGGAGGTAGCGATTTGCCGCATGTGTCAAAGTTGAGGTAGCTATTTGCACCTTCGTCCAAAGTTTAGGTAGTCGTTATTGAAAATTCAAAGTTCGGGTAGCTATTTGTAAAACGTCCAAAGTTCGGATAGCTATTTCGTATTTAACCCTATATATATTGACTTAAAAAGAGAAGCATTTTATTTATTTATACTTGTAGAGCTATCTCCAAATTATATTGGAAAGATTACCGGCAGCAGAAAGAAGTTCAAATGGGATTCATGCCCGACAAGCTGCAAAACTGCAAGAACTAGTGGAACTCATACAATCCCAGGTGCAAATTGTCAGAAATATTGAGAATATGGTTGCACAGTTGATATAACTGAATCATAATAATGTGGGAAATGATGATTAGGGAAGCTGTTCTTCAGTAGTATCAGAATCATCCCCAAGCCGAGGAGGAGGAGGAGGAGGGGTTAGTCCAATTGATGGCATCATTGAGGACCTGCAAACCCGTATCAAAAGGCTTGAAAGATGGCATTCAATCAACACGGTACCCTTACCTTATTAACTAATCCTTCTCCTATTTTGATTTTGCTGCAGCTTCCTCGCTTTGACATGATTGTGCTTCGTACTCCTACTTCTGCAACTCACAGGTTTTGTGGACTTTTCTGATGTCTGCGCTCGTTGGTTATTCACTGTACCAACGGAAGCGCCAATGATTCACATGACGGAAACCCCTTTCCTTTGTGATTGACTATAAACTGTGCAGGCAAGCTATTATGCATTGTCCAACGCAACAGTTTGATAAATATTGGATGCTTAGAAAGAAGGAATAGATTGAATCAATTGTAATCTAGAGATGGATGTACAGAAATTTCAAATATATTTATGGGTTAATTACTTAATTGGTTACACATGTTTTACCATTGTGCAGAATGGTTACACATGTTTCAAAATGTGATTAATTGGTTTTGCTATGTGACTAATTGGTTACACATGTTTTTTCCAATGTGATTAATTGATTATTCCGTTAGTAAACTGTTAATTTTACCGTTAATTAATTTTTATAACATATTATTGAATTGTGAAATGACTATTATGCTCTTAGTGGTATTGAAGAACCCAGAATCGTCTTGAAGAACCCTAATCGAATTGAATTGAAGAATCTATAATCGAATTTCTAGGTTTTTCAAGAACCCAGAAACGAATTTCTGGGTTCTTCAATTCAATTCGGTGATGAAGAACACAGCTTGGTTGATGAAAATGGTAATTACGTCATTTTATGTATCTAAATAAAATAGTGACTTAACTGTGATTTCTAACGGTGAACATTAAAAAAAACAATTAGTCACATATCAAAATCAATTAATCACATTTTGAAATATGTGTAACTATTTTGCGCAATGGTGAAATATGTGTAACCAATTAAGTAATTGACTCTATATTTATATATACATTTGTAGACCGCATGTCAGCAATTCATGTTCGTGATACAGAACACTACCAACAAGGTCAAAAGACAGGATTGTGTCTCTTTTTAGCAAGTGATTCATTGGTGTGGTTAGTTAAGTTGATGTGGATCAAACCCCACATGATTGATATAGAGGTTTGAGCACAAGACAATAAGATGTGGGTCGGTTTTCTTGCGGCGGTGGTTCTATGTTGAGCTTGAACTTGGCAGGATTAAGTTAAAAGCTTGAGCTGAAGAGAATTCAATTGATGCATGCTATGGTGATGCGTCATGCATGCTTGTTTATATAAAAATTAAATAAAAAGATAAATTCTTCAATAAATCGACTCTGCTGGGGATCGAACCCAGAATCTCTGGTTTCGTAGACCAGCGCCTTATCCATTGGGCCACAGAGTCTCTTTATGTTAGTAATTATATAAATAATAGATGAATCCCCATGTAACTAAATAAATATTTAATGTTAAGATAATCCTATACAATAATAGTATAATACAAACACGTCTATTTTTTAATGATTTATGTAAACACCGTCCTACACAAAAAATGCATAATATTTCCCAACTAAAAAGAAACGAACCACTTAAATGAATTTTATATTATAAAGAAGTGTGAAAATTAAAAGATACCATTTTATTAAACAATTATATTTTTACCAAATTAATAGAAAAGGGTTACTATGTATAAATGATAAACTACACAAACCAAAAACAAATAACTAATTGTCTTTTAACTATTCTATTACCCTTTACCTATCAAATATCAAAAACAAATAACTAATTATCTTTTAACTATTCTATTAGTGAATTTTCCTTTACTATCAAATATCTAGACCTTCAAAATGTTCAAATTAACAGCTTCCTTAACCAAAACATCCATTACCCCATTTGCTTTTCGGAACATGTGTCATTTTGAATTTGTTAAAATTGAGAATTGATTTATTGAAAGTTGAAACCACCACTTTACACTAGAATAATTCCTCTTATTATGATGTCTAAGCGTCTAAATAACTCCATTATTATTGGTATAAATTTAGTGGGTAGGCTAGATCTGGACAGAATCTCAATCCATCATTTTGTTTCCAGATGCCCATTTAACTGTGTCGTCGTCTCTTTCCCCTTATTTTATGCAAAAGGGTTGATTCATCTCTATGACCTAAATAACGAATAAACTCATCATCAAGTGCAGTGCAGTGCAGCTATAATGGCCACTATGGAGCATCCGATGCCTGCCTTTGGCATCCTTCTTCTCCAGAAGGAGCAGATAACTTGTCATTGTAACTACATCTATTTAAACCAAACACACATCTTCCAAATCCTCACAACTCCTATTTACATTCTACATTCATCATCTCTGTTGCTTGTAACTGTAGTTTATATGGCTCAAATCTGCAGGCTCCATCTACAGTCAGAGATCAAATCTTCTCCAGACAGTCTGTTCGATGTGTACAAGAATAACATTGACCTGCTGTCCAAGATCTGCCCCGACAAGTTAAAGAGCATCCAAGTCCTTGAAGGTGATGGCAAGAGCGTTGGGTCAGTCAGGCTCTGGACCTATGTTCTTGGTAAGTTAGCTGTTCATCAAGAAATACGTACTGCACATTCAATGTTTATATAGTTGAAGTTCAATACGTAAGAGATCTATGACAGTAGGTGATTCTGTGGTCTGCAAGGACAAGATTGTTGCAGTAGATGAGATGAACAAGTCGGTCACATTTGACATAGTTGAAGGGGAGATCACCAAGTATTTCAGAAGTTACAAAGCCACCATTCAGATATTGGTGGATCAGTCTGAGGTGGGGAAGAAGAAGAAGAAGAAGAACATGGTCAAATGGTCCGTTGAGTATGAGAAGATGAGTGAGGAAGTTCCAGACCCAACTGCACAGGTTGAGTTCTTGGTGAACATGGCTATGGAGGTTGATAATTACATCTTCAACCTCAAACCCTAACCCTAGATGAATGGATGTTTCATCCATCAACCACCTTCTGTATTGTTATATATGTATAAATCAACTATCTCCACCATTGATGCGCTGTAATAAGTAGCTACAGATCATTTATGGATATGAGAAATTAAAGGGGGCTGGGTGATCTAAGGTTGTCTTTGTGTTATGTCTTCGTTTGTTGAAATTGAATCCATTCGATCTGCAGCAGTATCTGTCCTTGAGGAACATCGCGCAATCGAAGGAGCATCTCCTGCACAATCTTTCCATTTTCCCACACAATGCAGCTCTCATCGGCGAGACAGTTATTCCGATTTGGTTGAACACGAAATAGGGTGGTTGGCGACGGAAGCTTCTCGAAGTCCAAATCCTCATCGTCCAGACATTGCATGTAAGGTTTGAGGTCGATCTCTGCGTTCCCCATCTTATCATCTCCCGTCAATGTATCCTTGTCATACACAGTCTGAAAACATCCACAGATTCACCAGAAATATGGAAGATCCATTGCATTTGCACAGTTTAGATATCAATTTCACTTACAACAGATATGGGAAGGTCAGGATCGGTCACGCATAAAGTGAGTTCATCATTCCACTCGGGGTTGCAGTTCTTCTTCACCACACGACTCTTCACCTTCTGCATATAAACAACGGCACCGTATTCATACCTGTTCATCATGTAATTAGTAACAGCATCATACCTGTTCGCCCATGGCGATGACGATGTAAGGATCACTGCTATCGGTAACTGTGTCACGAACAACAAGATGAATGCCTCTCTTGACTCGAATGCGAATAAACCCCACCGCACTGTCTATAGAGAATTGACCTGCTGCGTCGTCATGATTGTGGTGGCAGACGCGATCTCCGATCCACCCGCCCACTCTTCGAAGACGGCGACGAAGATGAAGGGCCGAAGACGCTTTCCTTGATGTCTTGTGCATCGATCCCATTCGTCTCTAAATTCTGCCACCAAGGTATCCTTGGATTGGATACCTGCTGCTCTGTGGTGATGATACCTTCCCCAGAAATTCAAATCGAACAACTCCTTTTTCATACTACCGTAGAAGAGAGAATTACAGAGAAAATTGGGAGGTTCGTTACCTCATCACCGTCCAATTGGATGTTAAGTGCCCATTCAAATGTGCGGAATCGGAGAACTTCTCTGGTAGGTTTATTTTTAGGTAATTAAATCAAGTTTAAATAGCAAGTAGCTACCTGAACTTTGGACGTTTTGCAACGAGCTACCGAACTTTAAAAATTCAAAACGGGCTACCTCAATTTTGAAAAAGGTGCAAATAGCTACCTTCGTCCAATTTATGACGAATTTCCAACGACTTTCCGACGAGTTTCCAACGATTTTTCGACGGAAAATTGCACGGAGGTAGCTATTTGCACTTTATTTAAAGTTGAGGTAGCCCGTTTTAAATTTTTAAAGTTCGGGTAGCTCGTTGCAAAACGTCCAAAGTTCAGGTAGCTACTTGGTATTTATCCCTTAAATTAAGGGTACATAGCCTCATAAACGGTTTTGTTAAATGCACTAATATATTTGTAAGTGTTGTTTCGTGACTCTTAATTTATAAAGAGTTGTTAAATGTATCAAAAGTTCACTATTTATCAAATTTTACCGTTAAATATGTCAAAATGACAATTTTATCACTTGTTCTTGTTCATACCATCTTTCACACTAAATTCAACTCCTAAATGAAGATTTGAGTTTCAATTTTACACAAAACTACATTTTGAGATTGAATTCAAATTTAAATTTGCATATTTTTGGTTTGAATCCAATCACAAAATGCAGATTTGAGTGGAATTTAAACCCTGAAAATGCATATTTGAGTGGAATTCAAACTCAAATTTACATTTTTAAGTTGAATTTGAAACCAAATATGTGTTTTGGAGGTGGATTAAGTGTTGACGATGATATGAAGATGAACAAGGGGTAAAATTGTCATTTTGACATATTTAACGACAAAAATAGATGTATAGTTAACTGTTGGTGCATTTAATAACAATTTCAAACATATATGTGCAAAAAACTATATGAGTGTGCAAATAACAACATGAGTAAACATATGAGTGCATTAAGACTATTTATATCATTTATTCGTTTCGATCGAATTCAGAAATAAATTTTTGTGTTCGATCGAACCAAAATATCTAAACCTAAAAGTTTGATTTTTGAGTTTAAATAATAAGAAAAGAAAGAACAAAAATAAGAGAACTAATAAGAATATTGTTAATATTTCATTCCATAAAAAAATTGTAATTAAAAAAGAATATTATTAAATAACACAATTTTAAACTAAATATAATTATATGACCAAGTATAGGAGATTAAATAAATAATTAACACTACATAAAAATATGGTTTAGTTTATAGAATGTAAGATTGTAAGCGGATGAACAAATTTTTTAACGGTACGAAAACGAAATCATTTATAAAACTCCAAATCAAAATATATTTTTTCCTGGTTGGTTGAATTTGTTCTCATTCGGAATTTGTCCTGACATTGCTTAACTCAATAATTAACTTAATTAAGTAATTATTATCTTAGTCTATTTTTAATTTAATTGAGTTTTATATCATCACTTATTATATAGGTCTATTTTTAATTTAATTGAGTTTTATATCATGTAAGTTCATTTTGAAGGATTGTGTTGTTTATTTAGTAATTGTTAAGAGTGATTTCATATTTTATTAAATTATAAATAACTATACTACGTTAATTAGTTTAACTTTAGGAGTAAAAGTCATTTAGGTGCCTTAGAATTCACGTTTCTACAAATAGGTACGTCAGAGAAAAATTATTACTTTTGAGTACATCAAAAGTCATAAATATATATATTTTAATTGGGTACATGAAAGTAATAAAATAAATAAATAACAATTTAACAAAGACAAAATAAATATATTCGTTTGTTATAATAAAACAACTTAGACATACACGAAATATTACATATGTTACAGACACATTACTGAAATATTAAAATAGATACATTTTTTCTGAAATACCAAAAAATAATTATTTTTTTTAATAAGGTATCTATTTATAAAAACGTGACTTATGAAGTACCTAAATATATTTATAAAAACGTGACTTATGAAGTACCTAAATAATTTTTATTCCTTAAATTTATTACTATAAATTTCAATTATCCCATGTCTGAGCGAAGTATATATAATACATGCCGAATCCGCCCGAAAAAATCAACTGAAATCAGAGTATGATAGTTTACTCACATTTTAAGGCCCCCCACACGCGCCCGCCCTAAATATATTGATTGAAGTTTAACTAAAGAAAATGTCTGACACATTCGAATGTAATTGCATTATTTTCCCTAAATCATAACTAAGCGTGGTTTTGGCTTTTTGGGCATCGATAAATGATTATACCATGCTTCCAAGATATTCTATTATTTTTATTATTATAATAAATAATTACTGTGATTTTATTATTATTATCAATTAATTTTATTATTATTAGTTACTAATAATAATTAGCAAAGGGAATGGCTTTACTTTACTTTACTCATTTCTTTATATTATTATTATGGGTTAAATAACAATTACCTGCCTAAAATTTTAGCGTTTTGCAACGAGATACACGAACTTAAAAAATTCAAAACGGGTTACCTCAACTTTGAAGAAAGTGCAAATAACTACCTCTGTCCAATTTTCCGTCAACTGTCGTTGGAAAGTCGTCGAAAATTCATTGAAAAGTCGTCGGAAATTCATTGGAAAGTCGTCCGAAATTCGTCAGAAATTGGACGGAGGTAGCTATTTGCATCTTCTACAAAGTTGAGGTAGCTCGTTTTGAAATTTCAAAATTCGGGTAGCTCGTTGCAAAACGTCCAAAGTTCACGTAACTACTTCGTATTTAACCATGTTATTATTATTGTTCATTTATTAGATTTTGGGGGGTTTAAATACCAAGAATTTACATTAACTTTGGATGTTTTGCAATGATCTACTCGAACTTTAAAAATTCAAAACAGTCTAACTCAATTGGGACGAATGTGCAAATAGCTAACTCTGTTCAATTTTTGACTAATTTCCGATGAAATTCTGTCAACAGTTTACGGTAAATTGAACAGAGGTGATTATTTGTATATTCGTTCAAGTTGAGTTATTCTGTTTTAAATTTTTAAAGTTCGGACAACTCGTTCTAAAATGTTTAAAGTTCATGTAAATTTTTATTATTTAATTAAAAAAAATTACGAAAAAAGACATCGTCGTCTATCATCTTTCTGGCTCGGCTTTTTTGTCTGCGGCGTTAAAAGACCTTCTCTCCCTCTCTCTGCTGTATCTGATGAATGAAGCTCTACCTCTACCAGACCGGACATTAAACCTCTCTCTCTCTCTCCTGTACAGTGCAAGTAAGCAGACGTCAACGATGGCCGCTAACAAATTCGCCACTATGCTTCACAGAAACACGAACAAGATCACACTCATCCTCGTCTACGCTTTGCTCGAATGGGCTCTGATCGTTCTCCTACTTCTCAATTCCCTCTTCTCCTACTTGATCATCAAATTCGCCGACTACTTCGGCCTCACGAGACCTTGCCTCTGGTGTTCGAGAATCGATAATCTTTTCCATTCAGGACACCATTACGGAGAACTCATCTGCAAGGATCACGCCGCTGAGATTTCCAACCTTGGATTCTGTTCCCATCATCAGAAGTTGGTTGAATTTAAGAAACTCTGCGAGGACTGCTCAGCATCGCTGCCACCAGACTCGGAGATCTGCGAGACGCACGTCACCTGTTCCTGCTGTGCTCTAACTATAGAGAGAAAGTCCAAGTCTCCTTCACCTGATGGAGATTGGAACACCAAGGAAGGAGAGCGCGATTTTGCTACCGTCGATAGTAGTAGATCGGATGCGTGGGTAGATCGGGAGGAAGATGAATTCAAGGCCTCTCATGGAAGAAGAACTTTCGAGTCTGGAGAAGGGGAAGAAGAATTCAGACCCTCTCCTTCTTCTGAATCTAGGGTTAGGGAACTCTTAGCTGATGAGCATGAAAAATTGCTTATGGTGATGGAAGTGAAAAATCAGAGTCAAGACATCGATCAAAAGATGGTTGCAATTGATGATGATTGCAGAAAGGATGACTCCGTGGTGATTTCGGCTCGCCATCTTGATTTTTTCATCGGTGGCGATGATTGCAATCTGATTCCAGTTGAATGGGTCAGCTCTACTGGTGAAGAATACCAGAAGCCGCTCTCAAGCATGGAGGACGATAATGGTGGATACCAGGATGTGATAATGGATTTCTACTTGTCTGCTAAGCCACACTTCGATCCAAGAAGCGAGAAAGTGTTCCCAATTCACGAGAGTGATGAAGAACAGCAGATTGAGGAAATCTCTGAAGTAGTACAAGGCAACTTTACTGAAGGAGACGATCAAGTTGCTGCTGCTCCAACACTTGATACTCAAAACGTCTTAGAAGCAGTTGAAAGTGATTCCACTAAGGAAGGAGATGAGCAATCCGCTGGTGCTGAGATTGCAGATATTGAGATTGACCTTGGAACTGTTGAAGGAGATTCTACCAAGGAAGGATATGAACAAGTGCTTACTGCAGAAGCAACTGTTGTTCTTGAAAATGGGAATGGTGTTCTAGAAATTGCGGCACAGGAAGATGAAGCCATGAGAGATGAAGTTAACCAAGGTACTCTCGATCTATTTGGACATGAATTTGTCAATCTTACATGTGCTATGTAAATTGAAATATCCTATATCTATAATGTTTGCTATAAATCTGCAGTTGAGGATCTTTTGCAAAATGATGAGGCTGATGCAGAGGTTTCAATTGGAACGGAGATTCCCGATCACGAGCTACTTGAAGACACTCACAATGAAGAAATTCTGCATTCAGGTAGTGATTGCAGTGAATTTTCCCTTGCTACTAGGTATTTAAAAAAACTTGTGCTACTCTTTCAATTTTTAACCCGTGTTCTTTTTCTTGAAGATGAAGATGTTATGCAAGTGGAAGAAGTAAGTTCAGAATTCAGACCCCTTTGTCTTGGAACAAATGAAGAAGCAGAGACCTCTCATTTACCATCAACTACTGAGGAGGTTAACGAGAATGAAGATGATACATTCCCCGAGACGCCGAAATCCATTGACGGTCTCCATCATCTGCAAAGTAAATTACTGTTACTGGAAAAGAGAGACTCAGGAACTTGGGAAGAGTCTCTTGATGGGAGTGTGGCGAGCGATATAGAAGGTGGTGAAGGACCTCTAACAACAGAGGTGTTAAAATCAGCTCTTAAAGCTGAGAGAAAGGCTCTACATGCATTGTATACGGAGCTAGAAGAAGAGAGAAGTGCTTCTGCAGTTGCAGCTAGCCAAACAATGGCCATGATAAATCGTCTCCAGGAAGAGAAGGCAGCAATGCAGATGGAAGCTCTGCAGTACCAACGTATGATGGAAGAACAATCCGAGTACGATCAGGAAGCTCTGCAGCTCTTGAATGATCTTATGGTGAAGAGGGAGAGAGAGAAGCAGGAGCTGGAAAAGGAGCTTGAGGTTTACAGAAGCAAGGTTGAGGAATATGAGTCCAAGGAGAAAATGACAATGTTGCTGAGAAGCAGCAACAAGGGTAAGAACCCCTCTGCTTCTTGTAGCAATGCAGAAGATGAAGATTTTGAGGGATTATCTGTTGATTTGAACGACGAGGACAAGTATGAAGATCATTTCAACAGCAGTACCCCGGCAAATGCAATTTCATACTTGGAGGATTCTTTGGCAAACTTTGAGGAGGAGAGGGAGTCCATCTTGAACCAACTCAAGGTTTTGGAGGAGAAACTTTTGGCTGAGGATGTTGATCACTGTAATAATGAAAATGGTAATGGCCATGCAAATGGTGAAGTTAGTGGAACCAATCAAAATGGTCACTACAAGATGAATGGAAAGCACCATCTTCGTGGGAGATTCATGGGTCCTAAGGCAAAGACACTACTTCCACTTTTTAATGCCATTGATGAAGAATCTGAACATGGTCTGCAGAACGGGGACAAGCAAGATGTTGATGGAGATTTGTTGCAGAAAACTCCTGCAGACATTGGATTTGAGCACAAGGGGCTCGATTTGGAAGAAGAAATGGACCAACTCCATGAGAGGCTGCAGGTTCTTGAGACCGACAGGGAATTCCTAAACCATTGCATTAGCTCTTTGAGGAAAGGTGACAAGGGTTTGCCAATTCTTCAGGAAATTTTGCAGCATCTTCGGGATTTGAGATCCATTGAGGTCTGTGGTGGCCACGAGGAGAGCATTACCGATGGCATGATGATTGAGTAAAAACTCTGCATTACAGAATGTCTCAGAGTCCTAAGGTAGATCATGCAAACAGTGTCCACTCCAAAAACCACTCCTTTTCTGCTAAAGCGTGCACTGTTTGTAATTTAACATCCCCGTCCATTTGCAGATGATTAATTGATTGGAGTCCAAGTCCATGACCGGCTTGCATGCATATATTCACCAAATAGTCTGCCGTGTGGTGAGAGTCTTCCGTAGTCACTAGGCGAAATTCTGTGCAGAGGATGCCCCTTGCCTTGGTGGAGAGGGTACACTATTTATGTGTGCAAATGACATTCCTCTGACTCTATCACATCAGTGTGGTGTGTGCTTTTGTTTTGTTTTTGTCAATGTGTTTGAAAAGGAAACCCCGATTTGTTTGTTCTGGTGGTTGGTTCCACTATTTCAAAGGAAGAGATTGGTGGTAGGATAGTGAAGAGACACCCTGTCCTTTTGTTGTTGGAGATATTAGGAGGGTAATGGTTGTTTCCAAGTTGTCTTCGTGTTGGTATATGTGTTTGTTGAAAAGCATACAACAAGAAGAACGAAGAACTCTTGTCATCAGCCAACCAAATCTTCTATATCAGACAGATTGGATGGTCTTTTTTTTTTTTTAATGTGACAGACATATTGAGGAGTTTGAGGTTGTCTGGTCTGAGTTCTGCCTGCATCTGTAAAGTATATATATATATATATATCGATCAATCCATATATGCATAAACAAGCGTGTGGAATCTTTGTATTCATGTAACCAGTTTTGTATTTATGCTTTTGTCGAATATGTATGTTTCTCTGTGTCATATGGTGAGAAGTAATGTATTGATTACTATGTCCCTTAATACTATATAGTCTATTTGCACCATTTTGCATACCATTTACTGTCGTTTTTGTATATAGGGTAAAGTACCAAAAAAAATACACCAAACTTTGAGAAAAAATCAAACAACAAATTGAACAATCAATAATCCTACCTCAAATTTTCATTATGTTTGAATGAATTTTTCAGTATTGCATGAAATTATTGAGTCAACATTAGTTGAAGTATTCTAAGAAAATGGTATTACGACTTAATAACCCCCTCAAACATTGCAAAATCCTTTCAAACATAACTGAGATTTGAGGTAGGTTTGTTGATTGCTCAATTTCAAAAGTTTGGTTTGTTGTTTGTTAAAAAATAAAGTTTGATTTGCTGTTTGTTTGTTTTTCCAAGTTTTTTTTTTTATAATTAACCCTTTTGTATAACATGTGTCCCCTCTATCCTTTTTTTCTTTCTTTATAAATATAAAATTAATCGCGACGGTTGATAAGAAGTTTGCACTCAAATTCAAACTACAAACGAAAACTAGTTAATTTTTACGGTTCCTCAAGTAAGAGAAATTAACGTTAGTTTGAAGCACGTTTTTTATCCGAGGAGAAACATGAATCGAAAATGTTAGTTGATATAACCACATTCTTCGAGATTCTCAAAAAATATGTCTGAATTTTATTATTTAGTTGACACATTGTGTTATTATATCATTATTGAATGAATGAATGTTCCGTCATCACATGGAGCAATTATAATCCTAATGAAGAAGTATATCACTGACCGACCATTGAATCTCGATCGATACAGCGGAGTTGGGCATTCATCATTCCATCACACCTACACACCTACACACACACTATATATATATATAGTGTGGGTGTGTATGTGTATGTGTGATGGATGCCTTTCGGCGATGTCCTTTAGAAGGAAGGCTGCAGCGTGTTCTTAATTGAATTATTTATATGTATACTTTTCATTGGAATAAAAGTAGATATCTTTGTAACTACTCTTAATGATTATTTAGCTGTCGTTTCAAAATAGATTTATATATTCTACGCAATTATTATTAAGGTACAATGAAATAAATATTATAGATTATATGATTCGGTTATGTTCAAACGATTGAGGCTCCAATTGAGTCCCAATCGGTAGTCCTATGGTCTGGGTCCTAGTCCAGATCAGGTCCTTAGGGTTGAGTGATCTGGTATGGGTTCATACCCTGGCTAGTGGACCTCTGGTGTGGCTCGAATCGAGTCTGGACTTGTTTGAAACATTAATGTAAGTTTGTAGATTTAATTGTAATATTTAGAAAAATATTTGGTTAATTTTGTAAATATAAAAATATTTAACTAATTTTTTTAACATAAGAGTAATAGAGGTATCAATTACAAATCATTTTCAAACATGTTGTAGCAAAAACAATCGTTTAAGTTGGAAAAACATTTTTGTCAAACATGTTGTACTATTTTCAGACTTTTCCCTATTATATTATATTATAATTATAATTATTTTTGGTTTGCATATGAGTATCACTTAAAATTAATAAGCTAAACATACACGCATCTTATTATTCTTAATTATATTGTTAAAAATATACATAAATTAAAAATATATAATATCATATTTTATTAGTTGTTTTTGCATATACTTTTCAATAAAAAAATGGTAAATTTAAAATATAATGAAAAATATAGCTAGTAAATTATGATAACTTACATAAAAAATAATAGTAAATAAATGTAAACAATTATGTATATACTAAAACAATATAATGCATTAATAAAAATAAGTAAATATATAAGTTGGTTACCACTTATATGAGTGGGTCGGTAGTATAGGAGGCCTTTTTAGTCTTATTTTCCAACCGTCATTCTTGAAATTGGGCCATTCATACTACACACCGAAACTTGCAAGGTGTTTTGTATATTATATAAGTATAAATATTTTTCAATATAATAAAATTTAGGGTTAATTACCAAACAAACAATTCGAACTTTGAGTGAAAATTAATAAGCAAATCAAACTTTTTTTTTACAAACAAACAACAAACTAAACTTTTCGAATTAAGCAATCAACAAACCTAGCTCAAAATTTCATTATGTTTGAACATGTTTTTCAATGTTTGAGAAAGTTATTAAATCAACACTAGTTGAAGTATTCTAAGGAAAGAGTATTACGAGTTAATAACTCTCTCAAACATTGAAAAATTCGTTCAAACATAATAAAAATTTGTGTGGTTCGATTTATGATCAGAGTTTTATTTTTGAAACGGTTTTGTAGACTGTTCGGTCTACGAATCTAACAAAATGTGGAGTCTGGTCCGACCGTTAATACGTATATAATTTTATATATTATATTAATTAGTATTAATTAATATAGTTAATCAATGAATACAAATACATAATAATTTTGTTATTTAATAATTATTTTAGTTGTTTAATCGGTTTAGTAGAAAATTATGTAAACATTGTTAAATCGAGATATTTTTTTGTGTAATTTGATTTTGAATTGTGTATTTTTCTTTTTTTTTTTTCGGTTTAAATCAAAAATCGAATGGACATTTTATTTTTCCTTGTATAGTCTTTTAGTGTTTATGTTGTGAAAAAATCGGTCCGAAAATATAAGTACTCTGTACTAGACCGAAATAGTAAAAAACTGATTCAACTGATCGGGTTTCACCCCTACTTCACCACTTTTATAATGCCTTGTAAAGAAGTTAAACTCTAACGATGCGTTTGTTTGACGGAATTCGAAATACGGAATACGGAATAGGAATTGGGAATAGGAGTTAAGATTATGAAGTTGTTTTTTTGGTGGAATTGAATAGAACGGAATAAGGAATTCTGTTGTTTCTGGGTTGAATATGCTCCTAAACCTACTCCTAAACACAATTAACAGCATATGTCGACAATATAACGAACAACATACAAAAACCAGCTCAACATACGAACAAGAACAACATACAGTCTTTGAAATCAGCTCAACATACAGAAACCAATTGACGAAAACGAAAACGAACAACAATTGAAGCAGCACTTACCTGTTGTTGAAGCTGATCGCAGACGAATTGAATCAGGCGGACGAATTGAATCGCAGACGAAAATCGCAGAACTCAACCCTAATCGCAGACGAACGCAGAATCGAATGCTGGCAAGAATCGATGTTTAAAGCAAAATCGAAATCCGACAAACCGTTCGGTGGAATTGAAGCTGAATCCGACAAACCGTTCGGTGAGATGTGATTCTCCAGTAGGATTGAAGACGATTCTGCGCAGCTCCTCAGAAGATTGCAGGCGTAATGAAGACGATGGCAGGGTTCTGTAATTACGCCAAACAGTCGAGGGCATTTCCATCATTTGGGGTCGGAATCCGGATTCCGACCCGTGTGGGCTTAGGGAATCCGAGGTTTTTACCCGGATTCCCTAAGCCCGGACCGCCCGAATTCCCTAAGCCTCAGAATTGCCAATTCTGTGAAACGAACAAGGTGATATGGATTCCGTAAGCCCAAATCCGGGCCTAATCCATCAAACGAACGGGCCATAAGTCTCTAACTGATTAAAGACATCTTGAGTTTAACAACTGTGATAATCGTCAAAGTTAATTAATTTTAGTATATTATATGAACAAAAGAGTGTCAACTTCTTCCGATGCCTCTTTTTATTGTTCGTACTTTATTAAAAAAAGAAAAAAGAATTCCTAATTATTGCATAGGAACAAATTCATCTTCCAAGTATTTTCCTTTTTTGTCCTAAACATAATTTATCGTACATACAATATACAATACCAATTAGCTACCTAACTTTGGAAGTCATACATGAACTAAAACCAACTTTAAAAATTTAAAATGAGCTACTTTAACTTGAACGAAAATACAAATAGCTATTTCGTCCAATTGTTGGCAGAATTTCAAAAATGATGCCATGAACTACACGGACTTTAAAAATTCAAAATGAGCTACCTCAACTTGAACGAAAGTGCAAATAGCTACCTTCGTCCAATTTAGTGACAACTGTTGACAGAATTTTGTCGAAAATTCGACAAAAATTTGACAGAGTTAGATATTTGAACATTCGTCCAAATTGAGATAGCTCGATGTAAAACGTCTAAAATTCAAGTATACGTATTAAGTACTGTAATTAAGAATGATAATTAATTTACTACTGTAGTTAATTATTATTTTCTTTTTTTAATTACCTACTCTATTTTCAATTATCTGAAATTTATCAAAAATTAAAAATAACATAAAAAGTCATAATTCTCCATACACACAATCTAATCACGTCACTAAACTTAACTTACAATAACTTAACTTCATCAGAATTAAAGCCGACAACTCGACCTTACCGGAAGCGGTCGGTATGGTGGTTGGCAATGTCCGCCGCTCGGACTCCGACCGACTACTGATTCACATAACGATTCACCAGAGCCAACGCATTGCTCGTCACTTTTGTAACTTCCGACGCCTTCGCCATCACCTCCGACTTCACCGGACCATCTTCCACGTCCTCCAGACCGTCCGTACACGTCTCCTCATCCGTCAGGGCTGCACTCATCCACGTCTGCACGTTGCTTATCTGGAACCGGAACGACTCCTGATCGGTGCCGGTCGACCGCAGCTGTCTCATCTGCTTCATGGAGCCGCGGATCTCGTCGACGGCGTCACCGAAGTTTGAGAAGCAGTCGTGGAGGGCAGATGCCGTGCGAGAGTCACCCCCGTAGTCGGCCTGGCGGGACACGCTGAAGACGTAGGTCGCCGTTCGACGCGCCCTTGAGAGGCTGACGGAGATAGCGACGCGGGCTAGACGGTACGGGTCACCGTGGACAGTACTAGCGTAGCGGTAGAGGGAGCTGTGGCAGACGTCTGGGTACAGGGTGGCGGAGCAGCTGGCGCGGATGAAATCAGTGGCGTTGGTTTCAGTGGTGGCGGAGAGGGAGCCGAGAAAGACGGCGAAGAGAGAGAAAGTGAGGAAGAACGATTGTTTAGCTTCCATGGCGGAACTGTGGTGACCGTGATGGAGGATATGCTTGATCTGTCTGGGAGAAGAGATTAAGCGAGGGGTAATTAAGGGCTGGGGATATCTTCTTCGTTATATTTGACAGAAATACCCAAGTATCAACCCTAATTTACAAAACTGCCACTGTTTCTGTCCGGCCTTTGCGGACGGGATGACGCAACGATTATGTTTTTCTTTTTTACTTTTACATAAAGTAGTAATTTATTGATGGTGTTCTAATTTTAATAAATAAATACATAAAAAATAGTGAAGGATGGATTTTTTCCTCTTGTTGAATATATATTAGGCTAATAAGTAATTATTATAACCGTTATATATTATAATTATAATTATTACGAGTTTAAAAATTTAATATCATAATTATATTCGTAACCGTAGTTATTCGTATACCCATATATAAAATAAATATATTTTATTTTAGTGTTTGTAAATTAAATTTTGAATTTTTAACCCTAAAAAACAAATTTGTTGTAAAAATATAATTATTTCAGCACAATCAAATTTAATTCAAATTAACATAAATACTGAAATGAAGTTTAATTCATATTTAAAATATATTGTATTTTTTTTTAATTTTTACAAACATTTTTTTAATTCCCAATTAATGAATTCTCCAAACTAATATTTCCAATTAATTGAATAAATTAGTGCATTTCTTTATCGACAATTTATTCCCGCCCCGGTATTGAAATGATTTGGTTTTGTAATAATTTGTGTCGTTAAGGCTAAACATGAGTCCCTACCACTTACCTCACCTCTAAATAATCGCCCCGTGAGCCGTGAATGAAGGGAAAAAACAAAAATAGCTTCCTTCCTACGAACAACTGTTTTTACTAACTAATTAACTTAAGTAAATCTGTTGTTCTCACTCGAAGTAAAAAACATGAAGAATTCTTATTGTTAAACTTAATAGTACATATTTATTTATATGACTAGGGAATTTGACTTACACATGTAAAAAATTTAAAGTTAAATGACATTAACTTAAAATTATAATATATTATAGCAAGAATCGAGAGTCTTCCCTTTGTCCCACTAAAATGTTGGGTGGACCTTCAAAACCTAATATTTATGTAATGAATTAAGAAATGAATTATAGATGAAATTTTAAAAATAATATATGGTAGTTTTAGTAATGAATTCTAAAAAATGGAGTAATAAATTACGTAAAATACTTTTATTTTGTCGATGAGTTTTCGTGAGAAAGTTAAAAAGATGAGAATGTTTAAGTGCTCAAGAGAAAACAAATATAAAGAACATAAAGAGATTTGTAGAAGGATATAAATGTAACTATTGGTAGAATTGTGATGAATGAAAATTATAGAAGTGTAATGAGTATAATTGTATATTTGTATGAAAATATTTGTAATGTGTGACAAGTATCATAATTTATTTTTTAAAGCGTGCGATGTCCTCTATTAAGGTTCAATCTAGAATCTTTACTCTGATAGGTATCTCAGTCTTGTAAGTCCTACACTTTTTAGATACTTTGCTAGACTTACATCAACTATTTTCTCTCGTTAATACATATGAATCTTCAACCTAGCAAAAACCCGATTACGATCCCAAATTAGCTTTGATACTATCTGTAACGATCCAATCCTGAACAACTGTCCTCACCAGACCAATCCAACCCGGTGAAGATACTAACAAGTTCCAACATGCCTGGTGCGGTGTGAAGAGGACTTAGAAAAGAGGTTAAGCATGATCATCCTCATTGACAAAATCACCCACTTCCGATTTACCAGATAGTACGGTTTACACCAACAATTACTTTTCAAAACGTTTTTACAGCATGTAATTAACTACAATGTGTAAATAATCACCTACAAAACAAACAAGATGTGATTGCTTGGTAGTCGACAATGTGGGTGGTCAGTCAACCTTGAGCTACAAAAATGGATGCACCTACGTATCCTCCAGTTGCATCAAATGTTAAGAACATCACAATAAACATGAAAAACAAATCAGAATTACAACATCATTACTACTGCACACACAAGCATTGCTACTAATAATGTCACAGACCGATCCTTATCACCATACATGTATCGACTGGAACAACCCGAAGTTGTGGAATTTGAGGATGGAGCTAGTACCGTGCCGTTAATGGTTGTCGAGTTTCTTCCATCACTACAACCAAAATCATGTATTCCATCAAAAATATATAAACAAGTTTCAGTATGTATTGTCAAAACTCAATATCAACAAAGTGCATTGATGGTTGAGTTTATGGGTGACAATTTCTGACACGATTAAACGATCTGCAATTTACACGCTTAGACAAGACACGATTACTAAGCGTGTAATCGTGTCTAAACAACTCTTATACGTTTTAGACACGATTAATAATCATGTCTAAACACATCTAACATGCAAATACACGACAAACACGCGTTTAGACACGATTAATTAATCATGTATGAACGTGTCTAATCGTGTCGTGTCTAAACGTGTCTAAAACAATACTCAAATTTTAGTCTACTTAGAATTTTTTAATTTATTATTATTTTATAATTTCATGTTCAATATTCAATAAAATAACCGAAATTTGAGTACTACTTTTTTGTAATTAACCATTTTCCGAATAAGTTAATTTCTATAAATCCACAATGTTGAAATATTGAAATACTCACTTACTTTTTAATACTGAAACTTTGAAGATCTTACTTTGTATATATGAATTTGTGTATATATCTGCTTTAAAGCGTATATGAGTTTGACTTTAACGGATCCCGTGTCTAAACAACTCTATACGTTTAGACACGATTAACTACTTATACGTGTAGACAAGACATGTTTAGACACGAGACATGTTTAGACACGTTTAAGATTTATCCGTTTAGACACGACACGATTAATGACACGACACGATTGTCACCCCTAGTTGAGTTAGTTGGGAGTGCATACCTTCCTGGAAATACACAAGGGGGCTGACCTGAAGCAAGGAAACAAAAAATCAGTGAACCAAGCAGGAAGAACAGAGATCATCACAACACTCACTTGGCAATAAGGTAATTTAAAGGCATTAACTACATACTAGGATCTGTTGTGGTCACAGCTGCTACTCCTTTGAAATCACAACTCCCAGGTGATTTACCCATTTTTTGGTAGTACGCATTGAAAGCATATGTTGCATGCCAAAGCACTGTATCTGGCTCATAGCACTGCTGTCCCTGAAGCAGGACTGAGCAATTGACCTTTCCGGGACCACAAGCCCAATCTAGACCTGCCTGAATCAACTTCTTGTCAGCACCTTCCTTAGCCACACAGAAGGTCTGGTTGGTTGTGTCATTTGCTAACACCGTGCCAGCACCCGTCAGGTGCAATATGTAAATAGGCACTCCACTGGAATCAAACAGCCCCCAGTTCTTCTCTGAGATCGGGTCAGGCCTCATATCTTCGTTATAGAGCTCGTATATGTATGTACTGGTGGAAACTCCAGGGTGCTTTGGTGTTCCGGTGTTGTTAAGGACATGCTTGATCAAGTTACTGTTGTAGGTGTTGGCATTGTCCGGTGTAGCATCGGGCTCAGACGAATCCCCCTTCGATGGCCATCCCGACTCGGTCACAATCACAGGTATGTTTGTGATGTTGAGATCCAACATCGCAAAATACGCTGCATCAACAACGGCATCAAACACGTTGGTGTAGTGAAGGAGGGTGTTGGAATCAACAGCTTCTTTGTTGGGAGGAAGAGGGCGGAAAAGGGCGTAATCCAGAGGAATAACATCGTTGGATTTCATGTAATCGTAGTAAGGGTAGACATTGAGCATGAGGTAAGAGCCCGTGGACTGCAAAAACTTGAGCAACGAAACCATGACTGGGTCCCACGTCCGGTTGAAGAATGCCTGGGAGGGTGGGAAGGAGTCGATGATGATGGAGGAGGAATGTGGGGTTGAGACCTTGATGATGTGGTCGAGGTTTGAAGCCACGAGAGCAGATTGGATGAACTTCATTGCAGAGACCAAGACAGGGGCGGCGTTCGGGAGAGAGGTAAGGACTTCGGATCCGACAGCTATGGCGGTGATGTTGGTGGCAGGAACGTGGGCCAGAACATTGCGTGCCACCCAGTTTGCTGCAGTTGCATTGGACTGACCAATACCTAGGATTTGGTTGTTTGGAACAGAGATGGTTACATCAATGCCCGTGTTAGCCAGGGCCATGAGCATGGCTTGGTCTGAGTCGAAAAGCCGGACATGTCTTATGTTCTGAGCTTTTAGAAGGGCTACAACCTGAGTTGGATTCGGCATTTCAGACACATCTGTTCCAATGTTCACGCCGATGAATGGCCCTACAGAAATGTTTTGAAAAAAACACACAAAATAGTATGTTAGCTCAATTAGAAGCAACTTCCATTCTTAGTTACCTGGATTTATCATTCAAGCTAAACAAGAAAAGATTACTAATTTAGTACAAAAACATACTTGCTTTCAGTGGCATAGAACGGTTGTTAATCTAATCAACCATTTTCCTTACTATAAAGGAATATTAGAATACCAATGAACTGTCCTTATCAAAGTTGATATGAGGTGGCATTGTTTGGAAGTGGTGACCTATAAGGAAAAAGCAACAGAAGGTCCAAGAAACTGAAGCTTTTGAAAAGCTGATACTTTTGTTTCTGGTGAATTCAAAAGCAAGAGTCTGGGTTAAAAGATGATGGCATGGGCAAGCAGAACATATATACTCATAGCAGCTGTAACACATGGTATATGTGATTCCCTCTCTCTCTCTCTCTCAGGAGAGAAGCTGATCCAGATCTTAATAGAATAGCATATAAAAAATCATTAAATTCTGTGTTTGGTGCAAATTACTTGCTTCCTGGCTATAACTCAACTCAATTTCCTGTCACAAAGTCTACAACTCTTGCTAGTCTTATCATGTGGGTGGGTGTGAAGCAAAAGAAATGGGTGTACTTGGATACCACTACTCACTATACATACATTCAACTTTTGGAAGAAAACAGTAAATACATGAGGATAAGCATGGAAGAGATAGGGTTAGGGGTGGCAATCGTGTCGTGTCGTGTCATATTCGGGTCGTGTCTAAACATGTCTCGTGTCTAAACGGATAAATTTTAAACGTGTCTAAACATGTCTCGTGTCTAAACGTATAAGTCGTTTATCGTGTCTAAACGTATAGAGTTGTTTAGACACGGGTTCTGTTAATCTCAAACTTATATACGCTTTAAATCAGATATATACACAAATTCATATATATACAAATCCAAATATACAAAGTAAGGTCTTCATAGTTTAATATTACAAAGTAAGTGAGTATTTTAATATTTTATTATTATTATTATATTTAAATGTGTCTAAACGTGTCACATGTATACACAACACGATTATACACGAATAGTTAATCGTGTTTATACAGATATCCGCAGATCTGAGTTGTTTAGACACGATTAATAATCGTGTCTAAACGTATAAGAGTTGTTTAGACACGGGATCCATAAGGTCAAACTCATATACGCTTTAAAGCAGATCGTGTCAGAAATTGTCAGCCCTAGATAGGGTCCACACCAAAGCATCTGCAATTTCTTCTTCTGTGTATCTAGAATCATCTCAAATAGATTCACAACATCAAGCAAGCTGATGTATATTCTTCTGCCAAGGAGATTGATGGAGATGATTATTTCTAGTTTAGTTTAGTCTCAAAGCAAATGTCAGGTCTGTCAGGCATATGAGCTGGGACGCAATAATGGAGAATCCATTCTATTCTAACAAATTGAAACCCACTTCAGTCAGTATTTCCACAATGGAATGGTCAGACGACAGGATAGAGAAATCACCATTGTTCATTACCTAAACAAAGTTATACAAATTCATCCTCTCTCTCTCTGCTAATGGGGCAGCAAATTAAACAAGATTAACAAACCTCTTTAAATCAATTCGTCTTCCTCTTTCTCAATAGAAATTAGAAACAGGCACAGACTATAATCTAGGCAGGCACTCACTGAGAGCTAGCTAGCTGTGAACAGACTATCTTATTGAGTGGAATGGAATGGAGTCCGCCATTTAGCTAAGACCAGAAACAGTATCAACCAGACAATCCGTAATTATTATTTTCTACCTGTAATTTTTTGCTCTCAAGGAAAGAAAATGGCGCCAAGTTGATTAATTGGCAAAACCCACCTCCTACAATTAGTTCTCAAGTATGTAGAAATGTAGAAGCTGCTTTTCAGTAGCATGTGGGGAAACAAGAAAACTAACCTTCGTCAGTAGAAGAAGCAAGAGAGGCTGCTGCAACAAACACAACGAGGAAGAAGAGGAGCAGCCGCGTCCTCATGGAATTTTCAATCTGGTATCTCAATCTTCCAAACCCATATAAACCCATTATAAACTCAAGAACTAAAAGAAGAAGGGGATTGAGAAGGGAATGTTAATAGAGAAAGCTGAGAAAGAGGAAAGGGAGAGAGGGGCCTCCCGATCCTCCTTTTGAAATCTTTAGTGCGTAAAATAGAAGCGCGACCACTGAAATAGCATCTTAATTAAGTACAGTTGCAGAGAGGGTTTTGAGGGAGTTAGAGGTAGTGCCGTAGTGGTACTCCCAAGAGGAAAAGTAAGTCGCTTTGCTTCGTTCATTCAACTATTCAAGAAACAAATAAAGAAACAGAAGAAGACGACAGTGCAGAGATTAAAATAGTCAGTAAAAGTTAAAAATTTAAAACAAACACAACAAATTTAAGTAGAAAATAGTAAAATACTAAATAGTCATGGAAGAGAAGGGTCTGTTCCGGACCCAGTCTCATATCACGGCTCCGGCCAGGCCACACCAGAGAAGAGAATGAGATCTCTCTTATTCTGAGCGTCTGTTGGTAAAAATAATTCATTTTTGTTCTGATTTCTGGATTGAAAGGTCATTGTCAATCAAAATCAAGTTGAATGATTTGTCTTGCATCATTGTATCTGTTCTTTTCTTAGTAAGAACATCCGGGCCATGTGAAAGTCTCTTAACTCCATTATTTTGGAGGACTCTGCATTCAGTATCAACCATCATTGCCCATCTGCACGCACCGGAGAAGCCCAGCAGCTAGACTTCTATGTTAAGTTGGGTATTTATAGTGACGGCCCAATATGAAAAAGATCTCGAAGGTCCAATAACTTTGGATGGTAAAACCCATACCATTCAGAACTGGACCGACCCACAGGTATGGAAATCTGGCACTCACAAAGTGGTCCAGTACCAAACCCAAAATAAAGTGGACGCCAAAGTTCTATCTCAGGTCGCCATCGGACAAGGTCAAAGTCTCCTACTGCTCGCCATAGGAGCGCTGCCCAGATAGTCAAACCTCTCAACTCTGGTCCCACAAACTAGCATCAAGCGTATGACCACGATATCCCGCGTATATCAGACACATATTCTATAAATATTACATAAGATAACTGCAATATTACGCCATAACCGTAATATCTGCTATCCTAATCTTTACCGGCACAATATTCACAAAGATATTCATCTGTCTATAACGGTTTGATCTCCTAACTCTATAAATACTCTTGTTTTACATACGTTCAATACATTTTGAGTTCATACACCTAGTATACTCATTTAAGCATCGGAGTGGGATCCAGAGGCACCCCCTGTTTCGATCCCCTTCTTGCAGGTTCATCGAAGCTCAGACGAAAGTGCGTGATCATCAACTCTTTGGCATTCAATTCACTGTCAAGTCAGCACCTGAGAATCTCAGACTCAACATGTTCTAGCATCGTCTCCTTGGTTTATTTTGCCGCTCAAGTTCATGACTTTTCATCTTTTATTATTTCAGTAATTAAAAAAATGATATATAAAACTGGGTTCACTCAATAATAAAACTGGAAGGCAAAATCATCAATAAAAAAAATCATTTTACATAATTGATGAAGAAACAAACCCATAATAGGATACATACACATATATGGTTATTGAAGAGGTTCAATGAGTTGAAGAAGGTCATTGTTGAGGCCAGTGAAAACTACAGAATCAGTTTCGAGAGGCCTAAACTTGATGAGAGATGAAGGAACCAAATCCTCCTCTTCCAGTGTCGGGGGTTTCTCACCAGGCGCTGCTGATGAGTGTGGGATCACACGCCGCCTTACAACCACTGGATGCAGCAGCTCAAACTCCAGACTGGGTTCTTTCAGAGCCAAGCTAACAAACTGCATTGAAAAAAAGAAAAAGAAAAATCCACTTACTTGGTTCATTCAGAGTGAAGAAACAAATCCACAACAAGCTGTGTAGTAATAATATTTGAAGGAAGTCTCTTCTATATTCATTAACCAACTAATAACATATTTGAACATAAAAGTAAGGGGTGATAAAAAAAGACTGTTGGGCCAAATTCCCGACAAGATCGGTCCGAGACCGGCCCGACTAGGACCAAGACCGAGCGGGTGTTTTTTTTTCTTCAAGGTCGGTCTCGGTCTCGGGCTTTTTTCCCGAAAGCCCGATTAAGACCGACCTGAACCGAATTTACTATGTAAACCCTAAAAACATACAAAAAACCAATGATGTATGTTTGAAACTATATGAGAAAATGAAATTTGTTTAGAACTTTGTATGTTTGTTACTTGGTTGATTTGTTCCTTTGATTTGTATTTTGTATGTTTGTTATTTTGATTCTAATGATGTTTGTATTTGGACAAATTTAGTTGTTTTTTTGCCAGATTCGGTCCAGGACCGAGACCGGCCTCAGTCAAAAAAGACCGACTCGGACGGACTTTTTTGGTCGAGGTCAGTTTCGGTCCTTCAGAAGGCAAGACCAAAATTTCGGTTTCGGTCTTGCATTCAGGATCGGCCCGCCCATGATCAACCCTGATAAAAGTAAGTATGCAGATGCCATAGAAACCGATCTTTGATTTCAAGTATGCAGATGCCATAGAAACCGATCTTTGATTTCATGTGAGGTAAAAAATGATCTCTCTTCTCTTTAGAATGCTTAAAACAGTCTCTTTTGTTAAGGACTCATCAAAATCCAACAACCACTTCCAAGTTTGATACTCTGATAGCTTAATTTTCATGTTTCAAGATGAAACCACTTCTGTAAGATTTAGAAGAAGCGAACTGACCTCATAGAGAGAACTAGTGAGCTCCCAGGGTGCAAATGTGCCTTGCAATACAACACCATCAGGGAACTGGAACCGCATAATGGCTCTGTTATACCTCCTTCGTGCAGCCTTGGCCTGCTTTTCCTTGTAAGACTTTGGAATCAGAAGTTGGGAATCTGCAAGCTTCTTCTTTCTCATCTCTGCTTCTCTTTTCAGTTCTTGTGACGATAGATTGTAGAAGGAGTCGGGCAACTCAATTCTTGCGGCTACACTTTCAGGCACAGAAAAGAACACACGGATCTAATGTTGAATCAAAGAGCAGATAAGACTAATCAGAAATGGCTGGTGACACTTTAAATGATGCAAAACTAAAGTTCCTTCATATCAGTTCTTACGTAGACAAGTTTAGCATCACAATCGAATATACCAAAATCTGACAGAATGAAATTTTTTACGGCTTGCTGTATTTTATGAATCAGAAGCAAAGATAAAACCCGTAAACTTACTGACCTGCCTATCTATCTTCTTCGGTTCCACAGGTTCATCAACTACTTTGGAAGAAGCTGACGCTGCCACATTTGGAACCCTTTTCTCTTCCTCTGCCTTCTTTGGGTCCAACAATGCTACTACCTTATTTATCAATCTTATACCCTCCTCTCCCGGAACTTCCATCACAGCCCACATCTCTCCACCTTCTTCTTTCAAGACGAAACCCACAAACTCCAATAAATCAATCCCACCAGCAACCTCACCTATGGCCTCCCTTATCTTGGGATTGCTCATCCTTATCTTCCTAAACTTTGCGTTCTCTGTTTCCCTCACTATGTTCTTCAGCAACTTAATCACAATTTCCACCGAGCCCTCCGGCGGGTTGGCAGAAAGAAAGCCACTAACTTGTTCCTCCAATTCACCTATTTCCCCTGCATCGCTAATTGACAGCTCCCCAACACCAACTTCAACAGTATTTGCATTATTAGTACAGCTATCTACATGTTCCGACACCTCCTCTTCCGACCTAAACGGCTGATTGCAAATTGGGCACTCAAACAAATTCAAAGAATACCCATTTTGAGATCTTTTAGCCGGAGTTATAAGAGAGTCAAAGGGATCAAACCCAGTAAGCGGTTTGCGATTCGGTTCGGTATTCTTCGAGATGTCGGTATCAGGCTTCCTTTGATCTGGAGCTCGGGGATTTGAAGGTCTATATGGAGAAGGTGACGGATCTGACCTCGTAGGAAGAGACTGAGAAGGACGAGAAGGAATTGGATTAGCAGTTTCTGATGAAGATGAACCCAATACTCTTCCTTGGCCTTTGAATTTTCCGGAGGGGGAAGATGAGAAGGGATTGTTGACTTTCTTCATGAAGCCTTTAACTTTGTCTTTCATGTCGCCCATCTTCTGAATGAACTGTGCTTCTGCTAGAAAGCTCTTCAAGTGCAAATCGGAGAAAGGTCTATCTGTTGTATTTGATCAGAAAGGAGAAGAGGAAATTAAAGAAATCAAAAGACGCGTTTTTGCGGAATCTTCAAAGAAGAACACGGAAGATTCGGGGTGAGAAACTCGGCTTCGAACAGAGAGTTTAGGAATGAATTCTCCGACCAATTGATGCGACTGAGCAATTACAGGCTAGACGTCGACTTTAGATTTGTGGTCAATTGAATAGAAAGCGTTAATACCACAAAACTATATGAAATTTTGACTTGTTATTCGTATTTTAAAAAATTAAAACGGAATTACATCAACTTTCGCTAAAGTTGAGATAGTTCGTTTTAGATTTTAAAAAAATTGGGTAACTCGTTGCAAAACGTCCAAAGTTCAGGTAGCTCCTTGGTATTTAACTCTATAAAAAATAAAGGTTAAATTATGAATGTATTGAAAATTATATATATGAATGTATGGGAAGTTCTAAAAAAACATTAATTTTGAAAAAGATGTGATTATATAAAAATTAAAATCCTAGAAAGTATTTGTTGTAATACATGTAGATTGTTAGTATTATAAAGTGAAAACTATGGATTGATAAACGAATTTGATTACAAATATTATTATCTCACACTATTTAAGGAAAAAATGCATCTTTGTAACCATAGTTATTAGAACCGGATCGGCCCGGCCCCCTGTCCAATTTGGTTCAGTTAAATGACCATTTTACAAATGAACAATGTTTAAACTGGGTTGAGCCGGGCGGTTTCCGGTTCACTTTTTAGCTGATTTTTTTTCAAAAAAAATTTTCGGGCGCTTTTTTTTGGGGGGGGTTCTTCACAAACCAATCGGCTTAACACAATTGGTTAAACCGGTTCACTACTATTGTGTTTGAAAATTGAGAGTAATGTGTGTTTGATATTGAAACTATGTAGTTGTGTGTGTGTGTGTGTGAGACTATGTAGTTTGAGGTAATTATGTTTGTGTTTGAGACTGTGTATGTATTTTAAGTTTTCAATTTTTCCCCTTGTGAACAGTGAACTGCACACTGAACCGGGTTGGACCAGCCGAACCGTGAATCGACCCCCTCGCCGGTTCAATAGTCGGTCTGGTTCTGATAACTATGTTTGTAACTTTTTAAGTCAGAGTAATTGACTTACTAACCCAATTCCTGCAAATAATCCAATTCAGCCTGCAAATCATCATAGTAAAATTCGTTGTTTTCACGTGAAGTTAGAAAATGATAAATTTTTTGGGTTAATTACCTAAACTGTTACTTATGTTGGCAGCTGTGACTGAACAATTCAAACTTGAGTTCAATTGTTACTCATGTTTCAAAATGTGACTGAATGGTTCAGAAACGTAACTGCTGTTAATTCTCCCCGTTAAAATTAGGAATGTGTTGTGCACGTGACCATCTTTATAATTCAAATTCGTAATATGTCATTTTCTTTCTTCATTTACATTCAACCAACTTCTTCTTCTCGTGCTTTTTCTTCTTCTTGGTTTATAAAGCTTCTTCTTTTTCTTCTTCTGTATTCTGTACGGATCTGTCATTTGTTCTTTGAGTAGAACAATCTTGTAATTGCAGGAAGAACAACAATTGTAGAAAGAACAACAATCTTGTAACCCAGTCAAACTCGATTCATCTAAACCCAACATAATTCACTAAAACCACATCAACAAAATAAATGATTTCGCGCTAAACCCATTAATACTTCCCAACAAGAGAACAAGACACCCATAATTTCAAAACTCCACCCAGTATTGCAAGTTACACAACAATTAATGATAGATTGTCTTCTATGGCAATAATAGATGCTTATGATTGACATAGACGATAACATTCAGATCAAACACTGGTTTTGCGCCTACTGATATCCACTTAATAATTATCATTAGACAAACGGTTCGAACTCTGTGAATCCAAGTCGAGCAAAGGCCTACGTTTCTTTTCAATTCGTTCATCGTCGTGGTCGTCATTTCCGGAGATTAATTATGTCATTATCATTATAGGGTGGATAACATATGCAAATTTAGGGTTTACGTAATTAACCCCGGAAATTGAAATCGTGTTTAACCATTTATTTGCATACCAAATTCACATAGAAATTTGAATTGGAAAATTAACATGGAAAGAATCGAGAGAAGCGACTGATTGTGTGGAACGACATGAATTTATGGCACAAAGTGACAAGGGTAAAATGGTCATTTCATAGAAGTTTAATTCGTTCAAATGAAATCACATGCTTTGCTCGTGACAGACAGACGGAAAAAATAAACAGAAATTTCACGGAATAACCTTTCAGTCACATTCTCAAACTGAAGTGACTGTTTAGTTACACCAAAAAACATAAATAACCGTTTAATCACATAGGGCAAACACAAGCGACTGTTCAGGTAATTATAGTACATCTCTACTTGTGTGATGAGTTTCAAATTATTATTTTTTATATGATATGAATGAATATTTCACAATTATTCTCTTAGATAGCTAGTCTCTTCAAAAGGGTGTTTGCTTTGCTCCTCCCGAAAGAACGTCTCTTTCTTTCGGCCCCAAACATTTTAATATAAATATAAATTTGTTACTGAAAACATTTAGTATATTCTTAAAATATGTGATCGAAATTTTATAACTTAACCTAATTATATTTATATATGTCTTTCACCAAAGTTAAAATATTACGAACGTGCAGGAAATTTCTGCCATTTTTGTAAAATGCTTGAAAAGCTTCATAACACCTTTATTCACTCCCTTGTAAAAGGAACCTCTCTTCTACAATGATTCAATACATTATTTGGTATATATTGTGGCCATGGATATGGACACAATTGAAATAAAATACATTATTAATTTATGTATATTTTATGCAATAATTTTTTTTTTCTAATAATATATAGAAAGTTTAGGATTTAGGGCTTTAGAATTAATTTCCAAACTTTATAATGGTTGTAACTTGTAATGAATGAAAATTGTGTATTTTTAAGTTTTTATTTATGAATCCACTTTATATTATTTACTTTGATACACATAAATAGGCCATTAATGGTTAGATGAGAGTAATTAATTACTACTTCCTCAATTTTTAAATTTGTTTGAATTTAAATCTACAAAATAAAATATATTATTACTTTATATAAAGTATGTAAAAAATTATGAATTGGTTACACCATTATTAGTTGGTTTGCACCATTATTTGTCCATAATTCTATAAGGTGTACATAATATTTATTAGTTGGTGTGGGTCAGGGATATGATAAAGATATATACATTGGAGGGGGATATGTCTTTATTTTATAAAGTTGGAAATTCACATGTTTTTAAGGTAGTAGATAGATAGATAGAGAACTCTATATAATCGATTGAGCCTAGGGGTGAGAAAAAAGACTGGTGGACTAAAAAACGGGAGAAAAAAAACTGTCCCTGATAGTCCGTCCCAAATTTAAGACTAAGTCAAAACGAATAGATTTTTTATCACAAATTCGGGCTCGGGGTAGGGGTTAGTTTTGTTACCCAAAACCAAAAGACCATATAAACCGATCCGAGTATAGAATCGAATTAACATTTATTGTGTTTTTTAAATTAGTTTATTGTGTGTTTAAGGTTGTGTTTGAAATTTGAACCATTTTTATATTGAATATTTGATATGATATTTTTATTTTATTTTGTATTAGATACTTGATATAATATTTGCATTGTATTTTGAATTTAAAAACTTTGAATATTATTTTTTTTTTAGAGAAAAGTCGGTCTAGGACCGAAAACGATCTGAGTTAAGAAAAACTGTCTCGATAGAGTTTTTTGAGATGAACTCGGTCTCGGTTCTCCAAACATGAGAATTCGGTCTCAGTTTTTTTTAAAAGAAAAACCAGTCCCGCTCGTCCCAAGCTCACCCCTAATTAAGAATAATATTAAAAAGAAAATTGATTCAATATCGTACAATACAATAATTCTAATGAACGTTTCACAAACTCTAAACTCGTAATACAATAACTTGAACTTCTAACTTAATGGTTTAAAGATTTGAATATTGTAATACATTAATTACTGGAATTAAGCATGCATGCATGCAGAAAAATCAATCCAACGTCAAATTTCATGCAGCTGCGCTCATTCTCTCTGTAGTTTCTTTCCACCTAATTTACAGTTGACTTACTTCATCCCTGTATTTCACACAAACAATAACAAGAAATTTAATATTATTATTAGGAAACATGGTTAAATACTAAGGAGCTGTCTTAGGGCTGACAATTTCTGACACGACACGACACGACACGATCTGCTTTAAAGCGTATATGAGTTTGACCTTAATGGATCCCGTGTCTAAACAACTCTTATACGTTTAGACACGATTATTAATCGTGTCTAAACAACTCAGATCTGCGGATATCTGTATAAACACGATTAACTATTCATGTCTAATCGTGTTGTGTATACATGTGACACGTTTAGACACATTTAAGTATAATAATAATAAAAAATATATTAAAATACTCACTTACTTTTTAATATTGAACTATAAATACCTTACTTTGTATATTTGAATTTGTGTATATATGTATTTGTGTATATATCTGCTTTAAAGCGTATATGAGTTTGACATTAACGGATCCCAAGTCTAAACAACTCTATACGTTTAGACACGATTAAACGGCTTATACGTTTAGACACGAGATATGTTTAGACACGTTTAAAATTTATCCGTTTAGACACGAGACATGTTTAGACACGACACGATTATGACACGACACGATTATGACACGACACGACACGATTGCCAGCCCTAAGCTGCCTGGACTTTTGACGTTTTGCAATGAGCTACCCGAACTTTAAAAATTCAAAACGGTCTACCTCAACTTTGACGAAGGTGCAAATAGCTACATCCGTCGAATTTCCTACGAAATTCTGTCAACAGTTGACGGTAAATTGGAAGGAGGTAACTATTTGTAACTTCGTCCAAGTTGAGGTAGCTCGTTTTGAATTTTTAAAGTTCGGGTAGTTCGTTGCAAAACGTCAAAAGTCCAAGTAGCTCATTGGTATTTAACCCTAGTAAATAAAAGAGACTTCATTTATAATCCAACAACTTTAGTTTATTTTGAATAATTTAGATCGGGTTGGAGTATGGTGCAAGCGTGTTGTGACGCAACATTTTTCGTGTTATCGTGCTTATTGAGAAATAATATCTATTTATTTGTAATAATAATATGTATTCTTAATTACCTTTACTGCCTTCGCTGCATATTTTGGATAAGAAGGAAAGGAAGACGATGATTAGAGAAACACCCGCAATGAGGCCAATCAAAATTGCTAGGGTTTTATCAACTTCCTCGTCGTTCTCATCCAACCCTGTTGAATGTTGAAAAATAATGAAACTTTTTTTTTAAAAAATAATAATAAATGCATTTTTTTAAAAAAAATATTTAGTTATGGAAAAAATGTAAATTTTATACACAAAATTTAAAATCTTTAATTAAGGGTTAAATACCAAGGAGCATGAACTTTGGACATTTTATAACGAGCTACCCGAACTTTAAAAAATCAAAACGGACTACCTCAACTTTGATGAAGGTGCAATGAGTTACCTCCGTCCAAAAATTACCGTCAATTGTTGACATAAATTCGTTGGAAATTCGTCGAAAGTTCGTTGAAAATTGGACGGAGGTACCTCGTTGCACTTTCGACCAAAGTTGAGGTAACCCGTTTTAATTTTTTTAAGTTCGGGTAACTAATTGAAAAACGTCAAAAGTGAAGGTAACTAATTGGTATTTAACCCTTTAATTAACGGATGAAATGTTGTTAGACAGGTCTTGGGATGATTAGGGTTGCGGCGGACTTACCATGACGAGTGGGCGAGTGATTCCCGCCCTCCGAGTAACGCGCGTAGCACTTGGCCAAGAACATGTCCCCCCACTTGGCAGCTGCGCAGTCAGTTTTCAGACGTCCAATGGCTTCCGTCAAGCAATCCTGGCAATCGCCGGAGACAAGGTCCTCAACACACTGCGCTACGGCCTTCAACTCACCTGACGATCCGACACGGTAAGCCCCGCGGTCGATGCTTGTCTGCATATAACCTAGCACCGAGTCTCGCCTCGTCAGCGCGTCAGAGTCAATGCCCAGTTGGGGTCCACACTTCTTCATGACGACGGTCTTGTCCTCCACTCCCAGGAAAGTGGTGTTGTCGTACTTGACGAAGCATCCATCCAGCTGGAGTGCTCCGCCGCTCGATCCGACGCAAATGGTGCCGAGCTGGGTCACCGCGTGGGAGACGCAGCGAGAGCAGTCTCCGCCGCTGATGTCACCCCGGCATTGGAAAACGCCATACAGCGTGTCGGACGAGGTGGATCCTGGGATGGTGAAGTTATTGTAGGTGGTGAAGGTGGCGGAGTTGATGACGGAGGTGAGGAGGGAGTTGATGGCGTTTTGGTAGGGAGAACCAGGCAAGTATTTAGACTGTGAGCATCCGCCATAGACGAAGGATTCAGTGGTGGCGGAAGATGACGGAGTAATGAGGAGGAAGAAGAAAAGTAAGAGATTCATCTGAAGCTGTTGAGTGTAAGACATGGTGTCTGTGTTTTTTTCAAGTTGCTCTGACGATTGGGCGGTTTATCGACGAACTACAGGGGTGAGTTTGTGGGGGGTGGAGCGTTGGTTGGTGGATTTACGTACGTAAGGATGAAACTTGATACATAGATAGTGTACGTATATCCCGACCACATTATCTGGCCAGGGGAGAGGATGCTTCCTTTATTGGTAGACGGAACGTTCATGATTTTTTGAAAAAAAAATATCAAATAAAAAAAAAGGCTAATTACCTAGTTACCTAAACTTAACTTTGGACGTTTGCAACGTGCTACCCGAACTTTGAAAATTCAAAACGGGCTACCTCAACTTTGAAGAATGTGCAAATACCTACATCCGTTCAATTTTCCATCAACTGTCATTGAAAATTGGACAGAGGTAACTATTTGCACATTCTTCAAAGTTGAGGTAACTTGTTTTGATTTTTCAAAATTCGGGTAGCTGTTTGCAAAACGTCTAAAGTTAAGTTTAGGTAACTACTTAGTAATTAACTCTAAAAAAATAATATCATTATTATAATAAGCAGACAAAGTAAGTTTATGGGTTAAATTATTTAAATACGAATGAGCTACCTTAACTTTGGACGTTTTGCAACGAGCTACCCGAACTTTAAAAATTCAAAACGAACTACCTCAACTTGGACAAAGATGCAAATAGCTATCTCCATCCAATTTCTGACGAATTTCTGTCATCAATTGACGGTAAATTGAACAAAGATAACTATTTGAACCTTCGTCCAAGTTGAGGTAGCCCGCTTTGAATTTTTAAAATTCTGATAGCTCGTTGCAAAACATCCAAAGTTTAGGTAGCTCATTGGTATTTAAACCCTAAGTTTATACCATAACTGTAACCTTATTTGGAAACCTTACAAGTGATGGTCGGATCAAATACAAGAAATGATATAAAATGAAGATTTGCTTATTTATATAAAGATTTGCTTGCAGGAACAAATGAACATACAATGTTAATTGTCCCTTTCTTCCTACAAGTAATTATATATGATCTCCCTTCTCCTTCACAAGCCCCATGTGATTCTTCATTTAAAAGCAATACAACCACATGAGGTCCTCCATCCTGATAGAAATTTTTAACAATGACCTTTTCATCATCTAAGGAATTAGGAAAAAAAAAACAAAAAAAGACCTCCCCCCCCTCTTCTTCCTTTTGTCCTTCCATCTCTTACCAAATTCTACTGAAAAATATACAATTATACAAATTCATTCATACCAGATCCGAGATATCATCATGCTGCCTGCAGTTGTGTCTGCTACTTCAGTCCAAGGAAAATAAGTGTAGCAACAGACTGAGATTTTACAGCTGTAAATGCTGACTCGGGAGGCCTCCCCTTGATGCTGTTCTTGATGGCGGTCTGCTGATCTCCGGTACAAGAGGGGGTGCTTGTTGGTTTTCATCTACTCTTCTTTTCTCCTGCAAAACAAACAAACAAATAAAAAGATGGGAAGAGACACATTTACTGACATCTTTGGGGGATATACAATGTGAAACGAGAACCATCCTAACAAACTTGTTAGAAAGAGTTGCTAGTCAACTATCCTACTAAAACAAGCTATTAGAGTCTGTCTATGCATATATACACCCGAGCTTTTACTAGAGCAATCTGTGAAATGCAAGGAAAAAGGGGGCAAAGAAGAGAGATCAACACCATATGCAGCATATTGTCATCTATCCATCAGTGTTCAGTATTGTCAAGAACCCTTCATTGCCTTGCATCAACCAAACAGCAAGGTGAGGGGGAAATCGAAATGGACAAACCTTGTTGGCACTGTGTGGTGGCTGTGACTTTATATGCATACGGTGCTGGTGCTGCATGTGCTCAAATTGTTGTAGCCTAGCAGCAAAATTAATTCCTTTGTGCAGACTCCCCATCTCTTGGGTGATGTCAGCCCCTCCATCCTCAGACATCTGAGATCCACTTGGCCCGTGATGATGCAATATCTGAGAGTATGCGTTCGCTGAAGATGTCCTTTTGATTGGATCGCTGCTCAAGGAGTAGGATGGGACCGTCTTCAATCTTGTTCTAAGTATCTTAAAGGCTGCACTTTGCTGCATGAAGAAAAATCCCAGTGTTAATTTATTTTTATATAAATATTAATGATGATGATATGAAAAACAAGTGGGTGCATCCGTGCAACGATTTTTTTAAGGGTGACAAATAGCAAAACGCAAAGTGATTTACTTGTTGTACATACAGAGGCCATTGCCCACAATGTAAGATCTATTGAGATTTTTATTACATTTAAGTAATGCAAGTCATTATCTGATCACTCATACATCAAATCAATATACAAATTTGATAATAACTCATTAAAGCCTTCATTAGGATAATATTTTGAAAAATGGCACTTCTCATAAATAAAAGGCTTCCCTCCCATAAATAAATACATAAAATAAGACCGTAACAAGAGAAACAGTAATTCAAGACAATGGCATTAAGATAGATCAATTCAATATTACCTGTGGAAGAAGCATCAGAAGTCCATATAAAGCCTTGAGCAACCATGTGCATCTTCCAGGATCAAGTAGCTATTATGCAAATAATAAAGCATCAGTTAGTAGGTAACACACAGTGACGAATTTCAAATGCCAGGGCTGCAGTAACACGTGTTAATGTCTTATGCTCAAGATAAGCATGTTTCATAGCAATAAATAGTCACGATGAGACAGAGAAACTGGTAGCACATGGCATAATCTTCACTAATCATTCATTTTCAATGAAAAAGTGCCTTTTACTTGTGTTTAAATTATCCATTTGATTGACCAAGATCTTAGGTTAGTTATTTAAGTTATAGCTACCCACACGCATATGCAGCCAAAAAACTAAAAACGAGGTCACGGAAGATGCATATGCAAACCCATATCTGTAAAAACCAACCTACACAAATTCAACTTCTTACAAAGTTAACATAAAGCAACTAGAGCGTATCATATACAACAAGAACAAATTGAGAGCATATTAACACGTCAGTATCTTACTTCACAAATAAAAAGCAAGACTGAAAGTTCATCAGGTGCAATTGCAAGAATTCATTCCATTAGAAAAGATGCAGTAGCAATATGTTTGAGTATCTAACCTGCAACCTAAGGTAAGAAAATATCGGAGTCTCCAGTAGCCGGATCAATTTATCCAACTGAACTAAGAACTTGACATTAATATCTTCCTCTACAAGAGAGCGGATGACAGCACTAGCGTGTTGATATGCCTAGCAAGCAAAATGACAAAACAAGTCTTATGAGACCCCTTCAATCAACAGGAGAAAGACCATTGCTCTCGAACAAGTAAGAAATTAGAACACAGCAATTTATCAAATTGCCTTCCATAGGAATAATATACTACGTAAAAATATTTTGTCTTCTTGTATGTATCATGATTGAGCTTTCTCTCCTTGAGGCAGAACAATGGGGATAACCCTAAGCCAAAGCTACCACTAAGTTGCATATCTAAGCCAGTGTATTGTACCACAGAGAAAACATCAAGACTGTAAGGTGTGCAGAGTAGCAACATCAAAAGCACATGTACTGACACTTGCACAGTTGCACCAGACACTGTACACAAAGGGACATGCACCCCTAGATTTAAAGAGTCCAATTTTCAACCCGCTATCTACAATTGTGTGCAACAGGGGAAACAAGGGAGTTGCAACGTAAGAAGCAAGAGGTATCAGAAGGCAATGACCACTTCGCCTGAAATTTGAAACAGAATTTATGCCTCAAAAGTATTCTCACCTGTGCTAACAAACAAAGACTTATGATTGCCATGGGCGAATGGCACCATGAAGCATACAAAGACACAAATAAGTCTTTTCCAGTTGAATTAGCCAGGGATTGTTTCAAAAGATCGCGCAGACCAGATAACTCGGAGGAAGTAAGTAATATAAGATTCAATGCCTGGGTAAAGTCAGAAACTGAAGCCATTAGCCCAGGTGTTAGCCTATGACATGCAAGAATATTTTACAAAAATTTGGCCATAAAATTTAACCTGGACCATAGTGGATGCAAAGTCCAAGTCTGCTTCTCCTTCTAAGATAGTAGAAAGTTCTCTATAAACTCTTTCCGCATCTAACAGTACACACAGCCTTCGGATTATCAAGGCACCACGCCTGTAGGAAAGAAAGCAAAATGCTTAACACTACCAATATGAAAAACATTACCACAAAGATATAAAGAGTAACATTTCAGGTTACAGAGAGTAGGAAAACTCATATAAATAATGGGAAAAAATGGAAACAAGATAATGACAAAGTGACTCACTTCTCCAGAAGTGTATTATCAAACCGAAAATTGTGTACTAGGAAAATAACCAGGTGCCGGAAGTGTTGTTGATCTTTTGCAATGCAAGCATGTACCTCCAAAACTAGAAGAACTACCTGTATAAAATAGTTGACGCATAAACATTCATGCTACCTATTCTTTGATTTTTATTTCAAACATGCCAGCATAACTGACACGAAAACAATGGTAGGGAGCAATACCTCATCAGATTCATCTGATAGTGCCTTCAGAAGAGTGTCGAATATATCATTCAGGAAAGACAAAACCTGTTGACATAAGAATAGTGAGTAAAGATGCTACTGCAAGATAAGAAAGAACAAGATCCACTTCCTACAACTAAAAGAAAAATCAGAAGTAAAACAGCCCTTTCTGCAAATATATCAACAACCTTGCACACTCTGCTCCATTCCCTTATTCAATTAAAGCGGCGCAAAAAAATTGAGTTCCTAGACCCTACAAATTTGCATAAGATTTGCAACCACATACGAAAAATGTTTGCACCTGGGAAAAACTGTTTTTGAGTAACCTAAAGCACTTGGGATTAATTTCATCTTAAACTTGTTAATGCAAAATGGAGAACTCAAACAGACTTAAATAATGGCATTAATTTGGAGTCAAAAAATAACCTAAATCACGTGGCAGAGAATTATATGCAATTACCACTAGATGAAAGAAAGCCAAAGTTTGAGGTTTGAAGTTGATCAGGAATAATAAACAAGCACTCACAAGAGTATGCTTTTATCAAGTGTCAAGTACCTCAGTTCGATGTCTGGTTAAGAGCGTTTTTATCCAATGCAGTGCTTCAATTCGAGTAGCATCCCACTCACTAGATAATTGACTGAGTAGTCATAACATAAGAAAGCATGTTATTCTACCACTGCTCAAGTACATGGAATTGAGCATTACAAACATCTTTAAGCTTTGGCTAATTTGATACAGATTTTGACGAGAGATGCTTAAAACAAGCACAGTGTATCAATGGATGAAGAGTACCTTCTTGCAATGGATAAAATTGCTCCAACATCAAAACCATCTGCTGTATCAGCCTTGATTGCACGAAGCTCTTCATTTGTTTCACGAGCAACCTGGACCAATGAGGTAAGAAAGCACTTTAAGGTTAAATAGTCGACAAAGGATCTGAAAGGAACATTATCAAAACTGGATATACCCAAAACGAACGGGAAAGAAAATAGGATCAGTCAACTGTGACTTACAACTCTAATTTTCTCCTCTTTATCAGCTATGCAGGGCAAGATGGCTCCAAGGATATCAGCATAATATGGAACAAGCTGATCCCCACCAAGTTTAACAAATTCATTGATCTACACAATTGAATTTTGAAAGAGATTGGATTATTCAACATAATGGAGAAGTAACAGAAAACATATATTTAAAGTTATGGTTGACAAAAAAAAAAAAAGAAACATCAGACAATCAATTATCCAAAAGAAATTTCACATTGATTTGCATACTTACCCATGTGATGGCTGTCAGCCTTGTAAATTCATCTGGAGAATCTGCTCTTTGCACTAGAATCTCTGTCATGCGGCCATAATCTACAGACTTCAATACACTGCTTGGGTCAGAAAATCATATTTACCAAAAAAATCATTTGATACTATTGAAACAAATATTACACCCATTATTGGGACGTCATATTGCATATGAGAGAGCAAAATAAATTCCAAACCACTAACAGGCTACAGGCATTGCATTTACATTCAAAATGAAAAGGAACTGTTCAAATCTAAATTCTTACTGGTGAGTTCTTGATCTCTTGGAGAAATTCTGAAAGTGCAGAATCAGCCTGTTGTCGTATTTCATGGCTAGAGTCACTTAACATATTAAATAAGCCTGCATATAAAGAGGTTTTCTAACGTAAACATAATAAGAAATGGTAATACACAGGCTAACATGTCGTGATATGAACATTTACCATCAAGAAAGTCTGGAAGAAAGCCAAGCATATCAATGTCGGGAACACTGTCCAGCACAGTTATCCATCCAACCAAAAACTGGCGAACGAAAGGATTGAGTACATTCATGCGCTCTCTCAATAATGGTATAAATTCTTCAATGCTGGTGAAAAAATTGAGTGAAGGGAAGTCATCATGCATTAAAACAGATAAGTATCAGTTTTACTGCATCCACCACCAACTGATGCCAAGTTCAACATAAAATGGATGTATTCGCACCTGAACTGGTCACTTTCAGTTACAATGTCCTGTTTCATAAAAAAAACTCTTAAAAATTAACTCAAAGACAACAAACATAGAAAGAACAAATATAAAGTCAACCATAGTTCACCTTGACAAGACGATCTAAAAGATGAGCAGCACTCTGTACATTAGGATCAGAGTCGGCGGAAAGCTTACACAATGCATCAAATATCTGGTTGAAGAATATAATAAAATCCCCTCTTACGACCTGCATTAAATTAACCTTATTACAGTAGGATCACATAGAAAGACTAAACAAAATAATCAATTCAGCTAATTTGTACCTTTGCAATATTATATAAAGCTTCACAAGCATAATATCGAACTCTGCTATCTTGGTCTGAGAAGGAATTAATAACCGGCGGCACAATTTGCTGACAAAAGGATATGAAAATTACATGTTACAATATTAGTCATGGGGATGTAACAAAAATCCCGAAAAGCAAACAATTATATATGATTAAGATTACAGGTTTGTTTTCTCTCCACCGGTGGGTTTATAGTACTTCCTATTACCATTTTTTCAGATAAAAATATCATAATCAAATTTCCTTGAAGTCTAGCACAAACTTTATGCAGAAGTTACAGATATCACATGCATACAAAGCTAGCAATTCATGTATGAATGTCAGATTCACGTTGGTATTACATATATATTTCGTGAGTGCATTAGATGATGCTATGAAATGGACTGGTTAAATCAGTAGTGTATATGTCATGTTATTCCTAGCTTTTGTCATGTTGAATTAATCTTTCTCTGTGCCTTCACGTTCACACTTATATCACATATATCTTGCTAGAGAGTAGAGAGATGCTAGTTGGGACTTCTTTGTGCACGGAATCTTACACAAATGGGCATAAATAACTTATCAACTACACAGCTTATCTGGGTTCTGGTTGTGTTGTGTACATACTCCAATAATCTCTTGGCGTTTCCAAATCTAAAAGTCCACCACAATCTATAACCCGAATTCACTGCTGCTAATGACCATTGATCGGGGACAAAATAAATCTTACCTCGAGATACTGTGCAGCCTCATTACTTAGCCCCACTGTTGCTGCAGCCAATCCTATCAACCCTCCCTTATAAAAAAAAATAGCGAATAAATTCAGTCAAAATTTTGAAATAGAAAAAGTATAAACAGAGAAAATGAATCACAGGATTCAAGAGAAGAAAATGGTCGATGAGGCACAGATTCAGGTACCTTTCGGTGATTAGCTTGAGGAGAGTACGTATAGTCATTTGCCAGCATGTTGATCAAATTGGCAACCTTATCATGATCCCCTTGCGAGACGAGCTGCCTCACAAGACCCTCAAGCTAAACACAAACACAAGTGAATTCAAGGATCAATCAATAAAGTAAAGGGGAAGAACAAACGAAGAAGGATGGAAGGACCTCACCTCAAGTGCAGCATTCTTGCGCTTCTCGTAGAGCTTATCGGACAAATTGCGAAGGACGGAAGAGGGAATCATACTCATGCCGTCGGCCATAGCAGGAGCAGATACTGCCTTCAAATAGGCCCAGGCGTTAGAGACGTGTCCTTGTCATCTGCTGCTGCAATCGGAGCTGCTCCGTCTCTCAGTCCGGCATAGAGATTTTAGGGTTTTCAGCATTCCAGTGAGAAGAGAAGATGAGATCGATTACAGCTAGCAATAAAGATGAGGAGCCAAAGCCAATGCGAAATCCAGCTCTTATTTCTATCTCTCTCAAAATTTTCATTAATAATAATAATTTTCATTATTATTTAATTATATATATATAACTAATTAATTTTCAAGGAAATAAATTAAATTAAACGGATACAAATTCTTTTCTAACACAAGCTATTATTTTTGTTAATAAATTCAATTATGTATTATATTATTAACTATTTAATTAATTATTAATGTCGAAACCGGGGCATTTCTGTAATTTCCTGCCGTTTCGGGATTTTATATTGGACTTCAAGAAACGTTTCAACTTTTAAGAAACCCTGTATGTCGCACGCGCGTTCGGCTTTTCGTATCTTTGCAACCCAAAAGCACGAACTCTTTATTGTCCTTATTGAATGGGTCCAAGACTCCAAATTTCTTATTTTAATTATTATTTATATAATAATAAATATAAACTTTTTAAATATGGAAAATAATTAGAACATATTTGATTATTTACATTTTACACATTAAAAATCTTATATATGTAGCTTTTAAAACTACAGTTAAGCTTCATTTACTGTAGCTTTTAATCATCCATTTACTGTGTTTTTTTCTTGAAATACTAATGTTGTGTTTACTAATTTACTATTCTTTACTTTTCTCATTTTACCGCTTTAATGATTGATTAATTTAATCATTACTATATTATCTGTTAAATCAATGTTAATTGAGGAAAGAATAATACTAAGGTTGATCATGGACGGGGCGGTCCGGTCTTAGAGACATGATCGAAATTGATACCGAAATTCGGTCTTTACATCTGGAGGATCGAACCGAGACCGACTTTGGCTAAAAAATTTGTCTGAATCGGTCTTGCTTGACTCAGACTGATCTAGGTCTTGAACCAAATTTTTTGGTAAAAAAAAATATGGATTGACCAAAAAATCACCGAAATTTGGGTCTTGAACATGCTCGTTTCTCATCTTCCGTTGCACTTCTCTTATGGAACCTATCCAAGGGTTGTTGAATGCTTCAAGGTCATGAATTATTAGTGTTTCAAAGGTTACGCCATGAATTTATAGAGTTTTCTTAAAGGTCGGTCCAGTTCGATCCTAGTTGGGCTTTTAGGAAAAAAGTCTGACACCGAGACCAACATTGAAAAAAAACCATTCGCTCAGTCTCGATTCTAGTCGGGCTGGTCTTGTCGGGAATTCGATTGGTCTTTTTTTTTATCACCCCTAAATAAGACTTTAACATTTGAAAATTATGAAATTCTTGTGATTTCAAAAGATTATATGTATAATCTTCAAATGGGCTCATAATTGAAAAATGTCTCAAATTGCAATAGAATTTTTAAAAGCCCAATTCACCTCTTGGGTTTCTTTTTGTTGTTCCTCACTGAAAGTGTTCTTCTCGTCAGATGTTTCTGATTCCACTCATTGAACATTTTGTCCCTGCGAAGTGCGACCTGAACTAGTGACGGATTGAGTCTTTGGCGGCAGTTATGGCTGCAGTCGACTGAGAGGATGATAATGCGTTTGTTCCTATGAAGGGTCTGTCTACGCTTGCTTCCGGGTCTTCTTCACATGGTGTGAAATTGCTACGGCAAATATCTGCACACCGCACACCCTCCAGACCCAAACGCAAAACAGCATATACCCTTTCGCTTGAGGCTCCCGTTGGTGGTAAGCATGAGATACCTGTCAAACCAGTCGATCATCAACATATCTCCGAAATTCTTTCAAGAAAGGACTGGTTTTTACTTCTGAACCACGAGTTTAAGGCAAACAGAATCATCTTGAATCCTCAGTTTGTCTCTAGTGTATTGCAAAATCAAGAAAACCCTGAACTTCCTTTGAAGTTTTACATCTGGGTCTCCGCTGTGGATTATCTTCTTGCTCAGAATCAATCTGTTAGAGCTGTTCTAGCTAATGCTCTCTGTAGGAAAGGCCCTGTCGTGTTGTCTGTTGAGTTGCTGCAAGATATAAGGAACTCAGGTGGTATCTTCACAGAACATCTGCTGTGTATTCTCATTGGAGGCTGGGGACGATTGGGTTTGGCCAAATACTGTAATGAAGTTTTCGGGCAGATTTCATTTCTAGGGCTTACTCCCACAACTAGGTTATACAATGCGGTTATTGATGCTCTAATCAAGTGTAATTCACTTGACATGGCTTACTTGAAGTTCCAGCAGATGGCTGCAGATTGTTGCAGGCCTGACAGGTTCACTTACAATATACTCATCCATGGAGTTTGCAAGGCTGGTGTAATGGAAGAAGCTCTCCGTTTGGTTAAACAGATGGAGAATCTGGGCTGCCGTCCCAATGTCTACACTTACACTATACTTATAGATGGGTTCTGTAGTGCAGGGATGGTTGATGAAGCCTTCAGGCTCATGGCAAAGATGAAGAAAAGAAACATCTACCCAAGTGAAGCCACTGTAAGATCCTTAATCCATGGAGTGTTTCGTTCAGTAGAGGCCAAAGAGGCATTTAAGATGCTGCTGAGTTTTCTTGAGAAAGAGTCCGTTCTGCCTAAAGTAGCTTGTGATACGATGTTATTTTGCCTTTCAAACAAATTAATGGCAAGAGAAGCTGCTCTTTTCTTGAGGAAGACCGGTGAAAGAGGTTATGTGCCTGATATTGGGACTTTTAATGTCACAATGGCTTGTTTAACCAAGAAGTTGGATTTGAACGAGGTGGTTGATATTTTAGATCGGTTCATCGAGCGAGGTGTGAGGCCAGGGTTCAATACTGTTCTTGAGCTAATGGAAGCACTATATGGAACTGGAAGAAGAGACGATGGAGATAAGTACTATAATTGGATGGTAAGTAATGGACTCTTGTCAAGTGTATATTCATATAACATGGTCATTGATTGCCTTTGCCGAGCACACATGTTAGGAAGGGCAATAGACATTTTTAAGGAGATGCAACAAAGAGGAGTTTTCCCGAACCTTGTTACCTTCAATACATTGATAAGTGCCCATTGCAAGGGTAAACACATGTGTGAGGCTGAAAACATGTTGAGAATGCTGTTTGAATCTGGGTACCGACCTGATGTCATTACGTTTAGTACAATAATCGACGGACTCTGTAAGATTCAGAGATACGAGGATGCATTGAATTGTTTGACGGAGATGGAGGAATGGGGTATTGCCCCGAATTCCATTACACTGAATACACTGCTGCGTTCGTTGTGTATTATTGGGGATGTTAGGAAGGCAAGGAGAGTTGTGAGAAAGATGGATGCAAATGGAATGAAACTTGATTGTTCATCTCTAAATGCTCTTATCCTAAACTTTTGCAAAACAAACCAGATTGAGAAAGCTCAGAAACTCTTATTTTCATTGTTGAAATTGGGTATGGCTCCTGAAAAATACAAATGTGAGGGCAATTTAGCAGAAGTCATGTCTGGTTCGGGCAGGGAAGCCAAGGAAATGCTTATGCTTATTTCCATGGAAGCAGTTTCATAAGGGATTCTTGTTTCAAGTTTAAGTAGTAAGAGTGAGAGGTAGAAGAAGGAAAAAGAGAGCTTTAGAAAGAAAACGGACATAGACAGCGGAGCATCGACAATTGGAGCTGAACAGACTAATGGATGGGGAAGGAAGAATCCTCTGTCGGCCTTAGGCTTCTTCATGAACTGGTTCGGAATCGAACCTGTTCAGAACTGAACTGGTCTGATTTGTAAAAGTTCAGTACTTTTGTCTGTTTCTAAAAAAATAGGGCTGGTTTATGGAAAAAAGAACTGGTCTGGTTCGAACCGATTCAAAATCCGTTCGAACTGTTCTGGTCTGTTTTTTTAATAACAACTTTGGTTTGGAAATAATCCGGTTCAAACCGAAATTAAACCGGCTGAAAATCTTGTCTAACACACTGAACCGTCTGAAAATATACTGAACCGACTGAAAAATACAAGATGGGTGACGAGAAGCTCGTACCCTAATCCTTACTACAACATATAACTAGTTAAACTTTATTGTTCTCGAGTAGGCAAAACCAATGGCGTCCTTTCGAATAATGTTTGTTGTTACCGTCAGTTGAACTAAAATGAATAACGTAGATTTGACTTTGGTTAATCTCCATCGTTGCCATGATGTCAGCAACCGCATTTGATTTTCGAAAGATATGTCAGAACTTAATTATGTCGAACTGAAGCATGAGTTTCCTACGATTCGTAATGATGAGCATTAGTTTAAGATTTGAAGAATTGTCATCAGAGCATGGATAAGCTTATGGGCTAACTGAGCATATGTTTCTAAGTGAATTGATTTGAAACCGAGTTGTTTTGTCAACATTAGTCCATCTCGAATAGCCTCCGCTACGAGGATGTTAGAGCAACCTAGTTTCCTAGAGAAACCAACTGTTCATTAACCCATATTGTCTCTTATTACTCATTCTGAACCCGCATGATTCAGATTTTCCTTAGAAACTCTATTTGTGTTACTTTCACCCACCACTGTTCTGGAGAGAGTCATCTAACATCAATAGAGATAAGTCTTGATTAAAATAAGCCAAAATGTCTGTTTGTTTTGTTTTGGTTGGATCCGTTAGTTATTGGTAAAGATGTGTTTATTTGCTGGTATTGCCAAAACCAACCATAACCATCATGAATCTGATGATATAACACCATGAATGGAGTTGCAGAAGTAGTAGCTTGAAATATGATTGCAGAATAAGGCCCAAAAAAAAAAAGATATGATTGCAGAATGGCTTATTTTGGGTTTCCTAAACATGGTCTTGTTTGTTCCTATTGTAGTACTTAGGGAGGGAAATATTACAGAGACACACACAACAAGACATAATGATCATCATCAATATCTATCATCCATTGAATAGGAGGTGCTGCTTATAAGAAGAGACTCTTCAAGCTCTCGAAAACCCAAGTATACTGCTTCCGTCTGGTTTTGTGGGAGAGGCAACCTCCGTACCTCCGTCATGAACCTGCTTTGCAGAAACTCAACTTCATTCATTCATTCTTGATCATCATACTCATAATATATGGGTTAATTATAAAATAAAAAACTGAACTCTGAGGAAATATCAAACAGCAAACCGATTTTTTTTGTTAACAAACAACAAACCAAACTTTGAGAATTGAGCAATCAACAAAACTACCTCAAAATTTTTGAACGAATTTTTCAATGTTTGAGAGAGTTATTAAATCGTAATACAATTCTCTTAAAATATTTCAACTATGTTAGACTTAATAACTCTCTCCAACATTGAAAAATCCGTTCAAACATAATGAAAATTTGGGGTAGGTTTGTTGATTGCTCAATTCCAAAAGTTTGGTTTGTTGTTTGTCAACAATAAAAGTTCAGTTTGCTGTTTGGTTTTTACTCAGAGTTCAGTTTGTTTTTTGATTATTAACACTAATAATAATAAAGAGATCAAGAAGGTGAAAGAAACCGAACCTGTTAGCAGCACTTGTAATCTTATCTCGAACACCTTCCTCATCAAAGTTGGAGGATTGTGCACCCAGGATCATCATACTACTACTACCATGACTTCTAGTGCTCCGTCCGGAAGACATAGCCCACTCGCGTAGCACCACCAACACTGACCTCAAGAGGCGTAACCTTAGGTTCGGTGAAGATAAGGTTACCCCGCCATTGGAGAGAATTTGGTCGTAAGTGTTGAGAACAGGTTCAGCAGCACCTCTGCAAGCTGCAAGAAGAGCCCTAGCCACATCTTCGTCTCCTACCGACTCCACCCCTGAACTCAGTCTCTCCTGTTGTTTGGGGAGAGGAAAGAACGAACTCACTCATACCATTATAATTAGGGTTAAATACCAAGTAGCTACCTGAACTTTAGACGTTTTGCAACGAGCTACCCGAACTTTAAAAATTCAAAACGGGCTACCTCAACTTTGAAGAATGTGCAAATAGCTACCTCAGTCCAATTTTCCGTCAATTGTCGTCGGAAATTCGTCAAACATTGGACGGAGGTATCTCGTATTAATTTTTCAAAATTCGGATAGATCGTTGCAAAACGTCCAAAGTTCAGGTAGCTACTTGGTATTTAACCATTATAATTATAATTATTATTATTGAAGTAGAATTAAAATCGGAGGTACAAAGCACAAACCAGTGCAGCCTTCTCCAGGTGCAGACACAATGTCTCCAAAGGTAAAACAGCTCCATCTCCGGGATATATGTTGGACCCCACTCTCTTCAGTACAGAGCAGGCTTCAGCAACACCACCATTGGATAGAGCTTGATCCATCAGTCTACCCCATGTGTCCCTCATTACGCTGTTACTCTCACCATCTCCTCCTGAGTAGTTGGCAAAGTGTAGCATCTCCAGACATATCTACACAAGATTAAATTCATTGATGAAGTAGCCCACCGCCTCTCTGTTTTTTTTAATAACTAATTATGAATGCAAAATTGAAAATGGAGTAGCTACCTCCCAAAGTTCAAATGGAACTGCATAGTCATTATAAAGTTGAGTGATGCTCTTCAAATCCACCGTAAGCTCCTTGGCTTTCTCTCTTGCAGCATTTACATACTCCGTGTCAATAGCCATACTTTCAGTCGAATCGAGGTTCGCATCAGATGATTCTAATCTGGAGGCTATTGACTCCAATTCATCTTTGATTTTCCTTTGAAACCGAAGAACAGCAAGCTTTCCTTCTAGTAAATCAAGAAGCCCGCTGTCAATAGCTTGGCTTCCGGGTAGACCATTGCTGTTGCTGGTGGCATTCTTGGCTTGTAAAACTGCATTACTTAAGTACTGAAGCCTGCGGTACATACATGGAGCAGTGAGATGCTACAAAACTAAACTTCAATGCAAAAGCAGAGTAAGTAATTTAATCACCCAAATAAATTGTATTTATTGCTGAAAATTTAAAGTAGCATAAGTTTAAATCTTAACAGTCACGATAAGCAAGGGGTAAGGCAAAATCAAAAATCAGAGCAAGAAATTCCAATAAACAATACATAGGAGTAGAAATATTAACCTCTGCTCAATAGTAAGCATATCCCCTGAATCAGTTGGTCGCATCTCAGCCAATCTGACTAGTACATGAGCTGCAAGAAGATGCTGCCTCTTCGATACATAGTATCGTGCCAGTAAATCAGAGTACTTGATCTGATTAGCTTGAACAGGAACTCCGAAGTGGCCAAAAGGAGAAGATGCTGATGTCACTGCAGAAACAGCTCTAACCTTCAAGTAGAAAAAGGCAAGTCAAATTTGCAAGAACAAAATTCAAGTCCAGAACCAAAGTTTGCAAATCCACTGAAAAAATAAGAAAGGGAAGACAAGAAGGTACCTCTTGCATGGTTTCACGACCTGCACTTTGTAAAAAGGGCACCAGATCTGAACCTCCATACTCCAACAGCTCATTTTCAAGTCCCAAATTAATCATTGCACGATATAGGTACTCATGAAATAGCCTATCAGGAGACTGGACACTGAGCTGGACAATTTGGCAAATATATTTCTTCCTAGAAGCATGATCAAGGATTGATGGGACAGTAGCAGGCTTAATAGGAGATCCAAATTCTCTATGTGATGTTTCACCTTTCAAAGTACGTAAAGCATTGATTACAATTTCATAGCATTGCTCACGCTGAGCTAAAGCATATTCACGAATTGCTGTGTCAACTTGGTCACTCATAGCATCGCCAGCAGGGTCAAGTACTCGTGCCTTTTCTAAAGGTAAACGAACCACTGCTTCATAAAACCTGCATTAAACTCTCATATTAGGTAAATAGACACGTTAAGCTTCACCGTGAAATGATTCTAGGTACTTAAATCACATTTGAGTCAATTTAACCTTAAATCCTCAAATCTCTTGCAAACAGTTCGCAGGTCAGCAGATTCTGGAATTTTACTCAATAAATTGAAAGCCTCCTTCGCAAGATTCTGTCTTTCCCCAGCATCTGTAGCGGTACCAGCTCTTTCAAGATATTCCACAGCCAAGAAGAACTTGTAATCAGACTCTTTGAAGTAACTAGGACAACCCTCACGCAGCTTCGCGCTAATATCATCCACTGTACCCCTACCATCAGGACCAGTATAAAACTGCAGAAGAAACAGGAATTTCATAAGAAGAATCATATATTCATAATGGTATCATGAAGGTAAATACAAGACACAAATCTACAATATTTATTAGATTAGATTTTAATAATGAGTTTTACCAGTGAAATGATCCTTTAACAATCCAAAACCTAAGTTGACAGGTAACACTACCTTTCTTACAAATTAATGTGACTTTAAGACCCGTCCTCACTTATGTATGAACTTTTAACAGCTACACACTTCTTACGGCACAGTGCCTTAAGCTATTGTTCAGTAATTATACTTACCATGAGTGCGCCTGTATACTCTCAAAACAGGCCTTGGCCTGCATAAGGACCTTCTAAAAAAGCCCATAGACCCAACTTTTTTAATTTGGGGTTGCAAACTTCTTTTTTTTTTTTATAATTTGGGGTTGCAAACTTCACCACATAACCCAATCTATTTGTAAGTTCACACAGGCCTGAACCAGGCTTTAATACACTATTTGATTTAATCATGAGTGATGAGTTTACAAGTGGGATGAGCAATCCACTAGTAAAACTTATAACTTAATTTCACCATAAGTTACGGAGTAAGCGCAAACGAGCAAAATCCAATAAGAAGCCAATATAATGAAAGGCATCCAGTTACATTACCTCCATCAATGAAGAAATAAACCTTGTAGCAAGGCGGTCACCTTCCTCAGAACAAACTAACTGATGGAATGTCAACTGAGCTAATGCCTGCTGCATATTGGCATCAAAATCCTGAACCACGCGTGTCACGTGATGCTGAGAAATAAGCTGAAGCAGAAATAGAGCTTCACTTGATCGGAGAAGTAACTGTCTGATACATTCCATTGCTCTCACCTGTAGACATCAGAGGCAACATTTATGCACAAGTGAGAACCAAGAAAAGCCTTCTGCTTGAAAAAATAAACGTAGAACCGTTCATACACTATTAATTAAGCAATCTACCTCCATCGCAGCTAATTCTGCAGGACTGTATGGTAACCGTTGCCTTTTGTTGGCTGTCCCGCTACCATTTGATTCAATATTCCGTGAGTGAGCACCAAACAAGTTCCTCATCAGACTCCGATCACCGACTCCTAATTCTGAACGGGTTCCATACAGTATAGAGCCAGACCAGTCACCTAGACCAGCTACACACCCATACAGTCCTCTTCTCTGATCTCTTCTGGATCTCAGAAACTTCTCTAAAGAACGAAGCTTGTTTTCGAGAACTTGCATAGCCCCTACTGCTAGTCGGCATACAATAACCCCAGTTTCTGACGATGCATCAGTAGAGCGACCTAAGTCACCTTTCTTGGCCATGACCGGAAGTTCCCACAGCGGATAAAGCAACCTTGACGAGCACAAACAAAGTCCTTCATGAGCAGCTGAGAATACAGGTTCTGCCTCCTGTACAACCTGCCCCATGCTAAATCCCCCACCAGCAGTCCTTGTATTGGACAATGCACTACTACCTTCAAGCTGCGGCATTCCCACAACTCTAGGATCCTCAAAAGCTTCGGCAGCTTTCTCTGCAACAGCATTGTTCACTATGCTATCTGAATAGATGATCCTTGCAGCAAGCATTAAGCACATTGCAGCTGCTTCACTAGCTCCAAACCGGTTAAAGAAGTCATCCAATACAGATCTAGGTGAACTGGACTCAAATAACCTTCTTAATAGGTCAACAGGCCTATTGAAGGATACTTCCATCATGCCCATGGTACTGAAAACAATAAATTTTCTCCTCGGCAGTATATGTTGCAATGAAAGGTCACTTCTAGCCCAGAGCTTCCCTGATAGCTTTTCAGGACACTCTCCTGAGCTTTCAAGACCACAAAATTCAAGTTCCGAATACAGAGATTGCAAAATTGCTGCAGTATCTGGCAGGGGAAGAACATCAGCAACAAAGAGCATTCGACCTTCAACTGGTAGGGAAGATACTGATTCCCTTAATGCTCGAGAGATATGTGCTGTTGTTCCTAAAGTATTGGCTGAAGATGATTGTGTGCTTGAATCCCTACTCACAATAAGAAGAGAAGACATGGTAGGCGGCGACGAATCGGAAAGAACAAGTGTTCCTGATGAATGGAATGCTGACTCAATCTTCAAAGATAGGTCCTCGCCTTGAGGTCTGCTGGCCAAGGAAATGGTTCCAAATGATAGACCCCCACTGACGCCAAGAGGGGGTGAAGGCCGAGTAGTTACAACTTTTAAGCAGCTTGGTTTAAAATGATTGGCATTAAATCCTCCAAATCCACCATTGTTTCCACTGCTTGGAGAAGTGCAAAGATACAGTCTTCTTCCATCAGATAGAACAGCAACTAGGTGTAACCATTTTGATTCCACTGTTGATAACGGGGAAATGGAAACTATCGACGGCTTTGCTGATCGACCTGGAGCTCTAGCTGCTGCATTTTGTCTACCACCATACTGTGCATCCCTCTGGTTGATCAGATTTCTTTCTTCTGCCACTTTCTTCAATGGGCCAACCCCATTTGTACCTAGAGAAAAAGCTTGAAGTTTCATCTCCTCTGTCCGTGCATATAGAATGTGTCTCTCATTATCATATACCATTTCTATAACTGGATCAACTGCCGAAAACTTGAATACGTTTGGTACGACCCACCTGGAAAAGTAGAACAAACCTTTTATATATCCAAGTCAACTACTATATAAAGATACGACTGTCACGCAAGAGATGCAATTCCACACAGTTTTCTTTTCCAGCAATAAGAAAAAACTATAAGAGTGTCTTTTGCGCGACAAGTATAATAAGACGTACCATCAAGGAGGATAAAGAGAATGATGACAAAAACTTTTTTCCAAGACCTAACAGTCAACTCAGCAGAAGTATAAGAAAAGAGCCCCAAAAGCTGTGCAAAAACGCAAATACCTTGAAATAACACTCCCTAAACCAGCTGTAAGGCATATCTTACGGCAACGTTTATGCCATCCAGAACCAGTGGTGTATTGTAATTCATAAATATGTCCATCCCGACCAGCTAAGAAGATCCGGCCTTTTTCAGTACAAGATATGCAAGTCATTGTAACGCCATCAGACGACACAGTGTATTCTGGCAAAGGCTGAAGTGAAACCTCTGAATATGGGTCAAGGCCATCTATTCCACTTGAGCAGCAGACTCCAACCAGCATCAACTGATAAAAATCAAAACCTGCTGAGAAACTTGCAAAATACGAGACCTAGAGTTCTATAATACAATCTAGTAGGCATATATTATTTTTTTCTGTAGGCACAGACTACCTGAAATACCTTGCAAATAAAAAATTTAAGAAAGCAAAAAGTTAAGATTGTAATACCTCGACCGGTGTGGCTAAAATTAACAGATGCTGAATAGCTTCAATGAAAACGCCAGGTCTAGACTTTGCAAGCCCAACTGCACATATAGCTTGTTCTTCAACGTTGAAATCAGGACACTGACCATCCCTGAAAATAAACAAATCTATTGACACAGTTTCTCAAAGAAGATCTATCCAAGGCTTGGAACACCATCACTATGCAGGCCTAAACCATGAGAAAAATCCAACAAAGACAAGACCAAAAGCACCTCTCGCAGATCACATCCATTGATACGGGTCTCCTGGGTTTTACAACAGTACTTATCATCTTATGACACTTTCAGGGCAGTTGTTTCCAATGAGGGACGTAGAGGAAACTTGCAATATCAACTATTAAATATCCTCCCTATTTGAGCCTTTTGAGACGTCAGAAACCAGCTTATGCATTCTGGATTACTGATCACACTTTATTTGTCCGTAAATTGGACCATAACCAAGTAGCACCCTCATTACAACAAGCTGATTAGCATTCTAGAACGAGAAGAATGGGTTTTCAAGGGTACCTAAGGATGAGCTCATAACATTATTTCACAGTACATCATTTTTTTCAAGGTAGATTTGCAACTTTAAACCACTATTGACTGTATGACATGTAGGCAGAATACTATCAGACATATCACGTGAAAATAGAATAATTAAGAATGCAAGTCAATAACTACTATGGAACTCTCATTTACATCAAATGTCTTTCCAGCCCGTGATCACTCTGGAGTCCCAACAAACAGAGCAACTTACACTCATTCCATCCAGAGGGCTATTTACTCTTCTTACTACATAGTCTATATAAAATCTGCATAACTAAAGTACCTGTTTCAATACTCATACTTGTTGCAAGTACAGTCCCTCTCTGTATCATCCCCGAGAATATTAAACAGAATTAGTAAATGCCACACCCACCATCAAAAGGGCAAATAGTATTCTGAGAAAATCTAAACTTCCAACAGAGCAACACTACTAAACATAAAGAATCTATAGGCCACATTCTAATGCCGCTAAAATGTAAACAAATTTACATTAGGCTGTCCATCCAGGTTAAGTGTACATCTAACAGATCTATGCAGTTAGAGGAACAAATTTCCCTGTTATCCAAAATAGAGAAAATCTAATAGATTAAAGGAATCAGTGAAACTCATAGAACTTCCAAGTTAATAAAGAGAGCTACCCAAACAAAGCCGTCAAATATAGAACTTATAAATAGCTTAACTCATGTAAGCATCCTAATTTTCTAGCAAGAGACTATGACATGATCTTCTAAACATTACCCATCAGGGCAGGATGCATACATAAAACTGGTCAAACTGAAATACATTAATAACTTGATTAAATCCTAAATCAATAATAACTATTTAAAAGAATAAATGCTCACCACTTGTCAAATCGCCAAAGAAAGATAGAGTTGTCCACCGATGCCCATGCTCTGCGTATTTCTGGAAATATGCCACATAACGCTGTTCCTTCTCCACCAGCAGCATTATACCTTTCAATTAGTATCTGAGGTAACTCCCACGTATCCCCTACCTCTACCAGAGGTGGCCACTATAGCGAAATTGTGAAATGTCAGAGCTTAACCGATAACACACTAGTCAATGTCAATGCCAATCCAAAACCATGTTAACTCCCCCATGAAAGGTAAAGCTTACAACAAGCAGAAGGGAAAAGACAATTAAAGAGATGGTTGAAATGGGTTTAAGTAGCAATGAAGATGCCAATGAAAAAAAAATTACAAATATGCTCCAGAAGTAATGATGCAACTAAGATGATAGCAAAAGGTTTTAGCTTTCAAACTAGTTGCAAATCTCGTAGAATTCACAAATGCAAACAATAATCCTAGTTCATCAATTCACATATCTTTTGCTTCTTCTATGGATGCAATTACTCGTTCCATTGGTAAGACGCATACACAAGAACACAAATTGCAAACTTATCCTATTGGTATAGAATTATTCACCCTAACAACTTTCATAAGACTAGCACAAAAGGGCCGTATCTAAGTGTCGGAAGTCCAAAAAAATGGGCAAAAAAGAAATTAGATGGGAAATACCTCTCTAGGGTGCGTTGAATAAGGATGACTTGCGTATCTGGATGCTTCTAGAGCTTCTTCGAGGTCGATGTGAGATGCTGCTTCACGGCCAATGAAGTCGCTCACAACGGTACCGGCATGGGTTACATCACGCATTACGATCTCCTCTTCCGAAGACATCTTTTTGGTGGAAAACCGTAGGGAAGATACTGAGTCACTTGTGGAGTTCCCTCAGAATCCCGCTCCAGACTTCTCTGTTCTCCTCTATGTGTCCCTTACATACAAGTTACAACACTAAACTTAGCAAAACCTTGTTGCAGTCAAGAATCCTCCTTCGTCACCGTCAATGAGACCGCCAAGACCGTTGTGGCACGGCGGCGCCGGTGATCCGAGACTCAAGAAGAACGTACGGGTCTAGGACTGGCTTAAGAGCTCAGGGACTGTGAGACGAATTTGCGTCAACACAGTCCAACAATCAAGTAGCTGAGCTTAGCTTAGCTTGTGGGAGCCCTTACTGGCAGCAGCTGCAGTTTAGGCTCGCATCAACCAAGAGAAGCGGCAAAGGAATACATTTGGGGGATGAAAAGCGGGGTGGATTTAAATTTTTAGGGTTTAAGGAAGAATTCACTTGTTGCATTTAAAAATAAAAATAAGTTTTTTGCCAAAAAAAAAACATAAGATGACGCATCACAACATTTATGAGGGGATGAACTAATTAGGAGAGTCAAAATGGGTTATGTGTCGTGTCACCTCTTATTCAAATCTGACCCGTGTAATAGTATCAGTCAGTTTTTAAAACTCAAACCTGACTCGCGGGTTGATGGTTAGAATGACCCGTCAGGAATAGTAAAGCTTGAGTCAGACTGACCTGTTCGACCTCCATGATCCGCGGGTCATTCTGACTCGTTCGACCACTAGTACATAAAAATTCAAAAACAAACTGACTAATGGGTCAAGACTCCTTACTCATGGGTCAAAATTATATATATTTAATACAATATACAATTGGGGACAGATCATGAGTTAACTCATGGGTCAAGATTACTGACTCAAACATAACTCGTGTTTTCACGGATTATCCATGGGTCTTGTCAAAATGAACCGCGAGTCAAAAAGTTCAACTCAAACACGATTCGTGGGCGGGTCACCACAGGTTTTGTCAATTTTTTACACCCTATTAGGGTTGTCGATGGTTAGGGTATGGTCAGAGTATGACAAAAACTATATTTTTAAACCACATACTATAACCATAATCATTATGGGTATAATTTTCAATACTATAACCATTAAAATAACCATGATTTTAACCGTATACCCATATTCATTCCACACATGTAATATAATAATAAATCAGAAATTTTATTTTAAAAAATACATCAATCTATATTACCATCGTTGGACGTTGGAGTTTTCAATCTTCAACAATTTCAAATTTTCAATTATATAATTTAGATTTAGTATATTATATAAATTAGTTTATTAATAATAAATAGATATTATATTTATATAATAATCATGTATATAACTCAAATACCATAACCATAATTGCACCATAATGGTACGGTTAACCATATTAAACAGTAACGGTTATAACTATGGTTATGAATTTTTCACCACACCATTGTCGACCCTACATCTTATAACTAAACTTTTGACACACCTAGAACTAATGAAGTAGCAGGCTGTTCTCTTCAGGAATTTTGCCTTATTCTAATTAATCTTCTAAGACTCCATTTATAAATTTAATCTTTAAAATTTAACAATTTTAAATTAAAAACTTGTAAAGTATGATGTTTATATGCATAAATTTTACTATAAATAGTTCTATTTGTTTTTTATATATAAATCTCACCTATAGCTATAAAGGTATAATACTATAATGGACTAATCTAGTAACACAACACAAAAATATAATAAAAACACAAGTGCACGAAATATTACATTTCATGTTCGTATTGAAAAATATATCACAAAATATTACATGTTCATATTGAGAAAAACTTATCAATAAGTCTAACCCAAATATATCACAAAATATTACCTGTTCGTGTTGAGAATCATATCACGACAAACTTATCAGTAAGTCTAACCCGATAAACTTGATAAATGGCATGTTGTCACAAGTGTAGAACTCCTATCATGGTTATTATAGCTCTTTCTAAGTTGGGACATGATGAGCATTAACCCGACCAACCATATTCATGTATTTCCAAATTCCAATTTATACTTGGTCAGCAGAGTTACTTTCAACAATGCACGGAGTATCTTTCTTATCTACTGTCTGGCCTTTCCGACTGTGATTGCCGGCGGCCTCCATCATCATGAGCCGATTCATCTCTTCCATCCCTCTGTCTCACTTTGCATGGATGGTGGCCTACCTGTCAAACACATGAGAGATTCGTTCATCAGGAGTCCGAGTCCTGGCGAGTCGCCAAGCACAGCTCATGCAGTTCATTTAGGATCCATTCTTCGCCGGTGTGACCACCCAACACCAACACTCTTGTTCCTCCAACCACACACGTGCTATGACCCCATGCAAACTTAGGAGGATGACCCGGAACACTCAAATTCCTCCACGATGGTTTCTCCTCTGAAGGATCCAAAAGGAAGAGCTGGGAAGGAGCGTGAAGCCCTGCTATCGACCCTCCAAAGATCAGTATCCTCCCACATGGCATGCTCACCGCCACATGGTCCAGCCTTGGGGGTGGCACCACTGCACTCTGCGTGCTTAGACCGTTGTACGTGTTACAATCCAACAGACTCCAACTTGGATACTCCTCATCTAGATTTATAGTATAGGCCTCACCTGATCGCAGCTTCAAGTGCCCACTCTTGGCAAGTCCACCAAACATGAGGAGCTTTGTGTGTTCGTAAACTGAAAGGGAGTGCCCCAGTCTTGATGGAGGGGACCATGAGGTCATGATCTCTTTCCACATCGGCTTGTCTGTCATCAGATCCAACACGTACATGTCGCTGAGAAGCACTCCAGCATCGGTGCACCCACCTGACACAACCAATTTAGATCCCTCCACTGTGCAGGAACTGTGCCACGATCTTGGAAGTGGGGGAGTCCCACCCAAGACCTGTTTCCATGTCGGGTGTTTAGAATCCAGGTCGAGGACAAATACGTCATTGAGCAATCCCTCCCTCCCACATCCTCCAAACACCACGAGCCAAGAACCATTGATGCACGAGAGGGTGTGGCCCCACCGACCCGGTGGGGACGACTTGACAGTGAGACGCCTCCACTCCAAGTTCTTCGCGTCGAGATTGAGGACAAAGGTGTCGTTCATTGGTTGCATGTTCACACCTTCGCCTCCAAATACGACAAGGCGGTTCCCTACTGCACAGGCGCTGTAGTTACATCGTGACGGCTCCACTGCTCCCCCAACAGTCAGCTTTTTCCAACAGACGGCCTCTAAAGTTGTAAGCTCTCTAGCCAAACGGCCCCAACCTAGCTTGTTTGTCATTCGTTCCAAAGTCCCCGTCACCTCCCTACCCCATGAGTTCTGACACACCATTTTCCGCACATGTTCATCATTTGTTAGTTTCCGGATCCTCCTGCACGCAGATCCTAGAGATGCCATATCTCGTGGACTCAAGCGGGACAAAATGTTTTGAGCCAACATTTCATCTGAGAGACTAAATATTCCGCATATCTCTTGGTTCTGCTGCCTAACTGGAGCACCTCCTCCATTCCTTGCTGTTGAATAATCACCTACTTGATTATCTTCTTCATGGCACGTCTCCTTGAAAACTGGATAAGACAAGCAGTTGAGGTCGATTTTTGCTTCGGACAACACTTGAATGCCTATTATGTGAGTCACGGCTCCATCATCATCATGAATCGGGGTCAGATGTAACCTGTTCACTATTGGAGTACCATCCTTCCTGAAATTAAGCAGCTCCCCATGGAATTCAATTCCTTGCTCCAGACATATTCTGATATCAGACACAACCACAGGGTCCACTAAAGGGTGTCGTCTTTGAGCATGAGGATCTCGGTATTGTAAGAATCGGCTGAAAACGAAAAAGGGAACAAATTGAAAACTACTAATGAATTGAAACAATAAAGACAACCAACCTCAAGTTACTTTGAAATTCCAATCATGTTAGTTACTGTGACAAACTAACACATAAGAGAGGGTCTAATCCAACAATTTCAGAAGTTATTAACACTAATTAGATGATGGTATGCTACTATGCTTCATGATGGATATCTTTAAACCAGCCAAAAAATGGAAAATATGAAGATGAGAGCCTACCAATGTGCTTCATCTGTTAAGAGTAAACTTATATAAGCAGATTTTGCTACCTATATAATATTTCCAGGTGACAAATAAGATAGCATACAAATGCAATTGTTCCTGGTGCTAGAATTCCTAGCAATTTGATACCAACTAGATCCTTCTCTCAAATGTGGCGCAATTTCTTCCGATGCAACAAAGCAAAATTGAAAAAGTGGGGACATCCCATATTTCTCTAGGGCAGTTCTCTGATTCAATTATCGAACTATGTCAGAAGCTTTCAAAGCTAATAGAAATGCATCAGCATATCCATTGGTAAAATACCAGGCTTCAAACAGAGAACTCTCATGATTTTTAGGTAATTTACAAATTTTACTTCGCTAATATACAACCAAAAGTCATCTTCGTCACTCAAAACGCCTATAATGTAAGGAAACAAAAGTAAATCAACAACTTGAAAAGTTCGAGAGAAAAAAAAACACAACGAAACATACGTAAGATGAGGCTCACCAGTTACGGCCAAGGACCTCATCGGCGCGGTAGCCGGTGAAATTCTCGAAAACTGTGTTGACATAAATGAGGGGGCAATCGGTTTCGAGGGCGTCTGATACGACAAATGAAGTCGGAGATTGGGGGTAATAGAAGAGGGGCGTCAATGGAAGCTCGCTGTCTTCTAGTTCTTCTTCGGGTCGCTCCTCCAGCTGCAGTAGATCTTCATGCAGAGCTTTAAAGATTCCGGCCCTGCTGCGTTTTTGCCCCTTGCCGGAACCGTGCAACTCACCTTTCTTCGCCATGGAAGATTTTCTCTCTTTCTCTCTGTCTCTTGGTAGAAGAGCCGAAGAGGTGAGATTTATGGTAAGGTCTACAATAAACTACAGTTTTCAATATTTACATAAATAACCCTACTTTTTCTCTAAATTTCATATTCAGACAAGGTGTTCAAAGTCATTGTATAAGGCGTAGCGGCATTTTCGTAATTACAAGGAAGTAGAAGGGGAGAAGACAGCTAGTCCACGTCAGGTGAATGGAGGCACACGTGGCGAATAGATATTTCCGGTGTATGAAATAAATATCTAGAAGGAACTGACCAATGGACATCCACCACGCCATGCCCTTTTGCAGGAAGATATTTTGTTGATGCGGGAAGCGAAGGGCACCGCCTCTTATGTTTGTGGATCCCACAAGGCAGAACAAATCCGAAAGATATTTAGTCAAATAAAATTAGGCCCTAAATATGGAACTAACGGGCGTTTGTTTCACGGAATTCGGAATAAGGAATACGGAATAGGAATAGGGAATAAGGAATAGAAGATAAGAATATGAAGTTGTTTCTTTAGTGGAATGGAATAGATTGGAATAAGGAATTCTGTTGTTTCTTTGGTGGAATTGTATATGGAAAAGGAATTGAATATGGTAAAATGACATATTTGCCCCTCCTTATATATGTATAATATATAATACATATAATTGGTATTAATTAATTTTAAAAATTATTAATAATAAAAACTTAAATATAATTAACTAATAATTAAAAAAAATACTTTTAAATAATTTATTTAATTAAATTTTAAAGGACAATTTCTTGTATCTCATAGATTCTAACCATCCATAATATAATCAACAAAAAACGTGATAGCTATTTCTTCATATTCTTTATAAATTTTCATATTTGCATAAACAAAACCGTAATTACAACATCCAAAATTCCATATTCCATTACAAATGACCATACGCGTACAATCAAATCTTCAACCTTTTTAAATCTTCGTGCAATTAAGTAGAAAACAACACTATACCGAATCGACACCCTCAACCTGCTGCCGAGCAACTCCGCACCTATGCTCAGTTGCATATCTGCAGAGCATGCATACAATATTAAAATGTCAACATCGTGCATGCATTATGGAAATGCTCTTAAAAGATAAAGTTTAAGCAACTGGTTTAGTTCACACAGTGAAACGTAAATAAAGAATCTCTTTCTTGTGATGACTGGTTTAGTTTTTGAACCTCATATCGAAAAATAGAAAATTCAAAAAATTAAGATTGGAAAATGTAACTGACCGAATGACAGTAAACTAATTTTCTAACTAACAGCAAATTAAGATACATAGATCATTTTGAAACTACAAAAGGACTACACACCTGACTCTGACTTCATACTCGGGAAATGATGGGAGCTTCATTCCATCCAGTGCATTAAAGAAGGCCGGTGGATAATTTAATAGATACAAACAGGATCATGAAATCAATTGTGCTATGGAACAATATGAACTGACGGAATCCTACAAACAGTTAACTGGTTAAGCAAATAGGCAGCATTTGACGAGCAAAATGAGCTAAAGTCGTAAGTGAGTACCTTAAATGCAATGTCACCAGGTGACATTGCCAATCCAGCACCCATCGATTCAAAAGCACATCGGCCACGATAATACACTCTTGGATCATAACCAAGTAGAGAAAGATGATATGTGTCACTTCCACAGCCTAAGCCCACTTCCACAGGCTCCATAAGACCATTAACTCCAGCAGATGCAATGGCATCTAAATTGGGAATATTAGCTGCTTGCAAAGGGGTTTTGTAACCAAATGCAACCCTTCTCTTCAGCACTTCAGAAAACCCCATATCCTTATACACTTGCTGAATTTTGTTTCTGGAAGTCCCAAGAAGTCCCATGTCAACCTTAAACTTGGTATGTCTTCTCTTTTTAATACCTCCGGAAATTTGGGCATAAATGTTGGCAGAATTCATTCAGCATTAAGTGAAAGCTTTATCAAATCTATGAACAAAAACGATTAAGTGCCAACAGACATTGATGAACAAGCAATAAAATATACACAATTAAATAAAAAATTATTGATGATTTGAAAAGGAGCAAGAACAACGAACCCTAACACAATCAACCCATCAGTAATCCAACGAGAAATTTATCTAAGAACCACTAAATGCAGAACACGCAGAGGAATATCTTGATTAGATAATCATAATAAACTTGAAGAAGAGAAATTGCGATGGTTACCGTCTGAGAGAATTCAAGATTGGAAGTCGAATAGCTCGCCGGAGAAATGAGGTCACGCGGAGATGCGGATCTCCGAGATAAAAGAGAACTCTGATCTGCCGCGGCTTGGAATTGCGATGGCAGCAAAATTGCAGAGAAGGAAAGGAAGGCCAGTTCACTTGTCGAGGGCACGCTCGTGATTTGTCCAAACAGTCGAGGGCAGTTCTGTCATTTGGATGCGGAATCCGGATTCCGACCCGTGTGGGCTTAGGGAATCCGAGGTTTTTACCCGGATTCCCTAAGCCCGGACCGCCCGGATTCCATTTCCAAAGAATTGTCAATTCCTTGAAACGAACATGGGCTTACGGATTCCGTAAGCCCAAATCCGGGTCAAATCCATCAAACGAACGGGCCATAAGACCATTTTGGTCCTTTTCTTTTAACAAAACTATGCATTTAAGGTATTCATTTTCGTAGAAAATCAAATTTTAAACATTTTAGTTAGGGGTGGCAATTAGTGTATATCATGTTTAATCGTGTCAGTAATTATGTCATGTATAAACGGTTGTAGTGTGTAAAACCATAAATTTTAAACGTGCATAAATATGTGTTGTGTTTAAACAGATCATACGCGGAACACATGTTAAGACACGATTAACTTTTTGAATAAATAAAAAATTTATATATACACGAGACAAACCATATCACATGACAATAAATAACACGAAATAAATAATACAATAGGGTTAATAGGTCCAATGGTACCATATGTTTGGGTCATGTGATCGGATGGTACTCCTATGTTGTTTCTTGGTACCTTATGTTTTCATAATGTTGTTATTTAGTCCAAATTACTGTTGCCGTAAAGTTCAAATAACAGAATGCTTATGTGGCGCTGACGTGGCAGATGGAAAATATAAAAAAGTAGGAAAATTAAAATAAATAGGAAAAATAGAAAAACTATTTAAAACTATATATAAATAAAAATTATTGTTTATAATATTTTTTTTAAAATAAAAAATCGAAAACAAGAAAAAAAATTAAGGTTCGCCCCTTGGGTTCAATTGACCCAGACTAGGGTCGAACTCTGGGCGACCAGGTCTAGGTCGGACCCAACCCTGGGTTCGACCATGGATGAGTCAATTGGACCCCAAGGGTATGGTACCATCCGATCACATGACACAGCACATATGATATCATCCTATCACATAGCCCAAACGATTGGAACTATTAACCCTAATCAATATGAAATTCACAAATTTTATAATTTAATTTCATAATCAAGTTTTAAAATTCATAAGTGATTAAAAAAATAAATTAAAATATTGGATAAATATACTTAATCGTGTATTTGCATGTTAGATGTGTTTAGAGACAGTTATTAACCGTGTCAAAATGGATAAGAGTTGTTTAAATACAGTTATTCATCATGTCATGTCATTATCGTGTAAAATACAGATTGTTTAATCATTTCGTGTCAGAAATTGTCACCCCTAATTTTAATTTGATAAAATAACCAAATATTAGCACATATACCCCTGTGCTGTTGGAAAAGGAACATCTTCATCATAAAAGAAATTATGTCGCTAAAATTAAAATTTCGTCGTTAAAGGTCCCATCAGCTAAGGTTTAGGCTTTAGCCAACTAAATGTTTTCATACAAAACCCGTCGGTAAAGACATTTTTACCAACGAAAATCTCGTCGTCACAAGGTTTTACCGAGAAAATTCCGTCGGCAAAGCTCTTATATAATCAATCATCTCTGTTGTACATACATACATACACTTTCAAAGTTTTTTTTTTGAGATTTAATGAGAATCCAAATTCAACAACGAAAATTTGACGTGCAAACAAATCTTCCCCTTCTCCTGCAAGTCTAGCTTTGCACCTGTGACCAGCCAATGCCCTGGACTGTCCTGCGGCCCTCTGCACCGGTGCGACATATCCACAAACTTAAGAAGCTTCTGTGTCTGAATAGGCACCGGAGGTCCAGTTGGAAACACACTTGAGTCCATGTTCACTAGGGTTTGTTTCTTCTCCCTGCCGAGGAGATGGTTGACGTTGCTTGTCGTCCCACTGCTCGTGAAAGGTCCACCAATGGCAGAGAACAGTCCCGACTTCTGGGAAAACTCCATTTCCGAACCTCTATCCCAGATGGACTGCACTGAGAATGAACCCACGACTCTGGAGAATTGAAGCCTCAGATGAAGAACCTTCTTCTTCGAGTCATCGTGTTTCTTTACGTGAAGCTGAGCTCCTGTCACGATATACGTCTCTTTTCTTGAAGACGTAGACCTTAATTCGTACTCCACTGGTGCAGTACATACATGGGATATCTTCCCTTGAACACCTTCAATGTATCGAGAGCTTGATTCCTCTTCTGATCCTCGCCATAATGAGACATCCAGGTGGTGGACTTGGTTGTCTAGCAACAATGGAGGATTAGACAGATGTTGAAGGTGGATGGCTAACCTGGGCATCGAATTATTGAACAAAGACAGCAATGTTCAGCCTAAAACACGGACCTTTATAGACTGAAACTCGTTATAAATGTACAGATCGATAGCTTTCTTACCTGTTGCACTTCATCCCTTCTAGGTACAGTCGCATTCCCGTCACCGGTACTCTCCCGACGACCACCTGAAAGTGCGAATAAATATGAAGATAAGTTCATTATCATCAGATGGTATGGCCTGCAATCCTGTTGAAAGTCACTGTGATATTATACCACACAGGTCAAATTTGACACCATATATACAACAAGGCTACCTCCTCCTATCACCAATTGGTTTTAGGATGGAACCCGAGTTGTATAATGTGGTTGCTATTTGGGTACAGCTCGGCCCCGATATTAAAATTTAACAAGGTATCAGAGCCCGGTTCCATTTGACGGTGTTGGAGTGTTTCCCGTTGTGGGTGCTCGATGTTGGTTTGTTGTGTCTCGTTTACTCTACGTACCATAGTTCGGGTCGAGCCTGGACGTGAGAGGGGATTTGTTGAGTCCCAACCCGTCTTGATTAAAATGTGTCGGTGCCGTGCCTTTAAAAATACGAGTTGTCACAGTGCGGGGGAGTGTTGAGAGTCACTATGATATTATACCACACCGGTGGGTATAATAAAAATTTGGCACCATATATACAACAAGACTACCTCCTCCTATCACCAATTGGTTAGTTGTATAATATGGTTGCTATTTGGGTGTGGCCGGCCCCGATATTAAAATTAACAAATCCATCATATAATAATGCATCTGTATATACCTGGGTAGTATTTACATACAGCTTAGGACCCATGAGGTTGAAATGAAGAGAAGGCGATGGGGTAGATCGGTTGGTTGTCGGCCCTAGCGATAGGTCGTTGTGCATGGGAGCCCAAAGCTTGTGCGTTTGGAAGTCCAGAAAGTACTGTAAATCCGCTATGGGTGGCTTATCTGTTGCATAATTATACATAGAATATCGTCATTAAGCTGTACCCCCGCCCCACGGCGGCCATGGAAGTTGGCTGTTTCGTTCTTTCCTTCAAAATGGAATAACTTACATCGGAGATAGAGGTTGATGGCATGAGACAAGAAACCCTTGCCCGGAACCCTTTTGAGAAGAGAAGTAATGGGGATGAAGCTAAAGCGAATGGCGTCGGGGTTCACCGGCACCGTTAGCAGCCACTCGCAGTGACTTGCGGTTGACAAATCTCCTCCTCTTTTGGAGCATATCACTGTGATTCCCTGCACCATTTTGATAAAAGTTTATGTCTCTGAACTTCACTGTATTATACAGATTATGAACTGATCGACGATCAAACGTAATTAACGTACATCTTTAAAGCCGCCTGTGGAGATTTGAGTGGACAGTGGGAGTGTCTTTGAATCGAACACATTGAAAGCTTGGGGTGCCTGCAGCATATATATTGCATAAACATGAAACCCTAGCTTACCATGCTTCTTCTCCATTGTTACACTGTGTGTTTTTCTGGTAGAGAAGATGATGATTACCTTATTATTCTGTTTTGACTGGAAAGTACATGCTCCAGTGAAGATCTGATCTCCGAGTTCAGACAAGTGCTGCTTCAACTGCGTTGGCTCCATGGTTGATGATCGATCTTGTCTCACCAGCACCATATCCTGACCTCCCACGCTCAAACCAACGATTATATGCGTTCCATATTTCTCAATGAATCTGTAATGAATCCATCGTTCTCTTAAGTTTATGACTTGTGAGTCTAGGACAAGTGGGATTACATTCAGAGATAAAATCGAAATTTAAATTCAGTGGGGTAAGAATTATAGTAATTACAAGGCTTAAATAACTAAATTAATATTATATAATTTTTTATGATTAAAATTGCACAATACAAAAAATCCAGACTAAGGGCCGGGTTTAGCCGTCTGGATTAAATGTGTCGGGGTTGTGCCTTAATCGAGTTATTACAGTGCAGGGGACTAGGGGAGTGTTGAAGAATCCAAGTTGTACAATGTGGTTGTTGTTTGAGTCTGGCTCCACCCCGATAATAAATTTAACATTGTATCAGAGTCCCGTTCCATTTGACGGTGCTGAGTTGTTTACCGTTATAGGTATCCGATATGGGTTTGTTGTATCTCGTTAACTCCACGTATCAGAGGTCGGGACGGACCTAGACGTAAGAGGAGATTTGTTGAGTCTCAACCGTGTCTTAGAACTTTCATGGTGAGAGGGAATGTTGAAGTCACCACCATAAAATCCAGGCATCATATATATATATATATAACTAGGTTACCTATGATTCAATCTATAGTGCCACGCAGGTTAAAAGTTACTATCCAAACATAAGTCATTTTTCATGCTAATAAATATATGTCGTAATCAAAATAACTCCTAATGTTAGTTTTTGCTTGGTCGTGGTAGTAGTTCTATTTTGAGTTGGTAGTTAGGAATATGCCATCATTAATGGTCAAATGAAATATCATAATGTCGTCCCCGTCTTGGTCTTGGTACGTAGTAGTTATATTTTTAGAATTTAAAATTGTAAATGATATCACGTGAGACTTAAGAGGTACGTTTTAACTCACTGTTTTATAAGGGTAAAATTGACACGTAAAAATATGAAGAATATGAAGATATTTTGAAAGTATATCAAATGTTTTTACTCATAAATTTAGACTTATAAAATAGTTGACTAAGTTATACGTCTTAACTAGGGGTGTCAAAACGGATCATGGGTCAACCCATGGGTCGTGTCATTGACCATCTGACTCAAACACGACCCGTATAATAGTACTGGTCAGTTTTTGAAACCCAAACTGACCCGTGGGTTGGTGGGTCAATCTACGGGTGACCCGTTATGAATGGTAAGGGTTGAGTCAGACTGACTCGTTCAACCACCATGACCTGTGGGGCAGTCTGACTCGTTCGACCCACCATTTCAATAAAAATAAAAATAAAAATAAAAACAGACTGAAATATATAAATGAGACGGGTCACGGGTTGACCCGTGGGTCAAAAATTTTAACACGTGTTTTCACGGATCATCCATGAATCGTGTCAAAATGACCCATAAGTCAAAAACCCTGACTCAAACATGATACATGGGCAGTTCACTCATGGGTTGAGTCATATTTTGACACCCTTAATTTTAACTCCATGATATCATAAATGCGTAAATTCAAATTCTAGGAACGTCAAAACCAAAACTGGACGTAATTTTAAATTTCACATTCCAATTTTCATTATTTTGTCACTTGATTTTATTTATTTAATAAATAAATATGATAAAAGCTCTATTGAAAACGACTTAATACCTAGTCTTCGGCTTTGTGGCCAACCACGAAACCACATATTTCTTCATTATTCCTCTATTATAATTTTATTTATTTAACGCGATGAACATGAATATCTCATGAACTAGCATTTATAATAATAATACATGACAATTTCCACATTTGTTCAAGTCAAATATAATATATAAAAATAGTCAACGGGTGATATATTGTAAAGTGCTCCAACAATTCCAAACCAATCATTGTGTTGCTCAAACTTTACGGTTTAGACAATTTGTGAGCTAATTTTATATAAAGTTCCGTCAAAATTATTATTAAATGATGACGAAAACTGTATTTTATTTACTACCTTTCACTATTTGGAGTGATTTTCAAAAAAAAAATTGAAAATCTTATAATTAACTAATCAATACGTGATACATATTCCGGTCAAAAAAAAAAAATACGTGATACGTCACTATTTGTCAATAAATTTTGCGACAATACCAAATTATAACGTTATATAATTAAGGGTAAATTGCTCCACTACACCCAGATGTTTGAGTGAAAATGCACCAACTTGTTTTAAATTGTTGTTTTGTGCATTGTGATGTTTGAAGATGTTAAATGCACCCCACATATTGTTTTGTACACCCGTATGTTTGAATTATTGTTAAATGCACTAACTTATTTTAAAATGTTGTTTTGTGCATCGTGATGTTTGAAGATGTTGTTAAATACACTTCACATGTTGTTTTGTACACTCGTATGTTTGGAATTATTGTTATTTGCACCACATTCACATTCACCGTTACTTTCGTCTGTTATCTCGTCACGTGATAATCATATGGTTTTGAAATTCAATTGATTTGAACCATGGTGACAAAGTCTGTAAAATGAGAAGGTGTATGTGGTCACACGAGACAATCACGTGCCTTTTAACGGAAAACTGAAACGGAAAGATAACAATGAGTGCATTTAACATCTTCAAACATTACGGTGCACACAAAAACCCTTTAAAACAAGTTAATGCATTTAACAACAATTCCAAACATACGGGTGCACAAACAACAGGTGGGGTGCCTTTAATAACATTTCCAAACATCCGAAAAAGCATTGTGACAATTTACCCTAGAATTAATTATCAATTTATTAAAAATAAATAAAAAATTGTCCAAACCGTGTGAATGTCACCGCCTAACTAGCCAATTACGAGGAAAGTGGACATCTTGAACCTACGAATTCTTGGCCAAAAAAGAACCTACGAATTAGCTTGGTTGTTGTTTCGTCGTGCTTGATGATGTCTATCTACAAAAACAGACAGCTAGCATTCATTCACCGTGGTAGGCCATCAAAATCTGATCCTATCCGTGGTGATCTGTCTAGGTTGTGTTTGAGTTAGGTTTTTTGATCCATGAACCGTAAAACACGGATAAGATTTATGTCAGAAGTTTTAAACTCACGGGTCAACACGTGACCTGACTCATTTATATATTATATTAAATCATATACATGTGTCAAGTATTAAGAAGCCGAAGGTAACACTAGCAATTGAAGTTGCTCACTTGATCTCCTCTGCGCTGGTCGAAGGGGTCAGACTGCTCCACGAGTCATGGATGTCGAATGGGTTAGTCTGACTCAACCATTACAAACGGATCATTCTGACCCGCATGTCAGGTTTGAGTTTCAAAAACTGACTCATACTATTACACGTGTCGTGTTTGTGTCAGAGGATCCTTGATACGACTCAAGACCAACACGACATCTGGGTCGACCCATGACCCGTTTTAATACCCTAAGACTATTGTCGGTCTATAAAGCAAAGTCAACTTTTTGGAGATTCAGCGTTAATTAAGTCCAATTTTGACAAACCATCTATTCACACTCATAATCGTAGATGATAGATTAGATAGAGTGGATGATGTTGTATACGCACCTTGCCAGAGCGCAGGGATCCCAGGCCGTCGGCACGGCGTTGCAGACATCGTCGGAAAGTATGAGCGGGTAGCGATCGATATGAAGATTGAACAACGTAATGAAGTAACCGTCGAGTCCCAAGTACTTGGTCTTAGAAGCATCAGTTGCCCAGGAGTGGCTCTGGAAACCGAACGTCGCGTTGAACAGTCCCGACGGAATTTTGCCGGACACAGATGATTTCTGGTTGAAAAACTCCGACATCTATCCATTCACACCCAAAAAGATGTAGAAAACTTACAACAGACAGACAAACAAACGATTATCTATAGAATTTACGTACCGTGTTGAAGTCGAGGATGTCAGTTTGGTAACGGAGACGATCCCCTTTGTCGCATCTGATGTCGATCGGAACATCCTTTATGGGCCCGAACCCAGGGACGAGGAGGGTCCTCTTTTCGGAGTCGTTAAGCACAATGAATCGCTCATCGCCATCACCTTTGCAGTACTTGAGACGGAAATCACAAGTCAAATCGAAGCCTTTGCCGAGGCTGCTCAGAGCCTTCTCCACGATTCCATTGCTCATCTTCTTCTTATCGCTCTGTGAGGAGGAAGGAGGACGGGTTTGAATGGAAAGGACAAGGAAGGGCTCTTATATTTAGAAAGGAAGACTTGGATATTCTTATATATATTACGTATTAGTGAAGTCGATTGAGCCTCAGCAAGAGCTCATGTCTGGATCTTAACTAAGACTTAGTAAGGGTCGGTTTGAGTTTTAACTCAGGCTTGGATACTTAGGGGTGACAATCGTGTCGTGTCTAATCGTGTTGCGTATAAACGGATAAATCTTAAACGTATTTCAAAATTTCAAACACAAACACAACACAATTATTAATCGTATCTAATCGTATAAGAGTTATTTAGACACGTGATCTGTTAATGACAAACTCATATACGCTTTAAAGCATATATATACAAATGTATATATATAAAATAAGTTTTTCAAAGTTCAATATTAAAAAGTAAGTGGATATTTTATTATTATACTTAAATGTGTTTAAACGTGTCACATCTATACACGATACGATTAGACATGATTAGTTAACCGTATTTATATAGATATCTGCATATCTGAGATGTTTAGACACGAGATCTGATAAGGTCAAACTCATATACGCTTTAAAGCATTTCAAAAATTGTCAACCCTAGTCTGGGTCAAGATCAGGACCCATTCCCCCTTGACTATGACTCAATCGAGTTTCAATCGAATCAGAGTTTAATTGTAATATTTAAAAAAACTTAAAATTGTTAAATTAAAATATTTTTTAAAATTTTATGTTATTTTTACAATTTTTAAAACTAATTATGCTAAATTAGATAAAAAAGTTGACGAAATAGGTAAACTTGTACTTTTAGAATAAAATTTTATAATTTAAACTTGTGTAAATTAAAAAATTGAAATTTAACAGAAAAATTAGAAGACACACAATAAAATAAAAAGTAGTTACAAAGTAAATCGTAACTGCCTATCCGTACCGGTCCCACACCTCGGAGAACATGCTAAGTGAAAGAACAAAGTTAACAAACACAACCGACCTGGCGAACACGGAATGAGGGAAAAAAAAAAACCGACCTGGCGAACACGGAACAACCCCATGCACAATCAAAGTCAAATGACTAAATTGCCATCGATGATCAGACCAACTACCCCAAGTCTCAGGGTCCTTTATTGTAATTTCAGCATCCATTATTTTAAAAATCAAATCCCCTTAAATCCGAATCAAAACAAGCTTGATAGAGACAGACTCGATGGCCAAAAAAAAATAGAGACAGACTCTGTAAAACCTCCCTTCTCTTCTTCTTCTTCTTCTTCTTCTTCTATGATTCAGTTCTTGGACGACAAGAAGTCTCAACACTTTGTCCATGGCCATGTCTCCTTCCACCGGAAAGAAAAAGAAACGCATTGATGAAACAACGCAGACATCCAGTTACGACGGTTCTGTGCTTTCTGAGTTAGGACCTCCCATGAAAGCTGTCTATTCTGGTCCCTTCAGAGACAACATACGACGGTTTCTGAAAGAGCGCGCTGAACCGACCAAGCACTGCTCCGTTGCTGGGTTTCCGACCTGGCGTTCATACTTGGTGAACGACACCGATTCCGTCCTCTTCTCTCTCTACATTGTCGAAGAGGATGTACGTAAATCCGACCGCCCTCACTGCGACAACTGTAGATGCGTCGGTGAGTTGCTTCGTTACGATCAACTTGTTCAATTGATTTGCATGCTTTGTTGCAAATAGCAGTCTCTCCGTCTTCTTGATTTTCTTGAATTGTGTAAGAACTCCAGTACGATTTACGTTGATCGATCGCGTTTTATGTCTCGAACTGCGTATAAGTAGTCTTTCCCAGATTCCAATTTAACTACAGAAGAGAAATTCATCATGTTTTCATAGTCGTTTCTGTTCTCATGATCTGTTTCCATGTCAGAAGGTTGGAGTCACCATTTTGTATCAAAACGGAGGTACCACCTTATCATTCCTAGAGAAAGAGAGTGTAATAAACCTAAGATCAGTAAGTCCTCCTTGGATCTCAACACCCATCTCTTACACGGCATGATTCACTGTAATGGCTTCGGCCATCTTCTCTGCATCGACCGCAAGGACAACAGCACCCAAACTGAAGAAATTATGAACCTCTGGAATCGGATTTGTTTTACCCTTCGTGTCAGGTATTTCTTTTGTCACTTGTGAGACTTAAGACGTACGCCTTAACCAATTATCTCAAAAGTCCGAATTTGTGAGTAAAGGCGATCGGTATACTCTTAAGTCATCTTAACATCCTCCCTTAAACTGATGTTTATGAACATCGGTTTACTCATGGGCTTTGTGCCCGACCTCGGCCTTTAATGGGAGTGTATCAATATTTTCAATACGCATTAACCAACTGTCTTAAAAGTCCGAACTTGTGAGTGAAGTCGATCGGTATACTCTTAAGTCATCTTAACATCACTCATACATTCATAGGGGAATTGATTTTGATTTTGACCATCAAATGTAGGAAAATCACGGTGCAGGATTTGGAGAAAAAAGGAACCATGGATCTTCGGTTGCTGCACGCCTTAACTTATGGACGATCGTGGTTTGCGAAATGGGGTTACAATTTTCATCGCAGTAGCTTTGGGGTTACCCAAGACAAGTATGAGCGAGCCCTCCAAGTATTAAGCTCATTAGAGCTCGACACCATCGTCCAAGACAATCTGCAGGATTCAACCCGAGCCAGAGAAATCCAAACTTTAATCACTACTATCAGAGAAGCTGCTGCTGATAATAGTGAGACCTCATCGTTAGTCACCATCAATGACTTGTTCCAATTCATGCTTGCTTTAAGAAACAGCAACGCTGGGAATAAGCAGCCGCAGCCTCCTCAAGAGAAGAACACCAAATTCAAAAAGAGGTCACCTGATCATCATAAAGTAGTAGCCATGTCTAGTGTGTTGAATTCTCGATGGCCTGAGAGGAGGTTGGAGCATGCAGTGAAAGTGATTGCTAACACTTTGAAGAATCACAAGAAGTCCGGGGACGAGTCCATGAACAGAAGCATGTCGAGACAGGAACTCCGCAATGCTGTTCGTTTGTACATTGGTGATACCGGGCTGATTGATTTTGTCATAAAGAATATCAATGATGTTGTTGTGGGCAACCTAATAATTCATCGCAGACTGAAGCCAAAGAGCAAAACTCTGGAATTCTCAGTTGAGGAAAAGAAGCAGCAGCAGAAAGAGGAGGAAGCTGATAGTTTTTCACGTAATCTGACATTGGGACAACTAAAAGTTGCCGGTCTGGATGCTGCTGTCAAATCTGTATACGACACTGTTGTTGGGTTTGGTTCCTCGGAATCTCATCCAGTGAGGTTGGCAACGAAGGTTATCTTGAACAGCAAGCATTTCATCAAAGACTGGGAAATCAGGAACTTGCAGCAGGAAGTTAAGAATGGTGTGAATCATATGATGTGTAAACTGATGCCTAGTTATGAGGAGCTGTTGAAGAAGCTAACCAGGCCTCTGCCGCCTCCTGAGATAATGGTGGTCCCTCGCTCCCCAGGTTTGACAGTGGAGGAGCTCAAGTTGATGGTGCAGACGGTGCTGAGAGACACTTACTGGGTAACTGACCAATTTGTGGTACAAGAATTGCTTTTTTTGGACAAGGAGTTGGTCGTGAGAGGCAGTGGTTTGAATGTCCAGACGAAGCTGAGGTATGAGGGAGGGTTTGAGGATTGGGTGGTGGATTGCATAGGATGTGGAGCTCGAGACGATGACGGGGAGAGGATGGTTGAATGTGATGAATGTGGTGTTTGGCATCATACTTTCTGCAGCACCATTGGCGATGATGAAGATGTGCCGCCCATGTTTATTTGTGGAAGGTGCAACAAACCCAAAGTAAGTACCAAACACACAAACTAACCAAGTCTGCAGATAACTTTCTTTCTATCTACACAAAAGAGTTGAAAAATGTGGCGTTTCTCATTAGAAAAACTATGCCATGATTCACTTGTCCAACACAATTATGTACAGTTCATTTATGAGCAATGAGTATTTCACAGCCGTTGGAATTGGAACATCTCTCTGTCTCTATATAAATGATAATAATAACAGTAAATGGGAAACTCTGATGTGAATCAATGGTGATCTGTATCCCACTTCACTGTGAGATCATCATCAATTAACCAAAACTCTAAACCCTCTCCAAGAAACATTGATTTGTTGCTGTTGTTATGTTTGTTTCTTCCTTCTAATTAGTCCGAGTGGAGTTTTCTGCGCTCACAGCGCCTAATGTACCAAGCAGCGTGTTTCTGAAGACTCATCCGAACCATTACCTTGAGGCTCACCAGCATAACGTAAGTCATAGCAAAAAGGATTAGAATCCATAACAGTCTCCAGAGGAGTGGACTGTGAGGAAGATGAGCTGCATATACTGTTGTTAGCACTCGTATCACCTGAACAGAGTTTATCAAACACGGTAAGAGTAGGATTATGTTGATGGATTACATTCATTAGACAGTTCTAATTAGTAATTACAATCTAACATGAATAACTAGATTAGCTTACCACGCAAGCTGGTGCCAGAGGAACAAAAGTCAGAGTGTTCTTCAGGTTCGTCTGAATGTTCATCGTCTGGTACAATAATAAAAGGGGTTAATTATCAAATAACAAACCGAACTTTAAGGAAAAACCAAACAGAAAACCGAACTTCTTTTGTTGACAAACAACAAACCAAATTTTTGGAATTGAGCAAGCAACAAACTTACCTCAAATTTTCATTACGTTTGAACATTTTTTTAATGTTTGATAGAGTTATTAAGTCGTAATACCCTTTCCTTAGAATACTTTAACTTATGTTGACTTAATAACTCTCTCAAACATTGAAAAATCTGTTCAAACATGATGAAAATTTGAGGTAGGTTTGTTGTTTGCTCAATTTCAAAAGTTTGGTTTGTCGTTTGTCAATAAAAGAAGTTCGGTTTGCTGTTTGGTTTTTCCTCAAAGTTCAGTTTGTTTTTTGGTAATTAACCCATAATAAAAGAACAAGTCAGACATTCATTATTACATAAATTGCGGCAATTATGACGTACCTGCTTGCAAAGGTCTTCAAGAAACTCAGAATAAGCAAGGGGTTTGATGTCGTTGAATTTGGCAATGAATGAATGCTTTATGATATCAATCACTATCTCACATGCGTATACCAATAGCACATTCTGCCATGAAACCCAGCCAAATCATAATAACAGCATAAACAAAGATTGGGAGGAGATCATTAGTTAAGGTAGGCAGAGTGGACTTACACAGAAGAAGCTTTCAAACCAAGGACCCTCCGCCTCCAGGATGTTCTGGGCTAATACAAAGAATACAAATGCTGAAATGTGGAACCTCTCCACTGAATCTGCTCCCCACATAAAAACCCTTCCTTTTGAGTACTAGCATTCTTGGTAAAGGTAAAATTAATATTTTCTCCCTATATCACTCCTTATATACCCAGCAGCATGTAAGAAATTTAACCCAACCAGATGATTTGGATCTACGTATTTATAATAATCACATGAAAAGGGAGAATATGGACCTGTCTAAAATGGTCTTAAAAGTTTCTACTTTCAAAAACAAAAACTAGAGTATGAACATGATAATATTTCAAAAATTGATTCCAGAACTAGTCTGCACAACACTTATTAAGACCATAATTATAGTTGTGAGATTGTTCAAGATCATTTTCTGTCCTACCCGGCCTATCAGAAATTATAAGCACTTCAGTCATCAGTACCGCAGCAAGAACAGTGGAAATTACATCCCAAATATCCTCTTATATCTTTTGAGAACTAAAATCAAACATCAACGAACATACGGTCTAACTCTAGACGTTAGAATTTATTTCAAATACAAGTTTTGAAGGGGAGACAATTTGTCCATTTCCAAATATTCCTTAGCTTGATTGTTTCACCTCCCATCAGCATAAGCTTTTGGATTTTATACTGGATAGGTATTTAACTAAAATGGCATGTATATCAAAGTTAACTTACCAGCGTAGACTATGCTGTGAATGTTATCCTTGCTAAACCGTTTGAATACGTTGCTCTTTATCTCAGCAAAGTTATTCGATACCAGCAGTGCCAGCAATGCATTATTGTGAGACACGATACAGGCTGACAATGTGATCGCATGAGCTAATAAAATGAAAGAATGAACAAGTACACACTTGTTAAGGAACCAAAAGACAACAGTGAATGACTCCACTGAACAGTTTCAACTGCTTCACTACCAGAGGAACTATGAAGGTAAACAGTCAGCTATGATGAGAGTAAATAATTGGTATTGAGATATTCAAAGGATATTTGAAGAAGCCAGAGCCAATGCTAGGTCTGAAGTGAACCTCCACGTCCAATAGCGAGTGTTTTCGGGCAAACAAGTTGCAAACCCCTCTGCTGAAGTGAATAGAGTTCGGAAAACGTCTCCACCAAAACTTTGGCAGAGCTTATCAAATATCTGCGTGAAAGTTTGAAAATGTAGTTTAGAACATAAGTTCCATGGACATTACTTTAAGCCATTACTAAACCCATCATGCAATATTTCATCATATATATATAGTAGAATCATGAAAATGATTGGGATTATGATGGACATGACACCTTCCATACTAGTTTGCAATTATATATTGGTGGAAGAAATGAGCTCAGAGATATGCCAAGATTAGATATTAAGAATCTGGTATTGCTTTTCATAAGTAAAAGAAGCAATATAAAATCTAGATGGAAATGAGAAAGCATAGTTTTATTCGAAGTCAAACCCACAACCAAAGGAACTATCAGTAGTATAGTGCCACAGTCAGGCAGAAACCACTTTGCACCTATTGTCACATTTGATGTCGCATTAGACTATTAGTATTACACACCTTAATGTTTTTGAATGGTCATTACACCTCATTATGAAATGTTAGAAGTTAGGACCACTAAGACACCAAGGCGAGCTTATTCCGTAAACAATGAACAGGGAAGTAGAGAATCAACTAAATTCAGGCTTCCAGTTCAGCTTATTTACTTACCTCCAGCACATTATACACAACATACAGTTTGATAGTCGCTTGGCCACGGATCATGTGGTAGATTAAGCTGATATCTGAGACACACACATGAATCATCACAAATTATAAAACTCTGCATTTTTTGCTGCTAACAGTGGGACTTAGATTGAAATAAGTGGCTATTTCATTTATTCATGTATGATGAAAAAGAGATTCATATAGTTCAGAACCTGTCCACTGAAGGAGTGTGACTCCACAAATTAGCACCAAGAAGCAACCTATGTCAGATAGCTCGGCTGCAGATGGTCTATTGAACCGCCTGTAATTGCACATGGTCAGGTTAGTTAATTTGACTTAAGTAGATATGTAGTTGTAAGTGTGAGCGATATATAAGAACCAAAGTTGCACCATCATACAGTTGAATATCCCACCATCTGCTGTAGGTTAACTGAAGCAAATTTTTTTAAGAAAGTAGTTGGGAACAAGTACATCATGCATGCTTGATCTGATGAAAAAATGAGCTTGCCTATAACAACATCGTTGACCATGTTTTAAGTCATCCTTCCTGAGTTTTCAGCCAGAAAAATAGATAACAGATTAACAATTTTGACAGCAAAGCTTAGGGCTTAAGGCTTAAGCTCATAGGTTATGGAAACCTCAAAACATGGATCAAACATTGTTTATCCGCATGGGATTGGAAGTATGCTAAGAGGTCAGTGTAAACTTAATTTTGGCCTTACAGATGAGGTAATCAGTAAAACCCTGTTGGTGGAACCTCTAATACTTTTTATTGTCCTCCTTATCAACAAGAAAATGAACTGGTGTTACTAATAGGTTGTTAGTAAACAAGACTTACTATACCAATTTATGTCCTTGTATCTGCTGTGATTTGGTGTTTTAATTAGATGTTATAAATGATCATAAGGACAACATCTTATAAAGATTGCAGCCAATCACGTCATTCTCAGACAATTAGGTAGGCAGACTCAGGCCCTCAAGTTGGATCCAGATAAAAATAAAGTGGTAATACCAAAACAAGTACTTGATGACGGTCTTCAGCAAAAGTTTAAAATGTAAAGAAAGAAAAGATGACAAGGAAAGCATACAAGCACAGAAGGCACTTATAGCAGGGGAATGCTTGAAGTGACAAATTAGATGAAAGAAAAGTTACCTTGTAACCATAATCTTCCAGAGGACTACCAAAATTCTTGTAGGCATTATAGTCATTAACGAAAGAAATGAATCGAAGCAGACAAAAACGCCGACATCTATAAGCTGCATGACCAAAATGATGCAACAGAATTAATAATTTCTAGAGCTCAAGATGTACTTACTGTCTGATTGAATAGTTTTCAGTTAATTTCTAGCTTTTTAGAATGATTCATTGATTACAAAGTACAGCATTCGCAATGGGAAAAGGAGACATAGGAACTAAGTAGTTTGTCAAAAGAACACACAGGAACCAAAATTCTTGGAAATAACATTTCAAAGTTCAAATAGCTTGTCAAAACAGTTTAGGGTGTAAAATGATAGTTTAGGATGCAACATTGTATTAATACTTAAAAAAAACTTCATAAAAAAATAAAATTGACTTTTTTTGGACCCATTAAACTCCTGTCACAAGGCTTAGGTTTTCAAGAATCAAAGGTCTTTACTTATTTAGTAGATCCACCAGCTAAACAAGAATTATGTTGCAATGCCTAGTCCTCTCATTCAAGCAATGTATATAATATGCATACATATGTAATTATTAAGGGTTCAAAGTAGGGACTGCGATAGACTTAATAGCAAAAAACTGCCAACTACTGAAACTAGAAATGAGAGCTTTATTATTACCAGTTCGCATCTCCAAGGCAATCGGAAGATAGTATCATATACTCTCTCTCGTTCTTTATCATTTCCAAGAGTGGTCGTGCTACTTAATGAATTCCCACTTCGCATTTCTTCCACAAAGTACTTAACTGGGGACTTCTCTATTGTATATTGACCTAAAAGAAGATTAAAAAAAAAAACAGATCCACCGTGAGACATTTTTATGAATTATCATGCAATAATTTAAAGAAAAGTACCAACCAAAGAATTGCTGAGCAACAGAATCAAGTTTTATAACTACCCTAAAGCATAATAGAGTTAAGTTCTAACAAATTGTTACTGTTGTAATGGAAACATTGAGCTTGCGCTTTTGAGGGATAATCCTGTGGTGCGATTGAAATGCCATGACAAAATGGATCTCGTATGACCCATATTGATGGGCAATAAGTTTTCAGGATTTTCACTTGTGATTGCAACGGTCTTTTAGCGGCAAGTCTACATTAAGTACTTGCATAAGTATATCAAAAAATTAATCTACCACAAAATCTTAGTACTCCATTCCACCTGCAGGCTGCAGCTTGGAAATTGAAGATCTCCGGTGAACTAATTTAATCTATGAGATCCCTCTGAGCCATTGGATTTAGGCAACGGCATTCAAATGGCAGTGTTCTAATCAAATTCAATCAGACTACCATTTAATTTAAAAGAACAAAGACAAGTTCATCCTGAAACATGCAAAGTAGCCTTGTTCTGTATTTGCTAAACTGACCCCCAAAGTCCAATTGATATACCAATGACGAACAGATTACACTGACAACCCCACCCCGAGGTATGGCAGTCAGCACACACTTTCACGAGTCCTAACAATATACCTCTCTCAATTCAAGCCAAATCTTGGGTGAGCTTTCAGACATGCTCAGCTTATTCGAAATCCTGGTTCTGTTCAACCTAAGTAGACCATTACCTTAAAAGAACCTTACAAATGATGGTCCATTTCCACAAGCATAAAACAGAATAATAATTTATATCAGCGAGAACAATCTGAGTTTGACTCACAATTTTGATCTTCAGCCATGAGTTGCTTCCAATCCAATGATTCTGCAGTCTCCAGCTTACGCGGCACGCTTCCATTGTGCTCGCCACCAAGACCATGTTGCTTCACCTCAAAACCTCTCTCCTCCGATCTGCTTTGTCCCTCCAAGGATGGAGCCTCCTCAGCGCCACCATTTGAAACAGCTCTCTGCCTCAACTCTCCAAACACAAAGGCATTATTTTGACCATCCGCCTCCACCACCTGAGTCACCACCGTACTCCCACTCCTCAAAGCAAAACTCTTGCCATCAAATTGTAACCCATTGCCAAAAACATTGTCCCCTTGAGAGAGAGCATTCTGGGTGTTTCTAAAATCATCGGAGACGGAAAGCTCTTCGGATATGGTAGAGCAAGGTGATGTCTTCTTCTTCTTGTTGTTTTTCCGTCTCTTGCGTCCAGACCGTTGTTCATTGGGATGTGAAATCTGGGCCTCCTTTCCGGAGTAGTGGACCGCATCGGAGCTTGATCTATGCAAACCCTGCGTTGATTCATCGAACATTGAACTGCTGAGAATTTCGAATGATAAATTTCTGCCTTTGGATCTCAAACCCATATTCAGCGATGTATCTTTCTACACTGCACTTAAAAGAGAAACGTATCGTTCGATCCGGCAGAGAGGTGTCCGTATACTCAACAACTGCATCGGACTTGCTTTCGCTTTCTTCGTCTGCACTCTCTGTTTTCATTGGGTCGGCATTTCTCAGGTCAGGTGGCGCCGGTGGTGAATTTTGAGATGATGGACCCAAAATGAAAACTATACTATACGATGTCTCTCCATCTCCACTCTTGATTTTTATTTTGGTTTATTTATATAAAGAGAATACCATTCTGCATTGTAAAGCTAGGTCAATGGATCATGTTGTTAACTTAATATATTTAAATGAGTACAGAAAAAAAAATACAATTTTTAAATATAATAAAAGTCATAATATGTTAAAATAATGATATGATAAATAAATCACGGTATAAACATATAAATATAGTTGTGATGTATGGTATATATTTCTATTAAATTTGAATGAAAATTGACTTATCCATATTGTATAAAACTATACTATTTACAAAAATTATTAACAAATCTAGCGGGTGAAAATTATAAAAAAATTAACTTTCTAATAGTTTCGGTCACAATTTAAGAGTAAATTAGACAGGTTGACTACTAATTTGTTCAGAAAAAAAATAAATGTTCATTTGCAAATTATCAAAGTTCATATGACAATTTAACATACTTAACCCAATATTAAACTATAGTTGGGTACTTATGTTTGTTCGTTCAGTGTGAATTCATTTGTGTTTTTAATGTAGTTAAATTGTCATTTACGTAAGATGTGACTTTTTGGTTAAATATTGTGTTAATTAGTCAGTTATTTTTAACAAATGTGATGAAAAGTTACTAAAATGACAATTTTACCCTTTTCATTATCTTGTTCTTCATATTCAACTTCTTCACTAAATCTTGTAATTAAACTCTAAAATTCAAAATCCTAATCAAAACTTTGAAATCGAACCTTAATCACATTCTTCATAAATTTCTGGTTTAGTGAGTTCAATTAAATCCATAAACAGAATTTTTGGATTTGTTTGAACCTAACTACTGAATTTAATTTATAGGTTCGTTTAGGGCTTAGAAACTGAGTTTGATTTCAAGGTTTCGATTAGTTTTAAATTTAAGATTGATTTCAAGGTTTAGAGTAAAGACTTTGAAGATGAAAACATGAATAAGAAAAAAATGTATTTTTACCATTTTATCTCATAAAGAAGTCATTGTATCACATTATCAAATATAACTAACTAAATAACACAAGTTTAAACTAAACAATCGCAACACATAATATAACAAGAGAATTCATAATAAGTTGCTGTAGTTTATGTTAGATATTTTAGTGTAATTGGATTTACTAGTTTACCAATATGATCATAATATTTCATTAAACAAGTCAGGAGGGTGCAAAGACACTTGTTTTAGTATATTATGATTCAATATATCGGAACCTCATCAGTTGCTTAGGGACGAGTAATGAGAGGTCAAAGGGGGTCACCCCCTTTGCAGGGGGTTGGGGTCGGCGCCCTTATCTGGGGTCGAGTTAATATTCTAAAAATTCATTATAAATTTGAATTTTTTGAATTGATGACTTAATTTTTTACCTCAAAATTCTCGATTTTGGATACTTACTTTGGCGCCAAGTTTCGACCGAAGTGGTGCAAGTAACTTCAGCGCCAATATTTGATCTGAAGTGGTTCTTTTGCATTTGGCGCCAAGTTTAACCGCGAAGAGGTGTAGTACCTTTGGCGCCAAGTCTCATCCCTATAAATTGACCAATGTTCAGGTTCAAAGATCATTGTTCAGGTTCAAAGATCATCACAAAAACATACATTCGTTCTCAAGTTCTTGTTGAAACAGATTCTGATTTTATCCAATTAAAATTTTGATTGAACCACCAGATAGTTTCAATCTGAAAGTGTCGTCACGACTTAAATCAATCCAATAATTCCTCTCGAAATTGAACAGTTTATTCATTATCATATTTTGCTGTCAAAAGCAACTTCAGCAGTGAACTACTTCAGCACAAAACTAAAGACTAAGGGCGAGGTAAAAGGATGGTGAGACCGACGCAGACACCGAATAAGAAAATCAAAAGTCCTGTAAAGTTCATTATCAATGCTTCTTGACTATGTGGAGAAGACTGCAAATGCAAGAACACAAACTTCTCCACCAGACCCGTTTCCGCCGTGCAGATGGCAAGAACGAAGCTGACTGCGCCGACAAACACATGCCATGGCAAGTAAGATGCCCTCGACCATGTATCCGATCTCGGAAACACAAAAGAGAAGAAAGCTAGCAACCACTGCACGTGCATTCACACACAGCACACGTTAATTATATATATATATATATTACCAACACTTGCTAGTCTGAGTAAATGAAGTTAGTTAATTACCTGCAAACCAAAGAGACAGATGGTGGAAATGCCAAACCAGGAATGCAAGCTATAGAGGTTGGGGATATGGAGCTCATTGTGGTACTTGAACACAGCATAAATTCCCAGAATTCCAGATGATAATGCTATCAGATGAAGTATGAGATGGGTTGTCTTTTGCACTTCACGCCTAGACGGCACTGTTTTGTATACCATTATAGCTGTTTTCCGGTTTCCAAGTGAATAGATATATTAGCTATAACTTCAAACAGCAAACAAAGATATATGTTTTGTCGCTGTGTCGTGTACTAGTATACATAACTAGGTTTGATCATGGGCGGGGCCGGTCCGGTCTTGAAGGAAAGATCGAGACCGAAATTTCGGTCATGCCATCTGGAGGACTGAGACCGAGACCGACCTCGGTCAAAAAAACCCGTCCGAATCGGTATTTCTTGACTCGGGCCGGTCTCGGTCTTGGACCGAATCTACACCCATAAAAAAACAAACTATGAGTTCACGGTATTCTTTAGTAAAATGCGAATAAATAGTTCACCTCTCAAAGAAACACTATGAACTCTCTATATTATTTAGTAAATTTATCAAGCATTTTATAGAGATAGAAAACCTCCAAAATACACATTCTTTTCGGTGTGGTATTATGAAAATCTCAAATACACATACATTCGGTCCGGCCGGTCCTAAACGAGCTTTCGGGAAAAAGCCCGAGCCCGAGACCGACATTGAAGGAAATAAACCGCCCGTGCGGTCTCAGTCCTAGTCGATCTCGGTCCTAGTCGGACCGGTCTTGTCGGAAATTCGGTCTTATAGTCTTTTTTTATCACCTCTATACATAACCAACAAAAACATCTACACGTGGACTGGTGTTTTCCAATTTCCTTATTGGCAAAAGTGGTACTTTTCTAGGAGAAAAGGTAGCCGTAACTGATTCTAAAGTAAACGAGTCGAGACACAGACTAACGTTGTAAATTAATACTATGGACGGCTTTTGTATTGAGCAAGAAAATGGCCTCTCGAAGAACATAAGTTTTCAAGATGATGTTTTTATGTTCTATTACACAAACTCATAAACTTTGATTACTTCTACCTATCTAACTGAAGGGGACAGAAAAATAAATAGTTAGTTATAAGAGTTGCATTCTTCATTACCTTCTCCTCCAATAAGGATGAATCCAATTATCATAAGAAGCGGATGCACCTGAAACAAAATTATAGAGGGGAAAGAGTAAAGTTGGTTTGGTATTGACACAAAAAGAAGGAAAAATATGATTTTAACTCATAATGTTTGTGTAAAGGTTGGATTTCTCACTTAAAATTTATTTTTCAAAATTTTGTTTTTTCACGTTTGGTTATCATTTGAGTTTACTATTCCATTTTAGTATCCATCCAAAGGTTAGGTGTTCTAAAAATTATAAACAGGATGTTTATAAGAATGTCATAATTTAACAATTTAAAAGTTTTTTTTGTATGTTACAATAATTAAGTTTCTATTCGATCAGATTTCGATTGAGATTTGAATCATTCGATCGAGTGTGATAGAGTATGGGTCTTGACCAAAAAAAGGTCTCACTTAATTTGGCCAAAAAAAAAAAGGTCTTCACCCAGACTATCTCGTCCATGGGTGAGGGGCTGATCTGGATAAATACCCATACCATAGTCTCGATTGGAGCTAAACTAATCTTATTCCGATTGATGCTTAATTGAGTCCCGATACAACCGAAACTCAATTATAATATATAATAAAGTTTTATCGAATTATTTTTTTTGTATTTTTTTACAAATATTATGTTATTTTTATAATTTTTAAAATATATTAAGTTAAGCTTGGATGAAAAATGTTTCAAAAAGTGTAAACGAAATTTTTCAAAACAAACTTTGAAAAGCTCAATTTTGCTCCAAATATTAAGGAATATAATCGTATTTTATATAAAGGAAAGGACATTGAATATTACATTGAAAATCTTCTCTTTGATGGTGGATTCGAAAGCCAGGCCATGCCGAAACTTGAGAAGCCAAACCAAAACCAAGGTTGTGATTGCTATGACCAGCAGATGAGCTACGACGGTCACCGGCAAAGATGAGACCTGTAATCTTCTACTTTTCTGGGCCATTTTTCCACCTCAATAGATCAGAAGACTGCAGCTTAGACAGCTTCTTCTTCTTCTTCTTCTTCTTCTTCTCTCTCTCTCTCCCTCCCTCTGTTAATATAAGACAAGAACAAGAACAAGAACAAGAGACACAGAAAGAGGAAGAAATGGGTGGAAACTTGGAGATGTTGTGGGTGTCTTAGATTAGACCGTACCAGGGTCTTCACTAATCACAATGGAGCTTGGGCCAGGATAAATAGACGGCATGCAGACAGCTGTTACAATGTAATAAGACATTGTTGGATTTTGATGGTATGTAAATATGTCATCCTCAATCTTGCAAATTAGGTGGGTCTCTTCAAAATGTGAACGGACTATTATACCCCTAGCCTCTACCTCGAACCACCCATGCATGGCTTCCTCAGACGTTGCTGCTTATAGACATCTCAGCCATGATTCGGCCTTTACGCAGTAAATTAAATATATTATTTTTTATTTAGTTTAAATTATATTTTATAGTAAATAAATATTAAATTTATAAATTTTATAAAATAATTATATTGGTTATGAAATATCAAATATAAATTTTTATGTATGATTTTTCTTAATAATAAAGATATAAGTTTATACTCTTCATGATTAATGTATTGAGTTTCAAAGTTTAAGTACTAACATAACAATTTATTAAGGAAGAGAAATTATTATAAAATATTTATTAAATAAATTTATTTTTATGCTTTTTATGTTAAAAATAATTTGAGTTATTTGACATTAAAAGTTTACAAACGCATACATAATAAATATTTGAGCATTGGATATCAAATTAACTAATAAAGGATTATTATTTTTTTATCAAATTTTGTTATTTATTAATTATGATATTATGTATTAATTTAAAATAATTTTCGGCATAGTAGTAATAATTATGTATTTTTACATGTTACTTTTATGTTTGAAATAATAATTTTGGCATAGTAATTATTACCTATGTTGTCTACCAAGTATGAACATATAAAAAAAGATATATATATATATAATTAGTAATAATAATTAGAATTTTGGTTCATATGATAAAATCTATATTTTAAACATACTCATAAATAATTTTGTGTATTTTATTATTTTTAATTAGAAATTTTAATATATTAAAATTAATAAAACCCTAATGAATTGATTTAATTACAACCCCAAAACCTACAAATATATATTTATGAATAAAATATATTAAAAATCCATAATTATTAATATATTTTTTTAATTAAAAATGAATAAAACTAAGTTTGAAAAAAATATATTGATTAATTGATTTGTAATAAATGTGATAAATTGAAACGGTTTTTAAGGCTCAATAGGGTGATTTGAAACAATTTCAAAGTATTCACATGTACAAAAATATAATGTCACATAGGTAATTGTAATATACAATCTAGGATGACCAATAGAATTGAATAGAAAAATTTATTTTGCTTACTTGTCAACATTATACACATCCTAGCCAAATTAATAGATAGATAGATAGGGTAGATTACGGGTGATAATTCGTGTTTGTCATGTCATTAATTGCATTATGTATAGACGGATAAGTTTTAAATGTGTATCGTCTAAACTTAAAACACATACACGATTATTAAACAAATTACACGCGGCAACATGCCGTTAATTACCTTGTTAATTAAACAAAACTAACTTTATATATACCTGCCACAAATCGTAAAAACGTATTATACATGTTTGCACATATTTATTTTACGCATAGAATAAAACTCACTTATATACCGATCTCAAACCAGAATAAATGAATCATTTTATTTACATTCACACGCAAATAGTGCCTATTAACCTGGCCAACGTCAGATAGGGGTATAGAATATGATGAAAAAGAAAAAGAGAAAAGGTTACGAAAGATAAGACAAGCACCACTGAGAAGAAAGAAAGGCATCCATTTCATGGAATGCCGTCCAGCGACGACAGCTGAGGTGACAGAACATGAAGGAATACAATGCACAAAGTAAGACATGGGTTGGAGTTGTTTTATTCGAATAAACAGAGCATGACGACCGATGGTATATCATGGACCGGCGGACCGGGGTAGAGAGATGGAGAAATCGACCAGGACAACAAACAGGACGATGGTTATGGCGATGAAGTTGACGACAACGTTCTCACGGTGCAGATTCTTGAGAGTGATGAAAGTGGCCTTCTCCATGAGGCCTGTCAAGGCTGCGGCCATGGCCATGATGATGATTGCTCTACCGTAGCATATGTGCCATGGCTTCACTTGTCGCTTGACAGTTTCTGCTCTCGACTTGAACGTGTAAACCCCGATCAACCACTGCAAAAACATAGAAATAATGACAACGTTGTACACATAGTAGTTTATGTAATTGTAACATACTAAAAGAGTCCCCTTGTAACAAAGATAATTTGGGTTTAAGATATGAGAATGGGTTCACTCAATTTGGGTTGATTTCGTGTTTAGAGTTGCTCGGGCTTTAAGCATTAACTATAATATCATATGCGACACATGACTATGCTTAAGCTTGTGAGGTAGAAAACTCGTATCAATAAGAGAAAATAATTGGTTAAGAAGCATAGATTATTGTGACATTCTGAATGAAAACACATACTTGAACCCAAATGAAAAGTCATGCTCAAATCTAACATGATTAACGAGGACAATTTACTGAATTCAATCATTTTGAGATAGCCATATGATTAAAATCTAGGGTTAAATACCAAGTAGCTACCTGAACTTTAGACGTTTTGCAATGAGCTACCCGAACTTTAAAAATTCAAAACGGGCTACCTCAACTTTGAAGAATGTGCAAATAGCTACCTTCGTCCAATTTCTGACGAATTTCCAACGACTTTCCAACGACAGTTGACGGAAAATTGGACGGAGGTAGCAATTTGCACCTTCTTCAAAGTTGAGTTAGTCCGTTTTGAATTTTCACAGTTCAGGTAGCTCGTTGCAAAACGTCCAATGTTCAGGTAGCTACTTGATATTTAAACCTAAAATCTAACATGATGTTAGAGATTTTGGGAGTTATAGCTTAATTCATTTATTATATATCCATTAGTACGTGTATATATATATACCTGTAATGCGAACAATGATATGGTGGCGATGCCGATCCAAGAGTGAAGACTGTACATGTTTTTGTAACCCATCATGTTGTGAGATTTGAAGGCTGCGCAGATGCCGATGACACCCAACACAATAGCTGAAAGGTTAAGCAACATGTGTATCGTCTTCCTCGTTTGTCTTTCCGCCATGGGCATCGACTTGTAGGCCATCAATGCTGCTCAAATCAATTAGGGTTTTCGCAGTACATCATTAATTTCTTAGGAATCTCAATTACGGTGCTAAAAGTTGACGATTTTACTGCCGGTTATACTTTTACTGGTAACAAAAAAACATATATTTAGTAGTGAGTAGAGCACGAAGGGTTCAAAATACCTTCACCGCTGCACAGAATGAGCCCTAAAACCATAAGCAGAGGGTGGACCTGCATGCGAGTGATTAGATCAAACAGAAACATTTTCCCAGCAAAGAAATGGAATGGAGGATTTGACGTTCTTGGTTCCAGATACTTACATTGAAGACACGGAAGTTGTTACTTGAACTGTATTTGATGCCCTCTCGATAGTGAAGCAACCAGAATAGAACAAGAATAAACAAGGTCACTCCGACAAGGTGAGCTAGTTTGGTTATAGTGGTGGCCGTGGCGTGAAGCTTCGATCGATCACCCGCGAACAGATCAACATACCGCGAACAGAAATCAGTCCCCTAAATCATATGTGGTTGCCTTGGATCGTGCAACATACGCATGTGCATTCTTTGGGGGATCACTTGCAATGGTGGGATTGGAATATAATTTGGGAGGAAGAATAGCTTGGAGATTTTACTAAAGAATTCAATGCTTTAAAAAAAAAAAATGCTTTTAGCTTTAGTGAGTTGTATTAGTTTTAGGTATATAAGATTTTCAAAAGGTTATTTGTGGGTTTTGGACCAAATGTGAAACATTAAGATAAAGTGTAAATACTACATTGAAACAATTTAACAAAATATAAAAACCACATTAAAACAATATGGATATATATATATATATTAAATTGCAAAAATAAATTACACACCTAGGATTTTGAAAACGGTTTATGTTCAAGATTAACATTTGGAATTTCTATTACGGAATAAAAAATAGGGATAAATACCAAGTAGCTACCTGAACTTTGGACGTTTTGCAACGAGCTACCCGAACTTTGAAAATTCAAAACGGGCTACCTCAACTTTGAAGAAGGTGCAAATAGCTACCTCCGTCCAATTTTCCGTCGGAAAGTCATCGGAAAATCGTCGGAAATTAGACGGAGGTAGCTATTTGCACCTTTTTCAAAGTTGAGGTAGCTCGTTTTGAATTTTCAAAGTTTGGGTAGCTCGTTGCAAAATGTCCAAAGTTCAGGTAGCTACTTGCTATTTAACCCTAAAAAATATGATTACATTTCCTCCTTTCGGTACTCTATCCACCTAATTTACCATTCTTTCTAAAAATCACTAATGTATTCATTACAAAAAGAATAAAAATTCCTTAGAATTAAAATAAAATTATAAAAAATACAAGAACATATTGAAATATATATTGAGAGAGGGTGAGAGTATAAAAATCAATATTTTTACAATTTTAAACTTTAACATTAAAAGTATCGATTAATTATTTAAGAATCGTAAAAAGGAATTAAACAATGTAAGCAAATAAGTAACCATTAATATAAACATAAGCTATATATATATATATATATATATATAAAATATCAAATACCTATTTATATTATAAAAATAATAATCTCTTCTATAAAAGAATTTTATGTTCAGCTTGGCATCCACCCAAGAAGAACTAAGTAGCATTACTTATATTACAGATATTTGAAGTCATCCTTAGATTAATATAGCTGTTATGTTTAATTAATTTAAATTTTGATGGAGATAATTTTTAATAGATATTAAAAGCTTTTGCTGCCTTTTCTTTTTCTGTAAATAAACCATATTTATTTGGATAAGATCAAAATGCTATATTGGAAAATGAAATGTTTGGTATCTTTACCATTTATGACTAAAAATCAATCTCATGCCATAAATAGCCAAATAATTGCTATTTTTAGGATAGCACACCTTAAATACGTAACATTCAATCTCATCTGTACATCATCTGGTTTTTAAATAAAAAGAAAAACACAATCTTTTTAGGTTTTCATAGGAACTGTTTTGGTGTTGCATGGTCTTTATTATTCACAAAGAAGAGGTGTGTGAGTAATGGAGAGGCTTAGAATAATGTGTTGGCGCTTCTTGATGGGAGTTATCCTCTTATCTTATGGCGCAACAACAATGGTGAAAGGCCATGCGCATCAAGACATGAAATACAAAGACCCTAACAATCCGATTGAAGATCGTGTGGAGGACTTGCTCAAGCGAATGACCTTGGAAGAAAAAATCGGTCAGATGACCCAAATTGAGAGACTAAACGCAACCCAGAAGACGATGAGCAAGTATTACATCGGTACGTACGTAAGTCCACATTTATGTAATCTTCATGTGTCTAATATTGTAAGTGTGAGACTTAAGGCGTACGCTTTAACCAAGTGAAGGCGACCGGTATACTCTTAAGTCATCTTAAGATCCTCCCTTAAATTGATGTTTATGAAGAGTGTATCAATATTTTCAACGTCGCCAGGATTTGAACTTTCGCGCTCTGATACCATGTGAGACTTAAGACGTACGACTTAACCAACTGTCTCAAAAGTCCGAACTTGTGATTGAAGCGACCGGTATACTTTAAGTCATCTTAAAAGTAAGGATATGATGATTTGTAGGGAGTGTATTAAGCGGTGGAGGAAGTGTACCTGCACCACGAGCAAGTGCATCGAAATGGGTTGATATGGTGGTTGAGATCCAAAAAGGAGCTCTTGCTACCCGTCTCGGCATTCCTATGATTTACGGCATCGACGCTGTTCATGGCCATAATAATGTCTATAACGCTACCATCTTCCCCCATAACGTTGGCCTTGGAGTCACCAGGTACAATTCAACAAAACATATGTATTTTTGTCACAATTCATGTTTCGACTTTATAAGTGATGATTCAACTGAAGAACACTTATGTATATAGGGATCCTGATCTGTTGAAACGAATCGGTGCTGCTACTGCATTGGAAGTACGTGCCACCGGCATCCAATATGCTTTTGCTCCATGCATTGCGGTAAGTTTTTTCTCATTGCTTCATATATAGAGTTTCAAAGCTACTAGTTACAGAAATAAGGTAGAAGTTGTTGATTTTGTTTTGAATATATAGGTCTGCAGAGATCCTAGATGGGGAAGATGCTATGAGAGCTACAGTGAGGACCCGAAAATTGTACAAATGATGACTGAAATCATACCTGGACTGCAAGGGGATGCCCCACAACAGTTTAAGAATAAGCCTTATGTTTCTGACAGGTATATATAACTACCAAAAATATGTCAGTTGACAGACATAGATTTCTGTAGTTTCACTGTTTGTCGGGATTGAAATGATAATAACCTTAACCAACATATGTTTATATAGGACGACCAAGGTAGCAGCTTGTGCCAAACATTATGTGGGAGATGGAGGCACAGTGAAAGGAATTAATGAGAACAACACCATTGTGACTGATAAACAGCTCTATGACATTCACATGCCAGCTTATTACGATTCCATTTCTAAGAGTGTCTCCACTGTGATGGCATCTTATTCAAGTCTCAACGGTGTTAAGATGCATGCCAATCACGCCTTGCTCACCGATGTCCTCAAGAAACGTCTTGGTTTCCAAGGCTTCGTGATCTCAGACTGGCAAGCACTGGATAAAATCACCTACCCTCCTCATTCCAATTACACTTACTCAGTTCAAGTTTCAATCTTAGCTGGCGTCGACATGGTGAGTAGTATACATATGTTTGGGTTACTTGTGTTGTAGTATGTTATGTTTGTTAATGTTCAAGATTAGCTAATTAATCCATCCACTAGTATAATTAAGGTTAGTATACTATCATTACACATAATTCATATCCATTATTTTGTACAATCTACAATCTGCAGGTCATGGTTCCTTACAACTACACAGAATTTATAGACATTTTAAAAGGTTTGGTTGATAAACAAGTGATTCCGATGGAAAGAATTGACGATGCCGTTCGCCGGATCTTGCGAGTTAAGTTCACCATGGGGCTCTTTGAGAACCCTCTTCCTGACAAAAGTTTGGTTAACAAGCTGGGATGCAAGGTTAGTAAGTAACATTACTTACAATATGTATACTAATTATGCATATATAATCCTGCCTGAACTTGTATTATGTTTCCAGGAACACAGAGAATTGGCTAGAGAAGCTGTAAGGAAATCACTAGTGTTGTTGAAGAATGGGAAGCCAGGATCTCAACCATTGCTGCCCCTACCAAAGAAAGTGCCCAAGATCCTTGTGGCCGGAACCCATGCTGATAACTTGGGCTACCAATGCGGTGGGTGGACAATAGAATGGCAGGGACTCAGCACTAACAACCTTACCACAGGTGTCAATAACTTTTTAATTACAACTCATTTTGTTAATTTACTATTATATATGATGATAGTCATGAGATTAACTTTATCTATGTTGTTATGATTAGGAACCACTATTCTCAAGGCAATAGAGAAGACAGTAGATCCTACCACAAAGGTTGTCTTTGAGGAGAACCCTAAAGCAAGCTCTATCAAGTCCAAAGACTTTTCATATGCTATCGTGGTGGTTGGAGAACCCCCATACGCTGAAACCGCTGGAGATAACAAAAATCTTACACTGCCCAAACCTGGACCTTCAATTATAAAGAACGTTTGCAAACACATCAAGTGCGTGGTGATCATTATATCAGGTCGTCCTTTGGTGATTGAAAAGTACATTCCCCGTATGGATGCAGTAGTGGCTGCTTGGTTGCCTGGAAGTGAAGGCCAAGGTGTGGCGGATGTCCTCTTCGGCGATTATTCTTTCACTGGAAAACTTGCTCGAACTTGGTTTAAGAGAGTTGAGCAACTCCCTATGAATTTGGGTGATCCTCACTATGATCCACTCTTTCCTTTCGGGTTTGGCCTCCAAACACAACCTAGGAACTAGTTCATTGTGTTAGGTATTGTAATCTGATTAATATGTAATGGTAGATTATGTATTAATGTACGTGTCTCGCGGTTCAACCCATAAGCTATACTGTGCTGTACTGTATTTCTCCATGTATATGTATTTTGTAACCGTAACCGTTATTAATACAAATGAGTCAAACCGCGTGGAGGTTACCCTAATTTGGGTGTTACCATTTTTGTTGCGGAAAAAAGAAAAATGCACGCGCGTAGAGGACACGCGCTCCTCTCTCCTCTCTCCTCTCTCCAGGGTTCCTGTCCTGTGAGGGAACTTTCTGCTCTTTCCCTTAGGAGCTGCCGCAGAAAGCGCCAACCTTGAAAATGGCAGCTTCTGATTGGCAAATGATTCACCGAAGAATCTGAGCTGTGTGTGAAAGCGTCACAAATCAGCCTATTTCTTCCTTTGCATGGTCCTGTTCATAGTAAAACTTTGTTACTACAACAGCTTCCTACGTAACCCCTTTTTCCTCTCTTTTCTTGCCCAGCTCTGTTTCCTTTCTCTTGCTGTCTAAACTGTTTTGTAGGTGGGCGGCGACTGTCGTGAAGGTCTCTGGGCTGACAACATCATGAGTGACCGGACGGTTCCTGCTGATGGTGAGATCCTGAGGACCAAGATGAGCTTGGTGTCCAGACCCCCGCAACAGCCAGGATTCAGAGTGGTGGGCAAAATGATTGCCCAGAAGCCCGTTAAGAACACTGCTGTCCGAAATGTCTTGAAGTTGGCTTGGGCAAACATTGCTTCGGTTAAAATGTTAGATATTGAGGAAGGTATCATGGCTTTTGAGTTTGCAAGCGAGAAGGACATGGACCGCATTCTTGACATGGCTCCTTGGATGATACACGGTCACTGCCTTAACCTTCGTAAATGCCAGGTTAGCAAAAACCCTAGAGAAGTCGATTTCAATCTGGTTCAAATCTGGTCTCAAGTTCATGGATTGAGTCTAGATATGCTAAATGCCGATAATGCTCGCCACATAGCTGCGAATCTGGGCCTGTGTTTAGAACTTGAATCAGATACGGAAATGCAAAGCAGGGGCTTCATGAGAATCAAAACAGAGTTGAATGCAGGCAAGCCTCTCCTAGCCGGTTTCTGGTGGACGGACGCTAGGGGCGAAGAAAAATGGGCCGCTATCAAGTACGAGAGACTCTCGGACTTTTGTTACGGGTGCGGGAAACTGGGGCACACATCGCAATTCTGTCACTCGGAGCTCGTCTTGTCGCAGGTCACGAAAACTTCTCCGATGTACGGCCCCTGGCTGATAGGGGTTAGACCTAGGAAATCGGTGAGGTGGCATCAGATAGGAGGAGGAAATGGGAACCAACTGAGGAGAAGAGACAGTAACAGAACCTCTTGGAAGGACCTCATGAAGGGAGGCTCACGGGACTTTCCGGGTGCGAGTCAGACCATCAAAGTTGAGCAAATTGAGGGATCGGATCCAAACGGAGATGCAGGGACCTGTGCTGATCATGGAACCCTACCCACCCAAGTCTGTACCTTCACCTCACCCGCCCGCTTGATCCTCACAGCAAACCCCTTGCAACCTCCTATCCCAAAGCCCTATAAACCAACCCGGCAAGATATTACCCTCCCTACCCTCCTTACAAACCACTCGTGCACCATCCCACCTATGAAGCCTGGTATTTCAATCTCGCCCTGTTCCGACCTTCCCTCCTACCAGAAAGCCTCCCCTATGACCCAACACTTTAGCCATATTCCCTCCCAACAGGCCAGCCCCTCCACTACCCACCCTACCACCACATCAAACCCTACGCCTGTCCTACCCGATATAACCAACCCAATACTCGACCAGCAGACGCTCCTGAAATCCTATCATCATATCAACCTGATGGTTGATCTGAATATGAACCCTTCTCCCTTCCCCACCCTGGAACCTACACAATCCCTGCACCCGATCTTTCCTAGGCTGGTGGACAATCTTGGAGATGCTGATGAGGTGGAACATCACTCTGCGAAGAAGCGAAAGCTTCCTTCATGGAAACCTTGGGTTGAGGACAATGCCAGCGGCTCTGGAAAAGCAAGGAAATCTCACAGAATTGGTACCGACAGAAAATACATGACTCGTACGTCCCTTGCAGGAAATGAACATGCAAGACCATCTATTTTGAAGAGTGGTTCTGGTGGCTGTCCCAAAACAGCCACAAGGACCCAATGAGTATCTTAAGTTGGAACTGTCAGGGGTTGGGGTCTCCCCTAACGGTTCGCCAACTAAAAGACCACATAAGGAGTCTTCGGCCGTCTATCGTTTTCTTAATGGAAACAAAACAACCGGAGACTTTTTGTGATAGGGTGCGAAGAGAGGTACGGATGGAGTGTAGTTTGTATGTGAACCCGATTGGTATTAGTGGTGGCCTTGCTTTGTGGTGGACGAACGCTGTGTCCGTCCATTGCAACAATATAAGTAAGAACATTATTGATGCGGAGGTTTTGTTGAAGGAGTCGGGAGTTAAGATGTGCGTCACTTGGGTGTATGGTGATTCTGATTTTCGAAGAAGATCACATAACTGGGACCGTTTAAGAGGAATTGGAAGGGGCCGAACTGTCCCGTGGGTTTGCATGGGTGATTTCAATGAGATTGCAAACCACGGGGAGAAGATTGGTGGTAGACGGAAAGATCAAAGGAAAATAGATGGTTTTAATAGGTTGTTGGAAGACATCGAGATGGGAGACATTGGTTTCAAAGGTCAAATGCATACTTGGTCAAATAATAGAGCCGGGAATGAAAGAATCGTGGAGCGCCTTGATCGGGTGATAACGAACCGGGAGTGGTGCACCAAATTTAGCCGAGCACAATGCATCAATGGGGTGTTGATCGGATCCGATCATGCCCCCTTATCACTACACTTGGACTCTCACGATCAAAAAGGGAAGAGACAATTTAGATTCGAGGAAATGTGGCTAGAAAAACCGGAATGCTTTGATGTGATCAAGAATGCTTGGAGGGGAGGTGGTCAGGTGCAGCTGGTGGAAGACCTTAAATTCAAACTGGACAGCTGCAGATCTGACCTTATGCGTTGGAGTAGGAGTTGCTTTGGCAACAACAGAAGAGAGATTGACCATATTAAACATAAGTTGGCAGCTTATGCTGCAAGACAACCGAACCTGCAGTTGTCCTTGGAAACTAGGGCACTTAAGTCGAAACTTGATGCGTTGTGGAAGCTCGAGGAGATATACTGGCGCCAACGATCAAGGGTGAGATGGTTGAACCACGGGGATAGAAATTCAAAGTTTTTTCACCAAACGACACTTGATCGACGAAGGCGAAATAGGATTGTTAAGATCAGAAGCTCGGGGGGAGGGTGGATCGAAGAGGAGAGGTCGATCATAAAGGAAATCCACTCCTTCTATTTGGAGCTGTTTTCTTCGGACCGTAGGGAGGAAAACAACTCGGACAGGGTTTGTTTGGACTTCTTGGAGTCGGACCTGTTGGGGTGCCTCCCACGAGACATCTCCTTGGATATTAACAATGAGCTTATCAAAGGTGTTACAGATGAGGAGGTCAGAACAGCCGTTTTTCAGTTGGGGGGGTCAAGGGCACCGGGTCCTGATGGTTTCTCGGGATCTTTTTATCAAATGAACTGGAAGGTAGTCGGCCCAGACATCGTCACAATGGTCAAAGCTTTCCTCTCAACAGGTAAACTTCCCCCCTTTCTCAACCAAACTATCATTACTCTGATTCCAAAAATGTTAAGCCCCGAGTCTGCTTCTGATTATCGTCTTATTAGCTTATGTAATTTCAGCTATAAGATTGTGTCAAAAGTTCTTGCGAACAGGTTGAAACCCTGTTTAAAAGAACTTATTACCCCCTATCAGAGTGCATTCGTTGCAGGGAGACAGATTCAGGACAATATCTTAATTGCACATGAGATGCTTCATTTCATGAAGACGGATTTCAGGAGAGGTCGGAGATCACATGATTGTGCCCTGAAGATTGATATGCAAAAAGCATATGACAGGATCGAGTGGGACTTTCTCTTGTCCGTCCTTGAGAAAAGAGGTTTCAATGGCGTTTGGGTGAACTGGATAAAGGAATGCATTTCATCGGTGTCGTATCGGGTGGGGGTGAACGGGAAGCTTACGAACGAGTTTCACCCCACACGTGGTTTAAGGCAAGGGGACCCGTTATCTCCTTATCTTTTTATTCTTGTTGCTGATGTATTGTCCAGGAGGGTCGAACAAAAGGTGCATCGAAGGGAAATTCAGGGGATCAAGCCTCGTCAATGTTGCCCGTAGATTCACCACCTTTTGTTTGCGGATGACTCTTTATTCTTTATCAAAGGGACGGTCCTTAATGCCCAAGCCCTTAGAGCGACGCTTGAGGAGTATTGCATCGCTTCGGGTCAAAAGGTAAACTACAACAAGTCAACGGTTTATTGTAGAGGAGCCGATAGGGATGTCTCCCATGAAGAGATTGCAAACGTTTTTGGAATGAACCTTGCTACAAACCCGGGGAAATACCTAGGTCTACCCTCTATTTGGGGTAGGTCCAAGGTAGAGGCCCTAGCGTTCTTACAAGACCGGATCTCAAACAAGATTCAAGGATGGAAACAAAAACTTCTAAACAATGCGGGCAAAGAAGTTCTTATCAAGGCGGTTATCACGGCTATTCCGTCTTATGCCATGAGTGTCTTCCTACTTCCTAAGACGTGGTGTAAGAAGGTTAATGCGCTTGTGGCTCGTTTTTGGTGGGGGGCCGCAAACGGAGATAGGAGAACACATTGGACTAGATGGGACGCGATGACTAGGTCGAAAAGTGCTGGGGGCTTTGGCTTCCGGGAATTGGAGGCTTTCAACCTTGCTTTGCTCGGGAAGATGGCCATGCGTCTCGAGGATGAACCCACGTCCCTATGGGCCCTCGTTCTTAAAGGCTTGTATTTTCCTTCTGTGTCTTTCAGGTGTGCTACAAAAGGCAGCAAGGCCTCTTGGGCGTGGCATAGTTTATTGGCGGGGAGGGATGCTGTCATGCACGCATCGGTCTGGACCGTGGGTGATGGGAAAGTGATCAGGCCCTTCGTCGATCCTTGGATTCCGGGGAGGTTCGATAGGAGGCTTGGCACACACCCAATCACCGAGTCTCAAGCTAACACCACACTGGCCGAGTGGATCGATGCTCCAAATAGAAGATGGCTGGAGCACACGGTCAGGGCTCAGGTAGCAGGGGAGGAAGCTGATGCTATCCTTCGAATCCCCATCCCTTGGTCCCAGAGGGAAGATTCTGTTTGTTGGCCGTTTGAACGGGGCGGTCAGTATTCGGTGCGCTCGGCATACCATTTGATTAGGCAGGAAACTGCCAACTACTCAGCTCAGGAGGAGGAAGCGAGCTCCTCTGAGACTCAGGGTTTATGACCTGCCATCTGGAATGCAGACTTGATCCCGAAGATCAAAGTGTTTGCTTGGAAGCTTGCAAAGGAAGCTCTACCTGTTAGGGATGTGTTGAGACGTAGGGGAATGCAGCTGGACTATTCTTGCCCGATGTGTGATCTCCCGGAATCATGCGAGCACCTTGTCTTCGGGTGCCCCTGGACGAAATCTGTGTGGAAGGAGATGCTAGGACTAGCGGACGCTCAACAGGGCTGCATCTCCGTGGTGCAATGGTTGCTGCTCCGCAGCAAAGAAGTGTCGACGCCGAGACAGGTTTCAGCTTCTAGGTGGGTGATCACTCTGTCCACCTGCTGGGCAATTTGGCGTGCTCGGTGCGACTGGGTCTTTCAGCATAGGATACCTGACCCGCTCAGGGTGGTTGCTTTCGTCAGAAAGCTGCTGGGGGACTGGAGGGAAGCCAAGCTGGAAAAGGAACTTCTCTCTCGTAGAACACTCCAGTCCCTACAGCCTGAGGATCGTCCAGTGCAGCCGCCTCCAAACTGGGTAAGGCCTCCTCCAGGTGTTGTTAAAGTCTCCTGTGATGCAGCTTGGTCAAGGGTCTCGGGCAGGGGAGGCTTGGCTGCTGTAGCGCGGGACTCGGAGGGTCACCTGGTTGGGGGTAGGATCGCAGCGGTGAGAGCCGACTGTGTGGAACTCCTTGAGGCAAATGCAGTATTGCTTGGGGTCCAGCTAGCGGTTCAGGAAGGTTGGACAAGGGTGGAAGTTGAGTCTGATGCCAAGGGTGTTATTGATCTACTGCAGGGTCTCCACAGAGCCTGGCGCCTTGACACGGTTATTTGCAATACTATCCACTGTGCTAGCTCCATTCCTGTTATCTCGTGGATGCATGTTCCTCGATCAGCAAACCAGTGCGCGGACTGGCTTGCGAAACAAGCTCTTGAGGGGATGAGTCACCATGACTGGGTGTTCACACCAGCATCCCCTCTGTTTTTTCTGTTAAACAATGATCTATTAAACTCGGTTTGCCCCCTTGTGGGCTTTGCTTAATTTGATTCGTACTCTTTTTTGGCCAAAAAAAAAAAATTTGGGTGTTACCACGGAAATCAGTTTCTCTCTCTATCTCTCTCTAGAATTTGGTGATTCTCTTCATCATAATTGAGTGTTTGATCCTAACAAACCTATCTATTTAGTATTTTGTAATAAAATACAGTGTAAAATTAACAAAAAATATACAAAATCAGTAATGGGTTTAAACTAATAAAATTGCACCCATCAATACAAATAACTGGTCTTCTGTTTATACTAAGTTTTAGTAATAAATTTTAAGACAAAGGAAAAAAAAATTGGTCAACTAGGAAAAAAATTTTAAATGGATGACTTTTTGAAAAAAAAGTTAAAGGAAAAAAAGTTGGATAACTTAAAATATTAGTGAAGGAATGGAATTCCAGCTTTATCTTACTTTGAAATGGATGACTTTTTGATGATAGGAAAGTCTTCCCCACGAGTTAAATGTGCCTTCTTTCCTACTATAATAAATAACAATAATAATAATATGTAATATATAATATAGTTGTTTTGAATTTTGAATAACAGCAGCCAGTCGTCATTCGACATATAATAGAGGATTAATGGCCATAAAAAAAGGTTGCTTTGGCTTCTCCTCGACTATATAAAGAAGGCAGAGAGGGTGTTTTGCTTCTGCAAAAGAAGAGCAGTACATACAACACTACGAAAATGAAGAACGCCGCAGATTCAGTGCCTGAATTGTATCCGATGACCGGTGGAGATGGTCGTTTCAGTTACTATAAGAATTCTCATCTCCAGGTACGTTGGTAATTAGTTATATAGAGAGTGTAGCTAGATCCAGTTCAAGTGCAAGTCATTCTTGATCAATTATACATATATGTATGGTTAGGTATTGTAATCTGATTAATATGTAAAAGTAGATTATGTATTGTACTGTACTGTATTTCTCCATGTATATTTATTTTGTAACAGTAACCATCATTAATATAAAAGTCAAACAGGTTAACTATTGGTTACCACGAAAATTTGAGTTTCTCTCCTTCTTCTAAATCCTAATTCTTCTAAATCCTAAGTGATTTCTTCATCCGATTTGATAATCGATCCTAACATGTATGGCAGGGTGCAGCCATGGATGTATCCAAGGGAATCATCTACGAAGAAATCGTTTCAAAGTTGAAGATGGAGGACTTGTCCCCGTCTCCGACGACCAGTTTCAACATCGCTGATTTGGGATGCTCGGTTGGCCCCAACACCTTCAACGCCGTCCAAAACATCATCGAAGCAATCCGATGCAAGTGCGACAGCGAGCTTGACTTCCAAGTCTTCTTCAACGATTTCGTATCCAACGATTTCAATACTCTATTTGCATCGCTCCCAGCACCTTGTGATAGACACTACTATGTAGCAGCTGTTCCTGGCTCCTTCTACACGCGCTTATTCCCTGAATCATCTCTCCACGTCGTGCACTCATCATATTCGGTGCAGTGGCTTTCTAAAGTGCCCGAAGCTTTGCTTGATCAGAGCTCGGCCGCATGGAACAAGGGAAGAGTTCACTATTTGGGCGCTGCGGATGAAGTCGGGGAGGCTTACGCTTGCCAGTTTGCCAAGGACATGGAAGTGTTTCTGAGCTTCAGGAGTAAAGAGTTGGTCAGAGGAGGGATGATGGTGTTGCTGATGCTCGGGACTCCGGACGGAGTGCCTTGTTCTAGGGTGCCATGGAGGTTCATGTTCGACTTTCTCAGCTTCAGCCTTGCCGACATGGTCAAGGAAGTACGTTAGGGTTCACTCTGCTTTGCTTGAGAAAGTGAAAAAGTTAAACTTTTCATCAATGGGTATATGAAATAATCAACTATTAACTATTTTTTCAGGGGAAACTAAGTGAAGCTGAGGTAGATTCGTTCAATGTGCCCATATATGTAGCATCCCCTGGGGAGATAAGGAAGATCATCGAGGAAAATGGGTGCTTCAGCATTGAGAGAACAGAGTTAACACGTACGAGGAGCATGAAAGAGCAGCTGCCAAGTGGGGAGGCACTCACGCTGAATATAAGATCAGGGATGGAGTCTTTGATCAACAACCACTTTGGAAACCATATCATCGATCAACTTTTCGAACATTATCTCCAGAAAACAAAGGAGTTTGAAGGAATGATGAATTCGGGCCAAACTGAGGGTACTCAACTGCTACTCATTCTCAAGCGTAAATAAATAATCTCCTGTTGCCAAAGTATGCATCTTTCTTACTTTTGTTTATGTTTTAAGTGGTATGTATGTGTACCAAATAATCAAATATGGACTCAATTGGCAGAGGAAATACAGAACGATAAATGTACACCTCCTAGTAGTCTTTAAGGGGGCCGAGTCATACCCAAATAACAACCACATTATACAACTCGGGTTCCATCCTAAAACCAATTGGTTATAGGAGGAGGTAGCCTTGTTGTATATATGGTGCCCAAATTTGTATTATACCACCGGTGTGGTATTGTTATTTGTCACAGTGATATTTTCAACACTCCCCCGCACTGTGACAACTCGTATTTTTTGTTTAAAGGCACGACACATTTTAATCCAGACGGGTTGGGACTCAACAAATCTTCTCTCACGTCCAGGTCCGACCCGAACTCTGGTACGTGGAGTAAACGGGACACAACAAACCCACATCGGGAAACAACCCAACACCGTCAAATGGAACCAGGCTCTGATATAATGGTAAATTTTAATATCGGGGCCGAGCCACACCCAAATAGCAACCACATTATACAACTCGGGCTCCATCCTAAAACCAATTGGTTATAGGAGGAGGTAGACTTGTTGTATATATGATGCCCAAATTTGTATTATACCAACGGTGTGGTATTGTTATTTGTCACAGTGATATTTTCAACATAGTCGTACATTTGGTAAGGTATTTGCTAGTTAACAGATCTAATAGATTGGGGCTCGAAGGCACTCATTCTGTCTTTGAATGAACACTAACAAGTCTCTCTGGGGATGACATGAATGATAAAAATGGTTTGTCGCTTCTCGTACATGTCGTATCTTGATTCTCCTAGATCTAAGTAACAAATTTCTGCAATCCAGAATAATTGGTAAACGTTTGAAACTATTGATGCAAAATCAAAGATGATATTTTTCGCAATTAGGACATTTGATTCCACATCTAGGAAATCAAACTCCATGCTAAGTCCTAGTGGAAGTCCATCTGAAATGGCCAAAGTTTCAACCTTTAATGCTTTTGGCAGTCGCAGTGATCTAGAAAATCATGCGATCCAATTTCCACTGGAACCCGATTGATACTACTAGTTCCCCCTTCTTCCATCCTTGATCCGGTAGTGTCCATTTGATGTTGATGGTTGTTTGGTCGATAGTCGCCTTGTTAGACATGGCCTCCAGAAAGAACTTAGAGGACTCATTTGATGATGGTCCCAACCCCATCCCCTTCTTCCCAAGTGGTTAGTGATGGTCTAAAGTGTGCTTTAATGGATACATTTGATTCGGAAAGTAGTTAACAACATGGTGTAAATTTAGGTGCATTGTCAAAGTTTTCTGAGGACCGTCAGTTAAGGATATAGCTTGCCTTTCATAGTCATAATTCTGCCATCTTAACAAGAAATTGATGAGACAGTAAATTTCATTTGTTGGTCGACGGTCGTACACTTAGAATAAAATTCTAATAATGATAAAGCTGTTAGGATCAAACACTCAATCTAATGAAGAACACACTAAGAATTGAGAAGAACACTTAGGATTTTTTAGAGAGAAAAGAAAGGGAAGCAAAGTCAGATTTCTTGTGGTAACACCCAAGTGGGCAACCTCCACACGGTTTAGAAGATATATTCATGACGGTTACTGTTACAAAATACGTATACATGGAGAAATACAGTACAGTACATTATACATGGAGAAATACAGTACAGTACATTATACATGGAGAAATACAGTATAGTACAGGTTGAACCGCGAGACACGTACATTAATACATAATCAACCATTACATATCAATCAGACTACAATACCTAACAAAACATCCATTTTGGAACCAAATAACCAAAGCAAAGGAGGGTAAGAAGAAGAATATAAAGATGAGAGGGTAGTGAAGGTGTGCTGCAGGATGTGTCTGAGCACGTCTCTTCGTTACATTGGCATTGCGTGAATATTTTGTGTGAGAATAGAATTATAGAGAGACTGCTTTGTGTTGGTCCACTTGTGCAAGACAATGCCAGCAATGTCATAGAATATGATTTCAATATGGGTCTCAGTCATCTGCACCGACATGAACCCTTGCCCGTCGTGATAAAACTTGAGTTCATCAGGGTTCGCCCAGTTCACAACTCCTCTCCATGCCTTGGACCCTCCACCACTCGTCAAGAATTGAATCGGACTGCACCAAATGAAACTCAATACATACAAATGTTCCAGCAGACAGTAATTAAGTAGGTAGATCTGCAATTAGCTAGCTTACCTATTAAGAGCGCTGATGTGTTCGAGGCAATGGTCATGGCCATTTATGTAAAGATCGACGTTGTTTGCCTGCAAGCATGCATATTGGCGAATATAGATCAAGAGCCCACTTCATTATAAGCTAGTGAAGATGTTATATATGTATATATAATGTAATGTAGGTAGGCAAGTAAGTACCTCAAGAATAGGAAGAAGCTGAGCTACTATCTCATGGGTGTTCCCATGTTCTCCAGCGCTCATTATTGTATGGTGGCCAACCACGATCTTCCATTGCGCTCTTGATTCTCTCAGACCCACTTCGACATCCTAGTTCTCATTCAACAACCCAAGATTACCATCATCATCATATGCAATGTGATTAATTACAGCATGCAACCCAGAAAAGTACTGTTGAATTATTTCACCTTGAGCAGATTGGAGATGTAATTTTCCCTTGGTAACACACCTCTCCAGTCATAGACTTGGCCCTTTGGCTCTGTGAAGTAATTATCCACGAACGGGGTTGTGTCCACAAAGAAGAATTCCACAATTTCTGTACTTTGTATATATACCAAATTAGTGTCCTATATATAAACAATACATTTGCTGTCTTCCTGTTTAATTTTATTAATTATGTCTGCAGATTATTTAATGCATATTCATGTAGAATTTTATAAAGGTATTGAAGGGAAAATAGTTACCAGCATTAACAATGAAAGATCTGAAGCAAAGCCATCTGCTATCAATTTGTCGAAGGACTGGACTAAGCTGAGCCTCCACGTTCCCCCTGTAATCATGATTACCTAACACTTTGTGTAGTAACAAATACAACAGATAAGGAGAATGAGAATCAAAGGATTGATCAACTTTTACATATATATAGAGATAACCATAGATTTGATCAATGAATACCATGATACCACTGTTTTTGAAGGCTACTTGCTGTGTAGATATTGGTGAAAGACTCCTCAAATGCTGGGTCGTCTACACCAGTAAGTCCATATTCATAAAAGTTATCACCCGTTGATACGATAAAGTCGACATCAAGCTTATCACCAACCATACCCATCTAATCACCATCGTAAAAAAAATAAAAAATAAATACAGGTGTTACCATAAGTCTACAACTTGTGTATATAAACAATATTTCAACAGTGTGTGTATATATATATATATTGTCGCAAATTTCAATATCAGTGTCAAATATTTCGATCATATCTTAATAAAATGGGATGTCAGCAATTTCTATTCGACACGTTACATTTATTATATCCGATAAGGTGAAGGAATCAATAATTAATCAACGATTAAGGCTGACACTTACATAGTTTGTTTATTGATAAAAATACAAAAAGAAAATCATATAAATATGTGTTGGGTGGGTGGTTTCATAATTTTATTGACAATAGACAGGAACAATAATGAGCTCAGTCTAGAATAATTACCAAAAACAAAACTCAGTATAGAATAATGTTCCTAAGAAATTATTTTACTAAAGTTACATTATCTATACATATAAAATAAATAAATAATAGATATCATTCACACAATAACTATAATGACACATTCTTTTCACGGTATGAAAATGAATTCAGCTTACGAATTTCATAAGAAGTTGTTCTTTTCGCGAAATTGGAAAAGCTTGGCTTACGGATTCCTAGAGGGGTAATGTTAGAGATTCCGAGCAAAAAGGTCGGAAATCGTATTCCATGCGGGCTAGGAATACGGAATAGAGCGTCAAAAGACGAAATTACCCTTATGTAATCTTCATATTTCCAAAACTGCCCCGCTCCCCTTCATTTCAACCGTGACCTGTTTCTCATTCGTCATTGCATCTTCCTTCTTCATTTCAACTGAGAATCATTGATTCTTGGTTCTGCGATTCTTGTTCAGGTTGCTGTTGTACCAATTTCGGAGCGCCACCGCACCCAATTTCGTAGCTCTTGTACCAAAATTCGTGGTTTAGGGCTTCTTAAACAAATTGGGTAGTATTTACAGTATTGGTGCTAAAGCTTCATACTGCGTATATGAATTGTCTCCATTTCAATCTGCTTTGTAGCTCTTCCCCTCTTGATTGGCAGTTTGATATGGATGATGTTTTGATTGGAGATGAAACAACTGGTAAGTTTCATTGAACTGGAGGACTACTTGGATTGATAATCTCCTTACTGCATTATTATGTTGGCTTTAAATGAGGTAGTTGGATTTGGAACTTGTTACGTGCTGTTCATAGAGGAACGATTTCTTAAGTTATTTTTTATGCCAACAGAATTTGAAGATGACCCTGAACTTTATGTGCTGAAGCCTATAAAGTATGTGGGAATTGAGGTCTGGCAGGTGAGAAGATTGTAATTGGAACAGCCAGCAGCTTAATTACTCTAGAAAGAAGAAGACATTGTGTGTGTAGTATGTGTGTGTTTCCTCAAATAATTAATTAATGCAGGTAAAAGCTGGTTCGGTGTTCGACAACATCTTGATTTGCGATGACCCAGAGTGACAACTCCGTGACTTTCTTGACTGACTACAGTAAATCGGACGTCTTTTTTGCTTTTACGCCACTACCTTATCCGGTTGCCAAACGTCATTCTATTTAATATTATATATATATTTGAATATATCCATGGTTGTCGTTCTATATCTATGTTGGAAACGTCATTCTATTTAATATTATATATATTTGAATATATCCATGATTGTCGTTCTATATCTATGTTGGGGTGAACGCTAGTTGAACTATTGAATTGTATGCTTGAATTATTCTGAAGTCGTGATGACACTTTCATATTGAAATTATTTGGAGGCATTCAAATTTTCAATCGGATAAAATCAGAATACTGAATTAGAACTTGAGAAGGATTGTGAATGTTTGAGATGAATTTTTGGACCTCACCTATGACCAATTTATAGTGTTTGTCACACCCTTTGGAGGAGACACTTTGCCCCTTGGAAGAGACACAACATTCATTGACCAATGTATGCAACATTTCGGCCATGACATACCTATTTGATTTTGATTTTGGCTCCAAAATCAAAGGGACACCTTCGGAAGACAGTAGCAATGGTTCCCCTAGCAATGGTTTGACCTAATACTTGGCTCTAAAGCAGGTGTCCCAAAACCGGAAATTTTGAGGTTAAAATGTTAAGTCAGGGGTGCTGCCCCTTGACCCGGCAAAGGGGGCGTTGCCCCCTTTGACCCCCATTGCCTCATCTCTAATCAACCGATGAATCTCTGATACAATGAATCATAATATACTTAAACAAGCGTGCACTCCACACCCTCCTAACTTGTTTAATGAGATACTATGATCCCATTGATCAACTAGTCAATCCAATTACACTAAAATATATAACAATCTATATGTATTTATTATGTATATACATTGTGAGAAAGAAAGAAAAAAATGTGTATTAATTATCAAAAGTAGTAAAAAAAAAAAAGTCCCCAAAGAACTGGATATAGCTAGTTAAGAATGGAACCTGGACAGCAACTTCTGATTGATTGTAGTTTCCCTTTCTTCCCCAGTCCCCCACCACCAAGAAGCTAAGAGATCCGTCGGCCTTCGTTGGATGCTGGAATCGATCAAGTTCAGCCATGGAAGGAATGATGAGCAAGTACCCAATAACAACTACAGCTTGAGCAAAGGTGATAGAAGATGGAAACATGGCGTCCATCTTCATCTTCCCAAAAGCCATGCCTTGAAAGGAAGAAAATGAATGCAGAAGAAGAAAATGGATTTCTTTAAGGCCACTAAGCTCAGCTTCACAATACAGCAAGCTTCATAGACTATTTATATTATTGCTTGCTTGCTAGCTATTGGCATCCACAGATGCAGTGTCTTTTGGTTGATTGCAATAAAAAACGTTGCTTCTAAAAGCACAGTTTGTAATAGTTTCTTACTTTCTTAAAACTGAATTATTCTACATAATATTATATATTTAGTCGTGGTTAACTCCATCTTCTTCGTTTGAATTTCAAAATCCTATTAATAGGCCGAAACTACAAGACATGGAGTCAGAAAGTGCATGCTTGATCTGGAATAATGGACTTCGACATAATATAGAATGAGAGCTCCACAACCATTCGCTCCCCATCTCTTTGGGATACATACCCTATCTAATCATTTGATTTTCATCATAATGACAAAGGAAACCCATACCCATAAACTATTATATATAATATATGGATGTGCTGCATGTGAATATATATGTATATATATATAAAGACCGGTTATACTGCTAGCAGATAATAAATACCACATGTAGATCATAGCTGGATATTACACTCAACGCGAAACTCGTCCTAACATTCTTAGAAATCCAAACATGCATATGTTTTAGCAAAGATTTGTTAGGTATTGGAGTCTGATTATTATGCAATGTTAGTTTATATATTAATGTACGTGTCTCGCGATCAATAGGCTGTATTGTACTGTATTTCTCTATATATACGTATTATGTAACATTAACTTATCATTAATACATATAACCAAACCGCGTGAAGCTTACCCTAATTTGAGTGTTACCATGGAAAAACAGAGTCTCTCTGTGCCTCTCCCTAATATCAATCCTAACAAGATTCTCATAAAAACTCAAACTTTACAAGTGTTAACGGGGTCTTTAAACATATATCAAACACACACTCTTAAAGAGATAAAATATCAGTTTACATCTCACTCTTTACTCGAGTTTATAACATAAGTTTTTGGTATGGTCAACTCGATCTTTAATGAAAGTATTATTTTCACTTTTAAATAGCGTTTTCAGAATTTGAATTTACGTACTCTGATACCATTGTTGACAATTAGACCTACGCCTTAACTAAATATCTCACAAATTTAAACTTAAAAAAAAAATCATAAAACCTACCAAAAAACCACTATAAAAAAATTCACGACTAACATATTTTTCAAAAAAAAAAGGGCAGAATAAGTGGTATTAACGTAATGATATTGGGCTTAATAGTTACGGGTCGAAGCATGGTTCTTACGTTCTGTTGTATTGGGCTTGAGCTTTGTCAGCCGGGAGATTTAAGTCCATTTATTTGATAACGATTAACTACTACATGAGGAAGAGGATAAACAAAACCAGAGCTGGTGAAGATAGGAGCTTCCGGTGCCTCTGCAGAAGCAAGCAAGTCGAGAAAGAGGGAGAGAGATGGCGCAAGCTCTAGCTACCCCAATGGCGTCCTCGCTCTCAACTATTTGCAATCGAAAGACAAAAAACACTTCCTTGTCTACGAATCTCTCCTTCCCTGTGGCAAAGCCTCCCAAGGTGATTGATATTCCAGTCTGGATAGTTTTGTGGTCGTGTTTATGTTCGTTGATTCAAAATGCTACTTAATGATTTATCTTGGTGGGTAATACTGTAGTAATCTGTGGTGGGTTTCAATTAATAGAATATATACGAGTGAATGCCTAACAAGAGGGACGGAAGAAGTTGAAATTGATCTGCTCAATTTTGAATTTCTGATAGATATATCTGATCAAGAAATGCATGAAAAGTTTGTGCCTTTGTATTGTCTGACCTGCTGTTGGTAAGGCAAAATGTAGGTTGGAAGTCTAAGTATCCGATGCGCCCGTGTTGGTGGTGTGGAAATTCCAAACAGCAAAAGAGTGGAGTACTCTCTTCAATACATCCATGGAATCGGGCGCACCAGGTCTCGTCAGATTCTTAACGATATTGGGATGGAGAACAAGATCACCAAGGACTTATCGGAGGAAGAACTCATCACTCTCCGTGATGAAGTCTCCAAATTTATGATTGAGGGAGACTTGGTACTGTACTTTACCCCTTCCTCCCCCTTTACCTTTTTTGTGTCATCACTTGATCTATATAAGAAACTTGAATCTTGTTGTGTTGAATGTTTCAGAGGCGATTCAATGCACTGAACATAAGGAGACTGAAGGAGATTCAGTGCTATAGAGGTATCAGACACATTCAGGGTTTACCTTGCAGAGGACAACGCACCAAGAACAATTGCCGCACCTTGAAGGGCAAGAAGGTTGCTATTGCAGGGAAGAAGAAAGCAGTCCGTTAGTAACTTGGTCTTCAGTCTTCCTTTCTTTTGGTGTTTGTTTATTGCAGGTAGAGTTTAGTATGACAATGTTGAATTAATTGGCTAGAAACTGCTTATATTAAATCTGCATCTGTTTTGTTGCATATTCTGTTCTGTTCTTCATAGAAGACTAAAGTTTCACTTTCACGTAGTACTGTTTGTGTTAGAGATTATACATGAAACTGCAGAAATTTGTCTCCAAGAAAGAATCTGAATTTATGTTGAACTTGAGTATTACATCTGCTGTTTACCTTAATTTTAAATTACTATTACACTTTTCAATGTGGGAAAATGTATCATATTTTAACTACAATAATACCAAAACGTATATATCTAGTTTAACTGCATTGGAAATATATGTACATACAAGTAGACAACAGTTCAAAAAATAGTTTTTTTGAGTGATAAATACATAAAATGAAATCATTTTATTATATTTCCAGCAAAATGATAAAAGAGTAATTGATACATATCAAGTATGAATATTCACTTTGTACAAGATTTTCAATTAAAAACGTCTAATAATATCCTGAACACATACTACCATTTCAATCTCATCATAGTAATCCGATATGTAAAGAAGAACGAAAGAAACTAATGAGACGTTTCTTTCACGAAATTAGAAATAAGGAATGCAAAATAGAGAATAGGGAATAAGAAATATGAATCTGTTTTTTTTGGAATGGAATAACTAAATAATGAATTTTTTTTGTGTGTAATTGTATATGGAAAAGGAATGGAATGTGGTAAAATGATATATTTATCCCTCCTTGAATATGTTTAGTATATCATACAATTAATTTGTATTAATTATTTTTTTAATAATAATTAAAATTTTAATATAAAAAAATTTTAAAAAAATATTTATTTAATTTATTTGAAAGACCAATTTATTGATTTTTTTAATTAATGTAAAGTATCTCTGCAATTGCTTCACAAAACAAGAAATAGTGCAATTCATTAAGCAAACAATATTCAGTCCTCAGTCACGACATTACTTACCAAATTTGTTAAAGAACAAACATATATGAGGCTTGTTTGCATTTATTCAACTCAAAATAGATAATTGTGTATCTTCTCAACAAAAATAATCACAACTTCATAGACAAATGCAAGTCTAGTGTTTGAGAGGACAAAATAAAGACTAGCAAATGCAAATGTCCATCTCCAAAACATGAAAAAACATTCAACCCATCTCTCATTTTCACCAAAGCGGTTCTTCAAGACCTAGGGTGCATCTTCTCCTTCTCATGGTAAGTCTGCACATAACTGTATGAACAGAAAACACATACGAGATGCACGTAGTGCTTGTGAGACATTGGATAGCAAATGACATACCATAATCAAGAACAGCCGAGTCCAGAAAAACAACCACCATAATCAATTAAGTTTCCACGAGAGCAACTGAACCAGAAATCACTGAAAATAGACAGAACTAGTTCAACACTGAACCAATACAGTAGAAGTACACTTATTCTAGTCTTTTGTACACCTGTTTTGGATTTCTAGCGCATCCGGTTTAGAAAATTCGAGCTTTTTGAACGGAATGTCTAACGCTAGCCCTCTAAGATTCCGTGAGCCATAATTTTTCTATTTCGCGAAAAGAACAACTTTTTATAGAATCCGTAGCATCTATTCCATTTCTATTACACGAAAAGAAGATATTAAATTATTTATGAGTTAAATTATTATTAAAGTCATATCATTTGTTTCCAGATTTATGATAGATATGATATCCCTAGACCTAGTGTTCCTTTTTCAATTTCTCTTGGAGATAATTGTCCAGTTGACCAAACATTTACTAAAGCTTTCATAGAAAAAAAAATCATCATAGAACTGTACCCTACAAAAACATCAGTAGCTTATTGCAGCAAGCAACAAAAAAGGAAGGCTGCATTCAAAGCCAATATGAGAACTTTTAACCTAATATATAGGTTCCATCTAACTAACTATAATGAACAGTACAGATTTTAATGATATATAATACCACAGAAATATATTTGTAAAAGTTTATTTTTATAAAAAAAAGGGAAAGAAAAAACAGAATGCATGCAGCAGATGTGGGAAATAGGGTGGGAGGGTTGCTTTTAAACCAAAACATGGTCAATGTTATATATTTTAGTGTAATTGGAATGACTAGTTAACCAATAGGATCATAGTATCTCATTAAACAAGTTAGGAGGGTGCGGAGTGCAAGCTTGTTTAAGTATATTATGATTCACTGTATCGGAGATTTATCAGTTGATTAGAGACGAGGCAATGGGGGTCAAAGGGGGCAACACCCCCTTTGCCGGGGTCCAGGGGCAGCGCCCCTGGCAGGGTCCAATGGCTATTGGTTGTCTTATGTATGCCATGATTAGCACTAGGCCAGATATTGCTTATGCTGTTGGAAAACTTAGTAGATATACCAACAATCCAAGTTCACATCATTGACAAACATTAAATCGAGTATTCAAGTACTTGAAAGGAACCATGAATTATGGTTTGACTTATATTTCCTTATGTTCTTGAAGGATATTCAGATGCAAGTTGGATTTCCAATGTGGAAAATCATTCTTCTACAAGTGGATGAGTAATCCTTATAGGGGGAGGTGCCATCTCTTGGGCATCTAAGAAACAAAGTTGCATTACTCACTCAACAATGGAGTCTGAGTTTGTTGCATTAGCATCGGCTGGTAAAGAAACTGAATGGCTAAGAAATCTGATTTACGAAATTCCGTTATGGCTTAAACCGATATCTTCTATAACTATCATATGTGATAGTGAATCTGCCTTGGCTAATGCATATAGGCAAGTATACAAAGCAAGTCTAGACACTTAGGTGTTAGACACAGCATGATTCGTGAGCTCATAATGCATGGTGTTATATCGGTGAAGTTTATAAAAACTCAACATAATTTAGCCGATCATTTAACCAAGGGGTTAAGAAGGGATCTTGTGCACAAATCGGCTGTGGGGATAGGATTAAAGTCCATTTGAAATCTCTCATGTTGAGATACCCAATTCCCACCTAATATGACATTAGGTGTTGAATTCAATGTGGAAAGCTTGACATCTAGAGATTGGAACACATTGGTTATATTATCCCAAGGTATGTGTTCAGACCTGCAAGTAAGGTTGAAGTTTAACTTCTTAATAGTTCTTTTGAAAAATTGCATATGTGGGTGCAAGAGTAAAAGAGCTACCTATGTAAACATGAAGTTTAGCCGCTTCAAGAAGCTAGGACTTGGCTTTGATATGTTTATGAAGGATTAGGACACAAGGCTAGTAAAAGATAGTGTCAAGAAAGGACATTTGAGGATGTTAATTTATGTGTATATTATCTTCATGTATTCACAATGAATAGCAAATGTTTAATCCATAGTGACACCTTGATATTCGAATATTTGAAATGTGTAATACACTAAGATGAAATTCAATCGTCATGACATTTCATTTATGCATAAGTTTGTTGTGTAGTTTGATTGTGATCTTATGTTTAGTTAATCAAGGATTACACTAAAATGGGGAGGATTGTTATATATTTTAGTGTAATTGGATTGACTAGTTGACCAATAGGATCATAGTATCTCATTAAACAAGTTAGAAGGGTGCGGAGTGCACACTTTTTTAATTATATTATGATTCACTGTATCGGAGATTCATCAGTTGATTAGAGACGAGGCAATGGGGGTCAAAGGGGGCAACACCCCCTTTGCCGGGGTCCAGGGGCAGCGCCCCTAGCAGGGTCCAAGGGGCAGCGCCCCTAAACCTCAAAATTCTCGGTTTTTTGTACACTTGCTTTAGAGCCAAGTATTAGACCAAACCATTGCTAGTTAGGTCGAACCATTGCTAGTCTTCTTCCTAAGGTGTCCCTTTGGTTTTGGAGCCAAATTTTGAATCAAAAAATCATGTGGTGGCCGAAATGATGCATGCATTGGCCAAAGGATGTTGTGTCTATTCCAAGGGGCAAAGTGTCTTTTTCAAAGGGTGTGGTGTCTCTTCCAAAGGGTGTGGCAAACACTATAAATTGATCATAGGTGAGGTCCAAAAATTCATCTCAAACATTCACACAATCCTTCTCAAGTTCTAGTTCAGTATTCTGATTTTATCCGATTGAAAGTTTTGGTGCCTCCAAATTGTTTCAATCTGAAAGTGTCATCACGACTTCAGAATAATCCAAGCAACCATTCAAAAGTTCAACCACCATCTATTCGAGTGTTCTCCAACAGTCGAATCAGCTGGGACTGGGAGTGAAATGACAAACGTGGCCTGATATTAATGTTGTTGTTTTCCCTTCCTTCCACTTGATCGAGCAAGTCTGTTTCATAAATTGCAAAATAAATTTAGCAGCATGAATGAGTCTCTGTTTCATATCCGTATTAAATTTTTGAATTAATGTAAAGTATCACTGCAACTGTTTCACAAAACAATAAATAGTGCAATTGATTGAGCAAACAAATTTTTTTTTTTTGGCCAAGTTTGAGCAAACAATATTCACTGCTGAACAAATTTGCAAAAGAGCAAACATATATGAAGCTTATTTGCATTTATTCAACTCCAAAATAGATAATTGTGTATCTTCTCAACAAAAATCACAACTTCATAGACGGATGCAAGTCTAGTGTTTGAGAGGACAAAATAAAGACTAGCAAGTGCAGAGTTTCATCTCCAAAACATGAAAAAACATCCAACCCATCTCTCATTTTCACCATTGCGCTTCTTCAAGACATGTGGTGCATCTTCTCCTTCTCATGGTAAGTATGCACATAAATGTATGAACATAAAACAAATATGATATGCGCGTAGTGCTTGTGAGACATTGGATAGCAAATGACAAACCATAGTGATTTAAGGAACAACCAGCATAATCACTAGAAGAACAATTAGCATAATCAAGTTTCTACACGAACAACCGAACCCAGAAATCATTGAAAATAGACAGAACTAGTTCAACACTGAACCAACACAGCAGAGGTACACATATTCTGGGTTTAGGAATTAACTTAATATTGAGGGTAAAATAGTATTTTGTACATCTATTCCGGATTCCTAGCTCGCTCGGCTTAAAAAATTCGAGTTTTTTGGACGGAATGTCTAACACTAGCCCTCTAAGATTCCGTAAGCTGAAATTTTTCAATTCCGCAAAAAGAACAACTTCTTACGAAATTCGTAAACCCCTATTCCATTATTATTACGCAAAAAGAACATACAAATTAGTGATGAGTTAATTGATTAAAGTGATATAATTTGTTTCCAGATTTATGATAGATATGATATCCCTAGACCTAGTGTTCCTTTTTCAATTTCCCTTGGAGATAATTGTCCAGTGGACCAAACATTTACTAAAGCTTTCATAGAAAAAAAAACATCATAGAACTGTACCCTACAAAAACATCAGTAGCTTATTGCAGCAAGCAACAAAAAAGGAAGGCTGCATTCAAAGCCAATATGAGTAACTTTTAACCTAATATATAGGTTCCATCTAACTAACTATAATGAACAGTGCATATTTTAATGATATATAATACCACAGAAATTTCTTTGTAAAAGTTTTTTTTTTTTAAAAAGGGAAAGAAAAAACAGAATGCATGCAGCAGATGTGGGAAATAGGGTGGGAGGGTTGCTTTTAAACCAAAACATGGTCGAATCAGCAGGAACTGGGAGTGAAGTGACAAACGTGGCCTGATCTTTCCACTAATGCAAATGCTGTTGTTTTCCCTTCCTTCCACCTGATCCTGTTTCTGATAAAACTGCATAAAATCATATACTTAGTAGCTCGAATTTTTCGGTTTTAAACAATTTATCAATGATTTTTTATATATATAAATGGTTAGTTAAATTTATGTGAATTTACAATTTTTTTTTTTAATTTTATAGTAAATAGAAATAAATTTAAATAAATATCATGTCATTGAAATTTAGTTAATAAATGGCAAAGTAATTAATACTTTTCAAAAATTTAGCTAATTAATTTTTTTCATGAAGAACAAAATAAGTTATCATCATTATTCAACCACAAAATAAATAGACTTAGAGTATTATAAATTTATCCAAAAAAAAAACAATATTTAAATTTCTAAAATTCAATTAGTAAATTACTAATCCACACTATTAATTATAACATGTGACTTGTGAGAGAGATCTGATGAAGACTGGGTCTTCTCTTGTTTCTCTTGTTATTCATTGGTTTTTTGTCGTGCAAGAAATAGCTTTGGATCTAATTTATTTATTTTTCAAAAATAGTTTACACACCAATAATGTTTTTAAAACATTATTATTATTTGTTTTTTTTGGTAAATCAAAACATTATCTATTGCAGAAGATAAATGGTAGTGACTAGTGACTGTGGTTGGGATGGGATGGGATGGGTTGAGAGAGATTGTGTTGTCATCGTTAACAGTTTTATATTAGGTTTGAGAGTGACGAGAGAGACTGTACAAGCATTCAGCTGTGGCACTGAAAAACATGGCAGCTGCTGTTTTTTCTATTTATTGTTTGCATTTTCACTCAAAAGTAACACCAATTGCACTGAAAACGACTACTCTATCTCCTCGAATATATTTATCTCCTCTCTGTACATTTTTTATTAATTTATTTACTGGACTGGAGACTGGAGTCCAGTTTAGTGTTGTTGAATGATAGGTTGGTCAGCTCCTTTGCCTTTGAATTTGATTAGTACGTTTCTTCTCCCACCCTCTCTCTCGTGGTTACTGCATACCTTATTTCTGCAATATATGTCTCCCTGGTCCCCTCACCCTTATTCAGGCACTCTCCAATTTCCACGATACCCTAACTTAGTTATAGCTTCATGCATGGTGATTGATGAACATATAAATTTTCCAACTTGCAGGAGAGTTATTTTCGTGTCAGCCTATAAAATGAGAGGTAGAAACTCACCTACAAAAACTCTCCTTTTTTCCTGTACTACATAACTACATGTATATATAATTATGATGTAGCAGCAGCATGAATGAGTCTGTTTCATATCCGTACTGCTTTCCACAGAGCTTTACAATAATAAGACTGTACAGTATTTTGTATTATCCTTTTGGAGTCTTGTACTTTGTGCATCAACCTATCAATTCAGCTGCAGTTTTCATGTTCATGTAGACCCTATATATATACATATATATAAATTATATTATATTTGTAAACACTAATTTAAAATAGGGTTAATAATCAAAAAATAAACCGAAATTTGAGGAAAACCCAAATAGCAAACTAAATTTTTTTTGTTGACAAACAATAAGCTAAACTTTTAGAATTGATCAATCAACAAACGTACCTCAAATTTTATTTATGTTTGAACTGATTTTTCAATATTTGAGGGAGTTATTAAATCAACATTTGTTGAAGTATTATAAGAAAAGAGTATTACAGCATAATAACATTGAAAAATTCGTTCAAACATAATGAAAATTTGAGATACGCTTGTTGATTGATCAATTCCAAAAGTTTAGTTTGTTATTTGTCAACAAAATAAAGTTGGTTTGCTGTTTGGTTTTTCCTCAAAATTCGTTTTTTTTATAATTAACCCTTTAAAATATATTTTTAAATAAAACTTGCTTTCATAATGCCAATATTAAGACGTTGAATTCTCTTTAACGTGCAAAGTCGATCTCTTTCTCGAAAAAATATATTAACGTGCGTAGTAAGTGAATACAATTTTATAGGGTTTATAGCTCATTAATAACATGTAGTTTTAATGCAAATTATAGTGGCTAGATTTTGTTTTCCTGAATGATGTTTTTGTGGATAGATTTCATTTATCTCCATCATCATTATTCAAACAAATGTTTGAAGGAATCATCAGGCATGAATAAGGCTCAAATTGACCATTTAATGGAACCGTTGAAGGAACCCCACACTGATGGCTGTATCTTCATGGTGGGATGCAGCATTGTCTCTTCGTCCTTCCTCTCTCTTTCTACACTTGAAAGTTATTTTCATCATATCTTAAACCCTAAGAAATTAACAGAGATGAATTAATGGACAGGTTTTCAAGCCACTCGCGTGTTGTTCCTCAGCCACAGCATGCAGTCATCTCCCTTACGTCTACCACATATACAGAGAAACGAGGCCGATAAGAGTAAATTATGATTTAAACTTAATTTTAATGAATTAATCGTTGCAAATTAAACTATTAATACAGATAGCTAGCTAGATATAGATAGATAGATTGTTAATATGTAATTTTGATCACTCTCCATCACCATCCGTGGTGGCTGACGACATGTAACTCATTGCAAGGGATGACTCGTCACACGGCTGCAGAGTGAAGGACGACGAAGGATATCTGAACTGTATCTTGCAAGTTGGGCAGGTGATCTGAGTTAGAGTGGAGCTAATCTTCCTGATGGACTGTTCCTTGAGCATGTGAGCTCTTTCCAGCTCGGCCAGCGCCTGTGACCTCATCCTTTGTGCATTTGCAAACTCCACCTCCGCTACCTCCACTTGCCTCCTCGCTTGCTGCCTGGCCTCCTCTGCAAAGGTCTTCTCCGCTGCAGCTAGCCTTCGCTGCTCATTTGCATACTCTCTCAACATTGCTGCTGTCAATGGCGATGGGTCTAGCTCCGAGGTGGGGTTGTCATTGCCCATTTCTCCTCCTCCTCCTAGTCCCAGACCAATGGAGAGATCCAGGTACTGGTGGCTACTCGCATCCTGATTCATGGGAAACAGCTGAGGTAGTGGTGGTGGTAGCTGAGTTGATAGGATCACAGGATTGGGTTCAGTTGAAGCACTAGAGCTCGATTCTGTTCGGGACGAATTGGCACTCAGCTTAAGAGAACCAGCACCAAGATGGTCTGGATTGAACTTCCGGACAGTACACACATCTTGATGTTCGATGAAGCTCTCAACTCTGAAATCAACAACAAGAGATGAAGGGAGATCAATAATAACAACAAAGCACACGGTACTATATACCATGTTTAAAAAAAGGGAAATTTGTCTCTTGTTTTATTTAATTATTATTGTATTAGTTAAATAGTTTGAAACAACAATCGTTTAACGGACGGCCAATTTAAGAAAATGAAGCGAAACTGTCACTGGGGAAGTGTGCATGCATTATGTGTTGCAGAGTTCCATGGCCATGGCTGAAGCAGCATCAGCTAGCCTAGATTTTATCCAAAATATATAATATTCTACATACAGTACCAAATTATGTAGAGCAGATCATTCTTGGATTCTGAATGATTATTAGATTTATTCTCTAAAAAGGAACTCTAGACATTTTATTACTATTCATTAATAATTAATAATCATATGAGCAAGTATACATTACAAAAACGTGTTATGACATCTCTAATGGAATAATTTCCGACTCCTTTCTGAGTAAGGATGCCCTTAAGTTGTTGGATACGGGAAATGGAGAAAAATTAATACTTGCCTTGATGATGTTCCAAAGGAATTAACTAGCTAGCTAGGGTTTGTTGGGTCGACTGGGGAAGAAGGATGGTTTTCTTTTACCTAATAAATTTATTGATAAATCTTGGATGGGGAAGGTGTATGGAAGCAGAAACCTGGAAAACACACGACCGCAGTCGCAGGAATGACCGCGTGTGCCGCAAGTCTTGAGGTGTGCCTTGTAGTCTGACTGGACGGCGTAGGCCTTGGAGCACTTGTCACAGACCCACTGCTTGTGGGTACTGTGCTTCCGGCGGAAGTGCTTCTTGATTCCGACCAGGTCGCCGAGTGCGTGGCTTGGGTCGTGGTGGAGGCAGCTTGGCTCCGGGCACACGTACACCTTCTTGGCCTTACTGTTGCTCCCTCCCTGATTCGTTTCCGACCTCTTGAGCAGCTGCCACGGCACCTTGTGCCGCCGCCTGTGCATCTGTAGATTCTGATCCCTCTGGAAACCTTGGTTGCAGATCTCACACACGTAACGGTCGGACTCCAGCAGCGTCTTTGGCGACAGTGACACCACTTCCGCATCAGGATCTAAATGATCGCCCAAACAAAACAAAACAAAACCCTAGGTAATTGTTATCCTCCATTACATCATTGAATCTCCATGATAATATATAAATAAAGTACTAAAAACCACAGCCTTGCTCTTCGTCTAACTAGCTAGCTAGCCAACCTACCTGGAGTACCCGCAGGTCTTCGTTTCTTCTTAATGATGGCAAAAGTGCCATTATTGTTGAGGTCAGAGGAAGTGGAGTGTGCGTTGTGAAGCATTTGATAGAGAAGTTGATTCTTGAATCAAATCAAAGTCCCTTCCCCACCAGTTGCAGTGGCTGAGGTTTGGAATTGTGGGTGTGTTTCAGCTTTACCAAAAGGAAGGAAAGAGATGAGGTAGGAGATGGAGTGCTTTCTTGTATCAGCTTTTTTGCTCAAGCTTTTATAACACTTTTTTACTTTTTAACTTTTCCGGGGAGGAGCTTTCCTTGCTTTGTTTCATTGACCTGACGTCTCATCTACATAAGGTTAAGTTGATTCAGCCCCGTCTATGCTTTGGCTTTTCTTTAAAAAAAAAATTAGGGTTAAAAAATTGAATACCTAGTTACTCAATAGTTACCTAACTTTGAAGTAGGTAAAAGTTGGTTACACCTTTTTTTACCCACTAGTTTTGATCATCTATTTTAAAGATGAACAAAATACTCATTTGAATCATAATCTTACCTGAATCGGATCGCAGTTCGGTAAAATATTTTTGGTATTAAGCAGAGTTTGAAGAGAGAAAAATGAGCATATGTTCACATGATTTCAACAAAACTTGTATGGAATTGAAATCAAATATATCAAGCTAAAATTATTTAATATCAACATGTTATATATAATTCTATTGATTGCTTTAGTTTTTTTTGGTTACTTTATTGTCTTTATATAGTTATATATTTTGCTTTTATTAATATAAAATAAATAATAAAAACTAACCTTGAGGCTTGAATGATGAAGTTAAAAGTTTTATTTCATTAAAGGTGAGAATTAATGTAGAAGTAAATAATTAAATAAAAAAAATTCAAGCAAGCATTTTTTAAATGGTTAAATAAAAAGTAATTATATTTTTAAAATTAAAACTAACCCTAAAAATTTGATTTGATGGAGGACAATTGTGTCATAGAAATATTAACTCTCCATGAGACTAGATGCTATATCTATGAAACTTAGACCCACCAAGTCTGACAATTCTATGAGCTACTAAAGCCAACAACTTAGAACAAACAAAATCATTTGAAAAATATTTTCAACATTTTATCATCATTACCATCATAGAGAATACCTTACTCTAGAAGAACTATAGAACAAACAATAAAAATGTTACAAAATAAGAGATTATGAATAGGAAGAAGAGATTCTATTCTAAGAAGATCAAATAATACAGAGTTACACTTTCTAAGTTATAATAAGCTTTTATTACAATTCATTTGATGCAGGAAAAATGATATTCTTCTTACATCCTCTTACTTAATTTATCCTTCCAACTTATGAATACATTTTTTTTAAAGAAAGCACTTCAATACATTTTAAATACAAATCTTTTTTTACCAACAAAATCTCGTACTCAAAAAGAAAACATTTGTCTTTTTTAGGTGTATTTTTTGTTAAGTGTGTCTTATCATTACCACAAATTATTTTTCTTAGTTAATAATAATTATAGTTTTTCCCATAGAAGGATTCTTTAATTTTCCTCCTACCTTAAAATGGAGGTAATAAGGTCATGAAATATGGTATGCAATTAAAGTTTCTTTTAATAACTCTATACATTTTGTTATCATTTTGGGACAGAGTATGGCAATTGTTCCGCTAAAGCATGGTGTAATTTTAGACACAAAAAATATAATTATTTTCAACTTAATCTCTTAAAGTTATATATTTATCTTTCCTATTTTTTTTAAAATTTAATTACTTATCATTACTTTAATTTTTACCCATACTAAAATGAATTCTCTTCATCCCCTACACAGCTATCTGAAACAGTATAAAGGGATATGATTTTACACTTCTCTGCTGGAGTCTGCAAAACTCTGAATGTGAGAACAATCGTTTGATCCTCGCAAGTGCAACTGCATTAAATTACATATAACATGTCATTTCTATGTGTTTTCACCTTTTTTTAATTCTTTCATCGAATCTTCTTTTATCTCCCTACTACAAATTTCATTCTTTTAAGTTTTATCTTTGTAATTTTTTAAAATAATTTATAGAATAAGGTATTTTTGCATGAATATAGTAACTACGTAATGTGCCAAAAAAGGATGGTTCCGAAATAATAAAAGATGATGAAGAAGAAGATACTGTAGAAAGATATGGATGTGAGTTTCCTAAGAGGAGTACTGTCATAGTGTCATGACCAATTCGAAAGAGAGAGAGAGAGCTGATACTGTAGTTGCGTCATCATCGTCTTCTACAATTTTTATCGCAATTTCAACCAAAACAACAGTACTGAAAACTGAAAAGAGACGGATTTTGAATCATCCCATCCGACTGAGTTAGTCAGAGACAAATATCCGCCTGCAAAATCTTCATTCCCCAGATCTCTAACCCGTCTCTCTCTCTCATGCATGATTCATATGTATTACCATTACCTGTCATTTGAAATTTGAATGCATGGTTTAAACTTTAAACGAATGTAAAAGTGTTGAAATGGTAATGTGAAAACGTTATTTGGGAAGTATATGTAAGTATAACACACTGCATATTACCTAACCCTAACTCCCCCCTTATGTTCGAATTTCTATACCCAAAGCCCAAAGGGTTAGAGAAAAATGGGTAGGCGGCCCTCTATGTTGTTAAGGCAAGCACTCCCACTTAGGGTTATAAATTCGTATTTACGCATTAACTCTGAGCTATATTAAAGATGAGTCGTGTTAAAATATGATTAATATAAACACAATATATGATTATTAATGACTCAATAAACTCAAATATGACCTGTAAATCAACGGATTAATTCATGTTATTTCAATTTATACAATATAAATTTTGTTGTCAATCTGTTGACTCGTGTGACCTCTAGACCTCAAACTCATTGTACCACTCATACTATAATGACATTTTTTTAAATGTTATTTTGAAATATAAAATAGTTGAAGGGTTATAATTATTTAAAAATAACAAAATTGCACCATTTACTTTTCAGGGTTATAACATTGGAAATAGGCTAAAGAAATGAAGAAAAATGTGAAACAAAACTTACAATCTTAACTATAATTACAATGAGTAACTCGGATAATCAATTGAAGAAAAAAAAATACACTAAACAATCTCATCATCGTCTTCATCATCATAATCCTTCAACCACTGTTGACACTGTTAGCAGGCATTAGCTCCCTAAGCATGGCCACAACTTGTAGCATAGTAGGCCTCCTTGAAGGGAAATCATCGACGCACTGCAGAGTTATCTCCAAGTATCTAACCATCTCCTTCACCTCTTCAGCTTCAGCTTCATCTGTTCTTTTACTAACTGTCAGCAAATCTGTGTCGATCACCTCCATCTGCTTCCCCTCTCTCACTTTCATCTTCACCCACCCCACCAGGTTTGTGTCCCCAAAATCGTCTTTATCAGTGGGTCGCTTCCCTGTGACTAACTCCAACAGTACCACACCAAGTGAGTACACGTCTCCTTTTGCTGTGCACCGGAAGCTCTGGTAGTACTCCGGCGGCACGTAACCTGGTGTCCCTGCCAGTGTGCTCACGCTCAGGTGGGTGTCTAGTGCACTTATGAGCCTCGCCATACCAAAATCAGACACCCTCGCCTCCATTTCATGGTCCAGCAACACATTGCTAGATTTCAAGTCGCGGTGGATGATGTGTGGAATGCAGTTGTGGTGGAGAAAGCAGAGACCTTTTGCTGCACCTCTAGCAATCTTCTTCCTTGTTTCCCAAGTAAGCATCCTTCTCCGATCATGGGGTTTGTGTAGAACTTCATCAAGGCTACCGAACTCCATGAACTCGTACACCAAAAGTCTTTCTTCCCCGATTTTGCAGTAACCAAGTAAGGGTACTAGATTGCGGTGCTTGATCTTTCCCAGAGTCTCCATCTCAGCCATGAACTCTCGATCGCCTTGGCAGCTAAGTCTTATGAGTTTCTTGATGGCGACATTGGAACCATCCTTAAGTGTTGCCTTGAAGACTTCCCCGAATCCACCACAACCGATGAGGCTCGACGAGGAGAACCCATCAGTGGCTTCAATCAGTTGGGAGAATTTAAGCTTGCGTAGCTGCCTTTGGAAAGTGGCGACGTTGATGCTCAGAGGCTCCTTCTCTCGATCGATCTTCCAAGAAGTTGCAGAATGGGCCGCCTTCAAGCTATTCAGCATCTTCAACTCCTCCGACTCCTTCCTTCTTGCATACATTGCTACCGCAAACACAATCAAAATGCAGACGGAAGCAACGGAGATGAGGACTCCCAAGAAAGTGCTATTACCCCAGAAAGCCACCTTAGGCTTCTTTCCACCACCATCACCTCGTTGAGTCGTGTCCGACATTGGAGCACTGTTCTTACACTCGGGCAACGGGACCCCACATAGACCCGGGTTATTTGCAAACTGGGTTCCAGGCAGCGTACTGAGCTGCCCACGCTGCGGAATCTGCCCGGTCAATTCATTGTTAGAAAGATCAATCTGCACCAAGAAGGAAAGATTCGAGAAGGAATCGGGAATCTGACCCTGTAACCTGTTATGCGAAGCATCTAATACACCCAAGTCTTTGAGCTTACCAATCGACTCAGGGATCTCCCCTGACAGTTGATTGTGGGACAAGTCAAGAACTTGGAGGGCAACCATATCCCCGAACTCGTCTGGAATCTTGCCACGCAGTTGATTGTAAGATAAATCCAGGTACTCCAGTGTTTGGTAGCGCGTAAACATGCTCAGAATCGCTCCTGAGTACATCCTCGTGAAATCGCAGCTCCTCAGAGTCGGCACCTGAAGCAGCCTCTCCGGCCTAATCCCTGCAAATTCCAACAACCCGCCGATACCTTTGCAAGAATTTCCAACATTTCTGACGAACACTAAGGTGTTTCCTGTTAGAATCCCGATCACAGCTTTGTCCCCAAGCTGCCTCCCGAGCCGTGTCGGGATTTCTCCTGTGAGCTTGTTGCTGTTCAAATCGAGCCAAACCAAGCTGCTGCAGCTCTGCAGTTCGGGTGGTATCTTGCCGCTCAAGCTATTATTCCCAAGCTGCAGCACGGCCAGCCTCGTCAGGAGACTGAACTGCCGTGGAATCTCCCCGCTTAGCCCGTTGCTCGACAGAGATATCCACTCTAAATTCCTGCACTCGAATAACTCAGACGGGATTTCTCCACTTAGATTATTGTTGTTGAGGATGAGATTTTTCAAGTTCTTGCAGTTCCCCAATTCTGGTGGGATCCTCCCTTGGAGTCCATTGAACCACGCGATGAACTGCTCGAGGTTCTTGAGCTGCCCTATCTCTGTCGGGATTTCACCGACCAAGTCGTTCAAGCTTAGATCGATCTTCTTCAGCAGAGAGCATTGCGACAATTGAGGTGGGATTTTCCCAGAAATAAGGTTGTCTGGAACACGTAATTCTTCAAGAGACACAGCACCGGGGCATAAATCCGATGGGAAATCTCCTGAGAACTTGTTTGAACTGAAATCAACAACTCTCAACTTCTTACAGGATGAAAGCGAAGCAGGAAACAGCCCAGAAATCATGTTCTTACTCAGCAGCAAGCTCTCGAGTGCGCCAAGGTTTCGAAGAATCTTATCCGGAAACGGACCCGACATAACATTATTGGACAGATCAAGAGTCTGCAGCAAAGTGCATTGGCTGAAGGAATAGGGTATTGGCCCCGAGATGTTGTTAAAGGCGAGAGTGAGCTCGAGGAGTGACGTGCAAGCACCACCGAACTCCTCAGGAATCCAACCACTGATATTGTTGTGCGACAGATCGATCCTCTGCAGGCTCCGTAGCCGCCCCAAAGCTTGAGGAATTGGACCACTGAAGAGATTCGACGTCAAAGTGAGTGATTGAAGGTTTGTGCAGTTTGAGAAGGAGACGGGAATGGAATCGCTTAGGTGGTTGGTCGACAGATCAAGCTGCAGCAGAGAACTGCAAGAGCGTTCCACGATCTTTAAACCCGATATTGATCCGGACAAATTGTTGTACGACATGTCGAGGAGTTGGAGGTTGTCGGCATTGCTGAAGAAATTCTCCGGCAAGGGTCCGGTGAGGTTGTTGAGTGCGAGATTGACTTCCTTCAGATTGGGACACTTGGTGAAGAGGTCCTGTGGGACGGGACCGGACATCCTCGTAAGCGACAGGTCGAGGAGTCTGAGGCCGTAAGGAAGGTGGAGCAAGGACGACGTGGAGTTGAGGAACAAGGAGTTTGACGACAGCTTCAGGACGGACAACATGTCTAGAACACTTAAAGGATACAGAGAGAAAGTGGGTCCTCCGTCTAGAGAAGCACCGGAGAGGTCGATCTCCGTGATTCGGCGGAGAGAGCAGGTGACGCCGTTCCAAGTGCAGGGGTCCTTGTCGTCGTCTAGCTTCCAGTCTGAAAGGACACCCTTTGTGTCCGCCTGGATGTTTTTCTTAAAGGAAAGAAGAGCCGCTGCGTCTGTCTTGATAGAGGAAGACTGAGAAGGCGTTGCGGCGGTGAAGACGAAGAGAAGGATTACATGTCTGCAGATGATATTCTCCATTGGAGAGTGAAAGAGAAAGAACAGAGCTTTGGACGTTGGAGGGAAAGGAGGTGAAGAGTCACTCTGTTTTAATAAAGATTGAGGGGAAAGAAAGGAGGGAAACGTGCATTGGAATAGATGGAAAGAAGAAAAAGGATGTCGAGTTCAGTAAAAAAAGTAAAAACCGACAAATATTGTTAATATTAATATAGATTTGTTTTAAGGGATAACTACCTTTTTATTTATTTATTTATGTTGAAATTTTCATTATTATAGTATTTAATGATGTTGAATGTTCACTTATAGTTTAAGATGTAATTATTAAGTTCAAAGGTAGGTTATTTAATTATTTATATTTAACCATATTACTTTTTAGTTTAAATCACTATTTTTGTTACATATTAATTAATATTAATGCTTAAAGCACCGAAAATGCTTATTTTTACATTTCTTCTTCTTCTTCCTTTTTTTTTCAAATCTACGTCTATTTGGAAGAAATAATGAAAAGACATTTTTAGTATATCAAATCTTAATATTAGTACTTGAAACATTAATAACACTTGACCGTCAAATTGCATATCGTGTTAATATATGTTTTATTTAAATATAATTCATAATTGGCGAGAGATTAATTTTAACGACTCATATACGACATACGGTCAAACCGAATGACTCGTAAATTTACATTCAATTCAAGTTTTATTAGTTAATCTGTTAAAATGCATGCCCCGTAAATTCTCATGTGACTCGTACAACTTATTAAGTCATGTTTTCCACGTGACTTATACAACCCATTTTACCTATGTACTTTTATAAAATATAATATAAGGTTAACCTATATTATATATTTATTGTACAGTTTATAAGTTAATTCACGAGTCAAAAATTATAACTGAAACAATAATCATTTTTCGCACAGGTTTGAGTTTGAAAGGTCATCTCAAATGAATCATAAGTAAAAAATACCCAACTCAAATACAACTAATAAGCAAGTTAATATCGAATTGAGTAAAAAATTTAGACATCTTGTATTTTAAAATGGCAGTTGACATCCATCTTATATGATTGATTATACCATTTTCAGTGAAAATTTGCTAAATATATATAAAGTAAATAGTTCAATTATAATATATATATAACTTAGATTCTGGAGAAAAAAAATCATAATGCATAAACTTAGAAGAAAATAACTTCAGTGTTATTCCAACTTATTTTGAATTTCAAGTTTTGTTTTGTGAGAATGCACTTTTACTATACAGTCTTTTTTTGACCCGCCAAACCAACATACCACCTTATTCTTCAACACATTCAGATTGTTCTTTATTTGGAGTTTATGAACCGTTCATTGAAATTAACACGCACCATACCCACCTTTCTGAGAATGTATCTTTTCATTCAAAATATGTTATCCTTAGAATATCCAACTCAGTATAGCACACCGACTGATTTTCAGTATGTCATGAACATTATTAGGAAATTGACATTAACTCTCAAACCAACAAAGTCTCGTAGAATGTGTGATGACATCACGACCTATTCGTTTACACACATAAAAAACCCTATGGAATCTAATGATAGGGGTGAAAACCCCTATCATTAGATTTTCATAGGGTCTAAAAATTCGGTGAAAACCGAAGTGAAAAAAATGTACAGTTCGATTTATGGTCGGATTTTTTATTTGAAACGGTTTTATAGACCGTTTGGTATACGAATCCAAAAAATTGTGGAGTATATAATCTTATATATTATATTAATTAATATCGTTAATCAATGAATACAAACAAAATAATAATTTTGTTATTCAATATGTATTTTAGTTGTTTAATCGGTTTAGTAGAAAATTATGTAAACATTGTTAAATCGAGTTATGTTGTTTAATTTGATTTTGAATACTTATTTTGCTTTTGAATGTGTATTTTTTTTATTTTTCAGTTTAAATTGAAAATCCAGTCCGAAAATCTGAATGAACGGTTTATTTTTTCTTATACGGTCTTTTGGTCGGACTTTTGTTTGAACAAAAGCTTATCCGAAAAATATAAGTACCCGATCGAAATAGTAAAAAAACTGGTCCGACCGATCTGGTTTCACCTCGACTAATGATTGACACCCTCCACAAATCAACATGCCTTTTCGAGAGATGTATATCCCAAGGCGTGACACTTGTTTGATTGGTAAAAGCGTATGGTGAATTTGAAAGAAGAAAGAACATATTTATAATGATTAGTGAATATAATCATACATAAATAGGAAATGACGAAATGGAGGTGGCTTTTTATGCAATCGAGCAATCATACAATTGTCGTCCATCGCACGCCGATAGGACCAATTTACTTACACTCTCACTACACTTACATATATATATATATATATATAATTTAAATGTCCAATACTGTATTCCAAATGATGATTGGTTATGATGTTGATAGTTGATATTATTGCAATTGAATGCAATTTTAAAAGCGTGCTAGTCTTTGATTATTATAAGGTCAAACATTCTTTTCTTGTCATGGGTATTGGCTAATGTGTCACTAGATTGATGATTGTCATGCTACAAACCATAATGCATTATTACACAATTAACTTGTAAGTTCGGATTTAAAACAGAATTTTGAACGGATTTACAAGAAAATTAAGTTAAGAGAGTAATCAAGACTATGGGGGTAGAGCTATCTTTTTAAAGTACCACGTTCCATTACAAATTATGTTCAGTACTCTTATCTTCCTAATTATTATCAATGCTTCTAATGGATTATGTCATTTAATCGTCTATAAGTAGGGGTGAAAGCAAAAACGTCTGGTTTGAAAATTCGGTGAAAAACGAACTGATCTGAACCGAAAAAACTTGTTCGAAAATGTACGGTTTGATTTATGGCTGAATTTACAGTTTGAAACGGTTTTTTAGACCGTTCGGTTTACAAATCTAAACGACTGTGGAGTCCAGTCTGACCGTTTATACACATATAATTTTATATATTATATTAATTATTATAAGTAATCAATAAATAAAACAAATAATAATTTTGTTATTTAATAGTTGTTTAATCGGTTTAGTATAAGGTTATGTAAACATTGTTAAATCGAGTTATTTTTATGTTTAATTTAATTTTGAATACTTATTTTGGTTTTGAATGTTTTTTTTCCGGTTTAAACTAAAAATCCGAAATCTTAATGGACGGTTTATTTTTCATTATACGGTCTTTTGGTTAGACTTTTTTTTGAAGAAATTTCGGTATAAAAATATAGATACCCGACCGAAATAATAAACAATCGGACTGACCGATCCGGTTTCACCCCTATCTATAAGTGATATCTCATTACCTAAATATAATTGTGATAGCTCACTCTTACCCTATATATATATATATAAGAAGGATGCTTAAATTTTAGACTATAAGGGCAAAAATTCTGGACTAGACCGCGACGAAGATGACACCACATCGTGTGCTTTAAGGAAGGTAGATTGTGATACATATTTCACATCAGATTGAAAAAAAATAATAATTTAGAAATCATATAAGTAGAGATGTACTACTTAAGTTACTTAAGTATTTAGTTGAGGCATTATACTATATTAGAAAACAATTGTTAGAAGTTAGAACCTAAACACCTACAGTATTAGACCTTAGATTAACAGTTATAAGGAGACATAGAGCATCAACTATTAACTAGTGGCGTTCCCTTCTATTTAATTCCATCTTATAGTGTGGTTGTAAAGCAAATAGATCAACCGAATAAAATGGAAATGGAGACGTGCTACGCTTCTTACGAACATAACTACACTTGCAAACTGGATCGACTAAATAGAATGGAAGACAATTCCAAGAGCTGCTAATGAGTGTGCAGATTGGATAACCAAATAAATAATAAAGAGTGTGGATCTAAATAATTGGGTTACCCACCCCCACTCCCTGTTTGAATTCCCGTGAGTTTTATCACGGTTTGCTTTGATTTCCGATAAAATAAAATACCGAGTTGACCCCAAAAAATCCATCTTAGAGAGATTCTCCAACCGAACAAAACATATAGAAATAATTTCCACTTCATTTGTACAAGTAATTCTATATTGATATTCACAGGAATGGATGGAGAACCCTAGGGTTTACATAATTAATGCTTTTCCTTCCTTTCTTTCACCTACCTGTCTCTCTATCTATAGATAAGTCGAGGGCATTAACTAGGCAATAGCTACTACTACAACATACATATAAGAAGGAACCTAACTAAGTTCGGTTCGAACCACAGAGAGTACTTGTTTACGCTTCGTAAAGCATTCCAACCTCAATCCGTTGCGGCAATGGCACACCCAGTGCAGGCAATGCAGATCTGCAGTTGTTGTGCAGAACCTCGTAGAAGCCAAGCAGTATCTTGTCGAACAAGCCACAGCTGTTTCCGATATAGAATCTTGTCTTACCACGAACATGAACCACACCATCCATCAATGCCTGATCTATATCAGACACCTCTTCTCGAGCAATATAATCTTTCAAGCAATTCGTGACTCGGGTTACAAAGTCTTCTCCCTCATGGTTGAGTGAATCTGCGTAACCGTACTGAATCACACACCCATACACACCCTGCAAACCAAACTTGCTCACCACAATCCTCTCATGGGGTGACACTTTGGGAACCAACAGGTAACGAAGCGTGGTGAAGATGGTGACTTTGTGGAGGGATCTCATGTTCTTGATATAATGTCCCAGAATTGGTGTCAACCCGTCTTGTATGTTTGTATAGAAGAAGCAGAGTCCTGAAACACGTTGGACACCGGGATCAGACAAGAGCAACCTTAGCTTGTCGAGGTCGATCTTGTGAGTCACTTCGTACTCAATCTTGCGCTGTCTTCCATAGAACCAACCGAACATGATGAAGGCAAGGAAGAAGGATATTGCAAAGGGGATCCACCCGCCTTCGTGGATTTTGGTTAGGACCGCGCTGACATAAACGCCTTCCATTGCAAAGAACACTAGAAAGTACAGACCAACCAGCAATTTTGGAGTTCTCCATATCATGATCATCACTAGTGTCAGCAGTATGGTAGTTATGAGCATCACTAGGCTCACAACAACACCTATAACAGCAAAAAGGTTGGTTTCAACATATCATATAGATACTATAAATTAGAACATATAATAAAATAGAACATATTACCAAAAGCATTTCCTATGTCCTTGCCATCACCGAAGATAAGTATGACAGCAACGCAGAGGAACATAAGGATGTAATTGACTTCTGGGGAGTAAACTTCGCCTTCTTTTTTAGGAGAAGTATGAACCACTTTGACCCGAGGGAAGTAATCCAGTACCACAGATTGTTTTATGACCGAGAAGGTAGCTGATATCAGTGACTGACTTGCGACAGTAGCTGCAAGCGTGGCAACAGCAAAAATTGGCCAGTATACGGCTTTTGGCACAAATTTATAAAATCCATCGTTGTGGTCGTTAGGATGCTTGATTAAATATGCCGTCTGCCCCGCATATGTCAGCACCAAAGAAGGATATATTGTGAATAGAAATGCAATCTGCACCAAAGAAAACGGTTGGATTTATTTTTCTCATAGAAATGTTATATATATATATACCCTATTCATTCGTTCACCTGAATAGAACTTCGGTTAAAGTGACCCAGATCTGCAAACAGTGCTTCAGATCCTGATTGCAATAATCAAAGCATATAGTTAGATAACAAGTCAAAGATGGCGAAACAAACTGAGTAGGCCATAACTTAACTTATCAGGTGTATATAATGGTAACTGAGTCTCACCAGTGATACAAAGTACAGTGCCTCCAAGTGAGAGCCATCCTTCCTTTCCATTTCTCAAGAAATAGTGGACGATATAGAGCGGTGACAAGGACTTGAATATCCCAGGGTAATGCCTTATAATGCTATACACTCCCACCATTGGAGTAAGAAGCGTCCACGCACCCATGATAGGTGAAAACAGGAAGCTCACTCGAGAGGTCCCAAATTTTTGCAGCAGGAACAGAAGAATTAGAACTACTGCAGAAAGAGCTTCTACCATAGCTGCAAGAGGACAACAGCATAAGATTTGGTTAATTTCTATACAAGGAATAGAGCATTGCAGCAAATTATAGACATCATTAGCTATTAAACTTACCTATGCTAATCTCTCTAACAACATATTTATATATTAATAAAAAATAATGCTGCCACCAGTTTACTTTCAGATCCTGATGCAACCTAGCAACATCACCGCAGACAGTAGAGCTCCATCAAAAGAAAAGCACTCTAATTGCAGCCTTTTCTTATCCTTGGAGGTACTTCACAGTGGATGAAGCTAGGTAACGTTAGAGCACACTATGTTTTACATCTTCCAGTTTAGTCTTATGCCTGTGTACTTCAAAGCGTAACAAGCGAGGATTATATGCTTCATTGCTTACATTTACTCACAGAAGGAAAGGGTTCCCTGACTCCATCCACAGCCGACAGCACTGTAAAAAAGCTCTATATTATCAGATACAATACGTAAATAACGATAATAACTGTTAATTACCCCAATATAGATGTCTAATCATATACAGAAGCTTTAGAGCATCTAACCCGAAATTGCAGGTGTGAGGATACCATCACCAATCAGCATGCACATGCCTAGCATGGCAATGAAAAGCAGAACTCTTCTGGCCACTATACTCCTTTCGAAAAATTTCGCTAGCCTACTTTTTGTTTCACTGCCCCCAGGCAGGCTATTTAAGTTAGAGTCCACATGCTTGGGACGAAGTATCCCGATATTCATATTCCTGCATAGCAATGAATACAATGCAAATGTTCCACCTGCAACAGACGGTGGTGAAAGTTTCACCATGTAAGAAGTTAGAACTCAGAACTCAGAAGATCATGTCCGTCAAAGGAAGTTAGGCTCCCTTAAGCTACTCCTAACCGATTTTGGAAGATGTACATATCCATATACCTTTCAAAAGCCTAAAGATGCCAACTTAAAATATTACAAAGTTCGATTATCTCTGTTTGGTAACATGTCAAAGCAGTGAATTAAGCATAACAACTCACTTTATTGCAACATTGGACATGACGCAAGACACCAATTATGTTCACACTTAGCATAGGGAAAAGGACGGACATGTCACAGAAGCGTGCTCTTTCATGGTAATTGGGAGAGCAGAGATTACTCAACAGGGATCGGTAACTGTCTGGGGTTACTTAGTGATAACAGTTTACAGAGCGAGACAGACAAAAATGTTTTTCAGGATGATGATTCGATAGGTGCCCAAATGAAAAGGTTAAACCAAGTATAAATCAGGGAGCCTCAACGTCCCTTATCATTTGTAAGCAAAACTAGCAAAAACAGACAATATAATATTATGGAGCTTCTTATGAAAGGCAAATACAAAATAATTATCAATCTTGAAAAAGAAAAATTTTAATTATGAAAGGAATTCCATGATGCTTAATTTAACTATGCTAATACTGTCATGTTAGGGGCTACTACAAGTGGCTATTTGATTGGCTTCTAGCTCGTTTGCACTTACTTGGATATAAATAAAGGGGCTGCAATTGGATTTGGAGCCGAGGATTATGATACATACAAAATATGCAACGAAAAAAAGACAAGGGAGACACTGTTCATTTTGACCAGAACGTAGACAAAGTGCTACCAAGCTGTCTCCAAGAGCCAAAGCTGGTCGGCTTCATTCTAAAGCCGCCCTTACTGGAACTGTAGGGTAGATTCGTTTCAAATCAATGGAAACTTCTGTTGCCAATGCTTGATGAAACCCACATTTTGGCGCCTTACTAAAGAGATGAATAGAGCACTCTGACATATTATTTTAACAAAAACATGCCATCGCATATCTCATTCCTGTCCCACACGTTTGTGTCCATTTGATCTGAAAGTCTACACTTGCTATAAGTAAAATTTTGGTATATTGCCGTATCTAAAGTGACTTTCCTTTCTAAATTGGGAACAAAGTCAGTAACATATTCCAGGAAATTGTCTACACATGCAGTTTGAATTCACAGCCCAGCATCCTCCTCACATCCACTCTTTTCAAACTCTATGACAACATTTCATGTAGTAACAGAAGCATGAGAGATAGAAGTACCTTCCCCCTGATCATCAGCTCTGAGAGCTATTCCAGCATATTTAACGACCCCAATAAGTGTGAGAGTCCAGAATATGATACTGTATATTCCCAAGTAGTCATCTTCTGTGGGAGAGTTGAGCGGCATTGATGGATACACGTATAAAGGAGACGTAACCAGTCCTCCAAACACCACACCAAGAGTCTTGTACGCAAGCCGCAGATTATTTCCCAATCTACCCTTTCCCTGATTTATAAGCTTCTTTCAGTTCAGTTAATTTGGTGCACATAACTAAAAATGTGCAAATTAGCATCTTTTTGTTCAAGACTACTGATTCTTTCTTAAGGATCAAGTCTCATACGAGTTTCAAAAAATGGATCATTCATGATTCATTGTGATACGTCTAAACCCGTCGACATGAGTGAATCAATGAGACCTATCTATGACACCGACACCAAATTATAAATGCATTCCTCCAACGAAATTCTACTGCAATATAACGAACATTAATCCACTGTTTCTTTCTGCAACAGAAAGTCTCAGACCACACGAAGAACCAAGCAGCTGAAACCATTCAATCAATCAATCGACTGACAGCTGAAAGACAAAGCCAAAACTGAAAACTCATTACATACTCCAATCGGAAACTATGCAACTCCTGACGATAAAGCAGGAATAACTTAAACGATTCAATAATGCAAAGATTCATCCACCAAAGGTCTGGAACAGAACACACCTTGTCCTCTGCAGGTGAAGTCGAGTGAATACCGCGTCTGCCGTGTCGGCCATTGCCGGATGAATCCACAGTAACCTCACATTGAGTCACAGCGATTCCATTCGTCGACATTTTGCACCTTCACTCTTCTGAGAACGCACAGCCAGAGAGAGAGACGTGATGGTAAATGCTTGTGCGTTAGCTCTAGTTGTTTCGTTTCTGCGGCTGACTATTTATGGTGAGATGGAGGGGTTTAAAAGCTGTGGACCGTGCTGGCCCAAAATTATACGTAAACCCGGTTCACCAATGCATCATGAGAGAAAACGGTTTATCCGTTAACGAAGCGTTGCTGCGCCAGGTGTATTCAATTAACCACTTTCCCACATAATAACACAAAGATCAGGCAGTTTTTACTCCGATAAAGTTTCCAAATCCTTATCGGTATCACCATTGTGAAAATGTTAGTTACAAGAGACGATCTAACTATGACAGCGAATTTGGGTGTGTAGGATCTGCACGTCGAAGCAGACGTTTAGAAAATAATTAATTTGATAATTGAGGGTCCAGATGCAGATAGATCACTCATGCCTCTTATTTTGAATTGCAGAATGTTTATTTTGAATTTTAACAAATTAAAAATCAGACACTTGTTCCGGGAAGCAAATGGGATGACGGGTGCTTTGACTAAGGAAACTGTTAATCTGGATGACCATTTTCATACACTAATGAATCCTCCTAAGACATTTTGAAACGGTTGATGTTTGATAGTTAAGGAAAATTCAGTACTAGAATAGTTAAATATTTACCAAAAAAAACTCATCAAAACATTAATAAATATAGGCCCTAGAGTTGGAATTATTATTATTACTAAATGTGAAAATATAAAATCCCAGATTTACACCATCTCGTAAAATGCATCATGTTTATTAAAAAATATTGGAATGCGCATTTAATGTTTTCATATGGGTTTCAGTGTATCATCGGTTAAATTCGCTGGATTACGATTCATAATGAAATAAATCACCTATTTATTTTTAACAGATATTTGTAAATTTGAGATTTTTACGAAATCATATTCAGAATTAATCAATTTTTATTTATTTGGTTCACCGTTCAAGTAAGGTATAATATTAACCAAAATTTTCACATAAGCGTTTACATTTTTAAAAAAACATGAATTAAAAGTTGAACTTAATATAGTGAATAATTATATCTATAGAAATTAAAACACTACTAATTGTAATGGTAATAATGAAATTTTGACTTATATTACAATAATTATTACCTTTTGCTTTACCTACGAATTTTTTTAAAACATATAGACATCTTATATATTATTAGATTGTTATAATAATATGAAAAAAAAGAGATTGTTATAATAATATGAAAAAATTCTGAAAATTGTTCAATTTGCATAAAATAATTTTTAGTGCAACTTGTTTTATTTGTGATGGTTAATGGGTCAATACGTTTGAAAATTATAGTAATTTGTATATCCGTTACTTTTCTGTTAAATATTTTTCATATTTGCAAAATTAACCAAATATTTTTCTAAATGTTACAATTAAACCTACAAACTTACACTAATATTTAAAACAAGTCCTGACTCGATTCAAGCCACACCAGGGGTCCCCTAGTCAGGTTCTGAACCCAAACCAGGTCACCCAACCCTAGGGACCTGGTCTGGGCTCGGACCCAGACCATAAGATCCCTGATTGGGGCTCAATTAGAGCCTCAATCGTTTGAACCGAACCCAGTCAGGTTCTACGCGATATAATAAATGCAGTAAAATAATGCAATATTAGATACCTGGTCTCACCATTGGAACAGGCAGACCCTACTGTATATATATATTATTTAGGAGAATGAACCATTAATTTAACATGAACTCCTGAAGCATGCCATTGCATTTCTCCCATATCTACTACAATTTATCTATCAAAGTATGTTCATGTTCATATCACCATCGACTTCAGATCATATCTTATTCCCCAAGTCAAAAAGGGTCTGTTGGAAGTGGAACATGCTTCCATTCAAACATTAATAACACAAAGAAAGGAAAAGAATGCCAGTTCAACAACGGCAGTAGCAAAAATACATAATCTGCACTTCTCCATAGGATACTTCCAAAGCCCTGCAGATATTCATTGCATCATTTGGTAATGAATATCTGCAGATGATGCAATAATGTCTAAAAAAACAGTCATATCTACAAAGGAACGAAGATGAAAATAGTCTTTAAAAAGCAAACACACAGTAGGGAGATAACACAGGACTTGGACAGAGACAACCACAATCAGGAAGTGAGCAGATGCAGTGTAAAGGTAACACGATTCACATTCTACAAGAATATGAACTCGTGACAGATTTTCTGTTCCCACACTGCTTTTGCATTCATAATACAACTTTTATGAGTTATCATCCTTTACTACTTTTTATTTTAGATAAGATCCTCATCCTACCCTCTACCCTACCCTTCCCTAGCTCTGGTCTGGTCTTCGACTGGTTGATTTATCATGATTCTCAAATCTATAAATCAACAGCTTAAACACGCCTACTATCTAACAAATTCTGAAGAGTATCCAGAGACATGCAACCTTATTTCACATAGTTGGTATGAATTCCATGTTCCAAACAGATGTTCCAGGAACGGTACTCGTCCATTCTCCTTAAAAGTGAAAATTCTAAGAGGGTCAACTTTATCTTCAATTATATTGCAATAGCCTACTTGAAAATATGTCAACATATGGTAGAGGATGTCCCAAAAAAGGTGACCTCCTCCAATCACTACAAGGGATTGGGAGTGGTTATTACTAACACACTGAGTGATACTCCTGATTTATTAAAGACTTAGCAAAGCTAAGGAATAAGCTACTTTGTTACTTCGCTGTTGCTATTCCTACTAGATAGGCACATGCACGCATATCTTCTTCCAAAGGAATGACCAGAAGGCTACAAACACTGAAATATAGTAGAGTGAAGGGAAACAAAAACTTCACCCGAGTCTAGTGTCCAATCTTATAGATAATATGTAAAAGGGAGTTTTGGCATTCTGGAAGATAAAATTGCAATTTCTCATATCTGAGGGACTTCTTGCCATCCCATAAGACTCCTCTCAACTCAAAAGTCAAAAAGATGTAATGCGAATCAAATGGAACTTGTCCAGCTGTTAATCATGTTCCCACTTATAAGGTTGGCATCTTGCCTGGAATTCTCTTGAAAGTACTGCCACTCCATAATGTCTAGAAGCTCGATGATGCCAGTCATCTCATGGATCACGAATCATCTCATTGCTGCTTTTGGGAGTCCATCAAACTGTGAAATCTCATGAAAACTAGATATATTTCTACGTAAGGACGAAAATTCCATTACGTGGAAAGCAACCGAAATTCAAGCCCCGAGTAACATCAAGGGAGCGAATAGTCAGAAGACCCAACTTCCAAAAAGCAAACATTTTTAACATTTCAATTACGCGAATTTCACTCTATCTAAACAAATTCGAAAGTCGAAAACATAGAAGCAATCAAAATGCAACAATCATGAGCCGCATCTGAGTAGAGAAGAACACAATTAGCTGACATTCGAAGCGTAAATAGATAATCGAGTGGGGAAACAGCTAACCCGTAAAAAATATGAATAGGTTGATGAAGGTAGGTCAGGCATTGGCAGTTTTAGGGATGAGAGGGATGCCTTGTCCCTGGGTCTGCTTGGACTTGGCTTCCTGCTCCCGTATCTTCTGCATCTGAATCATACGCTCCATGACGAGCTCGTACTCACACTTTTCATAGATGTGTCGCTCGGACTCGCACTTCCATGGAAGGTAGAACTCAGCCTGGCGGCACTTATTAAGAGGAATGAGGAGGTGGGCGCACTGGTCTCTGTAGGCCAGCGGAACCTTGGCGTTCACCATCTCCTCCTGCGTGGCAATCATCTTCTTCGAGGTTCCTTCCGCTGCCATCTGTGATGCTGAATCGTAGTCGTCAATTCAAACTACCTTCTCTGTCTGCGAATAGTGTCTCCTTCCTGCCTAATGGAATGAATGGAAGCTCTCCCAAATCGCCAACGGTGGATACGAACGGAGCCTCCACGAACTCCAAGTGTTTGTCGTTTATGGGCCTGACCGGCCCGGCGTCATAAGGCTTTTCTTGGAAAGCACCATTCATAACATGGACGTGACCTCAGTTTGACTTATTGTTCTTTTGTTTTAATTTCGATATTAAACTATGGGAGGAAGGTACATTTAGTGGTGACACGTATCAATACGTTTATTGTGTTACACTTATCAAACACGAACACGACACACAATTTTTCGTGTGTGTTCATGTCGTGTTATTGTGTTGTTTTAAGTAGAGGTGATAAAAAAACTGGATGGATCGAATTTCCGACAAGACCGGACCGAGACCGAGGGGGCGATTTTTTTCTTCAAGGTCGGGTTCGGTCTCGGTTTTTTTTCTCTCAAAAGTCCGACTAGGGACCGACCGAACCGACATTGAAGAAAACAAATTAATGGTGCAACCCTTGAAACACTAGTAATTCATAACTTTGAAGCATTCAACAACCCTTGGATCAGTTCCATAAGGGAAGTGCGATGGAAGATGAGAAGCGAGCGGGTTCAATACCAATACTTCGGTGATTTTTTTTAGCCAATCCAGTTGATGTTTTTTTACCAAAAATGTTGGTTCAAGACCGAGACCGACTCGAGTGGACTTTTTTGGCCAAAGTCGATCTCGGTCCTCTTATGTCAAGACCGAAATTTCAGTATCGGTCCTGCCTCCAAGACCGGACCGGACCGACCATGATCATCCCTAATTTAAAGTTAGTCAATTAAATTTTTACATGCGAAAATTATAAAAAAATATATAAAATAATAAATAGTTCATACTAAAAATTATCAATTCAAACATCAAATTTTACGTGTGTTTAATGTAGAATTGACAAACCCAAAAAAGAAATATCTAAATAGATTTTATAAGAGACTTGTGTAGAAAAGTATTCAAAAAAATAAACTTTTAAGTTTGACCTTATAGTTGGGAAAAAAAAAATTTAACTTTATCATGTATGTCGTGTTCTGATACCTAAATACGAACACAACAATACTTTCATGTTTGTGTTACCGTATTATCGTTCTACAAACACAATTTCTTCGTGCATATTCGTATCGTGTTATCTTCTATCGAAAAAAATTGACAGTCCAGGTAAACCCGGAAGACGAAATAGAATTATTATATATTATATGGCAAGTGGATACAAGCCTGAACAGTGCGCAGTTAGAGCATGCTGAATTGCTGATGCTCAATTCAATCCGACTCCCAGACCAGAGACGTATATTATATACATAACACAACACTTATCAGTAAATAAACAACGTTCATCGTGTACTTAGCGTCTGTGGGATTGAATCTACCTGACGTTCCATGATCATGGAGGTTCATGACGCCTTCTTCTGCTTGTACTTGCTGGCGCATACCATATAAACCAACATGTTGATGAAGCTAAGGCCAGCTATGAGCCAGAAAAAGTAGTCCAGATGGCCTGCATTCAAGTTATCTGGAATCCACCCAGTCTGACCTCCTTGGGTTGTGAAGTAAGTCACCATGGTGAGAATGAAGGAGCTCAGGTAGTTCCCGAACGCGTTAGTCAGCAGAGAGAAGGCACTGCACAGGCTACGCATAGCATCAGGGGATTGGTTGTAGAAGAACTCTAGCTGACCAATGAAGGTAAAGACCTCAGCAGCTCCAATCAGGAAGTACTGAGGAATTTGCCATAAGATGCTGAGAGGGACGGGGACGTCTTGATCCTCCAATCCGAGCTCCCTTGCAATCTGAAGGCGCTTAATCTCAACAATTGCAGCAGATGACATGCAGAGGATGGAGATGAAGAGGCCGATCCCCATTCTCTGAAGTTCTGAGAACCCCCTCTCCTTCCCTGTGAATTTCCTGGCGAATGGGACGATGAAACTGTTGTAGATGGGGACCCAGATGATGACGCTTATGACATCAAACGTGGAGAGGGAAGCCGGAGGGATGGTGAAGGAACCAACGGTGGTGTCCATCTGCATGCCTTGTTCCACAAACATAGTGGACATCTGCGCATACACTGCAGAGAAAACAATCCCTGTGGCCCAGATTGGGAACATTCGGATTAGAATCTTCAACTCCTCTACTTGGGTAACGGTGCACACTCTCCAAGGATCGTACTTTTCCCCAATCTTCATCTCCTCTTCTGACACAACTGCAGCTTTATCAAGGCATCTGCCACCAGCATGGTAGTTGTAGTTATCAAACGACAGTCCTAAAGAGTTGAAACTTGAAATTGTCTCAATAGATAAAACTTACTTGAGCTCATCCGTGTGTTCCAGCTTGCGGCTTCCTTGAATGGCAGAGCTGTTTTCTCCAATTTCGTACAGGAGATTACTGTCTTCAGGCAATTTCGCATTCCATTTTCTGAATGAAGCAACAAAAACTTGGCAGACACGAGTGATGGGGCTCCCACCTGGTCTCTGAAACCTGTAGAGCGGTGTCCCAGAGAAGAAGCTTACAATTGCAATCCCCATGAATATAGCAGGGATACCAAACCCCAATCCCCACCCAGCATTGTCTTGAATCCACACCAAAAAGCTGCTGGATATAAAAGCACCGATATTGATGGAAAAGTAAAACCAGTTGAAAAACGATCCTTTCTTCATTCTTTCTTTAGGATCGGTATCATCAAATTGATCAGCTCCAAATGACGAAACACATGGTTTGATCCCTCCAGTACCCAGAGCAATCAGATAGAGTCCGAAGAAGAAGACTGCATATTGTGCTGGAGTGGCAGCAGGGCAAAGGGAACCTACACACTCCACAGGCTTCAGTGCGGGGATGGAGGCAGATAGAGTCAGTGTACACATGCCCTGTAATTACAGAAGCAAATTCTGATTACCAAAAAGCACAAAGCTAAACACGGATTCTTTATTTTCTAGAAAGAACTTCAGCTCAGAACACTACTTTCAGTGATGTCTTGATCAGTGGATGCTTAGAGACGTCCAGAAGAAATAACAAATAATTACTGGAAGTATAGATTAGTCATCTATTTTCTTGTAGTAATAACATAAACTAACTCTTGACCCTTGAACGTTCTAATAGTTCTGGGACATTACTAGTCAGTGTACTGTGCAAATATGAAAAGAAAATACAGCATTAGAAAACAAACGAAGCTGCATGCCTGGTGAATTATGAAAACAAGGTTGTGTAAATGAAGAGCCAATGCTAAAATGGTACTCAGAACAAGATACTGGCTACCAAATGGTAAATATATGCAAGCAAATAACTACCATAAGTTAAAAGAACCAATTTATGTAACATTACTTGATAATTATAACAGAGAGAGACGAAGGAGATGAATTGAACAAGCATAAAGACCAATCCCGAATAACAACGCTTAGTATAATGAGACGTGGATGCTAAATATTTGGAGAACGATGTTGATTTTTTCCCATTATATCAAGATGGCAATGACAGTCAAGAATTGCACAACAAAGTTCATCAGTATGGGGCAGATGATAAACGGGTCCATCAAAGCACAACACTTGAACTAATTAAACCAAGCATGGGTTATATATATACAGAGAGAAAGAGAAAGAGAGTTACAATGAAGTAAATAGTGGAGAAAACAGCAATCGTCCAATATCTTCCCCAATAAGCATCTGCCAGCACTGCTCCAATTAGAGGTGTAAGATAACAAGTGCCTTGCCATGTGGTAACATTTCTAGCAGCAGAAACATTTCCCTCGTGTAACCTTTTGGTGAGATAACTAACAAGATTAGTGGCAATCCCATAGTAGGCCAGACGCTCGCAACATTCAGTACCTGCAATTTTTACAAACATCTGAATCATGATATATTTAAATTGGACACTCTGAAAAACCTATGCAAAATGAAAGAAAAATTCATTACCAAGGATGAATGGGCATGCTTTCCATTTTCCAGTGTTGCTCTTCAGAACAGGCTGCCCTTGAAGGTCAACAGAGCCATCACCAGTGTAAAGCTTTTCATTGTCATCCTGATACATTATTTCCATAAGAGAATGAGGCATGAAAGTGTTCACATAACATACACAAAGATGTACACAGAGCTGTTCAAAAAAGAACCTCTGTTTTTATTACTTTTTATTCAAAATGGATTCAAGACTCAAAAAATTAAACTAATCATCATAAAAAATTATATAACGATTGAAAAAACTGGTATAAAATTGGAGATAACATTCTCTACCAAAATAAAAATGATATATAAGCAAATTTTCAGACAACAATTCTCATTACCACGACGATGTCGTATAGAAAACTCTCCATGGTAATAGTAGTTCCTTAGTTGGGATTTGGGAAGCCCTTACTAACAGCTCCATGAATTTAAAGTTACCATATTATTATTAACTGACTGTTTTAGTACTTTGATTATCCTCGGTTAGTGCATTATGTTGGTAACAGGAAGTTCATGTAAGTTGCAGCTGTATAAGCAAAGATAGTTCATGAATGAACCAATTCACAACCCCACAGAGAAGGCTCAAGCAGCATCTAAAGATAACATCCTTAAGCAGTCGTGCTTGTTGAACTTAAACAAGAGTACATGCCGTCATACATCATGAAACACTCAGTCAACCTCTGACAGTCTGGATTTGCACATGGAACCAATCGCTCTGGAGATTTCTGGGTTAATTTAGAAACTCACTTAATCCACTTTTTTTTACAAAATTATCGTACATCCTTTAGCATATCAGCTTCAGGATATTGGTCCATCACATTGGATCATTGAGCATGTCCACAGAATGAAAGAACAGAAAAAAACGATCCAATCCATTGACTAGAGCAATCAAATCGAACCAACAAAATAAAGATGAGGGTTTAAATTAGAAAGAAACCTGTAAAAGGCCATCTTCGATGTGCGATCGCTCATCATCGTTGGCTAAAGAACCCATTAATCTTCCTTCTAATTAAGAAAGATTAGAATCTGAATACAGGAAATGGATGGATTCCAGGTAGAGGAAGAGAGGCAGGTAGCTAAGCGAAGAAGACGAAGAAGTTATCTTTGCGTGGGAGGGAGAGCGGTCAAAACGAACAAAGGAAGAAGGAAAGGAGGTTGCTTCGCTTTGTTTCTTCTCTGACTGAAACTCAATATGTCAAGAAGATTCCTTACCTCCACATCAATTTTAACAAGAGAATCTGAGATATTTTCAATATAGTCCTTATGGTTTTATGATGTTAATTTAAACTGCTATAAGTCTATAACTATAACTCCATTTTTCTCGAGATAAAAGTTATTTATTTATCTCATAAGTCATATTTTTATAAATAGATACCTTTAAAAAAAAAAATTACTTTTGGGTACATCAGATATCATAAATGTACATACTTTAATATTTCGGTCATGTACTCGTCACGTATGTATTATTTTATTTTATTAAAGTAACTCTACTTTATTTTACAGTTGCTTTTATGTATCTCTGAATTGTTTTATTATAGTGTAATTGAATATATTTATTTTATCGTTAATAAATTGTTATTTATTATTTTCGTTACTTTCAGGTACTCAATTAAAGTATATACATTTATGACTTTTGAGATACTCAACAGTAATAAAAAAAAATAATATACTTATTTATAAAAATATGATTTTGAGAGTTTTATCCCTGATTTTCTCTCAAAAAAGATTAGTCTTGTCTCCTTTGAAAAATGTAATATCCATTTCATAAAATATATGCTTTTGTAACATATAACATAAGAATATTCGAATTTTTCACCAAAATATACTCAATTTAATAAATATATATCAAAATGTCATCGGTTGGAAAATAAATATGAAAGTATACCTACCCGCGACTCGGAGTCACATGTGTCATTTTTTTGTTTGACCCAGTTTTACACACAAATGGCATTCGCGGGTGTAACCGTCAGTTCCACCCGTGAATGTCATTCGCGGGTAGAACTGGTTGTTAGTTCCACACATGAATGTCATTCGCGAGTGGATTGGGTAGTTCTTTCTCTTTTGCCATAAAAAATAAGTAAAAAACATATATTTGTTTTCTTTTATTTTTTTGTATTATGATTATTTCAAATATATGTTTTCCCTCACATGATAATTTTTTAGAAAATAAAAAATAAAAAATGTGAGAGAAATGAAAATAATTATAATTTTTTGTATTATGATTATTTCAAATATATTTTTTCTTTCACATGATAAATTTTTAGAAAAATGTGAAAAATTATCATGTGAGAGAAATAATCATAATACAAATTTATAGAGAAAATATATTTGAAATAATCATAATACAAAAAATTATAATTATTTTCATTTCTCTCACATTATTTATTTTTTTCTAAAACATTATCATGTGAGGGAAACATATATTTGAAATAATCATAATGCAAAAAAATAAAATGATTGAATAAAATAAAACAAATATATTTTTTACTTCTTTTTTATGGCAAAAAAAAACTATTCAGTCCCACCCGCGAATGACATTTGCGGGTGGAACTAACGACCAGTTCTACCCGTGAATGCATTCACGGGTAAAACTGACGGCTCAGTTACACCCGCGAATGACATTCGCGGGTGGGATTGGGTCAAACAAAAAATGACACCTGCGACTCGGAGTCGCGGATGGAAAATCAAGGGTAGGTATACTTTCGTATTTATTTTCCAACAGATAACATTTTGATATATATTTATTAAATTGTGTATAAATTGGTGAAAGGGTTAATTGACATAGATTTTCAAGTACAGGGACTGATATAAATAACTGACATTACTGTTCGTGGTCTGGTCCAACTACCAGTCGTTTTGTGCACGGAAATGTCGTTAGTTAGATCCGGTCCCACTTTGAGGTTGCATTGGAATGGTCAGCTTATCCTATCCACGGAACGGAGACTTCTTTTTAAATTTGATATTTTCAAAAATTTAATTATTAAAAGGGTAAAATACAGTTTTACTCCCTAAAATTTAAAATTTTAGTCATAATATTTGGACCCAATGAAAAATCCTCAATTTCCGTCCATTTACCGTTTATTCTAACGGATTGAAGATTATGTGTCAAACACATATTTGTTTAATATTATGAAGTGACTAAACTGCCCTCCATACTCATTTTTTTCTTCACGACAACTAAACTCATATTTCTCTTTTCTGTTTCCATGTCTCTACAAGTTTTGAAGTTCCGAGTTTTGATTCCGACGAGGACACCACTGGATGAGGATGAGGAGGAATTCAATAACGACAACAACTGTGGGTCTTCTGTGCGCACTTTCACAGACACTCACCTCGAGAACTCGTATGCTCGTAACCTTTCCTGCTCGTTCAAGCAACGGTTAATTCCCTCGAATCCAATCCAAGGACCCACCTGAGCTTTCCATTTCCTGCTATTCTACATTGGTATTCCATTCAATAGACTGACCAAGAACCAAGAAACCAAATCTCCACTACGCATCCAAGAATCTCTATACTGCATTTCAATAGAAAGATCTAATTTTGTTCAAAATTGGGGGGTTCTGTTCTAAGGTGAATTCTTTCGTCTGAAAGTTGACAACCCGTTGATCAAATTCTTAAGTTTGACTGTTTGAGGATAATCTATGTAGTATTACTGTAAATTTAAAATCGTCATTCTTGGGGGGCATATAATATTTACTATATCTTATCCATGTTAATGATTCTTTTGTATTTTAGGGACCCCCACTTCTGAAGTGAAGCGGAGCTGAGAAACCTCTTCGTTTCAGATGAGAATAAACAGTTTTTGGATGACGAATAAACGGTGATTGACACGTGTTTAAGTTTCCGTCACAAATAAACGGTTTTTGGACGACAATGAATAATTTTTAATCGTGCCCGAACATTAGGACTAAAATTTCAAATTTTAAAGGGATCTTAAATTCGGCTCAAAATTTAGGGGGAGAACTCGTATTTTACCCTTACTAAAACGACTTCTTAATTTTAAAAACAACCTAAAATATTATTTTGATTTGCATTTTTACTTTTTAAAGTTACATGCGCGAACAACATTCACGTTTTTTGTTATTTTTTAAAATTAATACAACACATTATTTAATTTTAAAAAACTTAAATAATGTACTATCTAAAATAATTTATTTTGATTTTCAATACTTTTGATAATTGTTAGACTTCACAATACTTTTGGATCAGACCACGGTTGTTCCACGATTGAATGTATACATTGTGTCATATGACTCATGGCTCACCCCTCTTTTTATCTCGCCGTACTATGCGGTGTACAACTTAAAGTAGTAGTTAGGGTGGTAGGATTTGATACCCTAGATAAGAAATTATTATAAACTTTAACATATGTTTGTATTTATATTTTCAGGATAAATGTATATAAATTATTCAAGTGGTATTTTATTTATTTGTTTAAAAAAATTTAATAGTGTGTTACACTTAGTGTTATCATAACTGGTTTGGTCCTCGAACTGACGATAGGGTCGGTTCCCGGTTTGGTCGATCCAATCCGGTTCGACGTGCGGTTCACTGTTCACAAGCAAAAACAAACAAACTGAAAATACAATTACAAACTACGTAGTCTCAAACACACATAATTATCTCAAACTATATAGTCTCAAACACACACAAACTACATAGTCCCAAACATACACATTACTCTCTAACACAACATAATTACCTCAAACTTTGAACATACTTAACATAATAGGTTTAAACTTTAAACATAACTTCTAAACCGAAAAACTGACTCGGTTGAACCGAAGAAGTCGGTTTAAACCGAAGAGAACCACCCAAACAATTTAAACCCCCAAAAAAACTAGAATCGAAATCGGTGGGTTTAAAATAACCACTTGGTCCAATCCGATTCAAACATTGTTCATATGCATTTTAGTATTTTATATGAACCAAACCGGACAGGGGTCTGATTCCCGGTCGAATCATCGATCTGAACCGATTTCTGATAACACTGGCTGCACTATTTTTTTATATAAAATAGGTGAACCAATTTCGCGTTTAGGATGTGCAGACAAACGAACGTACTAAACGCGAACTAGGTTCGCACATTTGACTTAAAAAGTTAAAAAACACGAATTTGATTAGATAAAAAGGCTAATTATTATTTTGCTAACTAAATGTTGCGGGTACGGGCAATCTGGACATTTTTTTAATGAATAAATTATTAGTTAACTTTACGTAAAATTATAATTTACTAGTTCCGTGTAATTTGTTGTTAAATGTTAAGTGAGATATACATGTGGTCATCACATGTGACTTATAAAATTGCAAAATTTTCCCAAGTTTAGATATCAAGTTGTTTATGCTGGCAAAGTTCAATTAGAAAATTAAAAAATTCTCAAAAAGTTAAAGTAACAAGTTGCACAAATAACAAAGTACAATAGAAAATGCAAGTTTTCATTACAGTTTAAAGTAAATTAGACCGTTTAAAGTAAATTAGACAGAACTATGAAATTTTGAGTAAAATAGATAGCAATTTATTAAGAAAAATTAGCTAATAAATTATTCAAACCCTGAAATTCAACTAAAAATTAGATAATTAACCCTTTAATAAATACTATAATATATTTAAAAATAATGATAACTACGTTAATATTTTTATAAAAAATTATGTTAAATACATTTTGAAATTACCAAATTAATGAAGTTTTTTTTTCCTCCAAATATTACAACTAAATCTTACTAATATATTAATATTAGGGTTAATTACCTCAACCGTTACCTATGTTTGACAATGTGACTGAACCGTTCAAACTTGAGCTCAACCGTTACTTAAGTTGACACATGTGACTGAACCGTTACTATCACCTAACTGCCGTTATTTCTTCCCGTTAAGTACCACCATGTGTTTGTCACGTGATTAACTTGTAAGGTGAAGTTCCCAAACTACCCCCAACATACTGTCTACTTAACAGCAACTGATTCTTAGAATCAAGGAGCAGGGAGAAGCAGTTTGCGCGCGAAGAACCTCCAGAATCGAAGAACTGAAGAACCGAAGATCTCCAGCCATGAAGTCTGATGAATGGTGTCCTATGGGTTCTGAGAACCGTAGAAAGGTTAGATCTCGGTCCATCTCTTCTGCGTCTGCGAATGCCAACCACGGAGCTTCGCGTCTCCGTGAAATCAGCTGGTACGTGGCAGAATTTCTCGCGCTGATTCCATGGTTGCCCCAATTTTGAGGTAATTTGACAGTGGGTAACAAAGCTTTTTTCTTTTTTCTTCTATATGTAAATATTTTTCAAATTACACTCCCATTATGATATAATAATTTATATGTAATGTGTGAGAGCAATCTATCTACCACACAGAAGGGGGAAGACAAATTGGAAAGGTCCATAGTTTGGAGATTAATCCTATTTACATCAGTTAGCCAAACGTAAAGAAATTCCTTGTACAGTTACAAATTGATTCCACTTAGTTACAAGTAGAAACAGAAAAGGACTCCAAATCCTTCCCCACTTTCCTTTGATCTGCCATCAATCAGTATACTCAGCTACAACAACTTCTGGCCGTGGGAGGAAATCTCAAACCAGTGTATCTCTACTAAGAATGCTAAATTTGCAAAGAGGATAAGTGGCATTGATAAGGAGCCATTTTCGGATACATGTGCTGTGAAAATGGTGGTTGCAAGGGAGAGAAGATAGTTATGCTCCATCAACATATGAAGAGAGGCAAATGCAACATTCCTACAAAAACAAACATACATATGCACATTAATTACCAAAGAGAAGAAAGAAAGAGATGACTGTATAGTCAAGTAAAACTATACTTACTGCATCATCAGGATTAAGAGAGAGTTGATTAGTAGTATTGGGATAGGGTCTGCTGTTGTTGATATCTTGATCTTGATGGATGTAGGTCAAGAAGAATACTACCTCATCTACCTAAATACCTAACCTGTTGACCTTCTCCTTGTATAACCTGTCGCCCGTCCATGTTACCCTTCTCGATCGCCTTCCTGACCTTGAGCTTCTCCATTTCTCTTCCTTCTCGCACTTCCTGGCATGCCTCTGGAGTGACTTGGATGTGAACTTCAAGTCCATGATCTGGGAAAACGCAGAGGAGTGGGTGAATGGATTGATTGATCGATCGATAATGGGAAATTAGGGTTTGGCTAAAGGTAGCGTGATCAATTGAATGTTCGATGATTGAAGATGCCAACTTGATAGGAGGGTATAATTGTCCTTTCAAATGTCTTCAAATCGTTTTAATTAGGTCATGTGCTGTGCACGTGACACTATGACGGTCAGATTTGACGGAAAGTTCACGGAGTAACCTTTTAGTCACATCTTCAAACTTAAGTAACGTTTCAGCTACACAAAAAAAGATGAAACCTTTTATTCAGCCAAAAATTAAGTAACTTATGCCTTAATATTATTAAGACAGGTGCAACAATGAGAGCGAGTCCTGCCTAGCCTCCGCAACCTGCTCTCCGCGCCGCCCCAACAGCCGTCGTCGTCGAACTGATTCCCGGAAACGAATATGCACCCATCTCTCACTCCACACTCTTACGCTCTCACAGCTCTCCCGTAGATTACAGCTCCATTGCTGCCGACACGGTCTGTACCCTCCTCCGCTCCACCACCTACTGCATGATCGACATGCTTTCCAGCTCCTCCTTCCTCCGCCGCAATCTGTCCATATCTTATTTCTTCTTCGCTCTCTTCCTCGTCTCTCCTCTCTATTACCTGCTTCTACTCGGGGCCACTGATCGCAGTCTTTTGTTCCTTCAACCCTTCTCTCTCCCTTACCTATATAGTCTTCCCTCCGGATTCCCTTCCTTTGGTGATGCTCCCTCTCAAGTGAGTTTCTTTTCTTTCAGTTTGTTCGAATTCTACTATTCAGTTTTTTGGGTTTGATTATTTAGATGCAACCTATTAAATTTTCGCCTGCTCATTGTTAATTGTTTTTCATGTAGCAGTATCGATTTAAGAAATAGCTATTCTTTAATTGAATTATTGATAACCGGTGCATGTTAAGGAAGCTCTTACTTACTTGACTGCTGAAATGTTGTCATACTAGACATCATAGCTGAAGTTTCATAAGTTCGTAGCAAGTTGTACATGTCAATGGCGAACAGCTAAAATGTTGTCCTCAGATTTTATTATACAATACAAACTCATAATGTGAGTTCTCTTCTCCTAATGTCAATAGGAAGCAAGCCAGTCGTCAACTAATAGAAAGTCTAGTAGTTCTAAAATTTGTAGTTAAAACTTCAAAAGGCTTGACAAGCTAAACTTGAGGAGGCTGGGGCAGACCCAAATGACACAGAAGTAGAAGAAGATGGGAATGAGGAAAGTTATTGGGGTACTTAGGATGGGTAGTGATTCTGAGTAGAGTTGGCTGAACTCTCGTGAGGTGTCTTTATTAGATTGTGGGAAGGTCTTCAATTTTAGAGAGTTTTTTGCATTGCTTTGATCTGAAGAGTCAAGAGTGTGCCTTTTCAGGAATACAGCCTTGAGCAAGTTTTGAAGGATGCAGCTACAAAAGACGGAACTGTCATCTTAACAACCATAAATGAAGCATGGTCTGCTCCTAATTCGGTTGTTGATCTTTTCTTTGAGAGCTTTCGAAAGGGAGATGGTACTCGATGGCTGTTGAACCATTTGGTGATAATTGCCCTTGATAAGAAGGCCTTTACACGATGCACTGCGATACATTCTCGTTGCTTTGCTCTTGTCACCGAAGGAGTTGATTTCTCTTCAGAGGCTTACTTTATGACAGCTGATTATCTGAAGATGATGTGGAGAAGGATTGAATTCCTACGATCTGTTCTAGAATTGGGATACAATTTCATTTTCACGGTAAATTTCTTACTTTCCAGTGAAATGTGGGCTTCATGTCTGTTTTGAGTCAGCAAACTAGCTATGTGTGGGAGGATCTGGATCATTCTTTTCTTTATTAAGTATGAATTTCTACTAGTTTCCAGTTGTGTTATCTTTGTTTGAATTTTAATGATTCAGGAGTATGAATATCTGAACTATAGCCATATTTACATTTCAAAAAAGGATTCTAATTGTTTTGTATTAACTAAGTGAGATAATATATTTAGCACTCTATTTCTTTTTGCCTAGGTTTGATTGGTACTTTTTTAGTCTTCCTGCAGTAATGATCATTGTGCTCATCACTGCATATTTAAACCGTAGAGAACTTCGTATCAAGTAAAAATTAGAAGGTTAAGTGACCGTCCATAAAGATTAAGGTCCGACCTTTTGTCTTTTTAAAATTAGAATGATTTATCAAAGTGAAACCTTAACTTAACTGTTCCTTGACAGCTTCTGGATTTGTTGATTGATTCCTTTTTGATTGATTTTACTCTTCAGGATGCTGATATCATGTGGTTTAGAGATCCTTTCCCCAGATTCTTTTCAGATGTAGATGTACATATTGCGTGCGATCATTTTGTAGGTGACCCCGATGACATCGAGAACAAACCCAATGGAGGATTTAATTATGTCAAGTCCAATAACCGATCAATCCAGTTTTATGATTTCTGGTATTCCTCAAGGGAAATCTATCCTGGATACCATGATCAGGATGTGCTCAATTTCATAAAATATGACCCTTTTCTTGATGAAATTGGTTTGAAGCTGAGATTTTTGGATACTGCATATTTTGGAGGGCTCTGTGAACCAAGCAAAGACCTTAATCAAGTTTGTACAATGCATGCCAATTGCTGTTTTGGTCTGGTTAGCAAGCTGCATGACCTTAGAATTATGCTTCAAGACTGGAAAATATACATGTCCTTGCCACCGACTTTAAAGAGTTCATTGAGATTATCTTGGAGAGTTCCTCAGAGCTGCAGGTAACTACTCTATTTATTTTCTTATCTTATTTAGGTAGGCGCTTCAATTAACTTCTTCATAATCACACTATTCGCCTAAATATCAAAATTTGTGTCATGTAACATGTAGTTGTTAGGCATTGGAGTCTGATTAATATGTAATGGTAGATTATAGGGGTGATCAAAAAAGACTGGAGGACCGAATTCCCGACAAGACCGGCCCGAGACCGGCCCGACTAGGACCGAGACCGAACGGGCGGTTTTTTTTCTTCAAGGTCGGTCTCGGTCTCGGGTTTTTTTTTCCCGAAAGCCCGTTTAGGACCGGCCCGGACCAAATGTATGTGTATTTGAGATTTTTATAGTACCACACCGAAAATAATGTGGATTTTGGAGGTTTTCTATCTCTATAAAAGGTGCATCTTGATAAATTTACTAAAGAATATAGAGAGTTCATAGTGTTTCTTTGAGAGGTGAACTATTCCTTCGCCTTTTACTAAAGAATACCGTGAATTCATAGTTTTTTTTTTTTTTGGGTGTAGATTCGGTCCAGGACCGAGACCGGCCCGAGTCAAGAAAGACCGACTCGGGCGGGCTTTTTTGGCCGAGGTCGGTCTCGGTCCTCCAGAAGTCAAGACCGAAATTTCGGTCTCGGTCTTACCTTCAGGACCGGACCGGCCCGCCCATGATCAGCCCTAGTAGATTATGTATTAATGTACGCGTCTCGCGGTTCAGTACTGTACTGTACTTAGAGGTGATCAAAATAGACTGTAAGACCGAATTCCCTACAAGACCGACTTGAGACCGGCCCGACTAGGACCGAGACCGAACATACGTTTTTTTTTCTTCAAGGTTGGTCTCGGTCTCGGACTTTTCCCCCCGAAAACCCGTTTAGGACCGACCCGGACCGAATGTATGTGGATTTGAGATTTTCATAATACCACACCGAAATGAATGTGGATTTTGGAGGTTTTCTATCTCTATAAAAACTGCATCTTGATAAATTTACTAAAGAATATAGTGAGTTCATAGTGTTTCTTTGAGAGGTGAACTATTCCTTCGCCTTTTACTAAAAAATACCGTGAACTCATAGTTTTTTTTTTTTGTAGATTCGGTCCAGGATCGAGACCGGCCCGAGTCAAGAAAGACCGACTCGGGCGGACTTTTTTGGCCGAGGTCGGTCTCGGTCCTCTAGAAGGCAAGACCGAAATTTCGGTCTCGGTCTTGCCTTCAGGACCGGACCGGACCGGACCGAAATAATGTACAGTCTGTACTGTATTTCTCCATGTATATGTATTTTGTAACAGTAACCATCATCAATACAAAATGAGCCAAACCGCGTGGAGGTTACCCAATTGGGTGTTACCACGAAAACTGTAGCTTCTTCTCTTCTCATCCTCTCTCTGTGTTCTTTCTCAATTTGTGTGTGAAATTCTTCATCCGATTGAAGTGTGAATCGATCCTAACAGTAGTATTTTTCTGATGTCTTTGCAGTCTTGATTCACTCCGCCAGAATGATTCACCAGAGAAAACTGCCCAATGAAGACATCCATGTGCACTTCTGTTGGTCATAAACTGCAGCATATCCAGAAACAGTAAAGATTCTCTTCTATATTTCATGGCCTCTGCAATTTGGAGGTATCCATATCCCATCTTCCTCAATTTCTGAGATTAACTTTTAACATATTGTTTAGGGACGTGAAAGGGGAAGTGTTCTCCTCCAATGTCATATTTACTTAGCTCGTAATTCTAAATAACGTAGTCATTGATTATTGTGTATAAAAAATGAATCGGAGGGAAGGGTTTAGAGGTTAGAGCTTCAAACTAGAAGTGTATGGACACCAAAAATGCTTATTTAAAAATTCTGTTTTGAATGCTTCTAAGTAAATATCCATCATTAAAATTCTGTTATTCTGTTGAATGAACTTGTCAGAACTTAACTGATAATGTCATGACTTGTTAGTTTACTAGGGGCGAGCTTGGGCGGTCCGGGTCGGTCTTTTTGGCAAGACCGATCCCGATCCCAAAATTTTGGCCCTCACCTGTGGAAGGCCGAGGCCGACTTGGGTCTAAAAAGCCGTCTGTGTCGGTCTTGCTTGACTCGAGCCGGTCTAGGACCGAAATTTACAAAAAGAAAAAATTGTTTGAAATTTGCTGTAATTTTTTTTTTGCCTGAATTACTACATCTACAATCATCGATTCAAGTCCAAACATAAGTACAAATCTAAACATCAGTACAAGCTGAATATTAAACAGTCAAATATTCAAAGTGAAAGTAACTTTCTCAAAGCCAAAGATACTGAATATTTAACAAGTACTGTTAGGTTTTAATACAACTCGGTCTGGACCGGGCCTAATCGGGCTTTTTAGGAAAAAAGACCGAGACCTAACTCGCTTTTAGTCGAACCGATCTCAGTCCGGTTTTATCGGGATTTCAGTCCAATCAGTCTTTTTGCTCACCCTTATCGTTTTAGTACGTGTTTGGTTTGTGGAATTGGTGGTGGATACGGAATATGTATTCCCATGTTTGGTGCGCAGAATTAGTGAAGGATGGAATTCAAATTCCTTGAGAACTCATAAATTCAGAATAACTATTATTACTCATAAATAGTCCCGGAATACAAATTAGAAAAAAAATTACATTACCTTCAACCTTAATAACTTAACTAATTACAGTAATACCTAAGTGACTTCAAAATATATGTTATTTAATCTTATTTTATTACTTTTTTTATACCATTTTAACAACCAAACATCAAAATTTTATATTTCATTCAATTTTTACCAATCAAATAATATTATATATAATTTTTTTCTTATTTTTTATTTCTTAAAATTTTATATTTCATTCTATTTTAATTAATCAAATAATATTTTTTTTTTCTTATTTTCTATTTCGAAAATCGAACACGCGATTGAAAATAGGAGTGATTGATAAAAGAGCAGCTGAGGCCACTCCATGCTATTTCCATGGCACCTTCCGGTCTCGTAGCCGGCTGCCACCGCTCGGCTTCTTCTTCTTCTCTTCTTCTTTCTTGCAATCTACGGTGGCGACCTTATTTCTTCTCTTGTTCTCCTTCGCTGTACACAGATTCCTCGTATCGCTTCCAGCGAGGTCATTGGGGTAAAAGGTTAAGGATCTCTAGCCGCAATTTGGAGCCACCTCAACTTGTTCGAGTATCACAGAAGGCTCAGCAGTTACAGAATGATGAAAATTTTGTGGAAGTGATTGCTATAGGTAGCCGGAAGGACGCCGTCCTTGATTTTTGCCTGAATTCGCCTTTCCAGTCAAACTCCCTGCGCTTCTGGTATTGTCTCTTCTCCAGTTTGGTCTTTGCTACGTTAATGTTCAAGAGTTATGTTTTGATCCTTAATTGCATGAATTTTGAATTTCTGGGCTGAATGATGCTCAAGCTACCTTGAATGACCTACTGTGCATAACTGTTATGTCGTTGGAGTATGACTAAATACTCCAAGGTGTAGTAACTTAGATGACTAAGAAATATATTTTCTTTCCGACTCATTTCTGACTTTTTTTTATTCAAATGTTGGTTATTTTTAAAGTATCTTTCTTTTTGGCCAATTATTATTTATCACAGATACAACTTGAACCAAAAAGTTCTTGATGTTCATTTACTTTGAATACGACCAATCCAAACCATAGCAGAATATATATCAACGTAGAAAGTTTATTTTTACATAAAAGAAGAGCTTCTAAAAAAATGATCTTTAGATTTTATCACCTTGAATTGGTACCTTTTGATCCTTTTCAAATTTTATATAGAGACGCAGACTTAATGATCTATATGTATTGGTGTTTTCTTTTCCCTTTTTGTACTCTTAAATTTCTCAACTTTAGCATTAGCAGCTGATTATTCCTTTAGGGTGGTAAATATTAATCAACTGAATGATTCGTAGACTGGATACCCAGAGTAGAGATAATTTCTGGATTATGCACCTTTTAGGGCCTTAAGAAATGGGCATGCTCTAGATTCTGTCAGGTGGACCTGCCTAACCCGTTCGTGATATTATGGTCTGCAACTGGATTTGTGTGTTCTATGATGAAGATTGTGTTGTCAGCCTTTTATGGAATGATATCTATCTGCAAATGCAATTCTTTTAGTCTCCAGTTAACTAATTCAAAGTCAACTTCTTTGCAGGAGCATAACTGTAAATGATTCATTAAAGGTGCAACTACAGCAAAGGTTGCTTAGTACAGGTTCTACCTCTAATTCTTTAAGATGAAGTGTCATCAAGGGAAAGCTTAATGTTTCTTTATCTCACTTTTTTCATTGAATTTGTTCGGAATTCATATAACATCACTGGTAGGTTTATAACTGTTCATAACAAGAGAAGGGTGGGTTATGGGCAGTTGTCATTTTTTTGATCTCTTATGAATTTTAGAATTTCTTTACATTATTACTTGAATTTGTATCTAGTGTCCTTGCCCTTGCTTCTGGTAATATAATTTTGCAAAGTTGTCAAAGGCCAATAGATTTATTAAATTCTAAAAAATTATGTTTTGACGCTTTATTATTTGTTTCCCACTTGTCTTGATGATGAGATGACATTTTAGCTTTTCATAATTGGTAGAAATCCCTTCACCGTTGTTACACTGCTAGTATTGCTGTACCTTTCAATGTTGCAACTTTGTAACAGGTCTTTCATGTGATAAAGGTCAAATGTTTGACATTTTTTTGGGTAGGTAAGTAAATGTATGACAGCTTTATATGGGAACATGCATTTTCCCCCCTAGGGGTTAATCCCTCTGCTGTGATGGAAAACTAATTTACCTATTAATGATGCATTTAAAAAAAAATAATTTTACCTTGAATGGTGGTGGTGATTCTAATGAAAAATTGGGGTAGGTGGCTTTTTAAACTCAAATCTGAGTGGTAATGTTGTAGTTAATGGCCATTTCATTTTTCAGAGAGTTGGTTGATCCAAAGATAAGACGTGTCTTATGCAGCACATTCTGACTGAACAATGTTTGGTCTTCTCCAAGATTAAAGTATTTTCAGCTTTTCAGAGTATTCTCTCCTTGTAGTTTCAGTTTTTGCCCATGTGGTGAATGTTGATTGGTAAACCATAGTGATTTGTGTTGGTTCATTACTTCTTAATCTAATGGGAGGATTTTGTGCAATATAACTGTTTGGTAGTTATATGAAGCATTGTAGAAGTGCACGTGGAGATTCTTTAACCATGGAATTATATTACAGTACTCATTTTTGTAAAACAGGGCTACCTCTTTAATAACTAACTCTGATTTAATTTCATCTTTTTGCATTAGCAGATTTAAATCCAACTACTGTGGAATTTGAAGCGTTTCTGAAGTTTTCTCCAAAGGCTGTAATTCTAGTGTGTACATCTCTCACCTGCTCGGTTTTTTAGCCTTTTTATAACTCGTGTAGAAACTAAATGCAAATATCATGTTGGTTTAGTCGGCATCTTTTATTAGGCAGCACTTTCTATGTTATGATAGATGATCTGAGGATTAGATGCTCTGTAGGATTTCACTTTATAAAGGTTCTTTTCCACATGAGATATATTTTTGTTTCTTGTTTGATTTATTTATTTATCTTGAGTTTAGAATTTTGTCCGTGACTAATTCATGACCTTTAAGTTGTAAATAAGGCTTGCATAAAGAAATACAAGTCCATGCTTGGGGCTTCTGTTCACTTTCTTAAATATTCATATCCCAACGACTCCTTACCATATCATCATAATGGATTGCTTGTTTTTTCCTACCCCTCTGTCGAAATCGTTTCGCTCCTCTATACCAAACTCTACCGGACTAATGCTCATGCATTGAGAAACTAAGTTTAAAAGTTTTGTTTCTTTCTATTTTGTGTATGCTATAACTTCATGGAATGGAAAGCACACAAATTTCTTGATATATTTTATACACTAGGTTATGCTCAAACCGCTAAAATAATATAATGCAATTGCAAAAAAACAGAAGAATCTATATTGTTCTTCAGTTTAGTAACTTACTTGTAATGCTAAAATTCTAAAACCGTGATTCTGGATCAATATTTACTGCAAAAAGTGATTTCAAGCTGAAAAATTCTATGAATCTAAGTTATGACATGCACATTACGTTACTAACATTAAGTCATTTCATCTATAGGTAGCAAGTGCAGGATACGGTTCTGATCACACTCCAGTTATTGATATAATCAGATCAGTTAGATCTGCAAATGGAATTGCTATCACTATCTTTTTGAAGCCCTTCAGTTTTGAAGGCCAGAGGCGCCAAGATGAGGTAACGTCTGCCTTAAAAGATTATTCTCTTTAATTTTGAGAAGGTGTGTGGGTAAGGTATTAAGATACGATATTGTTATCTATTACTTGGCAAGTTTAATTAATTGATTAAATCGATATACGCCAACCAAAGTTTGCTAATCTGTAGGTCTAGTTCCATTTATTGATACAGTACTAGAGTAGCAGCTGCCAGCTGAATGTTAAGACCTGACTCATTGGTAAAGATTTCCTGTACATCAATGATATAGGTATTGAGAGTTCACATTGCACATGAGGATGCACCTAGGATTCCTAAACGAGTTAGTAGTGAGATTGCAAAAGAGTTAAGTCCTAAACAATATTGGTATTAAGAGTTCACATTATATTGTTGCAAATTAATTAAGAATAAGGCACATACATATCTTTTAATATATTAATTTAAAACAGAATTTATGTGAAAAAACGGGTTAATGATTAGTTTATATTAAAGCAAAAGACTGGATTGCTCCAACTTAAAGGCTAGTAGTGAGATTGCTTAAGAGAGTTTTTTCTCAAATCAACTGGGAGCTTAATTCATGAATAAAGTATCAAATTATTTTATTGATGGCGTGACTTTATAGGTTTCACTGAATTAGATATCTTATATTAGATTCGATGAATCACAATAAGATTAACAAGTGGATGTTTTCAGGTCAATTATTTGGTTGTAGCACTTCAGGAGCATACAAATTTTTGCATTGGTGAGCAAAATTCTCTAAAATGAAATAATAAATGAATTACCTGTATTTTACTATTTATGACCGATCCACTCTCTGATTGACTAAATGTGGAATCCCACTCAAATTTAATTAAAAGAACTTGCGTATTGGAGCCCCCATTGGCTAAGTTTTGTTTCTACTTTAAGGTTTCCATTGGATCGATCACCATTTTCATGTCTGTAGAATTTCGGGTGATGCTACTTTTTTATATGCTGTGCCATGGTTAATTTTGTTTTTCCAATCATAATATTCAAGTCACCTTCCCTTTCCTATTTATTGCCCTTAGTTGTCAAGCCAAGTTAAACTGAAAATTTGGTTTCTTTGTCATGCAGATGTTGACACTGACATGTTGCTGAAAAAGGATCTGGTTACTCTAGATGAGGCTCTAAAGACTGCAAATAATGCTGTTTTAATGGCAACAAATACTGTCTCTGTGTTAACACATGTAATTATTTTTTGTTTTGAATAGCAATTTCTTGCCAAGTCTACGAATCTTACCTTTTTCTTGCATATTTTGTTACAGGATTTGCATTTGAAGCATTTAGCAATGTTGCACAGTGACACAAAAGAACTTACTGCCTTGGAAATTTTTGAAGTAAGCATCTCTCATATGGAATTCCAGCTAATATATGAAATTACTATTGCTTAGTCCAACAGAAAACAATTTTCCTAGCAAAACTAAGATATTTTCCTTGATTGCCTCTGCAATTTTGATTTTCCTTTCTTTTCATAATAGCTATGTCCCACTCATTTCAGGTTTTACAAGACTATAAGAAAGCAAAAATTGGATTTGGTACTGGTCATAACATCAGAGCATCAATGGTCCAAGCCACATACCAATGCCCTTTTCTTAACTTCCCAGTAAAGGTATAATTACACTTCCTTAAGACTATGTAGTACATATGTTTTGTTGTAGGTATAGGAACATCCGTGCCATTTCAACATTGTGGATTTCTGTTTTTCCTATGTCAGATTGGTTCATCTCTTGCCTCAAGTGCTTCCTTTTTTGTTGTGCTTTCTATCAGATTTTTTGGTTTTAGAGTAATTATCCCATATTTTTCACTCTTGATAACTCTTCTTGTTTCCTGACAGGATTTGCATGGGAAAGTATTATGCGTAGTTTCATATTCATATGTGAATGAATGCATGGATCCACGTTCTATCTTGGACACTTTTCGTCAAACAACAGGATATCAAAGGGATGTTGTCATTTCCATAATCCATGAGCCAGACTTGGAGTCCAACCTGGTCGTTACTACTTTAGTTACTCTAGGGTAAGATTTTTTCCCTCACAGAAGTTCTTTATTGCTTGGACTGTTCGTTTTCTATGACTGCATCCACGATCGCATCAAGGGGCAGTTTTGGAAAATCTTCATCATTTTGTTCCATTCTTGTTCCTCGAGCAGCTTATAGTGGTTGCCGGTTGGCTACTTAAACTGTTTAAAGGGAGCTTGAAACCTTTGGACCTTGTTCTGTATATGTCATGTTTATGTTAAAATTTAATTTAGATTTTTATCCACTATATTAGGATTAGATTCATTACATGAATAGTGTACCTTTCTTTACCCTACAGGTATAAATAGTATCTTATAAACTTTAAGCAGCAAAAAGCTTAGGTAGCTGAAATCCTAAATCTCCCTAAGCCGACTAATGTAATTAATGATCGTGTCTATGAATAGAATTGGTGAAAAGCATTCACGGGTTGCAAATTTAAGGTAGTTGTATTTCTTATAGAAGAACCTCTCACTTATTGGTTCTATTAGTTAATGATGGGCATAATGCTTGACATTTTCTAGTCCTTTTTTTAAAAAAATAAGATAAAATCATCATAAAGCGTAACAAACTCGAAGCTGACTAGTTGACAGATTTTTTTATACATAAATGTCTAAGACTGTCATCTGAAATTTGATTCGTCTTTAACTGAATTTAATGTGCTAGGGTGAAGTTAAATGTCTATCTGGAATCAAATTTCTAGTGAAGTGTTCGTTGCAAAATGAATTGTAATCAAGTCTGATATGATTCTTTTCCTTTACATTTTGGTTTCTCCTTACGTAATAAATGTGGTTACACCACCTTGGCATGTTACTAATTATATATCCAAACCTTTAGCATTAAAAAAAGAAGCCTGACGTGAATGTTCTGTGGTCAACAGTAATGTTAGAGTTGGACAACAAGAAACTCATGGAAGCGGCTTATTTTCTAGACTGGCAAAACGTTTTCCCTTTGTCTTTAATCTTCTGAGAAAGGACAATCCACTGCCGGATAGTGATCAAGGGAAAAAATCTATTGGAAGAGAGAGCGTTGTGGATTTGTATGTAGCAGAAACTGGTGAAAGGCAATTTGGCATTGCTTTGGACACTGCAAATGAAGGCTTTGGCATCAATGATGGGGTGGAGACATTTGATAAGAGAAATCCCATTGGAAGTAACACATTGTTGTATGAGTACTTTCTATTTGTTACTATAGACCCATTTTTCACCTTTGTTTATTGTGCATAATCAATCTAATCTGTCTATTGTTGCTAATTGTTACAGAAATTCTGGGCAGGGGGATCTCGAAGTGCTGGAGACAAGTTTTAAGACATTTGAAAATTATAGTGATTCCCTTGGAGGTAGGACTACAAGTGTCCCAACTTGCAGGTTTTAAGCATTATGGTGTTTTAAGCTACTTAATGCAATTTTAATATTTGATGCAAATGTCTGCTCACTTGCATTTCATTTTTGCGCTCAGACACTCCAGCTTTCCAAAGGGAGCCACTTAATGCGTGGAGCTTTGGACCAGGATATGAGATTGCGCAGAAGTGGGCTAAAGCAAGGGCAGAAAATGTAGCATCTACATCTACGCTTGATAGCGTGAGTATCTTTCATCTTCCCGTGGGTGTGAGATCTTCAGTAGAGTTAAAAGATTCAGTCAGTATCTCCAGTGCTGAGAAACGGATGGAGGAAGATACAGATGATGATGTCAAAGGACTCATTGCTGAGTCAAGTGTGTCTCCTTGGAGTGGATTCACTGATGCAAGCTTAGGAGCTGTCAAGGACTTGTACAGTGTCGCATCCACACTAATAAAGGGAAAAGATGCTGATGTTCCAAAGAAGCAAGGGGTTCTTTCTCTCCGTGCAGCATCGATGTTGGTAATGTGCTTTACAAGTTGAGGCAAATATGCAATCTGGCCTGACAAATTAAAGAGTACTTGGATGAAGTTTTCCTTTTGATTCTCTGGCAATGTCTTCCTTTCTCTAGGCTCATATAGATGTGCTAATGGTAATACACTATATGGCATCAGAAGCTAATGTTAGGAAACGTAGACTTTTAATAGGGTTTGATGCTTCATCTTGCGTAGTTGTTTAACTGATGAAATCGTATATTTAAATCGTGAAATGAAAGTTCTCATCTTGCATAATGTAGGAAGCTGAAAGAGATTCCCCAAAGAAGTGGAATCCTATTGTGGAGATGCAATATAGAGGTGGTGTTTACAAAGGGCGATGCCAAGGTGGTCTACCAGAAGGAAAGGTATTCCCTACAATATGAGATAAAACTTAGCAAGTATTGGTCTTTTAGCTGTGGGGAGTAAAAGAAGTGGACTGATGAACATTTATAGGGCGGCCTAGTACTTAGAGATGGAAGCATATACGAGGGCATGTGGCGCTGTGGAAAAAGGTCAGGATCTGGTACATTTTACTTCAGCAATGGGGATGTTTTTCAGGGATCATGGAGAGACGATCTCATACATGGAAAGGTATGGATGCCTTTTTTAGTTCATTTTCCCCTCTTTTTTATACTAGTGCTAAGTTTGCGACAGATTGATCTTTTACATCTTGTCACACATACTCGAACCCTCTTGAATATGAGCTCTTCTATGAGCTAAACCAAGGCTGCTCTTCCTGCCTTCGGGCTTGTGTATGTATCCAGATCCTAATAATAATAATATGATGGACAGGGTTGGTATTATTTCCAAAGTGGAGACAGATGGTTTGTGAATTTTTGGAAGGGGAAACCCAGCGGTGAAGGTCGGTTCTATTCGAAGAGTGGTGAAGTTTTTTTTGGGCAGTTTAAGGATGGATGGAGGCATGGTAATTTCTTGTGTATCGATGTCGATGGACAAAGGTAGGTACTTCCTACACTCATCGCGAGGACTGGAGGGAATTCTAAGTGGTTCACCTACAAAGAAAATGACGAATGGGAGGTTTACTTATGCAGGTATATAGAGAACTGGGATGAGGGCGTATTGATCAACCGTGAACCGCAAGATTCTCATACCTGAAAAGATTAGAGAGTACCGGGAAGAGGACCCCCAATGTCCGGTGGCAGCAGCAGAAAAAAAAATGCATGTAAATACACAGAAAGAGGTGGAGATCCTTGCCTGCCTACTTCAGTTCAGTGTATGAAGTGTGGAAACATTAAGAAGCTTGGACTTAACGATGTTGATTCAACTTCACTTTGGTCATATACCACGTTGTTAGGTTTGGCAATTTGCTTTTTTTCTCTTTTGCTTCGTACACGAGCTATCTGGACAACCCATCTGTGGAATTTGTATTTAGTTGAATAACAGTATTTTGCATCAATAGTTTACCCTCCCAAAAACAAAACTCCCTAGTAAAAATTGAACTCTACTTACTGCCACCACTATTCTTTGACTTTCAGGTAGTACAGCTGCAAGAAAATCAGGTGATAGGGAGACTCATCCACACTACAATCAGATAAAAGAAGGGTAATTTGTTTGCTATCCCCTCCCTCCTAGCTATCGTCGGTCTCTGGATCTCTTTGATCCACTACTATTACTAGTAGTACTATGCAACCTCCTCTCAGGATCACCAATGATGCTGCTACGACCTTTAGTGTTAGCATCCACCACCACCGTATGCTGCTGCTGCTTCTTTTCAATACTTTTATCATTATTATCCACTTCTGTATTCCTCTTCCTCAGCAGTTCTTCAGCGTGTCTACGCCATACAACTTCTCTCTCTTTCCTGGGCATTCTGTTGTAGCGAGGGTCGCTCTTCAGAACAAGCTTTGCCGTAGACCATGAATTGATGGCTGTTCTCCTGTCTTTTTCCTCCAATGCTGTTGCCTCTGCACCACCAGTGGTTATTGTTTCTGCCAGAAGAGCTTTGAAATCATTCAAACACCTCTGCAAAACATCAAGTTTCCGAATCAGACACGCAACAACATATGGTACGTACACCCACAATAAGGCAATGAATTACATGTTACTGACAGTATAATCTAAACAAATATACCTCATATAGCATCTTTATATGTTCCCGAAAGAGTTTCTCAGTCTCAGATGTACTTAAATCTGGGTTGGATGCCCGTCCTTGAGGATCTTTGTCCAACTTAAGCTTTGCTTCTGTCCATGAAATCTGAACACATTATGGGATCATTAAGGGTTACTAGATCAGAAGAGGTTACTATCCAGATTCCAGCATACATTCAGAGTAGCCAAAAGATCATTCACCAGTAATGATAATTTACCTGAGGGTCCTTAATTGATTCAACAAGCAAAGCTTGAAAAGATTCAACAGCTTCTTTCTTCCGAACTTTTTGACGCACTCTCTCCATCTCTTGTTCCTCTCTCTCTTTCCGCTTCCTTGTTTCTCTCTCCCTTTCTTTCAACTTACCCTGAGAAAATACACATCACAGTCGGTCAACAACGAAAAATTATAGATGAGTGAAACGAAGACCAAATTTATCGTAGGTAGAAAACTCAGTTTATGTGTGTACATGTGCATAGGATACACTCATAGGTATGGGTTTCTAATTAATAGAACTGTTGCATTTCACTGAAAACTGCAGCTGTCAACAAAGAATTAATCAGTATTCTGATACTTGATCAAGCATTAGCTTAAGCTGCATTTTCACGCCGATCAAAACCCTTGTAGTATTCCTTTCCCCAAAACTGAACCCAAATCAGATAGGAAGATCATTTATACAGTTACCCGATCTATGCTAGTATAAGCACTGGGAAGGCAGGATTTTCACAGAAATACAGTTAAACAAGTACCTGCTCATCTTTTTTTGCTTTTGCCTCTTGTTCTAGCCTTCTTTCTGTGTCCTTCAGTTCAGCGATGTAGTCATTAAACAAAGCCTCCCGATCTTCATGCTTAACCGATTTGTATCTTGGGTCATCCCTTAGACCATCCTTCACCTTTAACAAGACGAAATGAAGGAAGAAATTAAGAAACCAAATATTGTGGAAAAGCATTCTTAGCCTTCACTTCATACAACATTTACATATCAAAATTAGGTGAACCTGTACTTACTCTGGACCAACGAGAATTAACTGTAATATCCTCCTTATCTTGGAGCATGGACTTAAAACTAGAAGCTGCTGCATCACGTATTGCTTGAGCTTTCTGTTCGGTAGCCTTCTTAAGAGGTAGAACCCTACAAGTGAGGATCATGGTGGTAAAAAATAATGAATAAACAGTAGGACCTAAGCATTAAGCTGAAGGTTAAGGGAGAAAACATAAATCAAACAATATGATTTCTGAAGAGGGATTACTGAAAAAGGTATGTTTATAATGGTAAACAGCAAAAGGGATGGAATCCATACTAAAACTGCCCACTATCTCTTCTCGATAGGCGGTGAACCCTCACACTTATATTCAGCAAAACCATTTTCCTTCAATTTCTTTCACATGCTGCTGGCGGGGTTCATATGAGGCGCACTTGTGTTCCCTAAAGTAAGGCTTGGTCCATATATGGACCTTAACTTGCATCAACCTTGGACAGAGGTTTCAGATTTTCTTTGACTAACTATTAGCTTGGGTTCAACTTGAAACTGACTCTGGTGCCATAAAAACCCGAGACCTAAACCCTAATCCAATAATTGGCTTCATAAGTTATAGAATTCATCTTCAACCAAAAAAGCTTAAGTTGATGATATATAGGTTATGAAACCTTTATAGTCTATACCTATATTATAGTTGTTTTTTTACTTTTGCTAACCAATATAGGACTCAAATAACTAAGATTGCCCTATTTTGTAACACTACTGCATTCTTCTCCATACACCTACAATCTTGGTTCCATCCTGTTATGGAAAGGACCTTGCTCTAGATCATGCTTCTTTAAATGCTATGGATTTAGCTAACAATACTAAAATTCATGTCCCTGCCACATAAAAAAGTGCTTCCCTAAGGGCACCTTCTGGATATAGCCTCCAATGTTAAGCGTCAAATCCAATAACATATTCCCAGCTTCTCAAGTTACCATCAACCAAGATAGTTGAATGTGACCCACGAAAATTATGGTAGCAGCATTCTCAAAGTTAACTTACAGTATAGAAATGATGTTTGTACTTGTAGCACTAACAGCAACTTCATATATCTTCTTAGTAAGGGGTACCTCTCTTTCAGTAAGTTTTCTCGATCCTTGCGATCCAAAGCCTCAAATCGTGGATCATTGCCCCATGTTTTTCTGAAGGTGTGATAATCAGTGCTAGCGTCAATATCCTGAGAAAACCACCAGGTAGAATCATAAGAAATATTCCAAAATTTAAGGGAAAAAAAAAAAGCAAAGATGAAACCTCAGATGCTTCCTCCAATAGCTGCTTAAATCCTTCAATAGCAGCTTTCTGAGCTGCTCTTTTTTCCTTACGTTCCTCCTCAGCACGTGTTTTAACAAAATGTTCAAACAAGGATCTCCTTTCTGAGTAACTTGGGATAGCCTGTGACAATTGCTTCAGATCAATAAAATTTCAATGTCATTGCTGAAATGATCAAGTGAGGATGACCAGCTTACAACAGAACAGCGGATGAACATAGAGCAACTTGCATAGGTGAAAGGGTCAATCAGCTTGCATTCACAAGTTATAGCGTCAAACATTTTTTTTTTAAACTATGACATACACAGAACCAGTAAGAGGTAACTAGACCAACAAGAGGTAGGTGACCATTTGCTAGCCAATGCACAAATTATATACATTAAACATTTAAACTTAGCAAAGTAATAAAAAGATGAATGGGGTAGAATTATGCCAACTTAAAATATCAGTCAATCAATATAGATGGAGTGGCAGAAATCAGCTTCACAATTGGCCCACGAATTCAACAATGTTAAAATAGAGAGGGAGAGGCAGAAATTTGTAACAAATGAAGGACTTGGAAGATATAAGGACAAAAACAAGCATGAAAATATTCCTTCTTTGGTCAAAAAAATGTGCTTCCAAAGTGCAATAAACCTTAAAACGCGGATCAAACAGTATCTTCGGGAGCTCCTTATCCCACTTTGAGAAAGGTGCCACACCTAGTTCCTTTAGCATCTCCTGCAAAATTCATCATGAGTTTTCTTAAAAACACTAGTAGGCAGATTCCATTACTTGATATAAGATCAATAAGAGAAGATTTTCTTGTAGATTTATGTCTTCCAATTGATTCAAAAAATAAAAAGGAGACACAATATGTTTGAATAATGAATACTAGTACGTTTAAGGTCAATTACCACCTGCTGAAGTTCAATCAAACATGCATCTAAACACCTTTCTCCATCAATAGTTATGAGTTTATACTAAAGTTAACGATAAGGTTGATTATATCCCAATATACCCAAGGCAGTAGGAAAAGGCAAACTTTCATCTTTAAGTTTAAAAGCAATTTAAGATGAGAACAAAGTAAGTCTCAAAAAACCGATAATGCAATGGACCCAGGCTTACTACAACTCAGAAAATTTCCAAAATTCGGTTACTTTAAGAAACTGCAAAAGCAGTACTAGAAAGCTAGCTTGCATTAGTGGGTGGACTGTGATGAGGATTTTGTGCTTGCAGGTGACAATGCATGTCATTCTTCTCTAGGGAACTTTTGACAACCAATCAATTATCAGATTGCAATATATAATGCTGACATAGGAAAAGCTTCATAAACATAAATACTCATGAGGAGATTAGTCCTATTGAAAAGAGAAGAAAAAAAAATTATTTCTTTCACTCTTCTAGATTGTTTAAGCATTAGCAGGAACGAGAATCTTTTGTAGATTTATAGGTAAATACACCCAAGTAAGCAAGATAATAGAAGGAACAACACTAAATATATAAGAGAGGCTTTCATATTATATGCCAAACAATGCATATACCTAACATCGACAAAGGAAAAGATACCTTAAACTGGAGAACAAGCTCCTGTTTTGTTGGTCCAGTATCAGCATCCTCTGAATCAGATGAAGAGTCTGAGATACTGTCGTTTCCATTAGCCTCTTTGAGCTTGTCTTTGTTGTTTTCGCTTTGAAGGTCCTTGCAAGTTACTTCATTTGTTCTCGACCCGTTTAATTCTTGGGTTGTCCCTACAGCTGAAGCTGAAACAGGATTAGAACTACCCGGTGTTCCAGCATCCTGTAACTTTTTCTTGACCAGATCGAGAGCTGATGGTGTTCCTAGCAAACTAGTTATCCGAAGCGCTGCAGCCTCACGGCCACCTGTGCTGATGACAGGAGCACTCAAACTGATAGAAGCAGATACTTTTTCACTGGACAAGTTAACATCAGGCCTTGACACGTTCTCTTTAAGTTGAACACTCTCCTGCCTGACCATTTCTTTAAGTTGAACACTCTCCTGCCTGACCATCAATTCACTAACCTCAGTTGGGATTTGCCAGCTGCTTATCTGAAAGAGGCAGCGCAAAGAACTAATGAGAACCACAGATCTTAGTTCCTAGTATAATTTTGCATCCTAAAAGGATGCTGCTGAAGAAAATCTTATCAATGCCACTGCGACCAAAAGTATAGAAACTTAATTTCTTCCCTGTACAACACATAAATACAACAAAAGGAGGAGCTACATAGTGCAACATCAGCAGTACTAAATGCACAAATAACACAATTTACTTTGTAAGTTGCAAAATAATAAAAATCAACTAATGGAATTCTTTTACTTATTTTTCTTTTTGAAGGAAGCTATAACAGTTACAAGCCAAAAATTTGTTGATACTTCAGTGATTGCATATTCTTCCCCATAGCACACACGGGACATAGATAAACACCCTAGCAAGTGAATGGGTTCAGCTCATCTTGTAACAAAGAATTAAAATTTTGTTTGAAAATCACAACTTATGGAGTTACGACCAGTTTTTATATTATGCATAAAAATGAAATTCAAGAGCACCATGTGGGACAAACTAAATGATACACAATTCAACAGTATAAGCACCTTTGTTTTGGTATTGAAGTAGTACTTTTTGCCATCATTCATTCTGACAACTTCCCAATCAGTGTTAGCCACTTTCTCCCTACACAATTAAAATATTAGTTTCAGAAGCATTATTTGAAACTATGAAATATAACCAGCAAATACCTAACAAGGGATCTAAAAAGATAACAAGAAAGAAAGGGGAATAGCATGGAGATAATCTGAACATGGGCTATTATATTGTGATAGACTGATAATATGTATTTCAGATAAATCAAACTATGTCTAAGATAGAAGGTTCTAATTCTGCAAGTTCAAGTTCCAAATCTTCAACTATGTAGAAAAGATAGCGAGAAGATTAATTGAACATTGGTTACCACTTTCATATTTGAATAATACTATATCAAATTATATCTAAGATGGAAAGTTCTAATTGTGAAATTTTACGTTCCAAAACTACAACTGTAAGTATGCAACATCCATCAACACTACAGCAGTAGATTAAGTCTGTAATAGGATTGACAAATTATCAAGATAACAACCTGAAGAAGAAATGCTAACCATAAAATCTTCAGTGATGATAACCATACAACTTATAATATGATAATGGAGTTACTGAACAGCTTATAATAAGATGACTTTGAATGTTGTTTCTTTTAAAAACCGAAACTACCATTCATTGATCCAGCTTCTAATTTCTAATACAAAACCAATTACCAATTTCTTTCAATACCCAGACAAGATCAACAGAAACTGTATAAAGAATTTGATGCAATTGGAAAAAATACCAGCTTATGTCCCATAAAACAACCGAAGCTGAGGCTAAATGAATCTAGATTAAAATGATCTCTTGCAACTTAAATGTCCAATATAAGATTGTTATTTCAGTCATATCATATGTATGACTCATTAAAGGAGGGTAATTAGCTGAATCAACTTACATTGTAACAGGGACTGGTTGTGTGGCGACATCATCCAACTGCACCAACAGTTAAATAAAACGGAAGTGGTTACATGAATATTTACATTGACACATGGCAAAATAAGTTCCAACACATTCCTTTATAAAAAGGAAGTTCAGTAAACATATACAGGGGCTTCGCTACAATTTCCATAATATCCAGATATTAGGTATATGCAAATCCCAGTAAAGTCCTACATCTTTTCCACATGTTTCAAGATTTTAGAAAACTAAAGAAGACATCCAAATCAGAAAAAATGGTTAGACTCATACACTTTTAGATAATGGAGGGTATATATAGGATTTATATGTGCTCAAGTCTATCTTTATTCTCATTGGAGAAAGACTCTCCCGCGGCAAGGTTTACAGATAGGGTGTGACGTTTCATTTTTTACAGCCTTTTCAACGCCAGCACAAACAATTATTATAATTTGGCAGGTTCTCTAGATCGTCTCTGCACATCTTTGGTATACATTCCCTGTCTTTGCCAATGATATTGCTCCTCTAGGTTCTATCAATGACATCATGAAGTTTAACATTCAACAGCATTAAGATCAAGAAAATAATAATAATACTTGAAAATTACAAATGCAAATGGTAGATCATCTTACCTTGAATCCAGAAGGTCTTTCGTAAGTAGATTTTCCAGTTAAAGCATTATAGTAGTACGCAATTCCAGATTCAGCCTTATGTGCAGTCCAGGCATCTAGTGGCTCAGAACCAGTAACTCCATCCTTACTGCTGATACTATTGCCATCCTTACTAGTATCTGTGAACCAACATTTAAATCTATAAAGATATTCTATTAACCTGTGAGCAACAACCTTAACTGTCCAACGAAAGATTTAACGGAAAGTAATAACAGTTATATGCTAACCTGCAGGAGCGCGAGTCTGTACAGGGATAGTTGATGGGCCAGCTAACTGCTGATTAGATACCGAAAATGAGGGCAACCCACCTGCAGTTCCAGGAGGAGTAACAAAGCGAGGATCCGGCAATGTCATAGATGGAGTAATGCCCTGTCCTGGAAAAGGTAAGGGACTTGGGAAAACAGCAGGATACTGCATAAATGGTGGCCTTGCCATACCACTGATTTGAGGAGGCTGCAACCAGAGTCCCTGAGGATTAGCTGTAGTAGGAGCTAAAGAAGGGTAGGGAGAAAATACTTGCTGCTGAAAAGCGGGAGTGGGCAGAACAGAGAAACCTGCCAAATTTGATCTCATTGTGACAGAAGAATCAGATGCTACAGAGAGACGAGCTGCACCTGGAGCTACTGGCGTATATGGGGCCAATCCAGGTGGGCCAGGTGTCACAGGTGCAACCGGTCTTGCACTATATGAAGAAAATGGAGGCAGGCCTGATTGCCATGTAGGTCGCACGTCCGTAGCAGTAGAGGATACAACATTCCCGCCACTTTGAGGAGGACCAGGCAACGATTCAGGTTTAGTAATGCCAGAATCTTGATCAGCAGCACCCAATGAACTCTGATCAATAGAATGCCTCAGTTGTCAAAAAGGTAAGCTTATCCGTTCGTAGTAGGAATATCCAAAAATTCCAATACAGTTACTTTTAGTGTTCAATTATCTTTCAGCAAACAAACATTTAAAAGATTCTGTATTTCTTTTGAAGCAACGCTCAAGTAGCACGCCAATTTTAAGCAATTAACAAGTTAAGAACATTTAGCATGTCCCAAAGGCTCGTTGTGTAGACTTTACTTTATTATTGCTATTGAAAAAGGTTCGTAAATGTTGGTGCCAGTCATTCAAAAGTAAAACTTAAATTACCAGGCTTCAAAATTTTATGTCATTTTCTATCTGATGGTGTTGGTCGTTTTTCAATCTCTGACGGTATTAGACACTGACTATGTCCTTAACAGGTAACACTAACAGAAACAAGAGGGCAAAGTACTTTTTACTCAATACTTGGGGATTGCAATAACTTAAAATCAAGTTTCACTGTGTCCTTTTATTAAAAAAAAAAAACACATTTAAAAACAAGAAATAACAATAACAGAATAGAACAAACCGGCACCTTTTCAAGAGTCCATATTATAATATTTGTCTCTGTCGTGTTTCATTTATTTTATCATACTGTGAAAAAGGGAAAACTAACTTTACATGACTCATTCATCCATTTGCATAAAAACTACAACTGATTTACAACACTAGATTTGGAAAAGATCTCAGATTACAAATAGATACTTACTGTGACTTGCAGTAGCAATTTGCCAGGAACGGAAGAACCAGTTTGTGGAACGTTGTAGGAAAATGAGGCACCTGTATTAGGGGATATCCCAGGACCTGGGTGGTGCATGATGGGTGGAGGAACTGATTGATTCATGCCACCAATCTGTACCACAAGAATCAAATTCAGAAAGCAAAAGGAAATCATAGCAGTGCTGGAGCTATAGAACACAACCAATAACTGCTCTTATTTTGTGATAAATAGTAAGCATCCAATACAACGGCAGATCCCACTCACTGAAATTGTCGGGTTGACGTTAGCATCTCCATGAACGGCGTAAGAAAATGATGGCGGAGGAACAACAAAGCCAGGTGCTTTAGTGGAATGTGTTTGAGCAGGTTCCGTATTCACGCTGTCGCTCGAGTCCATCGAGGCAGAAGAAGCTGAGGGACCACCAGTAGGTAGTGGAACCTGAGCTGCAGCTGGTTGCATGACGTACAATTCACAGCTAATCCACGCCAAGCTGAAAATGAATAGCGTTCATAAATGAGAACCTTTCGAGTAGCTTGAACTCCTTGAGCGAATCTAGGGCAAATATGAATCAGAGGAGCGTACCTGTTCGTCCTTAGATGTGACCTCGCATGGAAACACTGAGCCTATGTACTGGAGTGTCTCTGGTTCAGACCGACGGAACCCTAATCGAGGTGAAGGAGAAGACGAGAGTCTCTATCAGGGAAAGGAATTAAGCACAATTTGGTTTTTCTCTGAGGGGCTTGTAGAATTAAAAACACAATATTGGTTCTCAAACTTTCTCTGTTTCTTCATTTTGGCTCCTCTCCTCCACTTTTGTTTCTCCTTTCAATCAACAATTCAAGACCTTGAGCTTTGGTCCTTGAAAAACGAATCTCCGTCTTCTTCTGGTTCTCCGTCGGCCTTACAGAAGAAGCGGAGGAGGCTGAGGAAACTCCACGATCACGGAACACGATCTCATAGAGCTTTTGACTCGCACGAAGTCTCAGCTGATTCTTTCGCTGGCCTAACAGAGCAGAACAAAATCAATATCATGGTGGACTTACCCGTGGTATGCTTCCTTCCTCTCCTTCACCTCCTCATCGTTATTAACCTCTTCCCCTAACGGCATCGACATCGGTCAGAGCTACTCTTTCTTGGTTTTCTCAGTGCCCTGTTAGATTCGAGGTTGAGAATCTTGATATCCTTTTGCTTTCATTTATGTGCGGTCATCATTAATTGCTAGAAACAAATAGAACCTACAATCTAGTCACTCTTCAAATTTGGAAGTTATCAATTTTTGTTTTAATGGGTCTGACTAAACAGATGCTACTGCCCCTTTTACTCTTTTCTGTACTAGTTAATTGTATTGCAACTCAGAGCACTATCTTACCATTAAAGTTATCTGTGATTGTTAAGCATTGATTACTTTGTTTTCAAATACCCATACGGTTAGAATTATGATCTTAATATATGTTAAAAAGGAAAACACGTCCTGGTGTTACTATGTTTGACCAAATTAAATGATCCACCTTTGTTTGATGTTCTTGTTCTTTGTAAAAATGTCTATTTTACTTTGGTTGGGGCAGCATTTCGAAGCATGGGTTCATGATGATACTGAGAGAACGTGTTGGGGTTGTGGACTTCGTCTTGTTTTACCCTCCAACACACCCGTCTTCAAATGTGGCTGGTGTGGAGCTATTACAAATCAGAACATGAGGAACCACAAAGATAAATACTTTTGGTGGAGACGCGTGCGTGACCGTTCCTTTGTCTGTATCGTCTCTTTATTTATGCTCTTTGTTATATGTAAGTCTTATGCAAGTTGTGAAGTGTCTCTTTACCATTTCAGAGCTTATAGGTAGCTGAAACTTGTTCCAGAGCTTCTATTTTCCAGGTTCCTTATATTTTTGTTCAGTCATAGAAATGATAATTCACTTTCTGTTGCACCTCATATGAATAACTCAATTAGAAAGTTCATTGGGCTATTATATCTCCCAGTTTCTACTCTGTTGAGCCACGTATAGTTTCAAGAGTGTTAATACATTCTTGTATTTATCCTTTGCTACCTTCTTGAGAGGTTTTCTTGAATCTCACATACACTATTCTCTCTCAATTCCAGGTGGTGGGGTATGGGCAGTGCACCCTGTGATTTTCTCCATCAGCTTTCTCTGTGGAATCTTGCACTCCTTCATAACCTGTATATTGGCTGTTTCTACAATTACAACCTTCAGCCTCGCAGCATTTCGTTCTGCTGGCCCAGCACCTATTCTTTTGTGGGGTAGCTACCCAGTTGTAGGGAAGGGTGATCTTGAGGACTACACTTTTTGCCATGCTTGTTCAAAGCCTAAGTCTCCTCAAACTCACCATTGTCGGACATGTGGAATGTGTGTATTGGACATGGACCACCACTGCCCCTTTGTAAGTATCTATATCCATCACGTTTGCATCTTCATGTGTATATAATAGAAGTGCATTGGATGTGAGGAAACGCGGCAAAATGGTGATTGGACTCTGCCATGTGTTCCCTTTTCTCTTCCTTCTTTGTTCCCTGTTCGGAGACCTGCAAAAAAGGGGTAATAGTAATACTACAATGTTGCTGCAAAATCGATTACCATATTGAAAGCGGTTAAATACCAACTAGGTACCTGAACTTTGGACGTTTTGCAACGAGCTACACGAACTTTGAAAATTCAAAACAGGCTACCTTAACTTTGAAGAAGGTGCAAATAGCTATCTCCGTCCAATTTCTGTCGAATTTCCAATGACTTTCCGACGACAATTGACGGAAAATTGGACGGAGCTAGCTATTTGCACCTTCTTCAAAGTTGAGGTAGCCCGTTTTGAATTTTCAAAGTTTGGGTAGCTCGTTGCAAAACGTCCAAAGTTCAGGTATCTATTTAGTATTTAATCCTATTGAAAGTGGAGGAGCTAGCTACCTTGCACAATAAATTAAAGTTTTAGTTTTTCCCTATAGATAATGAATAACTTGTATGTGTGATGATGCATTGAAACGTAACGATGAAAGAATGTATCTGCAGATAGGGAATTGTGTAGGAGCAGGAAACCATCGGCACTTCATCGGGTTCCTCATCTCAACCATAATCAGTACAATGTACGTGGCAATGATCTGCACGTTCTGTGTCTCCTATATGTGGCCAGACAACTTGCAGGTGCGAACTGTTGGTCTTTATGCCAGCAGCATGAGCAGGCAAGTGGTCACCAAAATCATCAAGGAACTAGTGTTGGGTGTGATGAGCTGTCTTTTGGGATTGTCCACGAGAGGCATCATTCTTGTGTATTTAATTATGATCAGTGTCTCGGTTCAGATCGGGCTGTGGATGTTATTGTGGCAGCAGCTTTGTTATATCTATGAAGGCCAGACATACTTGAGCCATCTCAGTTCACAGACCAACAACAACAACAACAACAGGGTTGCCCAGAAAGACTGTCACAATCTTCTACGTTTCTTCGGCTTCCCTTACTCCGTTCTGAGATACCTGTCGGTGATATGTTGGAGATCTAGGAAGAGACATTGGAAATGAAGTAGGAAAAAGAGGCATTGACATTGAAATTGTTGTAAAAGCTAAGCTTTGGTTTTGTTAAACATTTCCTTTTCAGAGAGATGTGATTGAGATGCATCTTTTGATTAGGAAGTTTTGCTCATCTAATTTGGTATTGAACAATTTGTCTGTAAATATCATACCAAATCTGTCATGATGTATCCAATTTTAGCATTGTGATTAGTCTTTGATTTGTTTAAGGTTAAGTATTTTGTTGACTTAACTTTGAGGGTCTGAACAAACAATTTACTAATTGAATATATTTTAATAAATTGTTAATTGACTTTAAATCAATTTACATGTTAGTAATTGAATATAATAAAAAATTACATTTTATTTAGGGTTAAATACCAAGGAGAAACTTTGGACGTTTTGCAACGAGCTACCCGAACTTTAAAAAATCAAAACGAGCTACCTCAACTTTGGACGAACTGCAACGAATTACCTCTGTCCAATTTTTGACAAATTTACGACAAAATTCTGTGAACAGTTGACAGTAATTTGGACAGAGGTAACTCGTTGCACCTTCGACAAAATTGAGCTAGTCCGTTTTAATTTTTTAAAGTTCAGGTAGCTCATTACAAAACGTTCAAAGTTCAGGTAACCCTTTTATTTATAATCTTAGTTTATTTTGTGTAAATTACTCAATTGTTAGTTGAACTTTAAAAAAAAAAAAGAGAAGAATTTGCTATATAAACTTTGCAAAAATTACAATTTTTTAACTGGACTTTGGATAATTTACTACATTCACACGTGAAAAACAGATGCATATCTCTATTACTATTTAATAACAAAATTAACAAATTATACCTTTATATAAAGTTAGTTTAGCTCTGAGTCAACTGAATCAAGTACATTGAGAAAGGCAAAACTAATCAATACATCAAACTCTAATGTAACATGACATCAAACAAAAAATCCAGACTAAACCCCAATTCAGATTTCAAGCAGCAACTGCCCAAGAGACCATGACAGAATCATGTATAGAACCCCTACAATAAGTGGGGAGGTGCGAAAGGCCGACGCGTATGAAGCAATTATTAATCTCAAAACCCGAATGGAGATTTTCTCCTGCTTCCCCCTTCTCCATACTGCTCGTTCCATTTACGCAACTCGGTCATGCTCGAAGCATCATATGCAACAGAAGGCGCAACCTGGGTCAGGAAGCATCATATGCTTGAATCAACTAATTGATCTATTGAACATAGGATTATACTAAAGGCAATTTAGTGAGAAGAAGAATATACCTTGCTTTTTGATACAATAAAATCATCCAAATTAAGTGGCCTGAGTGCTGAAGCAACTGCTGCATCATCATCATCTGCGTGTCCCTGCGCAAAAATGTGACGATATGCATATTACATAACCAGAACAAACCATAGTTAAAAATCCCTCTTTTATCCAAACAGTCATCAAATCAGTCATGGTAGTTTGATTTATCTAAAAAAAAGTCAGTCCAGTCTTTTAGATTAGATAAGTTAAGATAATAAACCAGTCTCATGCAGCAGCAGCAATGCATGAATGTAGAATGAGTCTCTGCTTTTACCTGTTTTTCCTTCTCTAGGAGTTCCTGGACTGGTCTATAAGCTGCAGCTATACAAAGGTTCTGCAAACAAAACAAGGATAATCATACCTATCATTAGTGGTTGAATATATAAAATAGGGTTAAATACCAAGGAACTACCTGAACTTTGGACGTTTTGCAACAAGTTACCCGAATTTTGAAAATTCAAAACGGGCTATCTCAATTCTCAACTTTGAAGAAGGTGCAAATAGCTAGTCCGTCTAATTTCAAACGACTTTCCGACGATTTTCTGACAAATTTCCGTCAACAGTTGACGGAAAATTGGACGAAGGTAACTGTTTGCACCTTCTTCAAAGTTGAGGTAGCTTGTTTTGAATTTTCAAAATTCGGGTAGCTCGTTGCAAAACATCCAAAGTTCAGGTAGCTCCTTAGTATTTAACCCTGTAAAATAATATCATGAAAAAGGAAAAGTGAAGAAGGAAGCGTCGGATTGAAATACCTTGAGATCACTGCCCGAATAACCGTCAGTTGCATTAGCGAGTTTGTCAATCTCGAACCCAGTTTCCAAAATTTCTTGTGCGAGCATTATTTGGAGAATCTTCTTTCGGTTTTCAGCATCCGGAAGGTCTACATATATCCTGTCATAAAGAAAACTACGTTGAGCATTCAATGGATATTTATATACACAGTCTTCTATCTAAGAAGATGAATTAATCAAACTTCTCTTGTAGCTCTGCTGTACTATAGAAATGTTTTTTTGCTGATAGAGGAAGAAGTATCCGAATAGTTCGCAGAAAGATAGATATAGACAAGTTCAAAGATTCTCCTATAAATCCGCATAGAGAAATGGCCAAAAAATGAATTTTGTTTGGAAAGAGTCTTTAGGGTTCCAGTTACTTTAGGGTACCCAAATAGGAGAACCGGAACCGAATAAATAGGTTCTCAAATTTTTTTCCCGGAACCTACCCGAAGTGTCGGTTCTGGGTCCAAATGGGTAATTTGCTCACCCCTAGGAAAGACTGTTCTACAAGGAAGGTTGGGGGAAGGTGTCTCACCGTCTTGGCAAGCGCCTAATTACAGCATCGTCAAGGTCAAATGGTCGATTTGTAGCACCAAGGATAAGGATTCTTTGACTGTCTTTCGATCTCAAACCATCCCAAGCCGCCATGAATTCGTTCCTCATTCGTCTGGTTGCTTCATGTTCATACGAGCTACCACGAGCACCTAGCAAGCTATCCACCTATACAGTATATATGTGTGTGTATATATATATATATATCATAATTAGATAACATTTATATATATTATATATTCTTAATATAGGCAATATCGTAATTTGAGATAGACTTAATACAAAAAGTAGATAATGCAAAGTAGATGCTGCTGATGTTAAAAACTACAATAAAATGTCTTCCCAAGAGAATATAAACAATCTACTGACTCACCTCATCAACAAATATAATAACAGGTGCCAGCCTAGTTGCAAAGGAGAAGAGAGCCTTTGTGAGCTTCTCTGCATCTCCAAACCACTGTTTAAACAAAAACACAACAGGAAGGAGGCCATAATATATTAGGTTCTGAGCTGAATGGGCAAGATAGGTACATAGATAAACAGAAAAAGAGAGAACCTTTGATGTAAGAGTTGAACCAGTAATGCTGATGAAGTTAGCTCCCGCCTCAGTAGCCAGGGCCTTGGCGAGAAGGGTCTTCCCGGTTCCAGGCGGACCGAAAAGTAGAATTCCTTTACAAGGCTAACAAAAGAGCTTCATAAAGTGAGAAACCAAGAGAAGCGAATACGGTTTGCAATCAATTTTTAAAGAAAAGCAAAAGAAGGTTAAGAGGATTTAATACCCGCAACAGATTTCCATGAGAAAAGAGCTCTGGCCTCCTCATTGGGAGAATCACTAGTTCATGCAATGCATTCTTTACATCCTCAAGAGCTCCAACATCATCAAACCTTACACCAATTTCACCAGGAGGTACTAATGCTGAAACAAAGTTCTTCTCATAGTCATCCTTTGCAAGGTTCTGTGATCAATGACAGAGACCTATTAAGTCGGAAATCCAAAATGAGCACTGAAAAAGAAATGTGAACAGAGACTCTTCCTGATATCTATGGTCCCTCTCTGCCTTGGTATATATCTCGTAAAACAATAAAAGAAAAGGATCTGGTAACCTGCCTTCAAATTCTGCGAGGGCTTTTGAGATATTGATTCTTGATCCTTCAGTCTCTGAATAGCTATTTCAAGGCTGCCACGTGGCAAATAAAGTCTGTCCCCTTTAATGGATGGGGCTGAACAAGACGATAGGTAATGATTTTTCGCCCATCCAACAACTTTTTCAGCTTCTGCACATCACTAGGTGTTAATGAACATCACAGTCCAAATTATGAATAAAAAACAGAAACGTGACTAATCATGAAGACCTCGTAAACTAAACTTTATATAACACATTTCAAGTGTATATTTCATTGGTAAAGCATGAACCCTACATTAGATATGTTTCTTTTGACGTCAGCTGCAGCATTAGCAAGTGTAAATTCATTTATTGCTGTAAATTTTGATGTGGATTTTTCAAACTGTAATATGACAGTTACTCAAGAAAAACAATAATTCAAAGAACAAAATTGATGATAGCGACTCACTTTGCCGTGTCAGTAGGACACCATCAGTGTTGATATGTAGTAGTTCCATACACAAGAGCTCGTTTTCCTCAAGAACCTGCAAAGCGTCCGCCTCATACAATACGCTTAATTGCTTATTATTAAACTTAGCAGTTGATAAAAGCCAAACCACACACTATACCTGATGCAACTCGTTCAGATTGCTCCTTGATATGACAATTTTCCTGTCTGCTTCAAGCTGCTTGTTGAATGTCCGGAGAAGATCTTCCTCCTATATAAAGGGCAAAAGGCAGATATTAAGAAAATTATAGATCAAATCACACAGTTGGAATTGCATCCCAGAGCAACAAATCAGCTAGAGATGCAATACAGAAATGGACATGGCTCAACATGAGACGCCCAACTGACTGGGCATGTGGATTACCGATAAGGCAAATAACTAGGGATGTGGATTTTCAAGCTAAAATATGGGATCAGCTTAATCAATAATGCATCCTGTAAAAACACCTCATTGTGGTTGAAGAGCAGAAACACCAGATTCTCCACTGCAAAAGGCTTTTTGCACAAATTTACTTCCATACAATGATAGGACAGTAGTGGATGATCCTTACTCTATGCTGGTAGGGAAAATATCACTTTTATATCTACAAATCTGATTAAAAATAATATATGAAATAGAAAAGGCATATAGGATGGGTAGTTAAATAGAGAGGACACATTTGAAAAGAGGGGGAGAAGGAATATAAGAGAGTCATTTGTGAAAACGAATTAAAAACAATACCCCCAGTATCTCCTCTCCTTTTCTCATTAAAAACTTACTACTAGTATTTAAAGATCATCTAGGGAAAGCTAGGACTGATAATCCACCCTTTGGCTTTCCTTATTAGATAGTATAGAAGGAGAAGCATCAGGTATCTGTTCATGGATATCAGAAAGAAAATATATAGCTTAATGAAAGGAACTCAAAATCTTAGTAGCCAATATAAGGAAAAACTATAATTTCAAAGGAAGCTGAAATCCTGTCAAACAAAACTAAGTGCAGCAACATTACATGGAAAAACAAAATAAAATAATGAACTAGATTCGGATTAGGCAGTCAGATATCACAAACCTGAGGTGGCTCTATGGTGAGGGCATTATTGAATAGCTTATACAATGTGTTCTCATCAGATCTCTTAGTGGCCCTTAGACCCTCAGTAAGACGCTTCAGCGAAAGAGGCTGGTAAAATTGCAGCCATGCACATTAGAACTCATATAAGCATGATCCAAGAAGCAACAAATAGATATTATACCATAAAGCTGCTAAATAATAACACCAAAGGTCCTTGATTTGTATACCAACCATTGAAAAAAAAAACATGTTAAAAAGACCTATCTAGGGATATGAAAGCATTGATAATGGTGAAGGTAGAAAAATGTAATCTACTTGTTGCATAAACAAACACAAACACCTATACAAATTTCCTCATGATATGTGCCCTTAACATATTCTAGTTTTCCACAATGTGAGTAAGGTTGATCAATTACTAAATTTACTCAAATAAGCAAATTTTCAAAGATTACCAGCTTCGCAAGGTGCTCAAGATTAGGAAGTATCATAGTCTGACAAAAAACAATATATATATGTAAGTTAATCTGAATAAATGTTTAATACATGTCAAGTCAATCAAAACGTAAAGGATCAAGGCTCACAAATTTTTCCTTCTCTTTTGAGCTGGTTTCAACTTTGTTCTGGCCACATATTAATACAACAGGACCTGATAACTGGTCAAATATTTTTTGTACTTTCTGGATAAAATTCTTCCTGTCCGACTTTGGAACAGCCCTGGATAACCATTGAGAAGAGTCTGGAAAGTACACAATAAGAGGCTGCACGGAATCTAAAACCTGCCAAGTGGAACAACAGACATATTTAGCCATTGTCATCTTAGCTGTGGTAGTTAAGAACATACAGCAAAGCCCCACAAAGTCAAGCTCGTGTAGAAGGTTTAGTTTTAGAGTTACCCAAGAAACCGCAATAGGCTGATACAAAACATTTTACAATAAATTACATTAACATCACTTCTATACAATTGTAGAAATGTTTCACCATGAATATATCTCTATCAAGTATAGGCATACTACTGCGAAAAATAACTGTTAAGTCTGTTGTTGTCTTGGACAGAACAATGGGATTCTCCCGGGATTCAGTTTTCTGTTAGTAATTGTATAGACTTTAGTTTTGTAGTTATAGATTAAATTGAGTAAAGTAGCCATTGGAGCCATACCTCATATAGAGCCTCCATTGCTATGTAACAATCTTCTGCCTGCCCATCAACATCATGCTGAACATCCTTAACTATGAATAGCAAGATTAGTTAGCATTTACAGGCAAAAGAAGGCCTTCAAACCAACAATAAATTTGTAAACATGTAATTAGTACTTATTTACAAAATTCCATCTAAACTCATGATAGCATACCATCTATCCAGTGGACTGAGGGATTGGCAGGTTGCTCTGTTAATTTGCCATCCTTCTCTCCTTCACTTGGCTCACCTTCACTGATATCCAAGATAACTGCAACCTGATCTCCTGCGATCTCATGCACCACTCCACGCTGGCCTGTTGATAGAGGCCTGAAACACGTGAATCGAATAGATGAGTTAAGAAATGTGATATCCATGTATGATATACGAGTTATGAAGACTGAATTCAATTACGTGGATAAAGACATTGCTCCAAGCAATATTTTCAAATTATAAATCCAACCTGCCAGGTTTAACACCGAGTACATTGACTTCTGTGGCTGCAACGAGATTCATCACACATTCAAACGACAATGACACCAATGAAAACAAAGGGATAACAAGTGGCAAGCACTAAGCACATAGTATTCATTTTTCTGTTCCATAGTGGTTAATCAAGGCCAAAATAAAATACCTCCTCACATATGTATGGCAGCTCAGACATTCATTGGTAGTTATTCAACAACCATGGACCATATTAGTTTAATAGGTCATCCACTACCTAATTAGATTGGTCATTCAGCTAATTTCTCCCAAACTATTTAACGAAGGTTCGATGTTTCAGTAGTGGAATCATGCACTTGACATCATCTACGGCGCAAATAAAGCATCTTCCTTATCTCTTGGATGGTCTTTGGTTTTCTGACAAGTATCCAATAAAATTGGAGACTTGCAGTTTAGTCCCATGAAAACTCGTATTTCCTCCCTCCAATACTTGAAGGGACTTACCAACCAACCTGCCACTGATAATTGTATAAGCTTTTGTTGGACCGTCAGATGTCTGTAACCTCCCCAACTCAAAATTGTGATCCATTATGTAAGTGAAAATGATGCCAAAGTTCAGGAGTTGATGAGGTAGCTCCAAAAGACAGTAACCTCCTAAGAACATGATCTTCATCCTTAGGATCCAAATCCCTTGCCGTCAGAACATATGCTCTACAACCATACTTATTAATCCAACATTTCAACGTTCAATATTATCATGTGCCATGCAACATATTCATTTTCAGTAGAATCAAAGGCGAGTGCACTGCATAAGGTGATGTCGAGAAAGAGTAAAATCTTCATTGAGACCTAGTGTCAGCTAACAACCTTACACAGCCTCATATACGAAAATAACTGCACACATTGAAAGGCAATAGCCCTTTCAGATTCAGAATGGTGTTTAAAGATGTATTAGCTCCATATAACTCCCTCTTGAGCAGACTTACTAGGCAGTCTATATTTGCAGCAACTAAAAGACACAACTTATAAGTGATAGCCAAAAGAAGAAAGGGAAAAATGCCATATGAAGCATGGTTAAGAACCAAGAAGAGTTGAGGTGCAAACAATGAAGTAATCAGCAATCAAGAATTCATAAATAACCTGTTATTATCGGCAGCACCTCTAGACGGCCCAACATATTTTACACGGTCACCTGCAGCGAAAAGCCATTTAGACAATCAGTCAACAATTTCCATGTGTACATAAAGAGGGGAAATGAATGATAAAACAAAATTAAAGATACTGACATACTATCTACAAATAAAAGAAAACATCCATAATGAAAAATAAATTACAAAATCATATCCAAATTCCAAGACTTCTGATGGCCAATAAGTGAACAACCTTATTTGACTGTTTCAACATGGGGAAAATGATGAAGAAAAAAGTGAATGAATTGACATCAACTGAAAGTAGTCATACAGACTTATAATACCTTTCTTGAGTGGCTGGTTTAATTTTTCAGATGATTCAGTATCTTCCGACTTTGAGGCCTCCGAGGAACTCTCTGACTCTCCAGAAACCCTCTACCGCATGCAAAAGTACAGTGTTAGCCTTCTTTTCGAGTTAAGTATGTATATCATAATCATATGCACCAAATCAGTCAAGTTGATGAACAGTTCTCTCATGTCCCAGTCATACAGCAGAAAAAATAAACAAAAGGAGAAAAAACAACCACGAGAGTAATAACATACACTGATGTAAAAATTCAAATTCTGTTTCCAAGGAGGGTTCAGAGGCATCTCTGCTCAGTAGTAACTAGGTTCCAGAAGTACATACTATTGCATGAATTGCAAAACAAATTTATAAGCTAAACTCAATCATCAGTACACACCCCAACCACCACCAAAATCTCTTCCCCAGAACTATATATTTGCTCTTAAACTCATTAAAAAGATTCTCCGAGATTGTTACAGTATCTTCACGAAAATTATAAAATATCAGACTTTCCTTTATTGATTGATTGATGATCAAGGTGAATATGGGGAAAAACTAACACATTCTGCAGAAAAGAAATTTAATTTGGGGAATAAACCTAATGTATTCAAACAAAGTACATTGATGTGCAACGTAAAACAAACTTGTATAAAATCTTTATCATTAGATTTCAAGATAAAGGAGAAAAAATCCTTAATTTTGCAAGTACCTAAAATTAGAGTGAAATCCAGCTATTCGTGTTAATTACTAATTCCAAAAGCAACACACACCTTCTCAAATTCTTCAAGGTTACATGGGATAAGCTTCTTAAGGGCTGCTTCTGCGGTTGCCTGCACATCAACTTCAGCATCACTACAATCAGATCTAGCCTCACCACTGCTCGTCCATTCTTCTCCGTTACTTACATCATTATCGTCCTCTGCCTCTGAGCCAGAGGCACTATCCTCTGAACATTCAGCATTTTCATCCTCCGAATCAGAAGAGCATTCATCCCCAAAGTCCTGCAACACGTGAAATAACTCAATACAAGACCTAATGAGTCCTAAAATTGAACAAGCAGAAAACTTTAAGAACATAGGGACAATTTATTGAAGTCTTACAAATGGAGCAAGCACACTGCTATCAAGCACTAGTAGGGGAACTTGTAGGTCTTGAGCAAGTGCTCTAACCAATCTTTCTCGAAATAGCTCAGTTCCTGCCAGATGTAAAATCTAACTACAACTATAATCTTAATCTAAAGCAATAGCATGAAAATAAAATGCCAGAGATGTTTGACTCTATGAATGGAAGAGCATCAGACCTGGAACACTCTGGAGCAGTATTCTCCCACTTGAAGATGATAATCGAGCACCGTATGAGGTATTACATTTTTTATTTTTCAAATGTGAAGCAGCACATTCCACAAGTACATTTTTCGTGTGCTCACTGCATAAAGTAGAAAAATTATTTGTTGAATGGACAACTTTGACTAAGATAAGATAAGATCAAGGGAGTTACGTACTGAATGTGGTAGGGAAACGTTTCCCATGAAACATTTATTTTATCCCATGGAACAATCCTCCGCAAGAACTCGCTTTTAAACTTCTCACGCCTACCAAGGAAAGGATGGTCTTGCCTTTTACTTTCAATGGAAAGTTTTTCATTGTGGAGCCATTCCTTTTGATCTTGTTCCCCTAATCTTGCATGCACGTCACCATGACTTGCATCTCCGATGGTCCTCTCACTTCCCTTCCTAAATTTTCCTTTGGTGACATCAACACTATCTTTCACAGGTTCTTGTTTATCCCCACTGCCATTTCTCCCGTCTCCTTCAGAACTGAAAAATCTTAACTGACTATTGATAAGACAAGAATGAGTTATAGAGGATGAAAGGCTATTCGAAGCAGCCGCAACCCGGCAAGAAGAGGATTCTGATAGATATCTTCTAACAGAACTACGTGAAAGATAATTTCTACTCAAAAAAACACATCTCAAAGGTTGTGAGCAGACATGATCCACGCATGGGGAGCGAATTAAATGTTTGTATGACTGGAAAACTGTAGTCCACTTCTGATTTCTACTCTTCAGTTTCCGTGTGTACATGGCAACCAATCTAAATTGCCTGCAAAGCATGGCCATGGTTAGCATACCACATAAAAGTTCTGCAAAAAGTCCATGAATGAAAAGTGCTGACGCTAGAGGAGGACAAAAATAAAAAATTTAAGCACTTTTGAGGCACAAAAACTTGTACAGATAAAAGCCCATTTTTCTTCTTCACCAAGATACAATAAGTTTGACACTCCTATAAATGATGGTTCATTCGTACCCAATCCCAACGGTTCCTGTACATGTTGCTTCATGCTTGCATCAATTCTATCAACTTGTACTTACATGTTTCAATTATATTATTAATAAGATATTTAAACGGCAAAGTACCAGTAGCAATTCGAATGGAAATGCCTGAACTAAACCTAAGAGGCTAAAACGAGAGGAAGCTGGGAAACAAATCAACATTATTCCGTCAAATACACAAATTCTGTAGCAACAATTTATCTGAGTAAGGTGTCCCATTGAACTGAACCGTCCGCGCCTCAGTTTATACTAAGCTTCAAAGATGGTAAATGATTGGCAATGGGAGATAAATGAAAGAAAAAGTCCATGAGAGTCCGACCTTAATTTAACCAACGTTTGACGTATTTAAAACCCTCTAGATGATTGCATGGAGAGAGACCCAGTTAGTAGGATGAGGTAACAGATGAAACGGGAGCTTCAAAGGAATAATTTTAGAGGTAGTAAATATGGAAGAAATTGATTAAAAGGTAAATTGGGGGAAGCGAGGGAGAGGCGGTGCGAGAAGAGCGTTCCGGGAGAGAGAGCCGGTGACGGAGGAAACAGAGAGGACTTGAGGTACAGGAAGAAGTTGAGATCCCTTCTTCTATACTGGGTTTGGACATTGGACTGGATTAGGGGAAACTCCAGTGCTGGCTGAAGTGAGTGTTCACGTTCGGCCCAAGCTTTACTTCCGTCATAGGCTAGGCCTGGTTTTCCTTCTTTATCTTTTTTTTTATTTTAACTGTTTTCCCCTCTTTATCATTACACGAAAAAGACCCCATATAACAGTAAAACACTAATGGCCCGTTCGTTTGATGGATTAGGCCCGGATTTGGGCTTACGGAATCCATCTCACCTTGTTCGTTTCACAGAATTGGCAATTCTGAGGCTTAGGGAATCCGGGCGGTCCGGGCTTAGGGAATCCGGGTAAAAACCTCAGATTCCCTAAGCCCACACGGGTCGGAATCCGGATTCCGACCCCAAATGACTGAATTGCCCTCTTGATTTTGACGTAATTACAACCCTGCCATCGTCTTCATTGCGCCTGAAATCTGCTGAAAGCGCAGATCCTTCTCCTCTCCTTCTTCTCGACGATGGAACCGAGCTCCTTCTCCTCAACTTAGAGGCGAAACGACGGCGAGTAGAGGCGGCTGTTCGTGGGTGTTGCTCGCCTTTCCTCGTGGTGGCGTCGGCTTCAATTGCTGCTGACTCGCGTGTATTAAAGATCTCAAAAAGCACCGATTTGGACCATTTTCCTGCTCGATTGGGTAAGTTCTTGCTGCTCATTCATTAACCTGATGATCCAGCGGCTGCTATTGTGTGCAACGTCGTTGGTCTGAAATTGTAGGTGGTGTTGAGTGTCCAAGGTCAATTTTTTGTGCTGGGCTTCTTTGCATGATGCTGAGGTGCTACTGCGTGAATTTGTGCTTGATTGATATCTAGGTTGTTTTCTTTGTTTTGATTGGGATTTGCATGGAATGGAAGTGGATGAACTGAAAAAGGAGCATTAAACTAGCTGGCTTTAGAAATTTGCTGATTTTTTTCATGAATTTTCCGATTTCGATTCCATCTGAGTAGACAACGTCGGTATATGCTAACTTTTGCTAGTTATTGGCAGCTAATGTGTGACAAAGGATTTTTGATAAGTTCTTACTCAAAACTTCTCCCCTTTCTGATGTCAGATTCGAAATTAGCTCTGATTGCGCTTGTGGAAGTATAACCTTGGTGAACTCCAGATGTTTGGCTTTGATGGCTAAAGCAGTCCAAATTTGCAGTTAGAATGAAATTAAATGGACATAGAGAGGGCAAAGGGGGATAATTAATGTAGTTGGCTTTAACAATTTGCTGTGTTTGTCATGAATTTTCTGATTTTAGATCTGTCACAACGAAATATGTTATCTTTTGCTAGTAATTGACCGTAAATGTTCTACAAAATGCAAATATGGGATTTTTTTTATATGAATTTAGTGCAAAGTCTCTCCTTTCTGATGTAACTCTTACGGCACTTGTGGAAGTATAACCTTCATGAATTCTAGATTTTTGGCTTTAATGTCCAGAAAAAAAAAAATCAACTTTGTCGTCTATTTCTATTGCTTGGGGCTGTTTTATGCCTGATCTGCTCAATTTTTCTGAATTTTGAATGCCTTCTTACCGTTTAACTTCGTAGCATATTACAAAATACAAACCCAACTTTAGCTCGTTGGTGCTTGATTTTGGATATCATATTTCTCTTTATCCATTGATTCTGATTTCTCTAGGTAAATTTTGCTTGGTAAATGAATGGTCTGGTATAGTTGGAATTGAACCAATTTTAGAATGCCATACAGGACACATCCAACCCACCGATCAGTTGTCTCTCTTTGTACATGGGCCATAAAATTTGTAGCAGCAGCAGCATAGCTTGCTTCCTTTTTGTTATTTGTTGTTCAGATAGTGGATGAAAGAACTGCTTTTGATATTTTCGGATGAACTGAATAATTGATTTGTACTACGCAGTGATGGGCTTTTTTCAGAATCTATCTTTTTAGAAATTGACTCGCTGTGGAGCTTCAATTGGTGTGGTGTTGTTCATTTATAGGTCAATTTTATATTTTGTTGCTTTAATCTATTATTCTGATTCTCCATAAAGTTACGATGGGAAAAGGTTTATGATTGTGGTTGATGAAAGCAAGAATCTCTGAACAAATTGTGGTTTATCTACTTCTGTTTCAGGACTTTTGGCCAAATTTGAATTCAAGAAACTTCTACCAAAGAGTGGTCAGGCAGCATTCTTGATTCTTGGGAGATAACAAAATGAGATCAATGGTTCGACCCCTTCGTCAAATTCGAGCAGCTTTGGAACATCAATGCTGAAATTCGGTATTTGCTGTTTCCCGGAAGACAAAGATATTTGGTTGATGCTAATCTCGGTTCCTCTCCCAAACTTATCTACAGTTTTGAATTTGGTCAATATTTGAGAACTCTTTCTACAGATGCTGCTAGAGTCAGTAATGAATGTTTGTTCTTCGGTGATTAAGTTGAGTAACACTGTTAAATGTGCTGAAATGGATTTATGGTAATTCCCTTTTAGTATTCTGTGTGGGGTATAGTAAGATGTATGAATGTGTATTTTCTCTTGAAATTTATCTCCTTCTGCATGGACCAGTCTAAGGATCTTTATAACTAGAAACTAGTGCAATAATAATTATCTACAAGTGTCAGCATTGCATGTTGTATTTCTATTATTTGTTCTAGTAGTTGTGCTTGAGTATTTTTTTTCATTGTGGATATGTTTCATAAAAAATGCAATTGAAGATGCAGGATTTGAGGCAGAGATTCTTACTGAGCCTAATATTGCTAAAACGAAAGCTCATGGAGTCCTAGTGAGACAGTATATGTAAAATTTTGATTTAGAACAACACAATATTTTGTTTAATGTATATGTGGTCAATAACGATGTTTTGTATAATGTATGTGTAGTCATTTATGTTAAGTTTATAGCAAATGTCTAACACTTTGTCGGACATTCTATTGTCGTGTACTAATAAAATGTTATAGAGTGGATAGTGTAATTAACGATATCATCCGGATGAATATCCAATCAATTGATCGTGATAAAAATATTATTTTGCATTATAATTATCATTAATTGAAATTTTTATATGTATCGATATTTCTAATCATGTTAATGTTATGTAATCAATTGATTGTTGAAGAAATTTTATTTTGCATGACAATTTACATTCTTTATTTTTTAAAAATTAAAATTAATAAATTAGTCTTTTTTAAAAAATTAAAAAAATTCGTTTTTTAAATTTAAATATTTTTTTTTTTAATATTTTTAAGTTTTATAATTAATTAATACAAATTATTTTTATTATATACTATACATATACAAAGAGGGGCAAATATGTTATTTTACCATATTCCATTCATTTTCCGTACACAATTCCACCAAAGAAACAACAGAATTCCTTATTCCGTTCTATTCAATTCCACCAAAAAAACAACTTCATATTCTTAACTCCTATTCCTTATTCCCAATTCCTATTCCGTATTCCGTATTCCGAATTCCGAATTCCGTCAAACAAACGCACCGTAAGAAATCACTACGATATTGCGAGATCATGTTCGAACAGGTGCTATAGATTCTACGAGAACTTGTTCTTTTTGCGGAAATGAAATTTTTTGGCTTACGAAATACAAGAGGAGTAGTGTTAGAGATTCTGGCTCAAAAACTCGAATTTTCTAAACCGAACGGGATGGGAATAAATAATATAGGTGCAAAAGATGAAATTACTCTTACTTTATTTAACTAATTCTTAAACTACCTTAACTTTATTTCTCACCAAACTGAACCATCTGCTATTCAATTATTTTAATAAAAATACATATATTATAATTAATTATATTAAATAATCATTATTATTATTATTTTAAAATAATTAATACAAATTAATTGTATTATATACTATACATATAAAAGTAGGGACAAAAATGACATTTTACCTCATTTCATTTTCATATACCATTCTACTAAAAAAATCAATGGAATTCCTTATTCCGTTCCATTCCAATTCACACAAAAACAAATTCATATTATTATCTCATATTTCTTATTCCCTATTTAGTATTCCAAATTCCGTATAAAAAAAACGCACCATTAATATATTTGGTTAAATTTTGAGTTTTTTTCATTAAATTTGATTTTATTCGATCAAAGTGCAAGTTTGACCCTTTCTTTTACTTAATGATTCAAATCTAACCGATAAGTTTTAAAATTTGAAAAACTGCAAAATTTAAAAAATATCACAATTTAACCATTCAAAACTTTTTTTCAAATTTTACAATTGAGTCTCGATAAAACCCCAATCGAAGGGGATCGAATCTGAGTCTTGGCTCAGACTGGTATGATGAGTAAGATCTAAACCCGAACTCCAATTGAAGTCTTGGTTAATGCTAATTCAATTGGGCTTGACTAATACTTCTCCTATTGATTAGAACGTTGTACCTTGATGATTGGGATTTCTCCATATATAATTTCACATTATTTTATATTAATACCACTAATTTCCGTTTCTAATTTATTAATGACTTTTTTAGATCTTATGTAATGAACAAATTAAATTCCTTAACTAATATTTTAGGTTTGAATTTTAAAAGCAATTATGAAAATTATTTTTAATGTGAACTAAATATAATAGAATGTTCTTTTACCTCCACCAAATGAAAACCCTATATTAAATATATATTAGGTAGTGTTTGATTAAAGTATTAACTATGTATTAGTATTAGTTAATACATGTATTAACTAATACAATGTTTGATTAGAAATAATAGGTGGTACTAATTAATACCTATGTATTACCTAATACACATTTCTAGTGTTAATTGTGTATTTTTTTTGGCCAAAAGTTAATTGTGTATTAACTAATACATTCTATAACCATGGTATTATTTAATACATAATAAAAAATTACCTAATTACCCTCAATTAACCCACACAATTCCTATCTATAACTCAATTACTTGATCGTTTTTGACGATTTTTTTTTGAAACCGCATAACTTTTCGAATTCTATGCAACCCATTGCCGTAAGGCGATTTGCCCCGCTAATTTCTTCTAAAAACACCGTTTTACATATTAATTCCTCGATTTTTCTATCAACATCCAGCTCTTCAAACATTTCTCACCCTTGGTCATCACTTTTTTTTAACAATTTGTCTCAATGTATGTCATGGCACCGTTACTATTGGTCCTCACACGCCATTAAGCTACTCGATTTTGATCGGGATCCCACCAGTAACCGCATACTGCATTTTCGGGTCTCGACAGGCATGCTCACACTCGAACCCTTCACAAAAGATCAAGGTCAGTGACAGTGCTCCCACAGGGGATCCCACCAATCAACTTCCTTGCGCCTAACGGGTTTGCCACCCATAGACTCGCACACATGTCAGAGTCCTTGGTCCGTGTTTCAAGATGAATTGAATAGGAAACCCACATGCTGATGCCCGGAGCGCGCAGGTGTCGAAGCACGCCGAGCGGCGCGCGCTGCCTACCACGATCGCAGCGACGACGTTTCCGCGAGCGTATCAAAGGCTCGGGCTTGGGCCACCGCCGCAATCCGCATCGGTCCACGCCTCGAATCGATCGGTGGACCGGCTCATCACCGTTCCACATCCGACCGGGGCGCATCGCCGACCCCCATCCGCTTCCCTCACAACAATTTCGAGCACTCTTTGACTCTCTTTTCAAAGTCATTTTCATCTTTCCCTCGCAGTACTTGTTTGCTATCAGTCTCTCGCCCGTATTTAGCCTTGAACGGAATTTACCGCCCGATTGGGGCTGCATTCTCAAACAACACGACTCGTCGACAGCTCATTGTGGTGCGACAAGGTCCGGACACGACGGGGCTCTCACCCTCTATGGCGCCCCTTTCCAGGGGACCTGTTATGGTGATCAATGATCCCCGTGTTTATTGCTGTCATATGAATCTTATCGAATGCCACTTATGATCTTTCATGGTCTTGTATGACTCCACTTGAGTGATTTTGGTGTTCATTTGCACATATTAAATCAATTTATCTGTACACAATTTTAATATTAAAAAAAATAAAATTAAGGGTATTAATGTATTTTTGTCATTTTACGAATAATTTTATATTCAATCAAACACTGTATTAAGTTATACACGTATAATTATATCTTATTACATGTTCCATTCAAACAAAGTATTAACTAATACGTGTATTAATTAATACGTGTATTAACTAATACAAGTATTAATTAATACGTGTTTTAACTAATACAAGTATTAATTAATACGTGTATTAACTAATACATCCAATCAAACACTACCTTAAGGTTAATTGTCAATTTCCTCTCTAAAGTTTAAACTGAATTTGAGATTCTCCCTAATGTTTAAAAATGTAAATTTTAGTCTTAATGTCTGCACAAAATGAAAAATTTCCCCATTTCATCATATCTCTGTTTATTTCATACGGTTTATGAAACATGTGCAAGTCACGTGTGTTAAAATGACAAAATTATCCCCAATCCATCAATAGAACTGAAAATGAAAGAACGAGATGTGTTGGGGGAGGGTCCATAATCGGTCCACCTTTGAGTTCTGTGGCGATCAGATTCACAGAATAGGCGGCAGTCCTGTTTACCAAATCGTCAAATAAGCTATTTCTTCCACTCTCGAGCCTCCAATCCGTCCATGACACCCGCAATAACACCAACATAAGGTTTTGGTTTATTGGCGAATAAACACATTTGCTCAAGCAACTGGTCCTTGATAACCTCCTTAGATCCCTTAAACACGTACGATTTGGGCATGTGACCCAACCCCAGTTCGTGGACCTGCACTAGAGTCCCAAATGTAATGAGCTCAACCAGTGAATTTCCATGCAGCAAATCAATTGCCTGCAAGAGCGCCGATTTGAGGAACCCCAGTTCCTCCTCGATGAGGCACGTATCAACGATGAAGAGAATCACGGGAGGCATAGCTGGATCATCAGAGAAGCGTATTCGATGGTCGAATAGTGGGGGAAGAGCTTCCCAAGCAGGTTGTCGTCAGAGATGGAAGTGTAGTGGGGAGGGAAGTAGTTCCGATGGTAGTAGAAAGGGTAGATCCATAGCTTTCTGACGAAATCAAGGATGTGGTAATAAAAAAGACACGGTTTCCCTGTCCGGGGAAACTACCAACACTGACATTGTTACTATCGCAGCTTGTAGAGATTACCTTCAAGGCCTTGGTCGCAATTTCCCGGTTGTGCTCTGTTTCTTGACTGGTGATTTCTTTGGCGATTCTGGACCCTCCCCAAACACATCTTGTTCTTTCATTTTCAGTTCTATTGATGGGTTGAGGGCAATTTTGTCATTTTAACACACATGACCTGCACATGTTTCATAAACTGCTTGAAATAAACGGAGATATGACGGAATTGGGGAAATTTTCATTTTGTCCAAACATACTAAAATTTTAAACATTAAGAAAAATCTCAAATTCAGTCTAAACTTTATGAGGAAAGTTGACAATTAACCTTATATATTAAAAAGTATATATCTTATTTTTTATTAATATTTTTCATCAAATAAGTATTGACGGTCGAAATTTGCCATTGGGATTAACGGTCCAAATTTGACTGCAAAATTTGAAGTTATCGGACGGCTGTAAATTCGGTATCCACAGTCAACCTAAAATATCAACCGTCTGGATGGACTAATCAAACCCAACCAGGAAACAATAGACGCGCAGCAGCTCAACCTAAAACCCTAATCACACGCGCGCTGATGTATTTATAACAGAGCATCCAACCTTTTGCCGCAGTACTGCAATACCTCTCGCAAAACCCTACTCCAAAATTTCGGAGCGTTTTCTCTAGGGTTTTGCCGAGTCTCGCAGTCTCTCTCAAAATCCCAGCCTCCTTCAGTTAGTATCGTTCCTATGGGCAAGTCGAGCAAGAAATCAACCCCTAAGGTAGCTTCATCACTTCTAACCGTTGTATAGATAGCATGTTTTTTTTTTCACTGCGTCTCTGTTTTGTTGATTGAATCATTCGTGGGTTGTTTGTAGGTCGATGCTGCTCCTGCAGCACCACTCGCTGTCTCTGCTAAGAAAGGTATTTATTTCATGGAAACTGATGATATCTGTGTAAAGAATGAGCTTATTATGATGCTTATGATGATTTATTGTTATGTATTGGGTACTTGAATCTCTCTGCGTTCGTGTTGCTGGTTTGGTGATGTTACCAGGTTACACGAATTGGTAGGAGTACGGTGGTACCATGCTGTTCTTGTTTATTAAATAATTATTATTACATGTAGAAAAATGGGTTAGAGTCGTATTTTTTTGGGTTTGTCTGTAAATTCAAATACTAACTATATGCCTTAATTGGCATGATATAGATGTTAGCATGCCCTTGAATTTTTCTGTATATTTTGGTCTTTCTTCCTTTATATATAGATTTGACACTCCTTGGCTCTTTTTAATGAAAGATATAACTTTGAAAGAACAAAATAAATATTTGAAATTCTATTGATATTTGTAACGTTATGCAATTAGAGAACGGTAACTTGTTTCGTCTTGTTCTAAATTTTACTTCTCATATATGTTAATTCTTGATTCTGACTTTATTTATCATCCTTTAAAGGTAAGAGGGATGCAGAAGAGGCACTCGAAAAGGTAAGTTCTAAGAAGCAGAAGAAGAATGAAGCGGTAGAGCTGGCAGTGAAGAAGGAGAAATTTGTGACAAAGACTAAGCTTAAAAAGAAAGAATCTAGTAGTTCTTCAGATGACTCCTCTTCAGAGGAGGAAGTAAAAGTATGCATTGTTACTGTATATTTTGAAGATCTCATTCACATTACATTTATTTCGTTTATAATGAATTGGTTATGCCCCTTGCATTGGAGGCATCTATATGCCTATGCAAATATGAAGGAATATTAATTCGAGGTTGAAGAAAGTTGTCCTTGCTGTCTATGGTTTTATTCTGTCATTCTTTTGATTCTCACTTAACAATTATATGTTAGGTTAAAATTGCTGCCAAGAATGGTAAAGCTGCAGCTAAGACACCTGTTGAATCCAGCAGTGATTCATCATCATCTGATGATGTGAGTTCCAGCTGTAAATTATCTGATTTTGAAGTATTTGCTTGTCATTTTGTGTTGTAATCTTTTTGTGTATGCACTATAGGAACCAGCTCCCCCTAAAAAGCAGTCTGTGGCGGCTAAGAATGGCACTGCTAAAGCCCCTGCTAAGAAAAGTCAGCCCTCTAGCAGTTCTGAATCTTCTGATGATGATTCCGAAGACGAGAAAGTTAGTGCAGGCTAATCGTTTATTAATTAGCTTTTGTTTTGCTGTTTTCTAATCCTTCTGTGGTTTCTGACTTGTAATTTCAGCCAACAAAAGCAGCAGTACCAGCAAAGAAAGCAGCAGAACCCAAAAAAGTTGAGAAAGATTCTTCAAGTGATTCTTCAGATGATGAATCTGATGAGGTGAGTACAGTGATACAAAGTATTGTTCTATAGTTAGATAGCTGTTATCTTTCTCGTGCTAAGTATCTGCAGGATCTTTATTGGTAAATAACTTTAGGCACCTAACATTCATATATTTATTGCATGATTTTAGGCACCAAAACCTAAAGTCACTTTGCCAACAAAGCAAGCAAAATCAGATTCTAGTAGCTCAGACAGTGATTCAGAGGATGAGGTAATTATCCATCTTTCAACTTGTATTAGCTTTTCCTCACATACGCTATAGCTTCTAACTTCTGCCTTTGTTCAATTAAAATATGCAGAAAGTCACTAAAGTTCCTGTTGAGACCAAGAAACCTGCTAAGAAAGTTGAGAAGCAATCAAGTGACAGTTCAGAGGATGATTCAGAAAGCAGCTCAGATGATGATGTAAGTAAACTTTTGCAGTTGGAAGTTGTATATGTTATGATGTTTCCATGAGGTTTATAGATTATTAGTTGTTTTTCTGAGTGTGAAGCTACTCCTGTAGTCAGTAAAGCTGACTTCATCACTAAACAAATGATAAGCAATGAAGCAAACGATGACTCTTCCAAGAATTAATCTAAGATTAATACTTCAGATGATGAGATGGCTAACATTCTGTTGCTATCTACCTGGTGTTATTTATGTTGATGAGTGTATAAGTTCTGGTATTCGGAAGCATGTAGAAGCTCTTTTTCATGGCCCAGTTTCCGTCATACAATCAATATGCATATTGAACATGCTTTCTTTTTTATGCTTTTCGATTCTATTTTGTTATCTTCAAGTATTTATATATTGGACATTTTGATCATTATCTACATCTATTCTATTAATTAAAATGTTTTTTCTTCTATAAAATGTTTCTCTAGTCAGTTTTATCTGTTTGCATAGTTTCGACTTTTTAGAGCTAGTCTGAAGTAGTAATTTTTTTAACAGGAGCCAGCAGTAAAACCGTCTGCTGCTAAAGCAACGAAGCCTCAGCTGGTAAGCCTTTTGAATTTGTGTTTCTGATTTTTTGGTCAATTCTTCGTTTCCTTTCTGTTTATACAAAGTGGCTCATTTTGTGAACTGCTGATATAATTATGCCCACTTGATCTTCATCTCCTAGATCTGAGTATTCAACATGCTACAGATACATATTTTTCATCATCAAACATGTCTAAAGATTGTTTGGTTTAGCTATTTCTTTTATTCAACTTACCCAGCTGTTTTCTTTCTTGTTGGTGTATTTTCTTGTAGGAAAAGGCCGATTCTGATAGTGACAGTGATGATGATAGTTCTGAGGAAAGTGATGAAGAGCCACAGACTAAGAAGCCCAAAGTAACGGTATCCATCTTTTTGTCCATAATCTTTCCTTACATTTTGCCTCAGTCAGTACATGCGCTCAATCTAACAAAACGCATGGCAACACAATGATGAAAGGCGAATGTGCAAGCTGTTAAGAAGGAAAGCAGTGATGAAGAATCAGAAGAGGAATCTTCTGATGAAGAGAGTGAGGATGAACCAGTGAAAACACCAAAGAAGGTAAGTTTGGTTTTAACTATCATCCAGAAGTCTGTTCTCGTAGTTTTTAATTCATCTGCTTCATAATATTCAATATTTATAAGTGCTACTAATCTATAAACTACTGACTGATTAAGTGATATGCATGCTACATGTTCTGTGCACCATGCTGAATCTGCTTTTTTTTATCATGTGCTAAGGATATATCACTAAAAGTTGCTGTGTGTGATTTATGAGTACTTTAGATGGTGCATTTATCTTAACATTAAGCTTTAAAGTCATTTATATGGTGCTATATCACGACAAAATATATTCCACGTAGTATGTTGCTACAGTCATTTTGAAGATTCTAACTAAACTTCCACCATCTGCTAAAAGCAGAGCACTGATGTTGATATGGTTGATGCATCACCAGCAGCAAATGGGAAACAGCAATCTGAGAGTAAAGCTGTATGTGGAATTCTTATAATGACATTTTTGAATGTGGTTTGCTGCTTTACTCAACCTCAGTTTTATTGTTGCAGCCTCAGACTCCTGCTACTCCCCAAGGTGGAGGTTCAAAAACTCTTTTTACAGGAAACCTCCCATTCTCTGTGGAAAGAGAAGATATGTAAGTTTTGTATAAGTCTTTCATTTCAAGCATGTGAAGGTTAGTAACTGCTCTTATTGATCATCTGATGTATCTGCCGGTTTATTCAGTGTTGAATTCTTCAAGAATGCCGGAGAAGTAGTAGATGTTCGTTTTGCTACTGACCAGGAAGGAAACTTTAGGGGATTTGGGCATGTTGAATTTGCCTCTGTAGAAGATGCCAAGAAGGTACATTCTGATTTGTGTTGTTTCTGTTCTAGATTGGGTTTCTGTTCTGGATTGTGCATCCCTCAGCTTTGATGCAGCTATGGTGTTCATTATTCTGGTTATTTTATCAAATATTCATTTTTGTCTGCTTCACATTGATTGATGATTACTATTCCAACATCTCCCAATTCATAAAATGTTACCCAACTGTCTGTAGGCATTTGAGCTGAATGGAGAATATCTGAACAACCGTCCTGTGAAACTTGATTTTGCTAGAGAGAAGGGGGCGTATACTCCTGGGTATAATTTGTTTGGTCATTCAAATAATTCTCATAGCTTCTCTATTTTTATTATTTCCTTTTGCTTCACCTATGTCTTTGCTTAAGATTTGTTTGGTTTTCACCCCACAGCGGAGACAGCAACCCAAGGCAACAGCAAGCTAAGGGACGCACTGTTTTCATTCGGGGATTTGATAGATCTCTTGGAGAGCAAGAGGTAAGTTAAAGATTTCTCTGTCACACTCAATTTGTTTAAAATAGATGGACTTTGAACATTATCATTGTTATTCTTCGAATATCACAGATAAGAGATGCAGTTGCAGAGACATTTGAGCCTTGTGGAAGCATCTCAAGAGTCAGTGTTCCCAAGGATTACGAAACTGGTGAAGCCAAGGGGTCAGTCAGTCTCCTCCTCCTCCCTATTCTTTTCTTTGATTTCGTTGGTGATGATTATTATACATACATGCATCATTGTATTGACTGTTGAATGCATCATCAGGTTTGCTTATGTGGACTTTACTGATGATAAAGCCTTCAATGAGGCTCTGAATCTTAATGACACACAAGTTGGCAACAGTTACCTGACGGTAGAAGAAGCAAGACCAAGAAATGATAGTGGTGGAGGAGGAGGAGGCAGAGGTGGTTTCAACAGTGGTGGCAGGAGTGGCGGTGGCCGTTTCAGCGGTGGTGGAAGGTCTGGTCGAGGTGGAAGAGGCGGTAGGGATAGTGGAGGCCGAGGAGGCCGTTTTGGTGGTGGAGGTGGTCGTGGCAGAGGTGGAGGGCGTTTTGGAACCCCTGGGAAGCCTAACTTGGCTGCACCTGGCACAGGTAAGAAGACAACCTTTGACTAGACAGACAGACAGACATCAGTTGAGGTTGATTGTGTCATTTTCTTTAAATATGGTTGTGGTGAAGAGACGAGACTTTGCTTTTTATTATTATTTGTGTTTATGTATTATTTTTGTTTACAAAATTTTGTAAGAGTTGAGATACTCTAGACAATGAAATGCTTTCTTCCTTTCTTATTCTTCTATTTCTAGATAATATTATTTATTTTTACATTTTTATTACTTATTGTTATTCACTTATTACACTTCAGAATACTATTAGAATGTACAAATTTAACTTCGAACATACATTACCGGAGCGCTTTCACCTAAGTTGTGATAGGTCAGAAGACAGCTGTTAATGTAGGGTTTGGATCATTGAAAACTAACCAAAAAGTGTTCATTTTGAAGAATTAGGACAAGATACTATGATGAGGATGATCAGATTCTTCTGGGATCAACTGTAATTTCTGTAACTTTTCATTAATTAACCTAATATGAAGCTTCTATATCAATTAATTTTTGTAAATGATTAGTTTATATGTAAATATGCAGAATAGTTGCATTAGAATGGATTCCAGTTGGCAATGTAAAGGTGCGTTTCTGAGTACACCCTCTATCAATGGAGCAGAAAGCTTTATTTTTTTTATTATTTTAAAAAAATAAAGAACGAACTTTAATCCCTTCTTTTTAATAAATAACATTAGCTGTATTTGAATTTTGATTTGTCACGCCGGAGGGATGATCCATGCGGTTTGTTGCTGAGATCTGACCGGTGTTGTCCCCTTGAAATCAAGCCTAAATTGTGTGACACACTGATTTGCAAATTGTCGGATAAGTTTTGCTTGGAGGTTTGATTCTGAAAATTGAGGCTTTGGTTGATTGAGGTACCGTCGTTTGACATAACAACTGATCTTGATTCAAGGATGATGAGCTATAACAGATTTGGTCATAGAACCATTCAATCTGATGTGATAATATGTTGTAATTTGAATATTGGATTGTATTTCAAAGTTATCTATGTTAGCTTACATGCATTCTAGATTAGTTTACATACATTTGAAACTAACAACTATTTTGCTATTCCTAACCGCTATATTTAACAGCTATAATACCAGCTATATTACTATTCCTAAAAGTCATTTTGTTAACCGTGGAAGCAGAGTATCTCTCCATGTCGTTGCAGTTATGAACTCCACTGAGAAAGCAAAAAAAAAAACTCCACTGAGAAAGCAAGCCAGATTATCAGCTTCAGCCACGTAATACATTCACACGAGGCCTTTACTTTTTCCTTCGATCCCTCTCAGCGTGCGTAGAATCGTCGAGCGGTACTAGAGATAATCGCTGCGGCAAAGCAAAGCTATGGGTGGCGGAGACGAAGAGACGTTCAGCTCTCATGATTCTCCGTCTGGTAAGCCAATCTATTGCCCATTCTCTTCTCAATTGAGAGGGTTTATGAGTAATTTGGGAAACATGATCATGCAGACGGAGAACTGATGTCGGATCAATATTTCTCCCAAACCCTGCCGAGGTCTGATTCTCGTAAAGTTCTGTTTTTTTCTTCCTTGGATTGCTCTGTAGCTCAAAGTCGTCGCTTTTCATCAGTTTGGGATGGTTTGAGCAGGAAAGCTGAGGAAGAAGCCGTATTTCAAGACGATGAACTGATGGGTGGAAGTGATGATGAACAAACTCCCGTTTTTCCTCATTTCCAAGCCAAGTGGAGAAGAGACCGTGCTTTTAGAGAAGTTTTGAAATGCTATGATGATCTGCAGGTCCGGATTGAAGATATTGCAGAGCTTAAAACCAAAATAAGGAGGTATATTGGACCTGCAATTCGGTCTGCTGCGATTGAGAACTGCTGTTTTTTTTTTTTTCCTGTTAGACTATATAGTATAATGTGTGGATTGTTCCTCATTGACTCGATTTCCAAGTAACTGATGATTATTTCGATCAAACCAGTTACAGTCCAGGAACTTGGGTTGAAGAAGTTGGCGGTTTGAAATGCTCAGATTATCAGTTCCCACAGACAACTTGTCTGTTGATAATTGGTCCAAAAGGGTCAGGAAAAAGCAGCCTTGTGAACAAAATTTCAAGAATCTTTGAAGATGATAAATTTGCACCCGACAGAGCCCAGATTTCATGTAATTCCTCCTCCTCCTACTACTGTATCATCCATCATCTTTTCTGTTCTCTCTCAGTTTAGCTTTATCCATGTAGAATGATATGTTTTTGTTCAAATTTGAAACAGACAGTTGTAGAGATGGAGATGGGACATGTTTCCTCAGGGAGTATATGATTCCCAGAAGTTCAAATGCCTTTTGTCTTTACGATACTCGCGGTTTATCTGATTACCACACGGACAATGCTGAAGAGATCAAACTTTGGATGACAAAAGGCGTTGGTCATGGTGAACTGTTGATCAGGTATATATATCAGATTACTAGACCTTGAATTTAGGATCAAAATGGTGTAATTTCTCTTAGTCGGTTGGCGGATCATCAGGGGTTCAGACGGTCCATTCGTAAGGAAAAGAATGAAGTCCAAAGCTCGTTCGAACCACAATCAATCCATAGTTAAGAGGAGTGTGAATTTCGTGGTATTTGTTGTTGATGGTCTCTCAGTTCTTGCATCTTTTGAGGGGAAAAAGTCTGAGGAAACTAACTTGATTACACAAACTTACGACTTGCCGTACTTGTCATTTAACGGTAAGGAAACTGATCTTTGAGGAAAAATCAAACGGCAAACCAAACTTTTTTTTGACAAACAAACCAAACTTTGGGAATTGACCAATCAATCAACAAACCTACCTCAAAGTTTCATTATGTTTGAACGATTTTTTCAGCATTGGATGAAATTATTAAGTCGACATTAATTGAAGTATTCTAAGGAAAGGGTATTACGACTTAATAACTACTTCACACATTGCAAAAATCTTTTCAAACATAACCGAGATTTGAAGTAGGTTTAGTGATTGATTAATTTTAAAAGTTTGGTTTGTTGATTGTCAAAAAATAAAGTTCGGTTTGCTGTTTGGTTTTTCTTCAAAGTTTGGTAATGCATATGCCTTTCTGGATCATGTCTGTTATGGAATTGAGTAATGTATATTGGATGCAGATGATAAGCCTGCTGTTGTTGTGACTCACGGTGACCTGCTTTCGATTGAGGAACGTGCCCGTGTTCGTGTGCACTTAGGGAAACTTCTTGGGATTCCTCCCACAAAACAAGTATTTGATATTCCAGGTAATGCTTAGGGTTGTCGATGGATAGGGTATGGTACGGGTATGACAAATACCATAACCATTCCATATTTTTAAATTGCATACCATAACCATAATCATTACGCGTACAATTTTCAATACCATAATCATATCCATAACCATGGTTATTAATCACAATTTTAACTGTATACCCATATTTATTAACACATTTGAAATGTAATGGAATATTATAAATGTTATCTTAATAAATACATAAAATTATGTCGCAAGTAACAAAAATATTCAACATTAGCAACGTTCAAAATTAACACTAATACCATTGTTTTTGGGTATACAAAAATAACGATTATAGCTTGGTCCTAGTAATGTTCAGTCCAATTCGGAGGTTACGGTTTGAGAACCCGGACTTCTTAACTCGAGCTTGGTTCTTCTGGTCACAGACATTTCCGACCAAGCTACTGAGTTAGCAATACTGAAACTGCTGCGTTATTCACTCGAGCATGCAGACAGGAGCTTTCCTCGGAAGACATTGTTGTCAAACAAGGTTGTTTCTTTTGTTTGTTGCAGAACTTTCAAGGATAATGTTTGGATTGTGATGATTAGACAAATTTGATTCAATTCACGAAGATGTCGATTTTGAAAGCATTGTGCTTTTGTCTGATACAGCTACTACTGGGAATCACCGTCGTTGTGTTCCTGTTACGTTCGGCAGATGCAGAAGAGGCACTCGAGAAGGTGAGTTCTAAGAAGCAGAAGAAGAATGAAGCGGTAGAGCTGGCAGTGAAGAAGGAGAAAGTTGTGACAAAGACTAAGCCTAAAAAGAAAGAATCTAGTAGTTCTTCAGATGACTCCTCTTCTGAGGAGGAAGTCAAAGTATGCATTGTTACTGTATATTATGGAGTTCTCATTCACATTACGTTTATTTCGTTTATACTGAATTGGTTATGTCCCTTGCATTGGAGGCCTCTTTATGCCTATGCTAATATGAATGAATATTAAATCGACGTTGAAGAAAGTTGTCCTTCTTGTCTATGGTTTTATTCTGTCATTCTTTGGATTCTCACTTACAATTACATGGTAGGTTAAAATCGCTTCCAAGAATGGTAAAGCTGTAGCTAAGACACCTGTTGAATCCAGCAGTGATTCATCATCATCTGATGATGTGAGTTCAGCTGTAAATTATCTGATTTTGAAGTATTTGCTTGTCATTTTGGGTTGTAATCTTTTTGTGTATGCACTATAGGAACCAGCTCCCCCTAAAAAGCAGACTGCGGTGGCTAAGAATGACACTGCTAAAGCCCCTGCTAAGAAAAGTCAGCCCTCTAGCAGTTCTGAATCTTCTGATGATGATTCCGAGGACGAGAAAGTGAGTGCAGGCTAATCGTTTATTAATTAGCTTTTGTTTTTCTGTTTTCTAATCCTTCTGTGTTTTCTGACTCGTAATTTCAGCCAACAAAAGCAGAAGTACCAGTAAAGAAAGCAGCAGAACCCAAAAAAGTTGAGGAAGATTCTTCAAGTGATTCTTCAGATGATGAATCTGATGAGGTGAGTACAGGGATACAAAGTATTGTTCTATAGTTAGATAGCTGTTATCTTTCTTGTGCTATGTATCTTTATTGGTAAATAATTTTATGCACCTAACATTCATATATTTATTGCATGATTTTAGGCACCAAAACCTAAAGTCACTTTGCCAACAAAGCAAGCAAAATCAGATTCTAGTAGCTCAGACAGTGATTCAGAGGACGAGGTAATTCTCCATCTTTCAACTTGTATTAGCTTTTCCTCACATAGGCTATAGCTTCTAACTTCTGTCTTTGTTCAATTAAAATATGCAGAAAGTCAATAAAGTTCCTGTTGAGACCAAGAAATCTGCTAAGAAGGTAAGTTTGGTTTTAACTATCATCCAGAAGTCTGTTCTCGTAGTTTTTAATTCATCTGTTTCATAAAATTCAATATTTATAAGTGCTACTAATCTATAAACTACTGACTGATTAAGTGATATGCATGCTACATGTTCTGTGCACCATGCTGAATCTGCTTTTTTTTTTTTTATCATGTGCTAAGGATTTATCACTAAAAGTTGCTGTGTGTGACTTATAAGTACTTTAGATGGTGCATTTATCTTAACATTAAGCTTTAAAGTCATATATATGGTGCTATATCACGAAAAAAATATATTCCACGTATTATGTTGCTACAGTCATTTTGAAGATTCTAACTAAACTTCCACCATCTGATAAAAGCAGAGCACTGATGTTGATATGGTTGATGCATCACCAGCAGCAAATGGGAAACAGCAATCTGAGAGTAAAGCTGTATGTGGAATTCTTATAATGACATTTTTGAATATGGTTTGCTGCTTTACTCAACCTCAGTTTTATTGTTGCAGCCTCAGACTCCTGCTACTCCCCAAGGTGGAGGTTCAAAAACTCTTTTTACAGGAAACCTCCCATTCTCTGTGGAAAGAGAAAATATGTAAGTTTTGTATAAGTCTTTCATTTCAAGCATGTGAAGGTTAGTAACTGCTCTTATTGATCATCTGATGTATCTGCCGGTTTATTCAGTGTTGAATTCTTCAAGAATGCCGGAGAAGTAGTAGATGTTCGTTTTGCTACTGACCAGGAGGGAAACTTTAGGGGATTTGGGCATGTTGAATTTGCCTCTGTAGAAGATGCCAAGAAGGTACATTCTGATTTGTGTTGTTTCTGTTCTCGATTGGGTTTCTGTTCTGGATTGTGCATCCCTCAGCTTTGATGCAGCTATGGTGTTCATTATTTTGGTTATTTTATCAAATATTCTTTTTTGTCTGTAGGCATTTGAGCTGAATGGAGAATATCTGAACAACTGTCGTGTGAAACTTGATTTTGCAAGAGAGAAGGGGGCGTATACTCCTGGGTATAATTTGTTTGGCCATTCAAACAATTCTCATAGCTTCTCTATTTTTATTATTTATTTTTGCTTCACCTATGTCTTTGCTTAAGATTTGTTTGGTTCTCACCCCACAGCGGAGACAGCAACCCAAGGCAACAGCAAGCTAAGGGACACACTGTTTTCATTCGGGGATTTGATAGATCTCTTGGAGAGCAAGAGGTAAGTTAAAGATTTCTCTCTGTCACACTCAATTTGTTTAAAATAGATGGACTTTGAACATTATCATCTTGGAGAGCAAGAGGTAAGAAAGAATCTAGTAGTTCTTCAGATGACTCCTCCTCTGAGGAGGAAGTCAAAGTATGCATTGTTACTGTATATTATGAAGATCTCATTCACATTACATTTATTTCGTTTATACTGAATTGGTTATGTCCCTTGCATTGGAGGCATCTATATGCCTATGCTAATATGAATGAATATTAATTCGAGGTTGAAGAAAGTTGTCCTTGCTGTCTATGGTTTTATTCTATCATTCTTTTGATTCTCACTTAACAATTATATGTTAGGTTAAAATTGCTGCCAAGAATGGTAAAGCTGCAGCTAAGACACCTGTTGAATCCAGCAGTGATTCATCATCATCTGATCATGTGAGTTTCAGCTGTTAATTATCTGATTTTGAAGTATTTGCTTGTCATTTTGGGTTGTAATCTTTTTGTGTATGCACTATAGGAACCAGCTCCCCCTAAAAAGCAGTCTGTGGCGGCTAAGAATGGCACTGCTAAAGCCCCTGCTAAGAAAAGCCAGCCCTCTAGCAGTTCTGAATCTTCTGATGATGAGACAGTGAGTGTGCAGGCTAATCGTTTATTAATTAGCTCTTGCTTTGCTGTTTTCTAATCCTTTTGTGGTTCCTGACTCATAATCTCAGCCAACAAAAGCTGCAGTACCAGCAAAGAAAGCAGCAGAACCCAAAAAAGTTGAGAAAGATTCTTCAAGTGATTCTTCAGATGATGAATCTGATGAGGTGAGTACAGGGATACAAAGTATTGTTCTATAGTTAGTTAGCTGTTATCTTTCTCGTGCTAAGTATCTGCAGGATCTTTATTGGTATATAACTTTAGGCACCTAACATTGACATATTTATTGCATGATTTTAGGCACCAACACCTCAAGTCACTTTGCCAACAGAGCAAGCAAAATCAGATTCTAGTAGCTCAGGCAGTGATTCAGAGGATGAGGTAATTCTCCATCTTTCAACTTGTGTTAGCTCTAGCTCGACATACGCTATAGCTTCTAATTTCTGCCTTTGTTCAATTAAAATATGCAGAAAGTCGCTAAAGTTCCTGTTGAGACCAAGAAAGTTGAGAAGCAATCAAGTGACAGTTCAGAGGATGATTCAGAAAGTAGCTCAGATGATAGTGGTGGAGGAGGAGGCAGAGGTGGTTTCAACAGTGGTGGCAGGAGTGGTGGTTTAAGGTATGGTCGAGGTGGAAGAGGCGGCAGGGATAGTGGAGGCCGAGGTGGTTTCAACAGTGGTGGCAGGAGTGGTGGTATAAGGTATAGTCGAGGTGGAAGAGGCGGCGAGGATAGTGGAGGCCGAGGTGGTTTCAACAGTGGTGGCAGGAGTGGTGGTATAAGGTATAGTCGAGGTGGAAGAGGCGGCGAGGATAGTGGAGGCCGAGGAGGCCGTTTTGGTGGTGGAGGTGGTGGTTGCAGAGGTGGAGGGTGTTATATATTTTAGTGTAATTGGATTGACTAGTTGACCAATGGGATCATAGTATCTCATTAAACAAGTTAGGAGGGTGCGGAGTGCACGCTTGTTTAAGTATATTATGATTCATTGTATTGGAGATTCGTCGGTTGATTAAGAGATGAGGCAATGGGGGTCAAAGGGGGCAACGCCCCTGGCTGGGGTCGAGCTGCCAGGTCAGCTGGGAATTTTTTATTATACATAAAGTCACTATTCTAAAATTCATTGAAAAATTGAATTTTGGAACTAATGACTTAACTTTTTAAAACCTCAAAATTCCCGGTTTTTGGACACTTGATATAGAACCAAGTATTGGACCGAACCATTGGCTAAGGGTTGAACCATGGCTAAGGGCCGAAATGGTTCTAGAGTCTTCCTAAGGTGTCCATTTGATTTTGGAGCCAAAATTTGAACCAAATGGTGTGTTATGGCCGAAATGGTGCATGGCTCTTCTAAGGGACATGGTGTCTTCTCCTAAGGGTGTGAATAACACTATAAATTGGTCATAGGGGGGTCCTAAATCTTTATCCAAAACATTCACAATCCTTCTCTTAAGTTCTAGTTCAGTATTCTGATTTTATCCGATTGAAAGTTTGGGTGCCTCCAAATAGTTTCAATCTGAAAGTGTCGTCACGACTTCAGAATAATCCAAGCATACAAATTCGAGTTCATCCCCCACATCCATTCGAAATTTTCCAACAAAGATTGAAACTATTTCTCTGAAGATGACGAACGGAGAATCTGCTAGAGACATGACTAGCAAATTTGCTAAGTTAGACAAGTTCGAAGGTAGTGACTTTCGACGATGGCAAAAGAAGATGCACTTCCTTTTGACGACCCTAAAGGTGGTGTATGTGCTAAGTACTCCCATGCCTGAACTACTCGACAATGAAACCGTGGAACAAACCAGGCGCCGCTGCAAATGGGAGAATGATGACTACATTTGTCGTGGTCACATCCTCAATGGTATGTCTGATTCCCTATTTGATATATATCAGAATGTCGAGTCTGCAAAAGAATTGTGGGATTCCCTTGAATCCAAGTACATGGCCGAAGATGCTTCAAGCAAGAAGTTTCTTGTTAGTAATTTTAATAATTACAAGATGGTTGATACTAGACCGGTCATGGAACAGTATAATGAACTGTTAAGGATTCTGGGACAGTTTGCTCAACATAACATGAAGATGGATGAATCCATCTCGGTTTCTAGTGTTATTGACAAACTGCCACCATCATGGAAAGATTTCAAACATACCCTAAAGCACAATAAGGAAGAGATGTCTCTTGTTCAACTTGGAAGTCACTTCAGGATTGACAGTAACCCTAAGGGTAAGAACCAAGTTGGTCACTCTTCTGTAAACATGGTTGAAGAGGGTCGATTTCCAAACTCGAACAAGGGGAACAAACGCAAGTTTAAAGGGGATGACAACAAGTCTTTCAACAAAAAGCCAAAGGTGGCATGTTGGAAGTGTGGCAAACCTGGTCATTTCAAGAAGGATTGTCGGGTTGGAAAAGGCAAGCATAATGCTGGTCCAAGAGGATCTAAGGATCCTGAAAAGCAACAAGGTCAGATTTTAATACAAAATAATAATTCGGGTCAGAATTATGTATCTGTAATATCTGAGGCATTTTATGTGCAGGATGATCATGTTGCATGGTGGATTGATTCAGGAGCAACAACTCATGTGTGCAAAGATCTTCGTTGGTTCAAAGACTTTCAACCAATTGAAGATGGATCTGTCTTAAAGATGGGAAATGTTGCAACTGAACCAATCAAGGGACTAGGAAATGTCAAGCTTGTTTTTACTTCAGGAAATTGTCTGTCTTTAAATAATGTATTGTATGTTCCCGGGATTCGAAAGAATCTTTTATCGGGTGTTGTTTTGAACAATTGTGGTTATAAACAAGTGTATGAAAGTGACAAATATATTTTGTCAAAACATGGTTCTTTTGTAGGATTTGGTTATTTAAGTAATGGTATGTTTATGTTAAATGTTAAGGTTTCATTTGTTAATGAATCTGCTTGCATGACTTCTTTTAGTACTAGTAATAATAAATCAGATTTATGGCATGCTAGACTAGGACATGTTCATTATAAAAGAATGAAAGATATGTCTAAAATGAGTCTTATACCTGCTATTGATATAATCAATGAGAAATGTAAAACTTGCATGTTAACTAAGATAACTAGAAAACCTTTCAAGGATGTAAATAGAGTTTCCAATGTATTGGAACTAATACATAGCGATTTATGTGATTTTCATGCTACTCCTTCATTAGGAAATAAAAAGTATGTTATTACTTTCATTGATGATGCTTCTAGATATTGCTATGTTTACTTGTTGCATGCTAAGGATGAAGCTCTTGATAAATTTAAAATTTATAAAAAGGAAGTTGAGCTTCATCAAAGTAAATTGATTAAAAATTTACGGACTGATAGAGGAGGTGAGTATTATGATCCAGTATATTTTCAATCTACTGGTATAATACATCAAACTACAGCTCCTTATACACCACAACAAAATGGTGTGTCTGAAAGGAAGAATAGGACTTTGAAAGAGATGGTTAATTCCATGTTATCCTATTCAGGTCTAAGTGAAGGTTTTTGGGGTGAGGCTATGTTAACAGCCTGTTATTTATTGAATAGAATTCCTAATAAAAGGAATAAGATTACCCCATATGAATTGTGGCATAAAAAGCCACCAAAATTAAGTTTTCTGAGAGTTTGGGGATGTAGAGCAGTGGTAAGGCTCACTGAACCCAAAAGAAGAAACTTGGGAGAAAGAGGTATAGATTGTATCTTCATTGGGTATGCTGAGCATTCATATGCATATAGATTCTATGTATTAGAATCTAATGACTATGTGTCTGTTAACACAGTCATAGAATCAAGAGATGCTACCTTTGATGAAGATAGGTTTACATCTATACCTAGACCAAAAGACATGATTAGGAATTCTTTAAGTTCAGATACTTCTGGTGGTACTGTCTCTGTACCTGGACCGACTGAACCAAGGAGAAGTACTAGAACTAGAAAAGCCAAATCTTTTGGATCTGATTTTCAACTTTATTTAGTTGAAGGGTCAAGGGATGATGTTGAGTATCAGTATCAATACTGCTTCATGATTGAAGAAGATCCAAGAACATTTAGTGAAGCTATGACTTCAAGAGATGTTGCATTCTGGAAAGAAGCTATCCAGGATGAAATGGATTCAATCATGAATAATAATACATGGGAATTGACTGATCTACCTCCTGGTTGTAAAGCTTTGGGAAACAGATGGATTTTCAAAAGGAAAATCAAAGTGGATGGTAGCATAGATAAGTATAAAGCAAGATTGGTTATCCAAGGCTTCAGACAGAAGGAAGGGATAGATTATTTTGATACTTATGCTCCTGTTGCTAGGACCTCCACTATTAGGTTATTAATAGCACTTGCAGCTATTCATAATCTTGTAATTCATCAAATGGATGTGAAAACTGCATTCTTGAATGGTGATTTGGATGAGGAGATATATATGAAACAACCTGAAGGGTTTGTTATGCCTGGAAATGAAAATAAGGTGTGCAAGTTGAAGAAATCATTGTATGGTCTTAAACAAGCACCAAAACAATGGCATCAAAAATTTGATGATGTGGTATTGTCTAATGGTTTTCTTCTTAACCAAGCAGACAAGTGTGTATATAGCAAATTTGACACTTCTGGTAAAGGAGTCATTATTTGTCTATATGTAGATGACATGTTGATTTTTGGTACTGACCAAAATCAAGTTGATAAAACCAAGAAATTTCTGTCATCAAATTTTGACATGAAGGATTTGGGGGAGGCTGAGGTGATTCTTGGTATAAAGATCATACGAAAGAACAATGGTATTTCAATCTCTCAATCTCATTATATTGAGAAGATTGTGAATAAATTTAATTTTAAAGATTGTTCTCCAATTAGCACTCCCATAGATCCTTGTCTTAAGCTTCTACCTAATAAAGGTGTGGCGGTATCTCAACTTGAATACTCAAGGGCTATTGGTTGTCTTATGTATGCCATGATTAGCACTAGGCCTGATATTGCTTATGCTGTTGGAAAGCTTAGTAGATATACTAGCAATCCAAGTTCACATCATTGGCAAGCATTAAATCGAGTATTCAAGTACTTGAAAGGAACCATGGATTATGGTTTGACTTATACTGGATTTCCTTATGTTCTTGAAGGATATTCAGATGCAAGTTGGATTTCCAATGTAGAAGATCATTCTTCTACAAGTGGATGGGTATTCCTTCTTGGGGGAGGTGCCATCTCTTGGGCCTCTAAGAAACAAAGTTGCATCACTCACTCAACAATGGAGTCTGAGTTTGTTGCATTAGCATCGGCTGGTAAAGAAGCTGAGTGGCTAAAAAATCTGATTTATGAAATTCCATTGTGGCCTAAACCGATATCTTCTATATCTATCAGATGTGATAGTGAATCTGCCTTGGCTAATGCATATAGGCAAGTATACAAAGGCAAGTCTAGACACTTAGGTGTTAGACACAGCATGATTCGTGAACTCATCATGCATGGTGTTATATCAGTGGAGTTTATAAAAACTCAACATAATTTAGCCGATCATTTAACCAAAGGGTTAAGAAGGGATCTTGTGCACAAATCGGCTGTGGGGATAGGATTAAAGTCCATTTGAAATCTCTCATGTTGAGATACCCAATTCCCACCTAATATGACTTTAGGTGTTGAATTCAATGTGGAAAGCTTGACATCTGGAGATTGGAACACATTGGTTATATTATCCCAAGGTATGTGTTCAGACCTGTAAGTAAAGGAGGATGAAGTTTAACTTCTTAATAGTTCTTTTGAAAAATTGCATATGCAGGTGCAAGAGTAAAAGAGCTACCTATGTAAACATGAAGTTTAGCCGCTTCAAGAAGCTAGGACTTGGCTTTGATATGTTTATGAAGGATTAGGACACAAGGCTAGTAAAAGACAGTGTCAAGAAAGGACATTTGAGAATGTTAACTTATGTGTATGTTATCTTCATGTATTCACAATGAATAGCAAAGGTTCAATCCATAGTGACACCTTGATATTCGAATATTTGAAAAGTGTAATATACTAAGATGAAATTCAATCGTCATGATATTTCATTTATGCATAAGTTTGTTGTGTTGTTTGATTGTGATCTTATGTTTAGTTAATCAAGGATTACACTAAAATGGGGGAGGATTGTTATATATTTTAGTGTAATTGGATTGACTAGTTGACCAATGGGATCATAGTATCTCATTAAACAAGTTAGGAGGGTGCGGAGTGCACGCTTGTTTAAGTATATTATGATTCATTGTATTGGAGATTCGTCGGTTGATTAAGAGATGAGGCAATGGGGGTCAAAGGGGGCAACGCCCCTGGCTGGGGTCGAGCTGCCAGGTCAGCTGGGAAATTTTTTATTATACATAAAGTCACTATTCTAAAATTCATTGAAAAATTGAATTTTGGAACTAATGACTTAACTTTTTAAAACCTCAAAATTCCCGGTTTTTGGACACTTGATATAGAACCAAGTATTGGACCGAACCATTGGCTAAGGGTTGAACCATGGCTAAGGGCCGAAATGGTTCTAGAGTCTTCCTAAGGTGTCCATTTGATTTTGGAGCCAAAATTTGAACCAAATGGTGTGTTATGGCCGAAATGGTGCATGGCTCTTCTAAGGGACATGGTGTCTTCTCCTAAGGGTGTGAATAACACTATAAATTGGTCATAGGGGGGTCCTAAATCTTTATCCAAAACATTCACAATCCTTCTCTTAAGTTCTAGTTCAGTATTCTGATTTTATCCGATTGAAAGTTTGGGTGCCTCCAAATAGTTTCAATCTGAAAGTGTCGTCACGACTTCAGAATAATCCAAGCATACAAATTCGAGTTCATCCCCCACATCCATTCGAAATTTTCCAACAGAGGGCGATTTGGAAACCCCCCCGGGAAGCCTAACTTGGCTGCACCTGGAACAGGTAAGAAGACAACCTTTGACTAGACAGACAGACATCAGTTGAGGTTGATTGTGTGTCATTTTCTTTAAATATGATTGTGGTGAAGAGACTAGACTTTGCTTTCTATTATTATTTGTGTTTATGTATTATTTTTGTTCACAAAATTTTGTAAGAGAGATTCTCTAGACAATGAAATGCTTCCTTCCTTCCTTCCTTTCTTATTCTTCTATTTCTTGATAATATTATTTATTTTTACATTTTTACTATCTATTGTGGTTCACTTATTACACTTCAAAATACTCTCAGAATGTACAAATTTAACTCTGATCATAGACCATGTCTAGTGGTTGATAGTGTTTACTCCTAAGTTGGTTTGGCCAAGTTTAAATCCTCTCAAATGTCCCGTGCATAACCTCATGAATATACTAGACTGTTGGTGGGGCTACACTTAGTTTGGGGGAGTTCGAATCCTCCCAAATGTCCAGCGCTTTGCACTGACTTGGGGAAATGATTGCGATATGGGCCTAACAACCCAACCTCTTAACTATATCACTGCTGGTGGTGCTACGTTTACGGTGTCAGTGCATGTGTTGGTTGTTCAGACACATCATGCTGATTTGTGCGCAAATGAACAAGGCAACTCAGGACATGACGTAGCGGGATGGGTATAGGGTCGCCACTACTAGTTTGAAAAAAAAAATGATCATACCGTTAACCTTGTATTTTTTTAAAAAAAATAAAAAATTACTCTTTTTAAAACCTTTGATAATGGGTGGATATATTTATTAAGGCATGAGAAATTGTAACTCTTGTCTCTTTCAGACACTATGTAATCTGCAGTCTTCATCCCTGCATGAAGCATTGATATCTCTCCCATCATTCTCTGCAGCGTACATTGGAGAATTGCAGACTCCTACAATGATTTTAAAACCCACACATGTATTTGTATTCTTTATAATGCACACAATCATAATGATTTTCAATACTCCCACATATAAAAAGTTCTCATTAAATCCATAAATGAAGACTATATAATAATTATAAACACAAAATTTCAAAAAAATATATTATTAGTTTTAAAAATACATATTTGGTTTATTTAAAAAAAAAAACAAAACGTGTCGGCTTTAATTTGGTGTGGTTCATTAAGTAGCCGGCCGACCGGCCTTTGACTGTGGCAGTTGGGTCTAACTTCTATTAATCAGGTTGGGCTATGGGCACACAATAAATGTGCAAAGATATATAATAATAATAATAATAAACAAGATAAAAGTTATATTTTTAAAGTATTTGTCCGTTTTGATAAAGTGTTTTTTTTTTCTTCCAAAATAATCACTTTATTGTATAATCCATAGTCTAGTAAATAAATAGAAATAAAGGGTGCTGAATTTATTACTGTCCAACTGTGTAGACAGAAGGCAAAAAAAAAAAACTGTGTAGACACGTCTACTATCTAGATTTTCAGGCAACCCAGTTTGCACAACTATTCACACTTCTTCTTGTTAAGATGACTTAAGAGTATACCGGTCGCCTTCACTCACAAGTTCGGACTTTTGAGACAGTTGGTTAATGCGCATATCTTAAGTCTCATATGGTATCAGAGCGCGCAGGTTCAAATCCTGACGACGTTGAAAATAATGATACACTCCCATTAAAGGCTGAGGTCGGGCACTAAGCCCATGAGTAAACCGATGTTCATAAACATCAGTTTAAGGGAGGATGACTTAAGAGTATACCGGTCGCCTTCACTCACAAGTTCAGACTTTTGAGACAGTTGGTTAAGGCGTACGTCTTAAGTCTCACACTTCTCATGTATTTCCTTTGTAGTCTCGGTATTCTATCCGCAATCTCAATAATATCTATTAGAATAATCCTCAATTCTCAGTTTATTCTCTCCTTCGTTCCTTTGAGTTGATTAATAACATATTGTGCATCTTACTAAACAATTACATTTTTCCACTTGTGAAGAGTTGTCAACTCCACTGCATGAAGTAGTGTATTTGCTTCCATCTTCTTTGCACTCGTGTCTCCCCTCTCAATCCCAAACTACCACTCCAGTTCCTCCCTTCCTCGTTGTGCTGCCAACCAAGCTGCATCACAAAAAAATAATGTTCTTAGTTTGTAAAAATTAGGCTTGGCCAAATGAACCGGTTCGGCCGAACTGGTCTGGTCTGGTCTGGAACTGGTTTGGTTCGAACCGGTTCGGCCAAACTAGTTCCAAAACCAGACCAGTGTTTTTTGCCTTCAAATAGAACAGTTCAAAATAGTACCAAAAATCCAGTTCGAATCGGTTCGACTCGACTCGTTTTTTGGTACTGGTTTATACTTAAATTTAAATCAAACCACTTTAAATTAAGCCGGTCTGATGAACCAACCAGACCAGTTTACAGACCATCGGTCTGTCTCTCACGGACCACACGTGAGTCTCAGACTCTCAAATGATGAAATTGAAAATGAAATTGGAAATAGACAAATACTCAAATAGTTCACTTACTCTTTAACTTTACAATTTACAGCTCACGCCTTAAACTTGAAGTTGTCAAGTTACTACTCAGTACTCACTCACATACTCTTCTCAGTCTCTGTTCCACTCTCTCGAGTCTCGACAGTTCGACAAACCCTAATTAGGTTTTCCTCTCCTCTCGACGATCGACGACGCAGCAGCTCCTCTCGACGCAGCGCAGCTCCTCTCGACGCAGCGCAGCTCCTCTCGACACAGCGCAGCTCCTCTCGACGACGACGCAGTGCATCGTCGAGATCGACGACGACGACACCAACATGAGTCAAGAAATGGAGAATCTTCGCTTTTCCATTCAATTCGCATCTCTTTCTGGATCACGCAATCAAAACCCAGTCTTCTCCTGCCTTGCCGTGTAAGTTCTATCCTGATGTTGCTTTATATTACAATAAAGAACATTCTAAACAAAGGATAATCTGATTAAAACGTTTCCTTATTCCTATTATTCCTTATAACGTTTTCTTAATTATATTATTCCTTATACTCTGCACTATAGTTTAATGTCAAGTTATCGTATTTAGAGATGGATGATTGATCTGACGATACCCATGTTTTTGATCTGTTGGTTTCTGATTCCTAAATGTCTTGATTTTGGGCTTCGTCTGAATTTTAGTATCTTGCCGGATGCATCTAAAAGCTAAGGTTTTGTTGATTGAATTTGGGCATGTTTCTGTCAGGTGTCAGATTAGTTAATGTTTAAGTTGAAGCATTCAATTGTTTGATCAGTGTGGAATCTGTCAGAAGTTGGATTCAGATTTCTTGTGGGAGTTGAATAGATAGAGTGGGGGATTGAAGATGGATCAAATAGTGTCCCAGTTCCTTCTAAAAAGCCTGCACACAATTCTGAACTCGAGATTGGATCAGAGGGTTTTCTGTAAGTGTATGTATTCATTATGTATTGATGTATTATGTTGGAGTGGGATGCTGTAAGTGTATGTATTCAGTTTCAGCAATTTTTTGGCCGGTTCGGTTCCGGTTTGAACCGGACCGACTCTTAACCACCATTATTATAAAAAACAGACCAGAACAGTTCGAACCGGTTCTGAATCGGTTCGAAGCAGACCAGTTCTTTTTGTCATAAACCAGACCAGTTTTTTTAGAAACAGAATAAAGTACTGGTTTTTTGCAAACCAGACCAGTTCAGTTCTGAACCGGTTCGACCCCAAACCGGTTCATGAACAAGCCTAGTAAAAATAGATAAAAGTCATATACATAATACAAAAATTTAAAAGACGAAGTAATAATAAGAAAATGTTAGATATTTAAATGTAAAAATATATATTATATGCTTAATCTGTAAAAGTTTAAATACATAAAAAAAAAACTTATATCCATTTATATGTATTAGTGAATTTGACATATGCGTTGCACATGCAATAAATTTAAAGTTAAACGGTATTAACTGCAAATTGTAGCAAAAATTGAGTATTTCCTGTCCCACTAAAATGTTGTACGGATTTTCAAAACTAAATTTTTATTGATAAATTCAAAAATGGATTACACATGAAAATTTAAAATAATATATGAGTAGCTTTATTAATGAATTCTAAAAAATACCAATAAATTACCTAAAATATTTTTCTTTTGTGGATGAGTTTTCGAGAGTGATAAAAATGCTAAAAAAACGAGAATGTTTAAGTGCTTAAGAGAAAATGAATATATAGAACATGAAAATGTTTGTAGTAGAATATAAATGTAACTATTGATAGAGTTGTGATGCATAAGAATTGTAGAGGTGTAATGAGTATAATTGCATGTTTGTAATGTAATGGTTGATTATTGATAGAGGTGTGATGATTGAAAATTAGAGAGGTATAAATGGTATAATTGGTATAATAAAAATGGGAGAGACTAAAATATGACTTTTAATATTGAGGAGGATATATAAAATATTGTATGATTTTTTTAATATTGTTGAAAGAACATCAAAAATTAGGTAACGCATATCTCGTAGACCCTTCAGTTTAGATTGATCGAGCTGTTTCAAATCACTGCCCTGATATCATTTTCATGATTTTTAACAAGAAAATCTTTAAACCTTTTCTCTTTCTCTAATAATTATATTATTAATATTATCATTTTTTGGGTGAATCTTTTTTTATATATATTTAATTTTATCCATAACATTCATATCTGTCGTTTTTATAAAAAAAAAACAAAAAACATTGATATAGCCAAACAAAACAAACTACAAAATGAATATATATATGTATATATATACACTTAAAAAATAATGTACTCGATCCTTTTCCCTTGCCACTTGTCAGAAATATGGGGAATAAAGGTATAAATAAATAGTTGAGGGACCAACTTAGCCCTGACATGCTTTTACAAACCCAATTATATATACTTATCATTTTTTAAAAAGAGGACAAATTGTGTGTATTAATAAGTTAATCATGTTAAATTAGTAAATATTATCACGTATGATTTTATCGTCTTGAGTTTCTATTTCTTAATACATACACGACACAATTTTTAGGTGTGTTTGTATTGTGCTGTGTTAAATTAATTGGTTGTGAATTTATAATGAGATTTTTATATAAAAAAAAATAATGAACTATTTATAGTAATAATTATGAATTCATCGATAGATTTCACAAGTTCTTCATGTAAAATTGATAAACTTTAAAAAATAAATTAAAATTTAAAATTTATTAAATGAGATTTATTTAGAAAAATATTTTAAAAAAAAGTTAAATGAATACTATATAACTTTATTGTGTGCATTATATATTGTCAACGAAATGAATGAGTTAGCAGTGACGACCCTAGGTCCATCACACTATGAAATGTTCAAACTTTTTCGTGTTTCGGTCTTTGAACTTTCTGACAACCAGCGTTTTGCATTGATCCTGTCAGCGTAGCCCCACCAGTCGTCAATATCTCACGACTCGGAGCCAAACCACGTGAGAGTCAATACTTTCAACCACTAGATCACCACTACATGTGGTATATTTTGATAATTAAATACAAACAAAACATTATCTCATATTACTTTTGTTCATACGATTTTTTGTTTGCTGAATAAATTGGATTAATACCGTTATCAGACACTCCACCGTTATTACTATATATATATATGTATAAAAGCTCAACCCAACTCATCTTCATCTGTACTTTACACCCTTCCTTTGTTCTTTCTAAAACACCAATCTCTCTGCAATGGAGAACGACCTCTTCATGTCAATGATGCCATCGTGGAAATATCAACATACCCTGATGGAGATAAACTCTTCCTCATCTTCCGACCAGTCTCCGGCGAACTCCTTATTCATTCCATTCTGGGACAAATCGCCGGAGAACCCTCTCAAGTTTGACTCTATTACCTCCTCCCCTGTTTCTCGACCTCCTTCCGTGAAATCTCCGACCGACGAAGGCTTCCTGATCAGAGAACTGATCGGAAAATTTGACAATTCACCCAAATTGGGAAACTTTAACATGGGATTAAATTCGAGAACCCCAAACATCTCCGGTGATCCCAATTCTGGATTTGGAAGTAAAAGCTTCAATGGCAGAACGAGCTGGTTCGGCCTGAACCATGGAGACGAGTTTCTCAATGGGATGGCTGAGCAAAGTTATGCTGGAAAAAGGGTAAGCCGGGTTGCAAGTATTCCTTCACTCAATGCATCTTCACCTCCAATGGCAGATCAAGGAAACAAGACTCATCAATCTGAGGAGATGCCGAGTTGTCTGGAGGGTTCCTCTGTTTCAAACCCAGAGAAGGTGAATTTAAAGAAGAGGAAATCATCTCTTAGGGGAAAGGTATTTGTCCTAAATTCCGTTAATTAAGTACAATACTGAGTTCAATAACGGATCAAGAACTGATTTTTTTTTGCGGGTGAAGGAGGTTGAAGATGAAGCAAATTCGAAGATGGCGAAAAAGAGTAAAAATGGCTCTGTAAAAACAGAAGAAAACGGAGGGTGTAGCAGTGACAACGCAGAGGAGGAGAAAAAGACACCTGAGCCTCTGCAAGACTACATTCATGTCAGGGCGAGACGCGGCCAGGCCACCGACAGCCACAGCCTCGCCGAGCGAGTAAGTTTCTCCATTCCAATGCCAACAAAACAGAGCACCTCTGGTTGAGTTGGAATTTGACGTAGAATTCTTCTCGTCTTCATTGTGTGATCATAGGTTAGAAGAGAGAAGATCGGTGAAAGAATGAAGATGCTTCAAGACATCGTCCCTGGCTGCAACAAGGTATAACCAACGAAGAATCAAACCCAGAAATCAAAATTGCTTCTTTTCACAAAAATTGCAACTTTTGTGATGTTCTTCGTTTTTTATGTTTCTGCTTTAAACGAACAGGTCACCGGAAAGGCATTAATGCTCGACGAAATCATCAACTACGTCCAGTCACTGCAGAGTCAAGTTGAGGTAACTTTTCTAATCAATCAATTCCGGTAGTTCATGATTTGAATAAACTGAATTACAGATTTTTTTAAAAAAATTTCAGTTCCTTTCAATGAAGTTAGCTTCTGTAGATAGCAGCAGCAGCATGGTGTTCAATGCAGAAGCTCCAGTACAGAAGGATGTAAGTAGTAAAGGAAGTTGCATATTACAGAGAGGCAATGAAGCATCTCCATCTGACATAGTTGGCATAAACTACGATGTGGTTTCAGGTATTATTCAGGTCAGAAGACACAGCTCACCCAATGTTCCCACAAGATTCCTCAGTATTTTACAGCCAGAAGAATCTACCATTGAACTCTTCTACTGGATCACTCCCTCACTGTGCAGTAGATTCTCAGCAGCTCCTTCCTCTGGCCTTGGATGGATTAAACCAACACATTCTCTCAGTAAGTATCAACAAAAATTACGGTTCCTCGAGGTAAAAACTGAAATTTTACATTATCCTAATGTTTCTGCAGTATGAAAATTTCTGTGGGGATGATCTGCACCTGCAGACCATTGTTAATCATCTGGGTTTCGTCCAAACAGCATTGAATCCACTCACCTTCCGCGGTGAGTGAGTGATGAAGGAAGCACATTTTCATATGAAGATTCTAATATAAAGAAGAAGCCATTTTATATATATAAAGAAGAAGCCATTTAATTTTGTAGAAACCTTGTACTGTGTTTCTACCTTAATTACTGTTAATTGATTAAGAAGATTATAGGTGAGGTTAGCCCAGAAATCAAATCAATTAGTTGAGCATTTATGGTGATGATTATATACAATGTTCTTCAAGTTTCTTCCATTATTATATTTTCAGAGATGTCAATGTCCATTGAAAAGAAAACAAGCATTGATGTTTTTCTTTGATTCCCAGTCACCCTTGTTGCAAACAGCTGTTAATGTCGGGTTTGGATCATTGAAAATTAAACAAAAAAAGTCTTCATTTTGAAGAATTAGGACAAGATACTATGATGACTGATGAGGATGATCAGATTCTTCTGGGATCAACTGTAATTTCTGTAACTTTTCATTAATTAACCTAATATGAAGCTTCTATATCAATTAATTTTTTTACAGATAGAGAAGGAGAAGAAGTTAGAACTTAGAACCACTCCATCTATAATCCCAATTTTGTAAATGATTAGTTTATATATAAATATGTAGAATAGTTGTATTAGAAAGGATTCCAGGTTGGCAATGGAAAGGTGAGGTGAGATTCTGAGTCCACCCTCTATCAATGGAGCAGAAAGCTTTTTGTTTTTATTTTAAAAAAATAAAGTACGAACTTTAATCCCTTCTTTTTATGACAAAAAAAAAAAAAAAATCCCTTCTTTTTAAATAATAACGATAATTATTGTAGAAAAGAAAAGACAGGTAAGTGTGTTAGTGGAGTTTAAATAAGTTTGGAATGATGCCATATAAAATTGATGTTTTTTTATTATTATTTAAAAAAATGGTTAAATATTAAGTAGCTACGATTAATTTTAGACGGGTTAAATATTATCATTTTAAAAAATTAAAACGGGCTAACTCAACTATGATGAAGTTGCAACTAGCTAATTTATGATGAATTTCTGTTAACAGTTACGATAATTTGGACAGAAGTAGCTCGTTGCACCTTTGCTAAAGTTGAGATAGCCCGTTTTGAATTTTTAAAGTTCGAGTAACTATTGCAAAACGTCAAAAATTCAGGTAACCCTTGATATTTAACCCTTTAAAAAATCTAAAAATGATGCAAGTACAAAATGATTTTCTAACTCAATTTTAAAAAAAAAATAATAGTTTCACATGTTTAAAAATGGTAATAATCGGTAATTCCGTTAATCTTCCATCCATTTTTGTTAATGTTTTTCAAAATTATAATACTAATTAAATATTTTTTCAAATGACACAATAAAACTCTACAAACTTACGCTAATATTACAATTAAATTTTGACTCTTGGCTCGATTCAGACACAATCAGGATCCCTAATTTGCGTCTCGACCCAAACTAGGTTCCCAATCCTTATGGCCAAATATTAAGTACAGAGTATGTACCAAACGTTAAACAAAAGCGACGAACCTTCAGGATAGCAGAAACTACATGAGATTGGAAAATGTTAAAACACTGAAATAGCTGCTTGCTGAATCATCAATCAACACTGAAATGGTCCACTCTATCTATAGCAGCATATTATGTCAAACAAACTAGATTGATTTCATGGGAAAACCACGAAACAAATATTACCAGTAAAGGGTAAAATTGCATCGATTGATCTTTTCTACAGATCTTCGTTATCTTCTTCTTCTGGTTCTGAACTTGATGGTTTTCCATTCACAGAAACGAGCTCAGTGTCGAATATAAGTGTAGCTCCACCTGTGAAGGAACTCACATTACACCTTGATTTATATACACTAAACAGCATGACCCAACAATCTTAGTAATGGATACTCGATTGAAACATAAATATATTAGTTACAAAGAATGAAATGAAACACCGGCTTTGATAATTTACCTGGAATAGTAGGAGGAGATCCCTGTGCTCCATAGCCAAGTTTTGCAGGTATCTTCAACTTTCTCTTCTCGCCAACACAGGCACCCAACAGTCCCTGGTCCCACCCTGTTGTAAAATTATAGGAAAAGAAACATGGCAGTAAAAACCCGTGCACTATTGTCTATCTCAATGGTTGAAAAAGAGCCACATCCTATAAAAGAACTAGGATGAAATGCAGTGATAATTTTCCAAAAGAAATTAGGAGCCGAATCCTCAATAAATCATGTAAAAACATTTGTACTTCTCGATGTCAAACTTAACTTACGTCAATCCGAAGTCTATCATCTGATATATAAAGTTGAACTGGTAGGGTTTACAAACCTTTGATTACATGGCCTGCGCCCAGCTCAAACTCAATAGGATCGCCTCTTTCAAAACTCGAGTCAAAAACAGTTCCATCTGTGAGTTTTCCCTGCCAAAATTAATCCATACAGAGGTGACAAACAAACTACATTTGTCTTGGGGATCTCAATCTATATTATCGTTCTATTCATAATAAGTACAGAAGATAATCTCATTTGAGAAAACACAAAGCAATTGCTAGGCTGGACTATTAGCATGCAAAGATTCAAAATAGTATTTTTTTTAATGCATGGAAATCTCCAAAGAGATATGCTAGGGATTGAGTGGTTGAAGTAAACTAGATTAAGGAACCCAACGTTAGTTGGCAAATGATAGCTGGTTCAACTTTGATCCACTAAAATAATTATATCATTGAGGATGGCATACAACATCTGCTTTGGATTCTTAGAATTACTAGGAAAAAAAAAAGAACACAGATGTTTCTCTAATTAACATTTCCTCAGACAGCATCATGCCATATAAACAAGCAGTACGGTTCCCAACATTAATAAGCTGATACTTCACAGACTTACAACACAGGAACACAAGAGATGAAGTCAAATTTACTTACTCTGTAGTGTACTTTGATTTTGTCACCCTTGTGAGCCTGAATATCACATTTCTCTGGTTTATACTGTTCCAATACAAATAAAAACGAATCAGACTGTTAACCATAGAGAAATTACCTCTATGTTGATGACAAAAGCGCAAGAGCGCTACTGCATGTGATGATGGAACTGTCTCTGCAAAATACTGCATGGATCATGGACTTATATGTGAATGACATCCTCTCTAAATCCAAGACTCCTAAACGGTCAAACAAGTATCGAATAGTAGTACCCAAGAAACGCATTCACGACGCTTTTTTGAACTAGATTGGATCGCTGATCTTGGACGTAAAAATTACAATAAATGCACCACGTACACATAAACAATAGAGACAAAGCAATGCCTCATTTCAAGATGCAGATATGCCTCATTTCAAGATGCAGATAGATTCAATCGTAATGACAGAACTTAAAGAAACGGCACAAGCATAGATAGTCGGGATTCACCTTCACTCCGATCTGCAGCTCAGTTACATCACCAGATTTCTTCGCATTTGCTGAAAATGTTTGTTTCCCGTAAGAAATCAGGCCGGAAGGAATAATAAACTCCGAATCAGACGCCAGATTTTTAAGTCAAAAATACAGATCATTCGATCTGTACTAATGGATCCAGCCGAACAAATCAACCACGAAGATAAACCTACTAGACATAAAGAAGAACTGAGTTATCTAATGCCGAAATCAACAAGAACAGTAGCGCAGCAACTGCTTTCATGGTAGAGCTGAATTCCATCTTTGGTCTGTGCTCAATTGGAATGCTGAAGCGGTGGCGGAGAAGCTGAAGATGTAGACGAAGATAGACGAAGAGCAGTGGCCCAATTCTTAATCAGCGGACAGTAAACGAGTTGGATCTGAGTTACAGCCGCGCGAACTGCGCGGTAGTCCAGGCGATTTCAAGAACACAGCCTAAATGGGAATTGGATCCTATTCTCTCGGCCCAATGCATCTTTTAGAGTTAGTCAATCATACCCTAGAAGAATGCTCTAAGTTGCAATATTACCCATTCGAATTATTTGTTATTTTTCAAGAGACCATTTTATTTGCTATATACAAGTAGGGTCGGCAATTGTGCTGTGAAAAACCCATAAACATGGTTATAACTGTTACTGTTTAATATAGTTAACTGTACCATTATGGTGTGATACGGTTATGGTGATAAAATTTCTACCCATAATGGTTATGGTATTTAAGTTATACTCATGGTTATTATATAAATATTATTATTATTTATTATTAATAAACTAATATATACTAAATAATAGAAGTTAATGTACATACATGTAATAAATAACCATGATATTAGTTTTATATATTTTTATTATTGACAATATAGATTTATGTATTTTTTAAAATAAAAATTTTAGTCTTTTATTATATTACATGTGTGAAATAAATATGGGTATACGAGTAAAACCATAGTTAATAACCACATTTATTTTAATGGTTATGGTATTGAAAATTGAACATGGTTATTGTTATGGTATGTGACTTAAAAATATGGTATTTGTCATACCTGTACCATACTCTAACCATCGACACCCCTGCACACAAACTAATTCAGCAAGGCTTCGCAGGCCTCATTTAAAATTGATGCTCCTCGAATAAAACTTTATTTCAAAATAATCCCCGAGCTTTTACATTGTATGCAAATATTACCATTACAGAATAATAAACTCTTCAAGTGAAACGCTTGAGTTAGCCATCAATGATCAAACAACAGATCAAACTTCACTAACTTAGATTCGTGATCGAAGATGACCATCATTGCAATTACTTGAGCATTTCTTGTGCAGCCAAAACCAGAGTGTCTCCTGCAACAGAACCTCCAATCCATCCGTCTAAATTCATCAAAGACCATGTTTACATATGGACACTGCAAATCTAGAAAAACTGTGACGTGAGGGCGGGGGGTTTGTGGTCAGTTTCTTCAAAGGAGGTAGAGCTTAGAACTTGTGCAAAAATGTAATCTACCTCCCCCCCTCACTCAATCTGGATTGGATCTTATGATCTTACTTAAACCTCAGAATTTGTCTCCATAAAACTAACTGATAATCAATCTGAAAATGCTTCATGATCGAGCAAGAAAGCATCATGTTCCACAGATGGAGCACCGTTCTCAATCTCTCGTATGAAACTGTAACCCATTCAACAAAATGTTGTAATTCTTCTGACCCATCATGGTGTCCTTCTTCCTGAACTCCTCAAGCAAGTCAAAAGCTTCACTTCCCTTTCCCTCCCTACATAACCCCTCCAACAATGTCTTGTAAGTAAGCAAATCAGGAGTCATGGATTCTTTCAACATATCAAACAGAACTTGTGTCGCATCCTCGAACCTTCTCTCCATTGAAAGACTGCATATCAAGATTATGAAAGCACTACTCTTTGGCACCAACTCTTTGGTTCTCATTTCCTTGTAAAATCCCAATCCTTGGACCCCCTTTCCCTTCTCACACAATCCTTTCACAATATAGCTATAAGTATAATTGTTTGGCTCACATCCATATAACCCCATTTCGCGATAAACCCGAATTGCATCATCCAATTGCAAGCATTTAGAGTAAGCTTTTATGATCATGTTCAGAACGAAGGTATCAGGGATGACTCCAGACGCCTTCATTTGCTTATTCAGTGACCTTACTGCGTGTAAATACACATAGCATACATGTAACTTATGGAACCTTCTAAGCAGTGAACTCAGTAGGTAAGTGTATGTCTCAATGTTAGGTTTGCAATCCTCTGACCTAACCATCTTTCTGTAAACATCGAAGGCGCGATTGAAGAGGAACTTACGACCGCAGCAGAATCGGATGATGGAATTGTAGAGCGGGACGCTGATCTCGCAGGCTCCGGCAAGTACCTCCTCGACTATAGTCTCGACAAGACGGTAGCGGCGGCCGGCAATTAGGGTTTTGATCATGGTGAGGTAGGTGACATGGTTGTGGCGGTAGCCGCGCTGCTGGGCGGTCCAGCGGAAGATATCGAGGGCGAGGTCCGGGTCAGACTGCGCCCGGATGGCAGTGTCTACCTCCGACGGGCCGAATCCTGGCTTGAGGATCTGGACCCAGTTCTCGAACTGCTTCGCAAGGGGTGTTTGGCTTGGGTTGGTAGTAGGTCTCGGAAGAGGAGGAAGCGATGGGGAAGATGAAGACATAGCCCGATCAGAGAGAAGGGGAAGGAAGACGGAGAGGCGATTGAAGCGTCGGAGGTCGGAGGCTAGCGAGCGCAGTGAAACGACGAGCATCGTTCTGAGTTGGGACTAGGGAGAACGCCGTCGAGAGAGAAGTGTAACTCGCAGTCGCATAGTGTGGTGTTAAGGGAAATAAATTGAAAATATTAAAAATTAAGGACAAAAGTGCAAATTTATATAACTCATAATAAAGTACAAATTATAAATATGTGTTAATTACTTAATTGGTTACACATGTTTCACCATTGTGCAGAATGGTTACACATGTTTTAAAATGTGATTAATTGGTTTTGAAATGTGACTAATTGGTTTTTTTACTATTCACCGTTAGAAATCACAGTTAAGTCACTATTTAGATACGTCAAATGACGTAATTACCATTTTCATCAATCAAGCTGTGTTCTTCATCAACGAATTGAATTGAAGAACCCATAATCGAATTTCTGGGTTCTTCGATTCGATTCTTGTTCTTGAAGATGATTATGTGTTCTTCAATACCACTAGGGGCATAATAGTCATTTCACAATTCAATAATATGTTAAAAAAAAATAATTAGGAAAACACATGTGTAACCAATTAGTTACATAGCAAAACCAATTAATCACATTTTGAAACATGTGTAACCATTTTGTACAATTGTGAAAGATTGTAACCAGTTAAGTAATTAACCTATAAATATTAAAATCTGAATATATTAGAAATAATTTTCTAATTTTATTTTTTGAATAATAAATCTTCATTATTTCCCTCAAATACAATTATTAATAACCAACCCTTTTTCCTTTTTATTGTAATAATAATAATAATAATGCAAGTGCCGAATTCCATATACGACAAACAACAGTGTTTCTAACTTTTCTCCTTCTCAAGAGACTCTGCAATTTTCTTGGAGATGCAGTACGCGGTGGACTGAATCGTGATCATCGGATTAACTCCGACCGCAGTCGGGAGCACGCTTCCATCGCAAACAAACAAACCCTTAGCCTCCCAGCTCTCACCGTTCCGATCGACCGCCCCTTCCTCCGGCGAAGAACCCATTCTGCAGCTCCCCATTTGATGAGCAGTGCAATACATGGTCCACTTTTCTTGCCTCGACCCAAGCCCTCCGGGAAGTCTGCTAGTCACCGAATCCAAAAACTCCTCGATCTCCGCCTCGGTAATCCCCTTGCAACTCAGCCTCTGACCGTCGGACCGGTGAGTCCCGACTTCCTCCGCCCCTGCTGCAATAAGAATCCTCAGCCCTTGTCTCAGACCAAGTCTGAGGTTGTCTTTGTCGTGCTGATTCAACCAGTACTTGATCTTTCCTTCTTCTTTAACTTCGCCGGAGCCCTGGTCCCTCACCAGAACGATGAGGTGAACAGTTCTTGAGTACTTAAGCATCCTGATTGAAAAAAAAAAAAGAGTAGATTTGGTCAAAATTTTAACTTTCAACAAGCCCCCATGAACAGAGATTCTTTACCTTTCCTTCATATCGACTCCCGACACCCATGGTGTAAGAGCAGCAAACGTCGCAGGTCCCAGAGTCGGCGTCTCAATAATGGCATGGACCTCCGAGTCATCGGCAGAGACCACCTTGTTGATGGCCGTGATGATTCCTCCTTCATAGACCTTTCCCGGAAGACTATTAGCATTCTCCGGAAAGTAACCCCAGACGATCAGAACAGGATGGAGGTGGAGGTTCCTTCCGATGTTCGGGTTCCTCAACCCGCTTGAGATCAACAGCGGCGGCGTCATGAGGGATCCACAAGCCGAAACCGTCGCCTTAGCCTCAATATGAAGCTTTAGCGACGGTTTCTTACTCGACTCAGTAGCATTAGCGACGACTCCTACACACTTTCTGTTCTCTATCAAAACCTTATCCGCCTTGCACCCACTTAAGATCACTGCACCATTCTGGACCGCATCGACTAGCCAAGTGGTGTCAGTCCCACGCTTCTCCCCCATTCGACAACCATAGCAGCAAGATCCGCAGTAGTGAGGCCCCGAAGAATTTCTAGCGACGGTTGCAATCTTCAGTCCGAGCTGCTCACACCCTTTTCGGAGAATTCGGTTCTGAAGACCTTCTTCAGTTGAATCCTCTGTTACTCCAATTCTTTCACAGACAGCATCCATTGCAGCTAAGTAATCCGTCCCGCCAAAGAGTTGAAGTTTATGATCTACAGACCATTCTCTTAGAACCGAGCTTGGGGTCCGAATGGAGGCCGACCAATTAATAGCAGAGCCACCACCAACCGTGGACCCTGCAAGGATCATGCATTTCCCATCTTCTGATGATAAAAACCCACCAGAATCATAGGTTTCGTCGAGGGAAGGACCTTCAAGTGATGTATAGTCTCGTGGGACAAAGTAATTGCCCTTCTCTAGGACAACTACCTTATTGCCTTGTTGTGCAAGCACAGCGGCTGCCACACCACCGCCACAGCCTGAGCCGATGATGACTGCATCGCAGCTTATCTTGTAGGACCCTTCTGTGGAAAGTTTAGTGACTTTTAGGCCCTTTTGGGTAAGAGACTGAAGAAGAGAGGTTTCATCCTCGTTCATCAGCTCTATGATTCCCTTCTCAAGAGGCCTCTCTTTTGAGGCTAAATGTGAGTTGTCTCTGGTATCCACCTTGTAGTCTATGGCTTCAAATGCAGGGTTGCTGCCATTTTCATCAGTCTGTAACAAACATGGCAACTGTTATAGAGCAAGAACAGTTGATTACAAATAGGGCTGATAAAAAAAGACTATAGGACCGAATTCCCGACAAGACCGGCCCGACTAGGACCGAGACCGAGCGGACGGGTTTTTTCCTTCAAGGTTGGTCTCGGTATCGGGCTTTTTTCCCGAAAATCCGTTTAGGACCTGTCCGTACCGAATGAATGTGGATTTGAGATTTTCATAATACTACACCGAAATGAATGTGGATTTTGGAGGTTTTCTATCTCTATAAAAGCTGCATCCTGATAAATTTACTAAAAAATACATACCGTGAGTTCATATTATTTTTTTGAGAGGTGAACTATTCTTTCGCCTTTTACTAAAGAATACCGTGAACTCATAGTTTGTTTGTTTTTGTGCAGATTCGGTCCAGGACCGAGACCGGTCCGAGTCAAGACCGACTCGGGCGGACTTATTTGACCGAAGTCGATCTCGGTCCTCCAAAAGGCAAGACTGAAATTTCGGTCTCGGTCTTGCTTTCAGGATCGGTCCGGCCTGCCCATGATCAACCCTAATTACAAATAGAGGGTTAGCAAAAGATTGTTTCTTTTTCAGTACTTGCTGAGAAAATCTGGATCATCTGCTCAGGTGAATTGTTCTAAGACTATCAGTCTATCACATTCATGCAACAGTGAAAAGAACAGGTTCCAACATCACAAGATTCATGTTTTCTGTTCCAAGATCATGTTTTTCTTCTTTGGGGAAATAAACAGTGTGGAGAGGACGAAATTACCCTCGCGAAGAAGTTGAAGAAAGTGAAGAATTTGACGATTGCGAAGAGCAATCGCAAGGGGATCATGTTCTTCTCCCTGGACCACCTCTGCAGAAGCTCTTCTCTCTTTTCCAGTGGCAATTCGGCGAACTCGTGAATCAAAGGCCATTTCCAATCCAAACAGATGAATCCGCAGAACAGCAACGTACCCAATTTGAAAGACAGCATCGTCAGGAGCAGCTTCACGATGAACACTCCCTTCGGTTGTCCCCTCTTCACGAATCTCGCCGCCACCTGACATTCATCAATTCAGTACGAGGTTGGACCAAGTACGATGTCCAGTATAAGAAGTAAATACCTCGTCGGGAAGAGGGGGATGAGCCCCAGAAGCGTCTAGGAATGACCGCGCGGCGTCGTTAAGAGGTGTGAATTTCTTGCTGACGGCGTCTGGTGGCAGAGGAGGCAGGAAAGCTTCGCACATAGCGGCCAGCGTCTGAATCTGGTTGGTAGACAATCCATGAGAGCTGTTCTTCCTTCCTCCCTGCAACAAAGGATGGCCTTGTCTTCCTCGCTCCATTGTCTGTGCAGTGAATCAGAAGAAACAAACAGTATCTTGTTCCTATATATAATATCACGGAGAAGAAGACAGAAGAGGAGAAGAGCTTTCTATCCGTGGACAAGGATGTTCACAAGAAGGATTGCTGATGAATTCATTGGCTCTCCCAACAATGCAGCAGCGCAGCTGAATCCGGAAAGGTTGATAAAACTGACGCGTTAATAATTATAGCACATAATATTATATTATAAATGTTAGGGTCTTTGAATTTTTATATTGTGTTGTTGACCTACATGATTTATAAAAAAAAAAATATAAAATTAGACTTTCAAATCCAATTTTATAGTTAGACAAAAAAAAATATTGTGTCGTATTTTAATAATTAAATATGAACACGATATGAAAATAATTTCGTGTTATCGTTCTGTCTTATGCTTCTATGAACAATATTTTTTTCATCCGTGATCGGATCGTATTGTGTAAAATATTGTAAGGGCTCGTAAAAGCTCATGCTCTATTACTTGGTATCGTTTAGAATTAGAAACAATTCACCCACCCCTATGACCGAAACTTGTTGTTCGTGCGAGCAAAATTGAAAAAAGTCAGTCCCCCACACCAATTTTATCTTCTTGACGTGCAATCTCATATTCTCGTAGTATCACAATACATATTGAATTCGCTTAGAGCAGTTGATACCGGGGACGAAGTCAGAAATTTAGGTTCAGTGGGGGCAATAATTAGTCTAATGACAAATAATTAAAGCAAAACAATTTAAGAGGAAACAAATGTAAGAATTTAAATGACTATATTGAAAATAAATATATTTTTTTAGTACTAAATTAATATTAGAAACTTGGGGCCCCGAGAGAACTTCAACGTCCACATCTTACCTTCTAAAGAGACTCGTCTATTTATCTTTAAAGATTTGTTGGGTGTCTCTGAGCCCTTATCTAATAGATGTAATACTAGTTTAGACACGGATTGATTACTCATTTACTATATCAAGAATACTCGTGTTTTTACAAAAAAAAAAAAAAAAACATTTTTTTTATTTTTTATTTTAGGATTGTAATGAAATGACTAAATCTTGCTACTAGAGTAACGCATCCCGAAATTTCAATCAATTTGGTCCTATCAGACTTCGTGGAATTCAACCTAAAATTACTGACCAAACGACTTTGGTTTGGTTCAACGATATCACTATTGTTTGGATGCAAAAAGTCCTGAAATCGATTATTGGCATGTCTCAAAATTATTTTTGAATGACAAAAAAAAAAAATTACTGCACATGCAAAACTGTGGAATTCCGAGGTAACCAAACATAATTCTTTTTTGTTAGGGTTAATGGTCAAAGTACCCCCTAAAGTTTGACCGAAATTTAAGAACCCTCCTTAAAGTTTAAAATCCCCCCTAATATTAAAGAAATGGTGAAAAATTCCCCATAAAAGAGCATCTTACAAGGGGGGATTTTTCATCATTTTCAAACATTAAGGAGCACTTTAAACTTTAAGGGGAATTCTTAAATTTCAGCCAAACTTTAAGGAACACTTTGACCATTTACCATTTTTGTTAATAAAGTTTTTATTTTCTTGTGATTAGGTAAAGTATATAATATTAAATATTATGAGAAAGCGACTTTGAGAATGAATGGTGCCGTGACACGTGATTGATATATAACTGACTAAATAGGATGATAATTGACCTCAATAATGGAGGAATCACTTTCTAATCAGATGAATTAGGTTTTGAATTAAGGAAAAAAATGATTTGAAATGGACTTGATTCAAATTCTGAAATTAATTTATATTAAGATATTATCATTAAAAAAAATCGAATTCCAAACAATTTAGAATTAGGTTTGAAACCAAATTAATTATTTTTGACTTAAATAGAGAAATTTGTATGTTGAATTAAAAAATAAATTTATTTATTTAAATCTAAAGAAAAATTTGAGTATTTTTTTTAAAATGTGTTAATATATTAGTTATATATATATATAATTAATATATAAAGTTGACGTAGTCCGTTTTAATATTTTAAAGTTTGGATAGTTCGTTGCAAAACGTATGAAGTTTATATAGCTCAGGTATATTTAACTATATATATATATTTCCTTCCTCTATCATCATTATGTCATCTCCCATTTTCTTTGTTTGACTTTTTCCTTCCTTTAATTCCCACACAAATCCAATCTCAACAAAATTTAGTAAACCTGCAACTTGCCAAAATGGGGTTTATTCTACCCATTCATACTCAACGGTTTTCATAATGAAACAACGGCTTCATTAATGTCTCTATTTATACTCATATAAAAATAATAATAAAATACGACTTTAATAAATAAATAAATAATGATATAATTCGAGCTTTTTTTTTCTTAATATTTATCTTTTAAAATTTATTTATTTTAGTTATCTATCAATTTTTTTTTATTTTGTTAATTTTTTTATATAAACCTAATATATTTTAAAAAATATAAAAATAACATAATACATTTAAAAATATTATAATTTAATTTTATGAAATATTATTATACGTTACAAAACTTACGATTAAGTCTCGATTCGATCGAAACTCGATTAAACACAGATGAAATTGGGGATCCGTTTAGTCCCAATTTGATTGAATCTCAAACAAATTTGAATCGATTTTGAACTTAAGTGTAACATATAATAAAATTTTGAAGGGTTTAATTGTATCATTCTTAAAAGTATTTTGTTATTTTTATAATTTTTAAATATATTATGTTAAGTTTGGATGAAAAATCTGACGAAAAAGAAAAACTTAATAGATAACCAAATTTTAAAGAAAAATATTTCAAAAAAAATATTAATAATAAACTTACGTAAATATGTTGGATTTTACCACATTCATATATCATAGTTCTCACCTCACCAATTTTATCTGATATACTTATATATAATTTAATGACAAAACTAGTAGATAGTTTATTTTAAAAAGGGTTAATTACCAAAAAAAACACGAACTTTAAGAAAAAATCAATCCGCAAATTGTGTTTTTTTTTACAAACAACAAACCAAACTTTTAGAATTGAGCAACCAACAAATATACCTCAATTTTTATTATGTTGAAACAAAATTTTCAATATTTGATAGAATTATTAAGTCAACATTAGTTGAAGTATTGTAAGAAAGGTATTACGATTTAATAAATCTATCAAACATTTAAAAATTCGTTCAAATATAATGAAAAATTGAGGTAAGCTTGTTGTTTTTTCAATTTCAAAATTTGGTTTGTTGTTTTGTTTTTCCTCAAAGTTAGATTTTTTTTTAATTAACCCTTTTAAAAATAAATAAATATTAATGCACTTAAAAACAATTTCCCACTTTTCTCAAAGCAAAATATATATGCATGCATGGTTCACGATAGGGTTGAAACCGGTCCGGTCGGACCGGTTTTTATACGATTTCGGTCGGGGTCCTATATTTTCGGACCGGATTTTCTTAAAAAAAAATCCTACCAAAAGATCGTATAAGGAAAAATAAATTGTTCATTCGGATTCCGGATTTTCGGTTTAAACCGAAAAAAAAATACTAGGTGTTTCATAAATACTAGGGATGGTTAGCTTAGGGAGAAGAAAAGAAAAATTGATGGGTGACATGGGAAAAATGAAAAGTTGAGACTTTAGAAAACATGTTCACTCTTAATAAGTTGAAAAAAACAAGTTTTGACTCTTGGACCAATGAAAGAGTTGGTATATGTGCACAATGTTTCATATTAATTAATAATAAATATATTCCATATAATTATTTCGGTCGGACCGAACCCCATGATTTTTTAAACTCAAAGACCGAACCATGTATTTTCGGATCGGATCGGTTCTTATCTTTTTTTTCGGACCAACCGAATTTTAATTTCACCTCTAGTACTTCACGATACATATATATATATATATATATACATTACACACCCCTCCTTGTTAGAATAAATGTACACGCGAAGATCTAGTGGCCTAGTGGCTAGTGGGCATTGTCCTCGATCATCCGCGGCGCAGACTACCCATTAAATGTAGTCTCAATTTTTCATACAAAATAAAAATGAATACTTCTTGTATCGATGTGGTGATTTATTATAGTATAGGGTTAAATATCAATTAACTACCCGAATTTTGGATGTTTTGTAACGAGCTACTCGAACTTTAAAAAATTAAAGCGGACTAAATCAATTTTGGCGAAGGTCCAACGAGTTACCTCTGTCCAATTTCTGAGAAATCTCAGTCGCTCGAGCAATATTTTAAAAATATTTTAGAGTTTTTAAATTTTATTATTTCATTATCTTATTCAAATTAAGTTTAGTTTTACATTAATAATATTTTTATGAAGTGCTCAATTCTTGTACTATTTTTGTATTATCCTAGTAGTCGGGTTGATCATGTTTTCGTAAGAGCTCAAGCTAGACCAACGATGACAACGTGCACACGCGGAGTCTAGTATATATAAAAGAATTAGCTTACATAACCATTTTTTTTTCTTTTATAGATGATGCAATTTAAAGCCCACAAGCCCAATTTAATTTTGACCTACCCAACGCAGGTTGTTTCATATTCTTGAATATAAAAAAAGTTAATTACTTAATTAGTTACACATATTTTACCATTGTGCAGAATTGTTACGCATGTTTCAAAATGTGATTAATTGGTTTTGATATGTGACTAATTGGTTACACATGTTTTTCCCAATGTGATTAATTGATTATTCCGTCAGTAAATCGTTAATTATTTTTTTTAACATATTTTTGAATTGTCAAATGATTAGTATGCCCTTAGTGGTAAAATACCATTAAGGCTTAATGAGAAGAACAAGATCTTGCTTCTTCATATACTAATGAGAGAAAATTCTGATCAAGAATGAAGAACCCAGAAATGCAGAATCACGATTGAAGAAACGCAAAAATGCAGAAACTCAGAAATTAGGGGTGAAAGAAAAAATAGGTTGGTCCAAAAATCCGGTGAAAACCGAACCGGTTCGAACTGGAAATTCCGGTCCAAAAATGCACGGTTCGGTTTGTGGTCAGATTTTTTTGTTTGAAACGGTTTTTAAGACCGTTCGGTCTACAACTCTAAAAGACCGTGGAGTCCGGTCCGACCATTTATATGTATATTATTTTATATATTGTATTAGTTAGGATTAATTAATATAATTAATCAACGAATACAAACAAATACAAATTTTATTATTTAATAATTATTTTAGTTGTTTAATCGGTTTAGTAGAAATCTATATAAACATTATTAAATCAAATTATTTTGTTGTTTAATTTGATTTTGAATACTTATTTTGGTTTTGAATGTGTATTTTTTTTTGTTTTTTCGGTTTAAACCGAAAATCCAGTCCGAAAATCCTAAATCTGAATGGACGGTTTATTTTTCCTTATACGGTCTTTTGGTCAGACTTTTTTTTGAAGAAAAACCTGTCCGAAAATATAGGCCCCCAACCGAAATAGTAAAATAATTGGTCTGACCGGTCCGTTTTCACCCCTACCAGAAATGCAAGAATGAAGAACCCAGAATTGCGTTTCTGGGTTCTTCACAACTCGATGGATGAAAAACACAGAAATGCGACTTAACTGTGATGAAGAACACAACTCGGTGAGGAAGAACACAGCTTGGTTGATGAAAATGGTAATTACGTAATTTTATGTATCTAAATAGTGACGGTGACTTAACTGTGATTTATAATTGTAAACAGTAGAAAAACCAATTACGATAGTCAAACATGTATATCCAATTAAGTAATTAAATCAATATAAAATTGGTTATTGTAATCGAACTTCGATCAGATAAAAATTAAGATAGACATAGACTCCCTAAGTTGATGACGCTTCACTTCCCCAAAAAAACGAATATGATTTGATCTTTTGAATTAAAAATAATAAAAGATGGGGTTTAACTGCGTTTCAGTGCTCAAATTTTTTCTGAAACGAATACGAATTGCAGAGCTGTGGAAGCAGAGTATCTCTCCATGTCGTTGCAGTTATGAACTCGACTGAGAAAGCAAGCCAGATTATCAGCTTCAGCCACGTAATACCTTCACACGAGGCCATTACTTTTTCAATTGATCCCCCTCTGCGTGCGTAGAATCGTCGAGCGGTACTAGAGACAATCGCCGTGTCAAAGCAAAGCTATGGGTGGCGGAGACGAAGACACGTTCAGCTCTCATGATTCTCCGTCTGGTAAGCCAATCTATTGCCCCTTCTCTTCTCAATTGAGAGGGTTTATGAGTAATTTGGGAAACATGATCATGCAGACGGAGAACTGTTGTCGGATCAATATTTCCCCCAAACCCTGCCGAGGTCTGATTCTCGTAAAGTTCTGTTTTTTTCTTCCTTGGATTGCTCTGTAGCTCAAAGTCGTCGTTTTTCATCAGTTTGGGATGGTTTGAGCAGGAAAGCTGAGGAAGAAACCGTATTTCAAGACGATGAACTGATGGGTGGAAGTGATGATGAACAAACTCCCGTTTTTCCTCAATTCCAAGCCAAGTGGAGAAGAGACCGTGCTTTTAGAGAAGTTTTGAAATGCTATGATGATCTGCAGGTCCGGATTGAAGATATTGCAGAGCTTAAAACCAAAATAAGGAGGTATATTGGAGCTGCAATTCGGTCTGCTGCGATTGATTACTGCTGGGTTTTTTTCTTCCTGTTAGACTATATAGTATAATGTGTGGATTGTTCCTCATTAACTCGATTTCCAAGTAACTGACGATTATTTCGATTAAACCAGTTACAGTCCAGGAACTTGGGTTGAAGAAGTTGTCGGTTTGAAATCATCAGATTATCAGTTCCCACAGACAACTTGTCTGTTGATAATTGGTCCAAAAGGGTCAGGAAAGAGCAGCCTTGTGAACAAAATTTCAAGAATCTTTGAAGATGATAAATTTGCACCCGACAGAGCCCAAATTTCATGTAACTCCTCCTCCTACTACTGTATCATCCATCATCTTTTAGCTTTATCCATGTAGAATGATATGTTTTTGTTCAAATTTGAAACAGACAGTTGTAGAGATGGAGATGGGACATGTTTCCTCAGGGAGTATATGATTCCCAGAAGTTCAAATGCCTTTTGTCTTTACGATACTCGTGGTTTATCTGATTGCCACACGGACAATGCTGAAAAGATCAAACTTTGGATGACAAAAGGCGTTGGTCATGGTGAACTATTGATCAGGTATGCATATCAGATTACTAGACCTTGAATTTAGGATCAAAATGGTGTAATTTCTCTTATTCGGTTGGCATATCATCAGGGGTTCAGACGGTCCATTCGTGAGGAAAAGAATGAAGTCCAAAGCTCGTTCGAACCACCATCAATCCATAGTTAAGAGGAATGTGAATTTCGTGGTATTTGTTGTTGATGGTCTCTCAGTTCTTGAATCTATTGAGGGGACAAAGTCTGACGAAACTGACTTGATTACACGAACTTACGATTTGCCGTACTTGTCATTTAACGGTAAGGGTTAATTATCAAAAAACAAACCGAACTTGGAGGAAAAATCAAACAGCAAACTGAACCTTTTGGAATTGACCAATCAACAAACTTACCTCAAAATTTCATTATGTTTTAACGGATTTTTCAGTATTAGATGAAATTATTAAGTTAACATTAGTTGAAATATTCTAAGTAAAGGTATTACGACTTAGTAACTCCCTCAAATATTGAAAAAATTCTTTTAAGCATAACCGAGATTTGAAGTAGGTTTGTTGATTGATTACTTTTAAAAGTTTGGTTTGTTATTTGTCAACAAATAAAGTTCGGTTTGCTGTTTGGTTTTTCCTCAAAGTTTGGCATTGCAAATGCCTTTCTGGATCATGTTTGTTATGGAATTGAGTAATGTGTATTGGATGCAGATGATAAGCCTGTTGTTGTTGTGACTCACGGTGACCTGCTTTCGATTGAGGGTCGTGCCCGAGTTCGTGTTCACTTAGGGAAACTTCTTGGGATTCATCCTACAAAACAAGTATTTGACATTCCAGGTAATGCTTAGTGCTGCCGATGGTTATGGTATGGTACGGGTATGACAAATACCATAACCATTTCATATTTTTAAATTGCATACCATAACCATAATCATTACAGGTACAATTTTCAATACCATAACCATATTCGTAACCATGGTTATTAATCACAATTTTAACTGTATACCCATATTTATTACTACATGTGAAATGTAATAGAACATTATAAATGTTATGTTAATAAATACATAAAATTATGTCACATGTAACAAAAATATTCAATATTAATATCATTCTTTGAATTAGCACCATTCAAAATTAACAATAATACCATTTAATATTTACATAATTGAATTACAGTTCGTCCTGGAATTATACATTAGTGAAATTTAAGTAAAAATCATATTTCTGTTATTAGTATTTATTAATTTATTAACATTATATTAATATAATAATCATTGTTAAAACTATGAGTATGACTAAAATACCATAACAATAATTATTATGAGTAGAAAATTAATCACCGTAACTGCATGGTACGGTTAACCATATAAAAAAAATAACGATTATAACTATATTTTTGGATTTTTTGCTGCACCATTGTCGGCCCTAGTAATGCTCAGTCCAATTCGGAGGTTACGATTTTAGAACCCGAACTTCTTAACTCGAGCTTGGTTCTTCTGGTCACAGACATTTCCGACCAAGCTACTGAGTTAGCAATACTGGAAATGCTGCGTTATTCACTCGAGCATGCAGACAGGAGCCTTCCTCGGAAGACATTGTCGTCAAACAAGGTTGTTCCTTTTGTTTGTTGCAGAACTTTCAAGGATAATGTTTGGATTGTGCTGATTAGACAAATTTGATTCAGGTAACGAAGATGTCGATTTTGAAAGCATTGTGCTTTTGTCTGATACAGCTACTACTGGGAATCACCGTCGTTGTGTTCCTGCTACGTTCGGCAGCTGCATATCGTCATCAACCTCGAACCACACATTCAGAAGTTCATGATCGACCCCAAACCGCAAATTCAGCGCATCACGATCAACCACAAACAGGACATTCACTAGCTGATGAGCATACCTGGAAAACAATTTCAGATCATCATCATCGTCGACCGCAAAAAGAACATTCAGACCATCGCTGTCGGCCTAAAAACAAACATAAAGTAGTCTGTGATAGACCTGAAACAGCAGATTGTCGTCGATTTGAGAAAAACACGGAGGAGATTCACATAGATTGGAGCAAGATACGACACATGTGGTTGGGTTGAGATAATCTGCTGAACTTCGGAGTAAGATGTGCTTCCGCCGTTAGTCGCTTGCTGGAATCTGAGATTGTGCGATCAGGCGACGTTGTTCCGACGATCGGTCCGTCGTCGTCAGTGCATCGGTTTTATGTGTGTATATTCGAATCCTTAAAAACGATTGTATATTAAAAATATGGTATTTTTTTTTATTTTCTATGAAAAATATTAATATATTTTATCTCATTATTTTTTTTGTTATGTTTTAAAACAGTTGAAAATTTTAAACTTTTAGGTAATACATTTTAGTCATTTTAGTGTGTTTCATATAATCTTGTTTTAAATCAAATCAAGGATAAAAGGAAGGGTTAATTCTCAAAAAACAAACGAAAATTTGAGGAAAAATCAAACAGCAAACCAATTTTTTGACAAACAACAAACCAAACTTTTGAAATTGAGCAATCAACAAACCTACCTAAAATTTTCATTATGTTTGAACGTATTTTTCAATATTTGAGATAGTTATTAAGTCAATATAAGTTGAAATATTCTAAGGAAATGATATTACGACTCAATAACTCCCTCAAATATTGAAAAAATCGTTCAAAAATAATGAAAATTTGAGATAGGTTTATTGATAGCTTAATTCCAAAAGTTTGGTTTGTTTGTAAAAAAAAAAAAATTGGTTTGCTATATGGTTTTTCCTCAAAGTTCGGCTTGTTTTTTTATAATTAACCCTAAAAGGAAATATGTAAATGCACTATTTTATGATTACAGTTATTTATTTTTACAGTAATTTTTTTTCCTGTTTAACCAATATTATGATTTAGGAAATGATTTTCCAGCTAAAATCTAGAATATATTCCGTTCAATAAAAATGTGGCTAAAACAGTTATAAATTTAATATCATCTAATCTAGCCGAACTGATTTACTTTCATATTCTCATAATTGCAAAATTAGTCCCTTAACTTGAAGGTTAAGTCCACTCCTAACAGTAATTAATTATATCCAATCCACATTATATTAGTTACACATAGTCGCGAATCTCGATCATTGGATAATGTTAATCATTAAAATGAATTCACATATTATATTAAATAGTATGTGGTAAAAAAATATTATAGAAAAAGTTATAGCTATGTAAATAAATTTATATTTAGATATTAAAATAATATAATATGATAGTAAATTAAATAAAAATAAATATTAGCTCCACATGTTTGTCACGCGAGACATGTGTCATTATAATAAGTTTTAATAATAAAAAAATAAACCGAACTTTGAAGAAAAAACAAACAGCAAACCAAACATTTTTTGTTGACAAACAACAAACCAAACTTTTGGAATTGAGCAATCAACAAAGCTACCTCAAATTTTTATTATGTTTGAACGAATTTTTCAATGTTTGAGGGTTTGAGTGAGTTATTAAGTCAACATTAATTGAAGTATTTTAAGGAAAGAGTATTACGATTTAATAACTCCCTCAAACATTGAAAAATTCGTTCAAACATAATGAAAATTTGATGTACGTTTGTTGATTGCTCAATTCCAAAAGTTTTGTTTGTTGTCAACAAAAAAAAGTTTAGTTTGCTGTTTGGTTTTTACTCAAAGTTCGGTTTGTTTGTTTTGATAATTAACCCTTATAATAAATAAATAGTATATTTTGTCAAATATTTGGGATGACTATTAACTATATATATTGTCCGAGGACAAATATGCACTCTTCTTAAAACAAATGTCCTTTCTTTCAATTCGAAAATCGAAACAACTTCAATAAAAATAACCCACCCAAAAAAGAAAATAAACTGCCAATTTTTCTCTCACACGTGGCAGAACCTTATTGGACGAACCACTTAAAAAATAAAATCTAAATTTTAAATACTAAATCGGTAAATTTCACCTCAATAACAATACCATCGTCTTCTGCAAATTGCATGCAGCAATAGAGGTGTCCTTCCTCTCTTCTCCCAACCCAGATTGAGATTACCTTTCACCTCAGAATTATTTTCTGGGTAAAATCTTGATCAATCGACAATCATGGGTCGAAAGAGAGACGACTATGAGACGAATGTGCTTTTGGGGTGGTTGCAGCGGCGATCGACGAAGGTGAAGGTCCTTCTGGCGGCGGCGTTGCTGCTTGGTTCTCTGTTGGTTCTGAAGCTGACGGTGACGAACATGCGGTTATTCTTCCTGGCATCGGAAATATCACACGCCGCCGGAATCTTCGCTCTGATTTACAAGCTCAGCCTCCGTGACCGGAGGTCCTGCGCCGGTAATCTTAAACTCTAATTTATTTATTAATTTTGTAAAAATTCAACGGTAGAGGAATTTGCAAAGAAAAGCATTGACCCTTGACCATGGCAAATCAGTAATTTTATCGGATGAGAACAACTTGAGATTCTCGTACTATGTAACAAACTAACAATTGATCCTCGTACTATGTAATAATTGATGATTAGGGCTACGAATAATGTGATAAATCCTCGTACATGCAAGAGATTGATGAAATGTTCTTATAAGTTATAACCATGGACGTTATTTTTAATTAAATTTGCCTACAAAAATTACATTTTTAAACAATGGTTAAATAATTATTTGCTGGATTTTATATAAAATTATAATCTATTAGTTTGGATTAATATATTATTAAATGAAATAGAAATTTTCATTTATTTTATGTATTATTATTGAAATTTTATAATTAATTATCTGAATTTTGTAAAATGTGTTTTTTCCCATCTAAACTTTTTTTTTAACAAAATTGCATTTTGCTAATTGAACACGTACATGTTTCCGTCAATAAATTGATAGAAATTAGTGAATTGTAATGTTATATAAAGTCAATTAATAACGTGTTAAAAAATTGAATTAGGAAATTATTCAAATCCGACAAGTAATTAACCCCTTAAATAATTTTGTAACATGACACATACAAATATTTCTTAACTTGGACGGATCATCTTTAAAAATACTTAATATTCATTAATATATATATATATTAAAAAGCTAATAATTAAATAAGCTCACATGTAGGGTTTTTTTTTTGGCCAACTCACATGTAGGGTTAATAACCAAACTTTGGACACTTTACAAATTGCTACCTGAACTTTACTTTTTCAGAAACTGCTACCTAAACTTTGACAATTTGGCAAATTGCTAGCTTAGTTAACTTTTTCGTTAAATATCAACGGAAAATGATGTAACAACATATGATTGGTCATTTAATTAAAAAACTAATTAATTTTTCAAAAATACTAAAAAAATCTGAAAAGTTTTTAAAAGAAATTGGAAAATTAAAAGGGAAAATATGAGTTTTTAATATAATAATTTTATAAAAAATATAAAATAATTATTTTTTTTTATAATATTTTCAATAAAAATATTATATTAAAAATTCTTATTTTCTCTATTAACTTTTTATTATTTTTAAAAATTATTTATTTTTTTAAATCATGGACCAATCATATGGTGTCACGTCATTTTCCGTCCATATTTAATGGAAAAGTTAATTGATGTAGCAATTTGCCCCAACTCCGAAAGTATAGGTAGCAAAATTTGAAAAAACAAAGTTCATGTAGCAATTTTAAAGTGCTGAAAGTTAGGGTAACGATTTGATTATTAACCCTCACATTTATGAAATGTCAAGTAATTGTACTTCCTATCTAAAACCATTAAGAGATTCTCTTATTCGGGTATTTCATAGATCGTATAACAAATGCGCATATGTTCTTTTCTTTTTACCTTAAAATAAATTACGTATCGTGTTTGTGTTTGCTTAGGTCTTTCATTGAAGAGTCAAGAACTGACGGCATTGTTTCTGGTCGCGCGATTCATCACGAGTATCTTCATGGAGTACAACATCCATACGTTGTTGGATTTCCTCACTCTATCCGCGACTGCGTGGGTGGTATACATGATCCGTTTTAACCTAAAATCGACATATATGAAGGATATGGACACTTTTCCTATTTACTTTGTGGTAATTAGCTACATCGTGACTATGTTCGATCGATCATCTTACCGATGATCCGGAGTTGATCACCTTGTATGTGTTAAATATGGTGTGCAGGTGGTGCCTGCAGCGATCCTGGACTTCATTTCTTACCCTAAGATTACCCATCACCATTACTTTTTCCAGATACTCTTTGGATTTTCGGCTTATGTCGAGTCTCTTTCTGTGTTGCCTCAACTCCGGTTAATGCAAAATGCGAAGGTTTAATTTGCTACGTTCATTGTGATCTTCATATTGTGCGTTGATCGGAATTTCTTGATTCAACATCAATTTTTTATGATTTTTCAGGTGATTGAACCGTTTGTGGGATACTATGTCTTCGCGTTAGGTGTTTCAAGGTTCTTGTCATTGGCGTATTGGATAATTCAGGTTCGTAGTCTCTAACATCACATCTGATCAAAAGTGGCGTATTTCGTTCATCTTTCATCCAAGCATAAATATATAAAGTGTTATACATGTCCCACATCGGATAGGAAAATGATTTGGAATCATATAAACAGATATTACAAAATAAAACCAGTTTTTTAAAGTTTAATTCAGTTCAAATCGATTCGTTTTTTGTACTAGTTTATACTAAAAATTCAAATCAAACCGGATTAAACCTATACAATTTTTGAACCAGCCAAAACAAAACAAGTCAAACCGGTCTAACTTAATTGATTAAATAGTACAAATAAGTATTTTTTTGTGTATTCTGCTTAGTTCAATGTTCAAGAGCATCTATTTATTGCTCTTGTTCTGTTTTTAGACCGAACTGAATCTATTTTTGACTGATCCAAAACTATTTTTGACTGAACCGGATCTGAGTCTTAATTTTCTTTTGAAAAAATAGACCAAACTAGTTCAAATCGGTTCATGAACCGGTTCTAACCAGATTAGTTTTTTATGTGTTAAATAGACCAATTCTTTTAGTGAATCAAAAAAAAATATTTATTTGCTTTAAACAACTCTAGTTCAGTTTGGAACCGGTTCAGGATCGAACTAGTTCATGAACAAACCTAGAGATGTACTATTCAGATCCAACATGAATTCTCTTTTTCTGAGCCCAAATGAGAACAACAGACTCGGTCAAGTTGACCTAGTGAGGACAGTGCTCGGGCTTGGGGTGTTATATAAAGAAGCCCGAACATGACCCGATAATGCTTCGTGTTGGTTGCTAGTTTCGTGTCATAATCGTTGTTTAAACATGGGGTGCAGATCTACGAAACGAGAGGTGCATTTTTCTACGTGATTGGGAGCGGTCACAGTTGGTTTCTTACATCGATCATTGCGGAATTCGTGCAGTCGTTTATCTTGATCGACTTCTGCTACTACTATATCAAGAGGTAAATCAATACTCAATCAAATGAACCACATTATATTGGTCAATGGTTTATGATTTGCCTTTCATATCTCTAACAATTGGTGTCTTTCGGACAACAGCTTGATGAGTGGCGAGTTGATGATGAGGATGCCCGTCTAGACTAACAAACCGAACTGAGCCAAGCCGAACCGAACCACGCTCGGCATGCAGTCTTATTATGATAATCTTGTTCTTTGAATGACATTTGCAATGGTTGTTGTTCCTAACAATGTTCTTTATTTCTATATAACAACTTTGGGACTGTTGGTTTGGTGGTTGAAGAGTCAAAAGACAGGGTGGTTGATGAATTTTTTACCAACATATACATAGAAAAAAATATAAAAATATACTCAGTATTTTAAAAAATACGAAAGTATACCTACTCGCGAATGAGATTCGTGGGTAGAAGTTTGTTTTTTTATCAGATGAACATATAAGTTGTACCTGTGGATTTCATTTGCAGGTGGGTGTCACCCGCGAAGAAGATTGGCGGGTGGAGAGGTTTGCAACAAATTTTGCTGATTGGGGAGAAAATAACAAAGAAAATTAAATTTCGCTGATTGGAAAGAGAGAAAACATCAAATTTCCCTCATCACATTGTCCTTTGCTGATTGTATCAATATGACAGCCGCGAATGACATTCGCAGGTGATACTTTTTATGTCCACCCGTGAATGTTATTCGCATGTAGATATACTTTTGTATTTAAATAAAAAAATTGAGGATATTTCAATATTATTATTTTTTAGGTATATATTGGTCAAAAATTCGTGATTAATATGGTTTGTGTTGAGAAAAGAGAGAAAATTTATTTCAAATTGAATTTATTATCAAATTATAAATACTGAAAGTAAAAATTAGGGTTAATAGGTCCAATGGTACCATAAGTTTGGGCCATGTGATCGGATGATACCCCTATGTTGTTTTATGGTACCATATGTTTGGGCAATGTTGTTATTTGGTCTAAATTACTGTTGCCGGCAAGGTTAACTAACAGAATGCTGACGTGGCACTGACGTGGCGCTGACGTGGCACTGATGTGGTAATTGGAAAATACAAATAAATAGAAAATATAATAAAAATAGGGAAAAATCTGGAAAACTTGGGAAAAATCGAAAATAAATTATAAAAATATTTTAAACTTTATATATTAATAAAATGTATTTTTTATAAATTGTTTTTCAAAAAATTGAAAATTGAAAAAACAAAATATGAAAAAATATGAAAACAAATCGGAAAAATTATACAAAATTTCAAAAAATATTTTAAACTTTATATATTAATAAAATGTATTTTTTATAAATGTATTTTTTTAAAAAAAAAATCGAAAATTGAAAAAAAATTAAAAAAAGAACTAGGTTGGACCCTTGGGGTCCAATTGACCCAGCCAGGGTCGAACCCAGGGATGGGTCAGACCCAGACCTGGTCGCCCAGGTCAAGCGACCTGGTTGGGGTCTGACCCAGCCCTGGGTTCGACCCTGGCTGGGTCAATTGGACCCCAAGGGTCCAACCTAGTTTTTTTTTTCAATTTTCGATTTGTTTTTTTAAAAAAAATTATAAAAAATACATTTTATTAATATATAAAGTTTTAAAATATTTTTTATATTTTTCCGATTTTTTTCATATGTTTTCCCTATTCTTTTAAATTTCCCTATTTATTTTTATTTTTTAAATTAAATATTATATTATATATCTACGTGGCGCCGATGTGGCGCTGATGTGGTGCTGACATTGATCATTTAACAGAAAAATTTAACGGTTGACTAACAGAGTACCATAGAACAACATGCTCCAAACATAACAGACCATTTAACCACATCAAAAAACATATGGTACCATTCGATCACATGACCCAAACTTATGGTACTATTGGAACTATTAACCCTAAAAATTATTGTATGAACTTGAAATATAATTATTATTGGGCAATTATATATGCCATGGTTCGAAAATTTTCATTTTTTAGAACGGGATTTTTTTTTAATCGGATTTGGAGACTTGAAAAGGTGGATGCCGGGCGGACTAATTCCTTTTTGAAGTAAGATTATCATAATCTCATCCTCTAATCATCCTTCTTCCAGGAATCTCACCATTGAATTCTAAATCTGCCAGAAAAAGAAGAACATTTGACCCGTAACCGACGAGCAGCAAAACAAACGAACTAAAATAGGCAGTTTTTCAATTTCCAGACCCCATCAAGAACACTGACAAACGACGATGCTGTCTGTCCTAAACTCAGTTGCAGTTCGTCCCTTCAACTATTTTTGTTCTTTCATTTAGTGTTCTATGAAAGTCTGTTCTTTCTCCATCAATGATCTTTCATTTAGTGTTCTATACAGAAGGATCGAATCCTATGAATGCTGTTATATAAGACCCCTGAATATTCATCATCTAGTAGAGGAGAAAGAGATGATGGCAAGAAGCATTCTTGGTCTGTTCTTCTTCAAAGTTATAATTTTCTTGATTTTGAACTCTGCGTTGTCTACTCACTCTGCTCCTGATATCTCTCTGGTTACAAGTCTCCCTGGATTTGATGGCAGTTTTCCCTCAAAACATTATTCTGGGTAAGTAAAAAGTTACAACCTTGGTTATAAATTTGTTTTTTTTTTCTTCAAGAAATTGCTCGGCAGTATAGATTGGTTCATCACGCTATGAAACATGTTATTTCTTGTTTTTCATGACACTTGCTTCAAATGACGTCTTTCTTGTCATGTTTTCTCTCAAGGGTATGTTTTTGCAATAGATTCTGTGCAATTTCTTGTTTTGAAAATTCATCTTGATGGGATCGATTTCGCAACACACAGAAACTGATGAAGAAAAACAAAAATTGAGATTTTTTTTTTTTGGAAAGCTATAAAGAAAATGTATGAGAGAGTTTTACGTGTAACACCTCTTAGAATACATAGATGAAGAAGTATATATAGACAAAACTATGACTAAGTACAAAACTCCAACTTGAACACGTTTTTTTGCACAACACTTTTTCCAGTCAGCCGCCCGTGTTGGCCATCGTTTAGCCGCCCATGTGTTAGGTATTGTAGTCTGATTGATATGTAATGTTCGATTATGTATTAATGTACGTGTCTCGCGGTTCAACCTATAGACTATACTGTACTGTATTTCTCCATGTAGACGTATTTTGTAACAGTAACTGTCATGAATATATCTTCTAAACCGTGTGGAGGTTGCCCACTTGGGTGTTAACACAAGAAATCAAAGTTCTTATCTTCCTTTCCTCTCTGAAAACTGAAGTGTCTTCTTATCAATTTTTAGTGTTTTCTTCATCAGATTGAGTGTCTGATCCTAACACCATGTGCACCGTCCAGTCCATTGTCTTGTTAGACACCGTCCACAGCTACTGTGTAGCTTAAACTGTGGTTAAACTACGAGACGCGTGCACATTAATACATAAATTAACAACCTAACACATCTTACACCAATCAGTTATGAACAACAACCCAAATTCATTCCTGCTGTTTTTGCATATGGGATATCATGAAGCTATGTTTCAATTGATCCGAGGAAGAATCTGTTCTACTACTTTGTCGAATCTGAACGGAACCCTTCAGAGGATCCCGTTGTTCTGTGGCTCAATGGTGGTCCCGGTTGCTCGAGCTTTGACGGTTTCGTTTATGAACACGGTAATGATAATGTTCCAAAGAAACATGCTTTTGTCTCACACCATGTTACTGACATCAGTTTGTTCAAGCTCTTCAGGACCATTCAATTTCGTAGCTGCCAAGCAACAGAACGAGCTCCCGAAACTGAAATTGAATCGATACAGTTGGTCCAAGGTATATCATTATCATACTTTACACAGATTTGAGACATTTTACAAGAATTAATGATTAATGTTCTTGACATCTTAGGTTTCCAACATAATATATCTGGATTCTCCTGCTGGTGTTGGATTTTCATACTCTAATGATACAAAGGATTACCATACAAGTGACACACAGACAGCATCTGATTCACATACCTTCCTCCTCAAGGTACAACAGATTAACAAGGAATTAGAATCTTTTTAGTCATTTTTTTTCTTTATATTATTTACTTAATTGAATCTTGTTGATGCAGTGGTTCGAGCTGTATCCCGAGTTCCTCAGCAACCCTTTCTTCATATCTGGAGAATCATACGCAGGAATCTACGTGCCAACTCTTGCTTCGAACGTAGTCAAAGGCACATCTTTTATCTTCAGATGTATAGATTTTTTTTAAAAAAATTTAACATCAAATTTATGTGCTAATAGCTTTCGATCCAAACCCCATCTGCAGGGATCGATAATAAGGTTGAACCGATTCTCAACTTCAAGGTATACCATTTTAAAAAATGGTTAATTATCAAAAAACAAACCGAACTTTGAGGAAAAACCAAATAACAAACTGAACTTTATCTCAAATTTTCATTATGTTTGAACGAATTTTTCAATGTTTGAGGGAGTTATTAAGTCGTAGTACTCTTTCCTTAGAATACTTCAACTAATGTTTAACTCTATCAAACATTAAAAATTTGTTCAAACATAATGAAAATTTGAGGTAGGTTTGTTGATTGCACAATTCCCAAGTTTGGTTTGTTGTTTGTCAAAAACAAAGAAGATTGGTATGCACTTTGGTTTTTCCTCAAAGTTCGGTTTGTTTTTTGGTAATTAACCCTTAAAAAAAATAGGAAATGACATTTAGTAGAGTTCAAAATTCAAATGGATGTACAAAATGCTATGTTATGCAGGGTTATTTGATAGGCAATGCAGTTACTGATGATAATTTCGACAATGAAAGTGCTGTGATTCGGTTTGCACACGGGATGGCCCTTATATCCGATCAATTGTATCAGGTCTTGATAAAAATTCTTTGATATTTTTAAAGTAAAAGATGCATTTTTAAGAACAATCTGCTGATTTTTCGCATCTTATCACAGGAGGTTTGCCAAGCCTGCAACACAAGCTACAATGAACCAGTAACCGAAACTTGCTCTCAAAAACTTCTTAAAGTCGACGAGGTACTTGAATTTTGATGAGGATCTTTACAAATAAGAAGGAGATCGAATCGTCTTCTCTATTTACCGAACATATTCTGCAGGACTTAGATGGGTTGAATCCATACAATATCCTCGAACCGTGCTATCATCAAAGCAGCAGTTTCCGGGAAATTGGAAAAGGCAGTAGGAGTCCTCTTGCTGAGATGAAGAGGTCTTGGCCTTTCAGAGCTCCTGTAAAACCCGGGATTGTTCCAACTTGGCCACAACTTCTTAACGAAATCCATGTTCCTTGCATCGTAAGTTACTCCAAAATCATGTCCTTTTCCGCATTTTTGCTCAAGAACTATGGAGATATCAAAACCGTGAATTTCTCACTTACTACAACCGTGTGATCTGTAGAATGATGAAGTTGCAAAATCGTGGCTGAACGACCCACAAGTTAGAGAAGCAATACATGCTGAACCAGTATGCTTACTAGTACTAAACATGATCAAATTTCGATTCAATATCTTATAGTTTTTATTTGGGTTAATTATCATAAAACAAACCGAACTTTGAGGAAAAACCAATCAGAAATCGAACTCTTTTTGTTGACAAACAACAAACCAAAATTTTGGAATTAAGCAATCAACAAACCTACTCAAATTTTTATTATGTTTGAACGAATTTTCCAATGTATTAGGGAGTTATTAAGTTGTAATACCATTTTCTTAGAATATTTCAACTAATGTTGACTTAATAACTCCCTCAAACATTGAAAAATCCGTTCAAAGATAATAAAAATTTGAGGTAGGTTTGTTGATTGCTTAATTCCAAAAGTTTGGTTTGTTGTTTGTTAAAAAAACAAGTTCGGTTTGCTATTTGGTTTTTACTAAAAAATCGTGTTTTTTTTGGTTATTAACCCTTTTTATTTACTTGGATGCAATGCAAAAGGCAAGCTTGATCGGACCATGGGTTCTATGTACGGGTAACATAAATCTAGACCACAATGCTGGAAGCATGATTGTATTTCACAAGAACCTTACAGCTAGAGGCTACAGAGCACTCTTATACAGGTCTGGCATTGCTTATATAGATCGAAGATCAGGTCCTTTCTTGTTAAGACTTGAAGTATAGTTTCTTGTTGTTTTTACAGTGGGGATCATGACATGGCTGTTCCGTTCACTGGTACTGAAGCATGGACAGTGTCTCTCGAGTACAAAGTTGTGGAAGATTGGAGGGAATGGCAAACCAAGGATAATCAGACTGCTGGGTAATGTTCGTTTCTCTTCCAAAATTTCAAAAAACACATTTTTTCTGAACCGGTGAAACATCTTTTTTTTTTTCTGCAGGTACCTTCAAGGATACGAAAACAACCTCACATTCCTAACCATCAAGGTCATAAACATGTTTTTTTAATAGGGTTAATTACCAAAAAAACAAACCCAACTTTGACCGAAAACCAAAAAACAAACTAAACTTTGTTTTGGAGCAAAAGACAAACTGAAGTTCAGTAATTGAGCAATTAGGAAACCCAGTTCAAATATCTGTTAATTATAGATAGAATTTTGAATAGTAAATGGAATTATGAAGTAGATTACCGTTATACCCTTTCAAATTCTAGGATTGCACTTCTAGGATGGAGGTGTCCGCTTCAATTCTTCGATGGAGGAGAGAGTATAACTGTAATCTACTTCATAATTACGTTTACTATTCAAAATTCCGTCTATAATTAACGAATATTTGAACTGGTTTTACTGATTGCTCAATTACTGAACTTCAGTTTGTCTTTGCTCCAAAATAAAGTTTAGTTTGTTTTTTGGTTTTCGATCAAAGTTGTGTTTGTTTTTTGATAATTAACCCTTTTTAATATATATAAAAACTATGGTTTTCCCCTGTCGATCTAAAAGGAAAATATCGTCTGTTTTGTCTGAGGTTATTGTATTTTTTATTGTTTTTCTGCAGGGAGCTGGGCATATGGTTCCAGAGTCAAAGCCCCAGGAGGCGTTGGACTTCTACAGTCGCTTTCTTGCTGGGCAAGCAATATGACAATCAGAAAGAATGAGCTTGTGATTGGGGTCTGTTGAGACATTAGGGATGTAACCGTAAAGGCTAGTTAAAGTAAATAAGGAGGATTTTCACAGACTGCAGATCGATATGCCTATGAACACCATATAAAATGTCATCGCTTGGGTATTATCCAACCAGATCCGTGCCGTCATGCATGATGTCATATCGCATTTTCGGAGTTTTTGAATGAAGTTACACGACACCCATCTTCTGTTTTTTACTATTACAATACTAAATACAATTGCATTGCAACGTATTTTAAGAAAGTGTTAATTATCAATAAACAAACCGAACTTTGAGGAAAAACCAAACAGCAAACCAAACTCTTTTTGTTGACAAACAACAAACCAATCTTTTGAAATTGGGCAATCAATAAACCTACCTCAAATTTTTATTATGTTTGAACGGATTTTTCAATGTATGAGGAAGTTATTAAGTTGTAATACCATTTCATTAGAATACTTCAATTAATGCTGACTTAAAAACTCTCTCAAACATTGAAAAATCCGTTCAAAGATAATGAAAATTTGAGTTGTGTTTGTTGATTGCTTAATTCCAAAAGTTTGGTTTGTTGTTTGTCAAAAAAACAAGTTCGGCTTGTTTTTTGGTTATTAACCCTTCAAGAAATGTTGGTATTTCAGTCATGCAGATCTCATCGAATCACACCAAATACAAAACAAAAATTCCAGAAAAAGAACAATATTTGACCAGTAACTGACGAGCAAAACAGATGGACTAAAACAGGCAGCTTTTTACTTCCAAGCCCCATCAATAACACTGACGAATGACGATATTGTCTGTCCTAAACTCAGTTGCCATTCTACGATATTGTCTAGTCTTTTCTGAAGTGTATTGCAATTTCTCCATCAATGATATACCGAACTGACCGAATCCTATGAATGTTGTTACAGACTTACAGTCACCACTGTTAGAATTAAGTCAGCAAAGGAAAAGCAAAGAGCAAGATTGTCAAAAGTTAAATAGTAAGGTTGAAATTAATAGTCAAATATAATGATTATGTAGCTAGACAAAGTAGTATAAGTACATGTAATTGTGATTGAGTTGAAAGAACAATCTATTCAGCAATACAATGTTTTCCTTTACTAAATCTATATCATCTCAATTCTCCCACACTTAGATTTCTAACAACCACCTTTTATATAATACCCTTGACTCTTGATCATTGATTGATATCTTCAAGAAATAGTAGAGGAGATGGTGATGATGGCAATAAACATTCTTGGATTGCTCTGCTTCAAAGCTGTGGTTTTCTTGATTTTGACCTTGGTGTGGACTACTCACTCTGCACCTGATATCTCTTTGGTAACAACTCTCCCTGGCTTCAATGGCACATTCCCTTCAAAACATTTTTCTGGGTAAGTACGAAAGTACGATCTTTGTCAATGGTTTGCCAAAAAGATGTCTTTTTTTTCCTCATGTTTCGGATTTCTCTTGTGGTTCTTGTTTACTTTAGAGTGCTGCAAATGCATAATTAGGAAAAATACTATTTTTGCCTGTTGTTTTGCATATGGGAATATGAAGATATGTCTCGATCGATCCGAGGAAGAATCTGTTCTACTACTTTGTTGAATCTGAACGGAACCCTTCTGAGGATCCCGTTGTTCTGTGGCTCAATGGTGGACCTGGCTGCTCGAGTTTTAACGGTTTCGTTTATGAACACGGTAATGATAATGTTCCAAAGAAACATGCTTTTGTCTATCTACACTATGTTACTGACATCAGTTTTTTCAAGTTCTTCAGGACCATTCAATTTCGTAGCTGCCAAGCAACAGAACGAGCTTCCAAAACTGAAATTGAATCAATACAGCTGGTCCAAGGTATATCATACTTTACACAAATTTGAGACATTTTACAAGATTTAAGGATTAATGTTCTTGACATCTTAGGTTTCCAACATAATATATCTGGATTCTCCTGCTGGTGTTGGATTTTCATACTCTAGTGACACCAGCGATTACATCACCAATGACACACAGACTGCATCTGATTCACATACCTTCCTCCTCAAGGTACAACAGATTAACAGCTTTTATAATCACTTTTTCAATCTAATTTGCTTAATTGAATCTTGCTAGTGCAGTGGTTCGGGTTATACCCTGAGTTCCTTAACAACCCCTTCTTTATATCTGGAGAATCATACGCGGGTGTCTATGTGCCAATGCTTGCTTCCGAAGTAGTTAAAGGTACATTTTTTATCTTCAAATCTACACAAGTTCCTGATTTATTTAATACAATCACAGCATCTTATCCAAACCCATCCGCAGGAATCGATTCTGGGGTCAAACCAATTCTCAATTTCAAGGTATGCTCTTTTTTCTTCTGCAAATTGCATATAATAGACTTATAGAGTTCAAAGTTTAGACTTATGTAATGAAATTAAAATCTGTTTCTGCAGGGTTATCTGATAGGCAATGGAGTGTGCGATGATAAGTTCGATAATTACAATGCTGCGGTTCCATTTTCACATGGGATGGGCCTTATATCCGACGAATTATATCAAGTATTCTAACCCGGATATGAGCTTCTCTAAGTAGAAGTTAATTTAAAAAAAAATAAAATTGGAGTGTCAATTAAAGAATGTAATCTGCTGGTATATTGCAGGAGGCTTATCGTGCATGCAATGGAAGCTTTAATGACTATTATGAGGCACAATCTGAATCTTGCCAGGAAAAATTTGATGAAATTTTAGAGGTACTTAAATTTTGATGAAGATCTTAACAAATGAGAAGAAGATCCATTTTGTTATTATTATTTATTTACGGAACGGGTTCTGCAGGACTTGGATGGGTTGAACATATACAATATCCTCGAACCATGCTATTATCCAAACAGCAGTTTCTGGAAAACTGGAAAAGCCAACAAACCTCTTGCTGAAATGAAAAGGTCTTGGCCTTTTAGAGCTCCTGTAAAACCCGGGATTGTTCCAACTTGGCCACAGCTTTTCAACACCATTGGTGTTCCTTGCATCGTAAGTTACTCCCAAATCATGTTTTTTATGGATACAAAATTGCAAGTAAAACTCTTACTTACTGAAATTTTTGTTACGTATTGGAGTTTGATTAGTATTAATGTACGCGTCTCGCGGTTCAACCTCCGCGGTGAGGTTGCCAGGGTGTGTGTGGGGCTCCCGCCCCCACCCGAACCCGTAGATTGTACTGTATTTCTCCCTGTATACGTATTTTGTAACAGTAACCATCATTAATACAAATGCCAAACCGGTTACCCATTTTTTGGGTGTTACCACGGAAAACCTGAGTTCTTCTTCTCTCCCTTTCCTCTTTGAAATTCCTTCTCAATTGTGTGCAATTCTTCATCCGATTAAGTGAGTTTGTTGCAATTAGATCCTAACAATTTTGTGATCTGTAGAATGATGAAGTTGCAATTTTATGGCTGAACGATCCAGAAGTCAGAGAAGCAATACATGCTGAACCGGTACTCTTTTAGTGCCAAAAGTCATCAATTTCGATGTTATATCTTACGAATCTTATGTTTTATTTGGCTTTGGATGCAAAAAAAAAAAAAAAAAAAAGGCGAGCTTGATCGGGCCATGGATGATGTGTACAGAAAATATTTCGTATTACCACAATGCTGGAAGCATGATTGTGTTTCACAAGAACCTCACAACTAGAGGCTACAGAGCACTCATATACAGGTTAGAAACTGCTTATCTCGATTCGTTCTTATAATGTATGTTCTTGATTGGAGACTAATTCAACTATAACTTCTTGTTGTTTTGTTAGTGGTGATCATGATATGCGTGTTCCATTCACTGGTACAGAAGCATGGACAAGGCCCATTGGGTACAAGGTTGTCGATAAATGGAGGCATTGGATAATCAAGGATAATCAGAATTATCAGATTGCTGGGTAATGTTCATTTCTCTTCCAAAATCTCAAAAAAGAAGAAAAAACGCATTTTTCTGAATCGATAAAAACCTCTTTTTTGCATCGTACTTGGGTTTTGCAGGTACCTTCAAGGATATGAAAACAACTTCACATTCTTAACCGTCAAGGTTAGTAACAAAGAACTGATCTTGTGAATTTTGTTGAGTTTATTATAACTTCTGTTATTTTTCTGCAGGGAGCTGGGCATACTGTTCCTGAGTCGAAGCCCCGTGAGTCTTTGGTTTTCTACAGTCGTTTTCTTGCTGGGCAAGTAATATGATAGAACAGAATAATGAACTTGTGATCTATAACGTTAGGTGATTGGGGGCTGCTGAGGCAGTGGAGATGTGAAAAGTAAATACTGGTTAAAGTAAATAAGGATGATTTTACTGCATATTTTCTTGGTGAAATTCTGGGCATTGCTTCAAATTAAGAACTATATTCATTGTTTGATGTCCGACCATAGGCCAAATTGATCGAATTTTCAGTACTTTGTAAAGTATTTTTTTTTTTAATATTTCTACTTTGAAGTATAAAACTGCGAGCTTTAAAAGCTAACTCCTACCAGAGACAAAATGGCGTCTTCCCTGTTTCAGAGACGCTTCTTCTCCACGAACCGACCATTCAAATGGAGCATAAAACAGGTGACGAAATCCAACTTCGTCGACTCTCTCGAGGAGATCAAGACCCATATCTCCAATTCCGACTTCATAGCCTTATCTCTCCGGCGGACCGGTTCCGCTGCCGCACCCTGGCACCGCATCTCCGCCTACGACACGACCGAAACGGCCTACTCGAAGGCTAAGTACGTCGCCGAGCGCTACCAGGTCCTCCAGTTCGCCGTCTGCCCTTTCACCATTAGGGCATCCAAAGTCATTGCTCATCCGTGAGTTCACCTGCATTTCTAAAGTGAAAAAAAAATGAAATTTACTCAAGTTTCGTTGATTTTTCTTTTGCTGCGATGACGCTTCGTAGTTTCAGGTTGTGTAATTACGTTCCTTGGTTCTTCAATCATTCCTTATGGCACTTAGCTTCTGTAGCAGTTTCTTCGCTGCTTGTTGTTTCAATCATGCTATTGAAACATAAATGCCACCGTTTTCTCGAAGCTCTACTACTTTTGATTATGACCTAATTTCCACAAAATTGGTTGAGACTATTTAACCTAGTCTAGTTCATGATCAATGATCTTCTAAGTATATATGACACTGTCTCTGACTAAATTGGATTGGTAATGGAATTCAATTGTACTGTTTGATGCAGATATAATTTTCATTTGTTCCCTAGAGATGAACTAAGGATGGGGATGCCATCTTACAGTTTTTCATGTCAAACATCTTTTCTGGAACATATGGTGCAAGATGGGTTTGATTTTAATGCCTGCATATACAACGGTAAGCTTGCCTCTTCCTCTCTGATGAAAAACTATCACATTTAACTGAATTTGTGTTCCATCTAGCACAAGCAACTATGGTGGTGAAATGTTAAATGGGGAAATTGATACAGAGAAGAAAATGTAAGTTAAGCAGAAATAATAATGCCATTACTTTTTTCTGATACTTTTTTGGTAACTAATAAGCAGAAATACTCTTCCTTTCTGATACTTTTTTGGTAACTAATTGTTAAATTTTAATATCGGGGCCGAGCCATACCCAAATAGCAACCACATTATACAACTCGGGTTCCATCCTAAAACCAATTGGCGATAGGAGGAGGTAGCCTTGTTGTATATATGGTGCCCAAATTTGGAGAAACCACCGGTGTGGTATTCCCCCATCACAGTGTCTTCAACACTCCCCCGCACTGTGATAACTCGATTAAGGCACGACACCGACACATTTTAATCCAGACGGGTTGAGACTCAACAAATTCTCTCTCACGTTCAGGACCGACCCGAACTCTGGTACGTGGAGTAAACGGGACACAACAAACCCACATCGGGAAACAACCCAACACTGTCAAATGGAACCGGACTCTGATACATGTTAAATTTTAATATCGGGGCCGAGCCATACCCAAATAGAAACCACATTATACAACACGGGTTCCATCCTAAAACCAATTGGTGATAGGAGGAGGTAGCCTTGTTGTATATATGGTGCACAAATTTGGAGAAACCACCGGTGTGGTATTCCCCCATCACAGTGTCTTCAACACTAATAATGCCATTACTTTTGCTTCAGAAATAAGTTAAGCAGTGATAATAACTGCAGTATGGTGGTATTTATACTTTGATGGCTAGGTTTGTATCGCGTTTTGATTTTCCTTCTTATCGACGTAGTGCTACTTGTGCTAGTGCTTTTTTTCAGTTTTTGAAATCTTATCCTGATGTTTTCTTGCACTCTATTGTTCCAAAAAGGATAATTATCAAAAAACAAACCGAACTTTAAGGAAAAACCAAACAGCAAATCAAACTTTTTTTTGTTGACAAACAACAAACCAAACTTTTGGAATTGAGCAAACAACAAACCTACCTCAAATTTTCATTATGTTTGAACGGGTTTTTCAATGTTTGAGAGAGTTATTAAGTCATAATACACTTTCCTTAGAATACTTTAACTAATGTTGACTTAATAACTCTCTCAACCATTGAAAAACCCGTTCAAACATAATGAAAATTTGAGGTAGGTTTGTTGTTTGCTCAATTCCAAAAGTTTGGTTTGTTGTTTGTCAACAAAAAAAGATCGGTTTGCTGTTTGTTTTTTTCCTCAAAGTTCAGTTTGTTTTTTGGTAATTAACCCGTTCCAAAAACATTCCACTGAAATTTTGCATCTTTCAATATATAAAGTTTCATATTTGTATGATGAAGAACCAATTATTCACAGTCCATATACACAGCAAATAAATCATTGCATTTGTTTGCATTAAGTTTCATAATATTTATACTTTCGTTTTGATAGGCATCTCGTACTTATCCAGGACGCAAGAGCTCGCAGCCAAATTTCGAACAGAGAATCCAGTACTAGTTACTGAACCTGTTAACCCCTCCTCTAGCCTCTCAGTTGCAGATGGGATTTTTGTTGGAAGAGTTAAATCTCGTATAAAGCATTGGCTAGAGTCCTGCAAAGATTTGAGCAAGAGTTCAAATGGTAATGAAAGGCTCACTGGAGTCTGGGCTTTCAGTTGCTAATCATCTTGATGCATTCTTTTGCAGCTATTAATAAATCTGTTTGGACTATGCAGGAGATTTGTTGAAATCCCTGAGAAAAATTATCCAACAAACAAATCAGTATGGATCGAGACCGTGCATGGATATATATGTCTGTAGTGAACGTCAGTCACTTCTCATCTTAGAGGTACTTTGTTTAGCATATGAAATTTATCTTATGGTCTCAGTGCTTTCAAAATCTCTTCCATTTATTTCCCTCCATATGGTTCAAAATAGGGTTAATAACCAAATAACAAACCGAACTTTGAGGAAAAGCCAAACAGCAAACTGATCTTTTTTTGTTGACAAACAACAAACCAAACTTTAGAAATTTAGCAAACAACAAACTTACTTCAAATTTTCATTATGTTTGAACGAATTTTTCAATGTTTGAGGGAGTTATTAAGTCGTAATAATCTTTCCTTAAAATACTTCAACTAATGTTGACTTAATAACTCACTCAAACATTGAAAAATTCATTCAAACATAATGAAAATTTGAGGTAGCTTTGTTGATTGATCAATTCCAAAAGTTTGGTTTGTTGTTTGTCAACAAAAAAAGTTCGGTTTGCTGTTTGGTTTTTCCTCAAAGTTCGGTTTGTTTTTTGGTTATTTACCTATCAAAATATTGCTATCTTATTAGCTTTTTGTTTCTTGTTAGTCACACTTATACCTATGATTGTGCTCCACTTGTGACAGAATTTGCCACAAATCTCTGAAGAACTTGTTCCATTAATACTTCCAGCAAAAGGAGGGTCTTCCCAGGCCATTCGTATTGTATTTGCTAGTTCGAAAGAGGATAAGTGTATTCTATTAGTAGGTTCCTCAATTCCAATATATGTAATATTCCAATAATTTGCAATATGCTTCTTTGATTCAATTTCATCGTGCCTTTGTGAATAGGGGGAGCTTAAAGCTCTTGAAGACGAACAGAACAAGAAATTCCGAGGTTTCCGAGAGGTGATGGACTTGATATCTGCTTCTCAGAAACCTGCAGTCTCCCACAATTCTCTTACTGGTCTGCTATGCTTATCATATTTCACTTTGCTCGATCTTTTCATTATTATTTTTCAATTGGTTACGTATTTTACTTGCTTGGCTGTGCAGATTTTACATCCATCTATTCTATGTTCCTTGCTCCCTTGCCTCCAACCATGGATGAATTCCTATCCTCCTTGAAACCCGTATTCCCCAAAATTATCGACGTCAACAATCTAGTAAAGGAAGCCTTTCCTCAGGCAAGATCAACAAATTTATCCACTGCTCTGTCCTTATTGAATAGCAAGTCCGTTGCACCTATTGATGTGGAAGTTCCATCAAAAGGCAAGTCCATTGATTTTCTATCTTGCTCCTTTTCTACAGAGCTTACAGTTAAATACCAAGTAGTTACCTGAATTTTAGACGTTTTGCAACGAGTTAATCGAATTTTTAAAATTCATAACGGACTACCTCAACTTTGAAGAAGGTGCAAATAGCTACCTCCGTCCAATTCTGACGACTTTCCAACAACTTTCCAACGACAATTGACGGAAAATTGGACGTATGTAGCTATTTGCACATTCTTCAAAGTTGAGGTAGCCCGTTTTGAATTTTCAAAGTTCAGGTAGCTCGTTGCAAAATGTCCAAAGTTCAGGTAGCTACTTGGTATTTAACCCTTTACATAAAGATTCCACTGCTCATTGAATTTTCTGAGATTCGCTGGAATCTCAGGAAATTTAGATTAAAAATACAATCTTTTCTGTTTCAATAAAGAACAATTGCTACAAAATGTGAATCTTACAGTGAAATTCATAGTGAAAATGAGTTGTTTTCCATTTCAAGAAGCTGTTGAGTGTTGACTACCCTACTCAATCATTTCTTCCTGAAAAAGTATCATTTTTCACTTGACTATCACATTCAATCATTTGTTTTTCCCGGAAAAAGTCTATCTGTCTTTCACTTTCACTCTAAGTTCCATAGTTTGTAGAATTTTCAGTATTTACTTACTCTTCTGATTGATCAGATATCGGGAACGAAGGCATTTGTCATGGCCATGATGCAGTAAATATCTGCAATTTATTTTCAAACCTCTGCTCCATCTTGAAACTCGCCCCAGAGGATTATGTTGCCAAATCCGACCTGTCCTTTACAACTAAAAACAACGACACAAGAAAAGTCGACAGCAATGACATCATCTTTCTGTGGGGATTCAGGCACGGGACATCAGCAACTTCATTGAAAACCAAGCTGCAGGGTTCACACAATGTTTTCTTAGAGAACTTCGATGTTTGCTTGGTGGACAAGAGTTGTGCCACTGTTGTGTTCTTTAAACCCGACCTGTCCAAAACTCTCTTGGGGATAATCAGTAATCAGGAGATACCGGGATTTGAGGGACTGAAAGGCGCGAGCTATGAAGTGTACAAGAGAATTTGTCGCCAAGGCTTGTGGGAGTTGGAATTGGCGGATGCTTTTGATGAAGTTACAGCAGATGAGGACCGTGTACTGGAGGAGGAGCGTGAGTCGGGCAGTAAAAAGTCCAAGGTTTATTGGGATAATGACTTGATTATTAACTTCAATGACTTGTGACACAAGAAATAGACAAGTTTTGATGGATGGTTATGAGGTTTACATTAGATAGCTGTTTCTGTTGATTAGGGGGTGCCACAGATAAAATGATTATAACAAGGAAGTTAATTCCTTGCCTCAAACATTGAGTACTAATTTGTATTTTTTGAAAAAATATAATATAGTTGGTCAAATTATGCTCTTCAATTTTCATTATACCTCTACAATTTTCAATCATCATAACTCTATGAATAGTCAACCATCACATTAAAAATCTTTTCATACAATTATACTCGTTACATCTATAATTCTTATGTATCACAACTTTACCAAATTACATCTATATCCTCCTACAAACCTTTTCAGATTTTTTTATTTGTTATCTACACATTCTCATTTATTTATTTTTTTTTCCTATTTTTTAGAATTTATTAGTAAATGTACCAAATATTCTTTTTAAATTTTCATTTGTAATTCATTACATAAATATTAGGTTTTTGAGATTCACCCAACATTTTAGTGGCACAAAGAGAAAACTTTTGTTTCTTGCTACAATTTTTAGTTAATACCATTTAACTTTAAATTTGTTACATGTGATGTACATGTCAAATTCGCTAGTTTTATAAAAAAATGAAATAAATTTTATAAAAAAAATAACATTATGCTTTTTAAAGAAATTATTTTAAACAAAAACAATGGTTTAATTTTTCCTTTGCTAACAATTTTTTATATAAATCATTTCAAATCTTCTTTTGGCCAAAAAAAAATAATCTTTCATTTCACTTTAAAAAAAAAAAAAAATTATATTTTTTAAATAGAATAATTAATACTTAATAGTAGTAGTGTGGAAATAATTATAAATTATTGTTTATTATAAAAAAAAAAAAAAAAAAGAATGTAAGTGGCGTTTTTGTCTTTGCATTTGGTTAACCAGTTTGCGGTTTGGTCCACGGGTCCACAGTCTGCTCTCTCAAGTCTGCAGCAGAAGACACTTAGGAAATCGAAGGAGAGACCAAGAGAGCTCAACGGCGATGGCGGCAGTATCGACTTGCTCTCCAACTGCTAAGCTCCATTCCAGAGCTACCTACGTCCGATCTCCTCTTGCACGGCCCCGCAGTTTCTTTTTGAACTCGACCTTCTTCGGCTACAAGATCAACCACAGGCTAACGTCGGCGAAGTTGACTCGAGCATCGAGAGCCGAACCTGGTGCCTCCACCGGATTTAGTACCGTAAAAGCTGCGCACCATTCTTTTGACGTTGTTGTGGTCGGAGCCGGTATCATTGGCCTGACCATTGCCCGGCAGTTCCTCACTGAGTCGGACCTGTCCGTCGCCGTGGTGGACAAGGCTGTCCCATGTTCTGGTGCCACTGGTGCAGGTGCTCCTTCTTTCCTTACATCGGAATAGTTTGACATGTCCATCTCTCCAGAGAGTTGTTGCTTGCTACTGTTGATTTTGCCAGTATCAGAACAACTTGATCGACTTATATATTGACCATGATCCATTTAGATTAGTTGCGGCAGATTAATTTGATTGCATTATTGAAGATGTAGACTAATTTTTATTTATTTTGAACTCTGATTGGTTGTATGATGTGTTAACCCTCTGTTTGGCTTTTTGGAGCCAATCCAGGGCAGGGCTATATATGGATGGCACACAAAACCCCGGGATCAGATACATGGGAATTGGCTATGAGAAGCCATAAATTGTGGGCAATGATGGCAGATAGTATATCAAAGCAAGGTTTGGATCCTCGAGATGAGATGGGATGGATGAGGACAGGTATGTAGATGATCCTTTCTTCGAGTTCAGTTGGATATTACCACCAATTTCAGTTTATCTTTCCACTCGCTTTTTGGGATAATTTTTGTTTGCTAACATTTCCTCTGATCCTTGCACTATGTTATACCCATCTTTCAAGTTACTTGATTCAGAAATATGGTATTCAATAGACCTCTGATCAAGTTTTGTAAGGTCCATACTAAGCCATTTGATTTCCTATTTCAGGAAGCTTGCTAGTTGGGAGAACCCTTGAAGAATCAGTAAAGTTGAATAGTAGAGTGAAGCAACTCTCAGAAGCTGGTTTGAGAGCTGAATTCTTGACTAGCAGCAAGTTGCAGCTTGAGGAGCCATCCCTTTTCATAGAAAAAGAAAGTGGTGCAGCTTTTTTCCCCGATGATGCTCAGTTGGATGCTCATCGAGCTGTTGCTTTTATTGAAAAGGTCCTTAACAAGTTTAATGTATTTGACATTTGTTTCACTATTTCCTTTTGTATAAACTGTATGCATTATGATTTATCAACAATGATGGAATGTAGGGTAATAGAGATTTTGCACCAGAAGGAAGGTATGCAGAGTTTTTCCATGATCCTGTGATGACTGTATCAAGGTAATTCATAATTCATTTCATGGATTTTTGATAGTTATCTGTGATAAAATATTAGTGCTATCATTAGGTAAATATGTATTAAGGTCTTAGATTCATATATACAGAAGCGGTAACAAAGGTGAAGTGAAATCTGTACAAACTTCCAAGCATACTATACACTGTAGGAAGGCTGTTGTTATTGCAACTGGTTGCTGGACTGGGTCTTTGATGCAGAATCTGTGTAGGGAATCAGATGTTCAGATTGACATCCCTGTAAAGCCTCGGAAGGTTAGATTGCCGGATAAAAAAAAATCTCCCTCAGCATTTTTAAATGATTTTCTTGGACATTGTGCACAGCCTCTTGGTGCTTCAAAACAAAGTCATACCTTTTATTGGTAAAACAGTTGTTTCAATTATTTGCTCAATAGTATGAAAACAGGTAGCAATTATGCTTAAAAAAAGATCATGTTCGGATACTCTATTACTTATATCTCCTGGAATCATTATTTTAAGAGTTGAAAAAAAAACTAGCGAACTTTTGTGATTTTGTACAAGATTGCATTTGGGTAGTCTGGTTCGAGTATGTTATGGTTTGATCCGGATTTTACATTTTCTATGGGATTTTCTGAAAAATAATCTTGGTGCCGTGTGCCGTCCAAAAGTTAAAGTAGGAAATGTACTTTGGTTTGCTTAAATTGACAGGGCCATCTGCTTGTTGTGGAAAATTTTGACTCTCTTCCACTGAATCATGGCCTAATGGAGTCTGGTTACGTCAACCATCTGCGAAATGCTGTGCCATCCTCTGATTCAGCTTCATCTGTTGATGATGGTCAAGAGTTATCTGTTTCAATGACAGCTACTTTGGACTTGAAGGGGAACCTAGTTCTTGGTAAAGTTCAAAACAATGGTTTCACATTTATTTCACTTTTCCTGTATTGCGTGAAACTCTTACCTGTATGTCCAAAATATATATGTCTAGCTATGAGCCGTGGCTTGTAGCAGTGTCAAGCAACTCTTACCTTTCTTTAGATATCCTTAGAATTCTCCTTCATTTTTGTATGTTTCTGTCAATGTGACTTATTTTCTGGAAAAGATGTTACCCTTGTTGATTCCAAGATGGCACCAGCCTTTACATTCTGATAATGTCTTTCCTTATTCAAGTCAGCTTCCTTAACAGGAAGTAGCCGTCAATTTGTCGGGTTCAACACTGAAGTGGATGAGACCATTATCGATCTCATATGGAAGAGAGCTGGTGAATTTTTTCCTAAGTTGAGAGAAACAAGTTTATCTGAAATTAGTAAGAGACGAAATGTGAGAGTTGGATTACGCCCATACAGTAAGTCATGACTTCCATTAGAAAGTGTAATACCACTCTCATGTATTGATATTATAGTAGTATGGCCTTTTAGCTCATGTAAGTGCTCTGATAATCTCAGTGCCAGATGGAAAGCCAGTGATTGGGCCTGTTCCTGGTTCACCAAATGTGTATGTGGCAGCTGGACATGAAGGAGGCGGCCTGACTCTGGTAATTCTGTGTGATTCCAGGATGCAGTGGATATGATAGAGCTTTTTGCCATAGCATAAAATATAGCTGGTGTTAATCATTGATTTAAACATTGCTGGAAACCTCTCATTGATCTGGTTCATCGTGCAGGCTCTAGGAACAGCGGAAATGGTTGCTGACTTGGTATTAGGGAACCCTACAAAAGTTAATTCTGCACCTTTTTCCATTGAAGGTCGGTGTTGCTGATAGCATTTACATGGATTTAAGTGCCCAAGTAAGCTGCTTCATGTCACTGTAATCTACTACTGTTGTTGTAGGCTTAGGAGATGTATCCTTTACTTTTTGCTTACCTTGTAAACTTATGCTTCTACTAATTGTTGCTGTTGAAAATTCCAATAAATATGAAGGTAGCATTAAGTTGCATTGCTCTGCAACCTTTTCTTTTGCTGTTCTTGGAGACTCTTCGTATGTATGCAGTATCTTCATATTTATCTTTTCAGAATAAAACTAATACTCTTTATTCATATTAGTTTAAGAGTATTTAACAAAACATAAATATGTTATTGTTCGGGGTTCTTGAAGCACATAACATAAAAGTTAGGGGAAAGTCTGAAAATTGTGCAACATGTTTGACGAAAATGGTTTTCTAACCCAAACGATTGTTTTTGGTCCAACATGTTTGAAAATGATGATAATTGGTACCTCTGTTACTTTTCTGTTGAAAAATTCCGTTCAATATCTTTTATATTTGCAAAATTAACTAAATATTTTTCTAAAAGTTACAACTTTACCTTACAAACTTACACTAATATTACAAACAAGTCCTGACTCGATTCGAACCACACCAAGGGTCCCCTAGCCAGAGTCCGAACTCAGACCATAGGACCCCGATTGAAGCTCAATTGGAGTCCCAATCGTTTGAACTGAACCTAGTCAGGTTTGGTCCAAACCGATTGGGGCTCCAATTGAGCCTCAATCGATAGTCTTATGGTTTATGGTCTGGGTCCGAATCTAGACCAGGTCACCCAACCATGAGTACCTGGTCTGGGTTCGTACCCTGGCTAGGGAACTCCCAGTGTGACTCAAATCGAGTCGGCACTTGTTTGTAACATTAGTGTAAGTTTGTAAGTTTTAGTTGTAACTTTTAGAAAAATATTTAGTTAATTTTATAAATATAAAAAATATTTAACGAAATTTTTTAACAGAAAAGTAACAGAGATTGAACCATTAATCACCACAAAAAAAACATGTTAGAACGAAAAAACCATTTTATACAAAGATGTTAGTGTTACCGGACTTTTCACTAAAAGTTGAGCACTTCCTAACTAATAAGTTAACTTTTTTCTAATTGCTAATTAGCCCTTGGTTAAATAATTCTGAAACGACATAGTTTCAAACCAAAAGTGCGTGCCTCCCCAGCTCGAGGGGTTCCTATCAGCGAGTTGCCATTCTTCCTTCCAGTTTCCACCTCCGAATTCGACAATGATGCTCTCTTCAACCCTACGGAGGCTCTCTCCCCAAATCAACCGCCTACCATCTATCAGCTCCGTCCTCTTTCGCTCCACTGCCACGCTCTCCCACTCCGGCCATTCGGCGAAAGTCTCTGATCGCATCATCAAGCTCTTCGCCATCGACCTCGACGGCCAGAAGCGCGAGATTATCGGCCTATCTGGCCACACCCTCTTGAAGGCTCTCACTAACAACGGACTCATCGATCCGGACTCCCACCGCCTGGAGGACATTGATGCCTGTTCGGCGGAGTGCGAGGTCAACATCGCCCAGGAATGGTTCGAGAAGCTCCCTCCCAGATCCTACGACGAGGAATACGTGCTCAAGCGCAACTCGAGAGCTAGGGTTTTGAACAAGCACTCTAGGCTTGGATGCCAGGTCGTGCTGACCCAGGAACTCCAAGGTATGGTAGTTGCCGTTCCTGAACCTAAGCCATGGGATATTCCGTAATTCGAGCTCCTGGTACTGGGTCTCATGCAATTCGGATTCCCCTTTTCTTTTGTGCCCAATAATGCGCATGATCTGCTTTTTAGTTTGAACGCAGAGAAGTGTGCCGTTGGATTTCATGATTCAGACATGGTGACGTTGTAAGATTTTATGTATTCGAAATTTCAAGCAATCTTTTTTACTAAGGATGATGTATGAAGTCTCGATTTTTCCATATCCTCCCTCTGGTCGCCTGTGGTCTGACTGTTTCATAACATCATCGACATTAATTTTGCAATTGAGTACTTATAATTTGAATACTCAAATGTGTGCTTAAGTTTTCTTTAGGAGTGCTTTATAGTCGATCATAAGTAGATGAAGCAAAATAGTAAAGTGTGAAGGGCAAAATGATTGTTGTGTTCATTGCATCAAAACCTTATCCTCCTAAGTTGCCCTCTTTGTATCTGGATTTCGTATGTGAGTTGAGGTGTTGAAGATTGAAACTTCATGTCCAACTGCTAACTAGCTTTCTCAACTTTGATCCAAATTATAGAGTTCTCAACTATCACATTTTTTTCTTGATTGGTGTCTTTTTCTTTTTGGTAGATAGCTTGTGAAAAAATATAATAGAACGCCTGGTCATGTTATTTCTAAAAGGGTGCTTGGAATAGTTAGCCTCTAATTTTTGAAAGATATCCAGTTTCATGGTTGATTTTATGCCTGATGAATTTTTGGAACTCCATCAAATGTAAAATGGTTTCATTCTCTTCATTCGGGAGCCAGAAACAAACAGATTAGCTCATAGCAGAGCAGTTGCCTGTCTATAGTATCTGGTGGAGTTGCTGGTTGAGTTGCCAAACGTATTTTGGAATATGGAAGCACAAACAAGCTGTTGGAATATGGCCTGTTGAATCAATTGGTGAGTGCTTGTTGGAGTTGTGCAGTACAATGAAAATCTGTCTCTTTCTTTCTACATAAGCAGGGAAAATCCCGATATTGGCACAAACATATTAAGGTAATGCATCATATTTCCATATAATCTAATAGAGGCAGACCCATAATATTCAAGAAAGTAGCTCTGGTTCCTTGAGCTCAATAGAGTTTGAAGCTTTCGGATCTTCTCCACCCAGCAGCTCGAACACTGTCTTCACTGCATGTCCAACACAGTAAATATAAATCAGGACAGCAGAGGAGACCAGAACAATCATGGTGGTGGCAGTAGAAACAGCATATTGGCTCCCACAAGACAGCAGCCCCAACCTGATCTGAATCACATTAACCATGGACAGCACCAAGAACGTGCAACCCGCCACAGACCCGATTCCTGAACCAATGATTCCGAAGTTGAGTATACGTTGGTCCATGTCAACTCCCGTGGCATCCTCTCTGTTGCTGCTGTTGAGGAGACTGATGTGGATCTTGAGGCCCTGAGCCACCAGGGAGGAGAAGAGGAAGCAGCTGAAGGAGGTGACCTCGAAGACCACAAGCATCTTAACAACGGTGGGTCCTGCTTTGCAGAAGGTTTCATTCGTGGTGGTGGAGGTGGCGTCGAAGGAAATGCCGAGGAAGACAATGGCAGTGAAGAGGGTGTTCACGTTGACTATGGCATCCAGGGCTGTGACATGCACCTTTGTGGTGTTGCTGCTGCTGCAAAGATAAACACAGTGAAAAGGTTAGTTATGGCATCATTTGAGATAGTAGAGAGAGAAATTAGAGAGACCCACTTAGCCATTATCGCCTACTCGGAACTTGAAGATAGCAGGAGAAGGTATAAAGAGAGTAAAAGGTGGGCACCTTTTGAAGGGAAAGAGGAGAAGATCAGCTAGTTCTTGAAGTAAAAAACTGATCATCGGAGCCAATATTTCGGACTGCGGTATTGTAGGTCAATTCTGGGAATAGATAAGCTACCAATTCCAGTTCACAGAACGGTATTCCCTGAAGATATTTGTTAAGAAAATTCTCAAAGAAAATTCTCAGAGAAAATTCTCAGAGACGCCAACTTGTTGATGTTGTTGGTTGGGCCAAACCGTTTATGGTCCAGGATTTTATAGCTGGCTCTCAGAATGAAATTTGTCACTTATGGGCAATGATTGACAAGGACGGTAATGTGTCTAAGCTAACAGAGAGGATCTTTAGTCATTGAGTATGCTACAATTGCATTAATGGTTGATGTCCAAAGGCAAAGATTTTCTCATTATGAAAGAGGACATGGTTACTACTGTGATACAATACAGTATCCTGTTTAGGCATTTCGTCGAACAATTTCCATGCATACCCGAATTTCACACACTTACCGTACAGCTCAACGAGGCTGATAGTCTGAATTCTATCACGAACCCAACCCAAGTTTCAAAACCTGCCCATGGATTCCCTTCACTTAAAGTCAAGTTGAACGCGGAAACATTGAATGCCGAGGCTATAACATAGTTATCAGGGACTATTGATTCCTCAATCATTTCAGAAAGCACGTACCCGTCAATGAGAGCAGTGTAATGGAAGTGGAACACATTTGGAACCTCCAACGTTGCGAAGATGTTGACAGCGTTGCCAACAGGGTGTCAAAAATTGACCTAACCCGTGGGTAACCAGCCCACAAGTCGTGTTTAAGTCTGACTTTTTGACCCACAGATCATTTTGACACGACCCATGGATAACCTGTGTTTTCACGGGTCAGGTTTTGGTCATTAGTCTTGATCCATGGATCAACCCATGACCCGTCCCGAATTGTATATTATATTAAATATCTATAATTCTGACCTATGGGTCATTAGTCTTGACCCATGGGTCAGTAGTCTTAACCTATGAGTCAGTTTGTTTATGAGTTTTTATGTACTAGTGGGTCGAACGGGTCAGACTGACCCGCGGATCATGGAGGTCGAACGGGTCAGTCTGACCCAAGCCTTACTATTCCTAACGGAACGGGTCAGGTTTGAGTTTCAAAAACTGACTCATACTATTACACGGGGTCAGAGGGTCCCTGACACGGCCCAAGGCTGACACAACTCATGGGTCGACCCATGACCCGTTTTGACACCCCTAGTTGCCAATGGCGTCAATCAGGTCAGTCAACAGTGAGAAAAATAACAACAATTGGACAGAAAGAAATAACATTTATATCAACCCATACGGAAGAAATAGAACTTCTATACATACTGTTTTTTTTCCATGATAAACTGCCCTGCATCACTAATCATAGATATAAGCTGTTTTGATTAACTAACTCACGAACCACTACCAATGACTAGTTTGTCAAACTTGTCATTCATCTGCCTCGACAAGAACTTCATGCAGATCGGAGGCTGCACACCAAAAAGAGCAAGCAGAGAGCTAGGCAAGCTCCATATCCCTTCACCACAGATCAAGCCTGAAGCAACAGCCGGAGCAAATGCATCTGCATTAGTCTTGTTCAGCTTCTCCCACACGAACAAGATCAAGCTTCCAAGGCACATATCAATGGCAAAGTACGATCCCAGGTAGAAGGGTATCGCAATTGCCATAGGAATGGGGATAAATCTCGACCATTTCTTCCCTGACACATCTCTGATTCCGTTTATAACAATGGCAGCACCAAAGAAGATATAACAGAGTGTAAGGCAATTTTCAGGCAAGGCTGAGAATCCCTCCACTCCCAACCTAGCCATGCTTCGATACACAGTTGCATATGGGGCAGAGTATTGACTCCCAGGGGTCCCGAAATCGGGAAATGCCTTGTAGAATAGCCAAAAGACGAGAGGAGAAATGATGCAGCCCATGGCGGTACCAATAGCTTGAGACACAAACATGGCTCGGGGCGAGGCGAGGGTTAGGTACCCAGTTTTGAAGTCCTGGGTAAGGTCTGAGGCTGTGGAGACGATATTCATCATGACGCCACATGCAGCTAAACCCGCTAGGACCCCACCGTGGTGGATCCCAGCCATGGACCCGATGATGAAGATGGCTAGCTTCCCGTAGGTTGAGGCAAGGGACCAGTCGGTGAGCCCGCACCCATATGCATTGCAGAAGGCCAAGATGGGTGCCATGATGTACATGAGGATTATGTAGTAGAATTTGAGGACAGGGAATATCTTGGGTAGAACGGCAGTGGAGATGGCGGCTATGAGTATGTAACCTGAAATGGAGAACCATGCCGGGATCCGATCTTTGAGGAAGAGTTGCTTTCGTTTTTGGTCGTCGTAAGACTGCTCGGAATCATCATTGGGCTCGTTTGCCACTGGTAGAACATTTTTCTTCTTGATCTGTTTAGAAATGCCAAGAATGGTCTTGCCCAGAACCTTGAGGAAGTTGTAAAGGCCATCACCGAGGATAATTGCGATGGATATGAATACCTGAAGCAAGAAAGGTAAGACCTTTCAGTTAAATGATTAAATCTATGAACAAGGAGACATGATCGTGTCGTTTTATTCATAAGAAGAATCCCGAAGAGCAAAATTTCAAAAAGAAAAATTCATTTCCAGCATCAAGAAAGGCAAAAACTTTTAGTTAAATAGATGATCAACTAGACGAGTTATATTCATTAGCAGCACTGGAAAGAGCAGGGTTTTATTCTTATTTTTCTTCGTTTATTATTCGACAAAGTAAATACAAGATAGAATTGGGCAATATTTGATCTTACTTTGTATCCTTGGAGACCACGCATGCTACTTGAAGGCAGATCTGCACCATACCAGTCACCTTTCTTTTTCTCAATCAGAGGCCACATGACTCCCCATGACAAAATCCCTCCCAAAAGCATAGAAATGTTCACAATGTATGGGCAGATCATCCCGACCCCGACATATGTTGCAGAAAAATCAAAGTAAAACCTGCAAATTGTTCCCAAATAAGGTGTTGTTTTACATATTGGATGTAACAAAAATGTTGAAGTTCTGTGCAATTAGCATGTTATATATTACTTGTACTGATAAGCCTGGAGCCCGAATGTGGGGAATCCATCAAAACCACAGCCCTCTCCAGCAGCGAAGAACCATTTGAAGAAGCCCCAAAGAAAGCTTGCTGAGAAGTACTGACCCAGTTTCTTCACTTGTTTCCTTCAAGAGAAGAAAAAATCAATCAATCAAACAAACAAACAAACAGAACCTTCATGTACTAAGAGAGATCACTAGTAACCGATAATTATAGGTTACTAATTACTTAGCAAGCTTGGCTCCCTGTGGTGTGTGGAAGCTATTAATCAAATGAGCTGTTGCAGTGCCACTTGGATATGTCAATTTGAAGTCGATGATCATAATCTGAGAACCAACAAATAGCATATATATATTAATACTCAAAAAGAAAAGCAAGCAGCAGATTTATGATCACAGTGTTTGTTCTGTCTTGGAGGAAGCAGTGGTGAACTACCTTCCTGAGAGAAACAACAGAGAATAGGCCGAGGAAGCTGACAAGGAAAAGGAAGAGGATTATCCATGACAGTTGCGGGTTCTTGAAATCGTTCGAGTCCGGACTGTCGGACTGCTTTGCAACCCGTTCGCTCATCCCAAATAGGTAACTCCCAAAGCCTCCTGTTCTTGCAAATAGCATGGCAATCAGGGAAAATGCAGACAATCTGGGAAGCAATTCTGCCTCTGTAGCTATACTAAAAGAACATCTCTGTATGTGCTGATACTTAAATGATATTTTGGTTAAAAATTATATGAAATTGTACTTAATCAGCATTCTATTGCTAGCATTACACAGCCCTAATGAATACAATTTAAAAAAAACAAGAATCATGGATTTTCACTTAACATATATCAGATCAAATGTATAACAAAAAATCATAACAAATCTCAATCTGAAATAAGCGTTTAAAGGGAATAAAAAGCACACCTCATTTTTAGAATTTTGAAGAGCAAGCACAAGATTCAGAAAGAAAGAAAAATTCCATAATTTTGCAGTCCAGAATTAACATATGGCGAACAAAATGAAAACGACGAAATATTTTTCCATTTCTGACAATTAAAGTTCAGGAGATGCTCATTACGCAAGATTTACTGAAACGAGTGGAGATTTAGCCACAATACCGCTGAAGGCGATGCCCGACGAAGCTACAACGCAGGTCTGAACCACGGTGTTTTCCTGCCTGGTGAAGGGGACCTTGAGCAGTCCAGTCTGCTCCAGAACCTTGGTCCACGTCTTGATGAAGAAGAACCCTAGCAGTCCCGCCGATACGTTCAGAGACGGAATGATTCCGGTGGTGAGGTTGAGTTTCATGACGATGAAGCTGAAGAGGATGCTCAAGACAAGGCTCACCACCAAGGACCTGATCGTCAGCTGCTCACCCCATGAAGGCACCTCCTTGCTCGCGAACGCCTTTTCCACTGACAGCTCCGCCTCTTCGCCGTCGAGGATATCGTCATTCTTCTTATCCCTGGACATCTTCTTCTGTCAGAGATTTGATTCTCGAATGTTGAATCTTGCAGAGAAGGAAAATGGAAGGACTACAGCACAGCATGCAGTGTGTGTTCGGCTTCTTCTATTTATTGCACTCTTTCGGTATAAAATGTAAGGACTTTTGTTTTTTCCCCTTAGTTTATTTTTTAAAGCAAATTGATCCCTACACTTTTTCCCACTGCTTGAACTATGAACTTTTTGGCACTTTACCCCTAATTTTTTTAATTTTTTTAAATATCTTAATTTTAAGTTGTTAGTCCTTTATGTTAAAAGAATGTATATGCCATCTTAATTAATTTGTAGCAAATTTGTAGCAGTGATGTGCATAAAGTAAATGGTTAAATACCAATGAGCTACTTGAACTTTGGACGTTTTGCAACGAGCTACCTGAATTTTAAAAATTCAAAACGGGCTACCTTAACTTGAAAGAATGTGCAAATAGTTACCTTCGTCCAATTGCCGACGAATTTTTGATGAAATTTTGTCAACAATTGACGGTAAATTAGACGGAGGTAGCTATTTGTACATTCGTCCAAGTTGAGGTAGTCCCAAGTTGAGGTAGCTATTTAAAGTTCGAGTAACTCGTTTCAAAATGTCCAAAGTTCAGGTAGCTCATTAGTATTTAACCCTAAAATAAAGATATATAATACAGATCATTACAAGTTTAGGGTCAAAGGAAAATTTCCACTAAACTGAGGGGCTGAGAACTGTAATTAATCTCTCTACTGTTAGACGATCAGAATCTAGTGTATCTCTTTGCTACAGAATCGATTTCTGCTGGGCGGTTATCACGTGACGTTTACACACGCAGCGGCACTTCATCAAATGATTTATCGCCACCTGGACATTTCACGTGTACCCAGCTCCCTACGAGCATTTGCTCCTTTCACAAAGTGTAATAAATAGTAATAATAATAATCTATTTGTTTTTGGTAATAATAATAATTTAATAACAACTGTAACCTCCATACTGCCAACTCATCTAAAGTTGTTGCTGATGTAATACTTCCTTATTTGTCGACCGTAGAATCCTAACGGCTGTCGGTTAATAAAAGGCCTCCATCCAACGGCAGGAAAAAAATTTCGGTTAATATATTTTCCAAAGGTTCCTTATTCGGAATATTTTAAATTTGTAAATTTATTAAATAAATATATTAAAAGTGGTCAACTTGTCAATGATTTCGTCCAAATTTTCGTGCGTAGAAGTGTCGTTTAAAATATTATATTAATAAATATATAATCTATATATGTTAGTATTGCTGATGTAATAAGTACGGATACATGGAATATTATTTTTCAATTGTATCTATATTATTAATAGAAATTGTTTTGTAACCGTTTTTTTAATAATATTTTTAACATTTAAAAAACATATTTTTATAATAATTCCTTTTTAATATCATTTGATTAACTATTTTGATGGTACAATAATTCAACAAATAGAATTTTGATGACTTAATTTTCCTTTTAGAAAATATAAATTTATTTATTATTACAACTATAAAACTAAAAGGGAAGGCCCTTGATTTTGCTGATCTGTCACGAAATTTCATGCCCAAATCAAGTATCGTATTAATGTAAATTTTTCTATTTTTAGATATCCAACAAATAATTTTTCTAATTTAGATACGGAAATATGGAAAATAATTCATTTTTTTTTTACTTTTTGGGTCAACAATATTTTTTATTTTAAAAATATATTAATATTTACTAATTTAACGATGGCTTAGGAAAATGTTTCTATATAGTATAGTATATAATGTTGCTACACTATGAAAATGTAAATAGTTCAATTACATTGGTTACCTCCCTTATTTCACTTTTTCTATCAAAACCTACCTATACTTTCTGGTATGTGAGTCGTCTTCTTCAGACTGATCCCGAACCCTAATACCGACTCCTCGCGACGAAGAACTCATAATCATGGTGCTTGTTTTCACATCTCCCCTTCCCTTTCTTCACAACAGCTTTAGACATCGCCGAAGCCACCTCCTCGAGTGTTCTTAACCGATCCATCAAGATTCTCGATGGATCAAAGCCCGGGAACTGGAATCGCGGAGTCTGATTATTCCATAACCATGGATTCATCTGGAACCAACACTCACCCTGAGCATTATAGCTGTGGAGACCAACAGGAGGAGATACTATACAACTGTCTACTACACCATTGTAGCTATACTGGCTGTTACAAGTTCGATGAACCAAATTACTGAGTGAATGGTAAGTCAAAAATGCTGCACGGAAGCTTCCATCGGGGATTCGGTAGATTGGATACCAGGCCACCGAGTACCTAAAAGTTTTGTTTTCCGAGATGAAATTAGATAGAATGAGCATCATAATGATGGTAATACGACTAATGCTGATACTGACCATGATCTGGGGTCTAGATCTTGGAGATTTACAGAGCCCAGTTTGGTATGATCACCATAGGCTCCTCCAGGTCCTACCTCTCCTCTAATTAACTCTTGTATCCTACAAGCAAAAAACAACATTTTTTTAACAAAGATTATATTTTATGATTTGTTAGATGAAGGTATGTAGAGATTTACTTCTCATAGAATGGTCGTCTGTGAGGTGGCTGTGCAGATTCGAAGTACTCAAACAGGAGTTCAACATCATCAGCATCTGCAATGTCCTTGATTGGGTTCCAAGATTTAGGTGTCATGAATGGTTGTTGCTTGTGGTTTTGGAACAGCTGAACTGCTGACAAGTACGGAACAAAATATGCTCGGAACTGAAAATTATTCATTCCGAATGTACTTGTATTGGTGTAGTCTAGACCCTTCACTTCCACCCCGAAACACCCAGGCTGCTCATACCACTGCCACAGATGTTTCAAGGTGAGATCCGATGAGAGACCGACATCACTGGACGGAGCAATCTCTGGGCAGCAGGCATAGAGCAGGTTTTCAAATCCAGCCACGGGCTCACCGGTTATTGTATGAACAGCTTCTGATTCTAGCTGCATTAGGCATGCATTATGCACTGCCTGCATTATCTTATCTGAATTGAACAAAGCCTCGAAGGGTTGTTGATTTTGAACTTTGGAAGGAAAAAAGGGAACCACCTCCTTTCCGATCTTCAGCTTACTGCTACTATTTTGACTCTCCAAGGGATTAATTTGAGCTTGCACGCCTTCATCCATAGGGTCTACTCTCATTCCATCATTCGGTCCAACTGATGAAGGAAGAACAGTTTCCACAATGGATTCCGCTCCCACCTCCTCTTCCAGATTAGTTTTCTTCCCAACAGGAACCCATTTCTGTGTGCTCTTCTGCTTAACATCGCCTTCAGAATCACCTCGAAAGGTAGATTCTTGCACCTGATCTTCCACAGATTCATCGGAACAAACATGAAATTCCTGAACAGGTTCGGCTCCGGACCTGAATCTTGGACTCATGATATCAGAACTTTCTTCAGGAACATCACCAATAGCTGATTTTTCTTTTAGGTCAACATCAGCAGCTGACCCTCCTTGCTTAGGACCCAAGGAATATTCCTTCTTCAATTCCTTAGAACCCTCCAATGGTAACTGCTCCTTATATTCCTTAGTTTCAGCTGTAGAAGACACCTTTTCGTCCTTAACTTGCTTCCGTACCTTCTGCCACACAGAATGGCTGTTCTCCTTGCCACTGTTCCACCAGGTGTTTCCAGCATTTACATGTCTGCTTGAACTGTTGAGTACCGTGACCTGGTTGACTTTTTTGCCACTCCGATAGTCAGATATCCGAACATCAATCTTAATGGTGTCGTCCCCATTTGAGCTCATAGAACTTGAATCGAGCTCTGATGGGTCACTGCAACAGCTTGAATTTAGACTATCAGGAGAAGAACCAGCAGGCCAGACTGCATTGTCTTTGCCTTCAATTTCACTTTCTGGGGAAACCAACACCGAGGTTTCTGAAGCAGTTTCAGCTTCTGCTGAACCACCACCATTTGAAAGAAGCTTCTTTCTTTGCCTCTCCTTTCTTCTTGCTTTCTTGCTCTTATTTGTCTTTGCAGCCTTGTCATCACCAAGCTCAAGAAGAAGCATTTCCAGAGATTCATTTGTATACAAATCAGCTGGGGCTGAATCAGAGGAGTGATTAGAGGTGGTTGATATTGGGTCAGGGCCAGAAGTAATGGAAGAAAGTAATCTATTTCGGAGTTGCCGCCTCATACGGGCTCTGCTATAGCTAATTCCTGGTATATTCTGAGAATCAACAAAGGTATGTATGAGCTGATGGCATCTTTTTCCTAAATGAATATGGTTCCAATGTTTTTGTTACCTCAGGCTCGTCATAGATATTTGGGTGACTTGCATGGTCCGGGCACTGCAGCGGTACAGCAACGATCCTCCAGTTTGCAGCCGGATCAATCGTAAGGAAAGTAAAAAGAGCACACCTGACAGAACAAGAAAAAGAGGACTCATTATGAGACTTACAGTGATTGTAAAAAAATGATCCTTTCCAATCTAAGCATTTTTCTTTACATTATGAGACTTACAGTGATTGTGTAAATTTTGCATTACAAAACTGATATAACTGAGTGGTTTTCAAAGAGTAAATGGCAAAAAATTAACTAAAGATGCAAACAGGCATATAGATTGACTATTCCAAGGCACAATACTACAAAAGATAGGCGATCATGAAATTCATTTCCTTACTGTTTCGTGGGGCAGTTCCTTGCTTGTATAACTTCAGGAGCTACCTAAGAGAGGGGAAACAAAGAGGAATGAATCACAAGAACAGAGAAATGTGAAATGCTACTTCAAACGACTAATTCAATAGCTGTAGGACCTGTGGTCTGTATGTGTTTATTTGGTCTAACGATGTTATCGTTAGGGCACTCCTTCCTTCAGAACTGGACTGATTATTTCTAGAGTTCCTGTGAAAGGCAGAGCGCATTTTCTTCCGTGCCTGTCCATACTATCAGTGGTTAGAACTTTGCAGAATGCTAGGGAAATAACAGTTCAAGTTCAACACGCAAGAAGCATCATAATCTCGAGCATCCAAGCAATTAAGAGCATGCTAGAAATATGATCCTGCTATCATATCTGCAGATTACTTGGTGGAAAATGTAGGTTAAAAGCCTCTACCAAGAATCACCCAAACTTTCATTGGTAGAAAGCCACTTCTATCGAGTCAATATGCTGAAGTAACAAGTTAGCTAACTAGTTCAGACATCATATCCCTGCTATGTCAAATTCAGCTGTTTCAAAGAAGTAAATCTACAGATATTAAAGTTCTCTGCAGTTTTGCGAGTAAATCAGTCACGAACACTGAAAACTCCATCATCAAATACAGTGAAAAATCACGAAGAAATATGATGGATTATCAAGAGATTCCACAAGAAAATCTCTCCAAACACCAGACAATAGAAACCAGGAATAATTACCCGCTCGTCTAATATTCCTAATCGTCGGCTCCAACAATTTGCATTGTGATTGATACGAAGAACCCACATTGAGAAAAATCATTGGCTTCTTTCTTTACTCAAAGATAGTCTTAAGAATCACCAAGATGAAAAGAAGCAATTGATGATAATCGATTGATAATATCAAAGTCCCCCAGAATCTCAAAAAACTAAGAACAAGATCTTTACGTATGCCTATATTTCCTCTCAACGCTCCAATTGAGCCAATAAATCAGTTGACTAAGTTTAAACACTGAAGATGGCACATTATATGATGAACTCGCTGCATATGGGCTATATTTAGCTTCAACGCAGCTAAACCAAAGGTTCCCCAAATTTAGGCGTGAGGTTCAAGATCACCACCCAACGAATACTTGACCGTCAATCGGAATCCTAATTTGAAGCAATCAGGAATCGACACAGAATTTGAAGGGTGTGGAAAGGTTGAGAAATTGATCGGGGAGTATAAACCGATCAACTGCCACTATACTCAGAATCAAAAACTCGAAAAATTTGGAGAATCTGGGGAATCAGAAGCAAGCAGTCACCATCATTTCAGAGGAAAGGTGAAACCAACCATTGCTGAGAGTTTGAGGACTGAACTGAAGCAATATCTTCCCTCACTTTCCGTGCAAGGAATGGAAGCCAATGATCGTGAAGTATCGTCTGCTCTGAATGTTTTGCTGTGCACTGGGACTGAAACTTTTGGTTAAAGATATAAGGAAGATGATTTAAGACTCAGTGGTCCGCACGCACTGTTTGGTTGAAAGTTCTATACATATACGATATATATATATATATATAGCGGTATATTCCGATGACTGAAAGGTAATTAGTGGAAAGGATGAAGGGTAGTTTAGTCAATTTAAGTTGCTTGGATCTAGCCATGACCATGTCATGTGTAAACCATGCACCATGCATGCAAGAAAATTTTATTTGGGAAAAGTACTGAGATAGGACAAAATAAAATATATAAAATGGAGTGAAATTGAAAGGTTAAAATTGAGTTTTTTTTTTTAAAATATATATATAATTTTGTAATTAAAAATATAAATATAAATATTTTTTTTAAAAACAATTCATATTATTTATCAAAATATTATATTCAAAATTGTTTTTTTTTTGTCAAATTTCTCCATTTTTTATTATTTGTATAAATAATATAGTTTTTTTTACAGTTTAGACCAATCACGTGTTGATATATTATTTTTTGTTTAAATTTAATGGAAACATAAATATAAATAATTTTTTTTTCTAACTCTAAAAGTACATATAATAATTAAAAAAATAATATTCAAGTAAAAATTATTACAAAGTAAACAATAATTTTTTGGTTATTAATCCATCTGAAAATGGTAATTGCATTTCACTTTTTTGGTAGGTAGATTAATTTGTTTGAATTATATGAAAGTATCATAATATAATAAAATTATTAATTTGTCTGTGTTTGACTAACAAATAAACAACTTTAATTATTGTGTTTTGGATGGGTATCTATCTATATATTAAATGAAATTTGCTTAATATAATATTTATGTTTACACATAAAATTGTTTTAAATATTATAATATCTATTAATTGTTTGTTGGATGTATTACATGATTGACAAGTCTCTTTTGAGTTTTGTTTCTACTTTGTTGTTGCACTGCCACATGTTTTTGCATGAAATGGAATTGTAACTCTGACCTCAAACATTTACCATAGGTACTTTCGGTCCTTGAACTTTCAGATTTTGCAGCTCAACTGAAATACTTTCGGTCCTTGAACTCTGACGTCAGCGCCACGTCAGCATTCTGTTAGTTAACCTTGACGGCAACAGTAATTTGGACCAAATAACAACATTGCGAAACATATGGTACCATACAACAATATAGGGGTACCATCCGATCACATGACCCAAACTTATGGTACCATTGAACCTATTAACCCTATATTTTACAATTCAAGCTCATTAGATATATTTATTTTTTATTTATTATAAATTCTCATAATTACAGTAGCAGGTAGAAGAACTGCTGGTCTAAATTCAAAGTTGACATTCATGACATCAATTCAACTACAAATTAAACTTGACCATCTTAGCTTAAAAGGATGAATTTAATATTTTAACATATAAAATCTTGGTCAATCTTTTCTATCATGTTTTTTTATTGTATTAAATAATGACTATAATTTCATTTATCTAATTAAATTAATGTCTAATTTTATCTAAATTGAAATGCATACATTTTATGAGTCATATATGTTGGATACTAGTCGATAATCTTTATAATTATTTATAGATCAAAACATGAAGTACAACTTTCAAAATCGTCAATTTAAGGACATTTAGAACAAATATGGGTCCTTAGGTATTAAGGTGAATTGCAAATATTTGTCATATTAGTATATTATTTTTTTTCCAAAAAGTAATCACCTTAAAATTAATAATTAAAAATTTAAATACCCAAAAAAATATATCTATTTGTAGGTATAAGCGCAATAACTGTAGCATTGATTTAGTAGCGTGTTGAGCCAAAGCGCTACCTACTGGTAGCGCTTTTACTTCGAATTAAAACCATACGAGCTGATCTATTTTCTATTTTCAAAGTAAAATATTTTCTGTTCATTAGTACTTTTCTAATTTTTTCACCTAACGTAGCTACTTTTTGAAAAAAAAAATATTACTTCTTAAAATTATCTGAATGATGATATTTTACCCGAACTAGATTTCTTCTAATTTAAGTAAAAAAAAATACAAGTTAACTCCCTTGATCATGGTAAAAATTGCAAGACTTGAGCTACAAGACAACCTTTCTACATATAAAAATCATTACGTAGCTTTATGAAAAACCGATTCAAACGAACGAACCGGACGAAAAAGGGGAAACGGTGATTAAAGACGAGTTTTTTTCTTCCTGAATCTGCATGCAAGGCAAGGCGGCATGAGCCATGAAGCCTTCAGAAAACGTGACGTCACACTACATCAAATTGTCGTGTACTGTAACTGCACTACGTTAATGTTTTCTCGTGGGACGAGATTACTTGTAATTGTTAGGCTTGTCCAAATGAACCGGTTCGGACGAACTGGTCTGGTCTGGAACTGGTTTGGTTCGAACCGGTTCGGCCGAACTAGTTCCAAAACCAGATCAGTGTTTTTAGCCTTCAAATAGAACAGTTCAAAATAGTACCAAAAATCCAGTTCGAATCGGTTCGACTCGACTCGTTTTTTTATACTGGTTTATACTTAAATTTAAATCAAACCACTTTAAACCTATATAATTTTAGACCAAACCGAGAGATATCTTCAATAAACCAAACCTAGAGATATATTGGACTCTCGTATGTTGATGTTGGACAGGATTTTAGTCGGTTGTGGAACAGATTTTCTATCGGTTCAATGTATTCAGTCGGTTCAGTGTTTTTACAGTCGGTTCAGTGTTTTTCAGCCGGTTCAGTATTTTTCAGTTGGTTCAGTATTTTTCAGACGGTTTAGTGTGTTGTACAGGATTTTCAGCCGGTTTAGGTTCGGTTTGAACTGGATTATTTCCGAACCAAAATTGTTATTTAAAAAACAGATTAGAACAGTTCGAACCGGTTCTGAATCGGTTCGAACCAGACCAGTTCTTTTTCCTTAAACCAGACCAGGTTTTTTAGAAACAGAAAAATGTACTGGTTTTTTTCAAACCAGACCAGTCCAGTTCAGAACCGGTTCGACCCCGAACCGTTTCATGAACAAGTCTAGTAATTGTAGTTCGGTGCAGGCGGGGCACTATTCTCTTAATTTAACAAATACAATAAAATGTTTACCTGTTAACATGGTATGTGATTTAGTCAAATTAATATATATATAGTGTTAGCACACATTTAACTCGCAGTGTGGTGTTTTACAGGACATGGATAGATGTGATAATTTTGGATAATCTGTTTATGAGTTGTGTTTGAATAGCATATTTTGGATATATGGGTAATTTTGATAAAATTCGTATAAAAAAAATAGTATGGTTTGGATCGTACCTATTGATACGTGGGTTAACATGGGAATTCGTATAATTAAATATATATTTTAATAAATAATATAAAAGTTCATGAGTCACATGAGACGTATGGGTCCGTGGGTTGCATGACACATTGAGTCGTATGAGTTGACGGATCACATGGGTCGACCCACAAAATTCATATTGTATAAATTGAAATGACACGGGTTATATGGGTTAACACGTGGACTTACGGTGTTTGGGTCTTGAAAAATGATCAAGCATTAATCATGAGTCAGGTTTACGTTAAATATATTTTAAACAAACAGCACTTGACACAATTCACGGTTGACCCATTAACCCGAACATAAAATATTTGATACGATTCATGGATGACCCATCGATATGAACATGAAAATTGAAATGACACAACAATCATGTATATTTCCAAATTGGAATAATATTTTCAAAAAACTGTCATCCACCTTTTCATATAAACTTATAAATATAAATGACTGCCACGCTGGACAGATAAATCCGAGGTGGTCAAGTAATGGATGAGCTGAGATTGGCTTCCAAGGGTACGGTTGGTCACACGTGTCCAAATGGTCCCACTTTTCTTGCCGTGGGGATCACTCACCCAATTAACCCACTATTTGATGGTGTATTTCCGACAAACTAGACTAATCAAATATCAAATAATATAATTTTTTTTAAAACGATGCATTTTACTTTTTTTATTTAAAAAAGTAAGTATACAATTTTTTTTTAAAGAAAACTAGGTATACGCGCACCCCGAGGTAACGTTTATTGGGCATAGGCGCACCCCTTATTGGGCATAGGCGCACCCAGGGGTGCGCCTATTCATTAGGTGAGAAATTTAATTATATACTTACTAAAAAAAATTAAAAAAATTACGGTGCGTAGATAATTTAATTACGAATTAAATGACGCTAACTATGCGTTAATTTTTTACTTTTAGACTGACTGTATAATACGGTACGTAAAAAACTCTACATACTATACAAAAAAACTTTCAAATAGTATTTTGCATAGTAAACAAAAAAAGAGATTTATGCCTCACAGGCGCCACTTTTGGTGCCTATGCCCAATAGACGCTAACTCGGGGTGCGTGTATACCTAGTTTTCTAAAAAAAAATAATTGTATACTTATTTTTTAAATAAAAAAAGTAAAATGCATAGTTTTAAAAAATATTCCAAATAATATCGTCTTTAAGAAAATAAAAAAGATTGGCCAAAAAAGAAGAAGAGATATTTGTTTTAAAAGGGTGTTCAGTTTGATTTGATTAGTGTTGTTTTTTTATGAGCGTAGTGCTTTGACCATGACTAATCCTTATTAATTTAAGAGTTAATATTACTTCTTTGACGATGAATAAGGTATAATGAAAATCAATTTAAAACTTTGATCGAGTTAAATACCATAATAACGATCAATTTTGATTTATGAATGAATGGTGGATATTTTTTTTATTTTTTTGCCAATAATGGTGGATATTTATCTATAACAATTTTAAATACAAAAATGAGTAAACAATCAATCTTTTAAAGAGAGAGCAAAAAGCAGGACACTGATAGTGGGAAGCGATGTCCACTTTTAGAGATATGCTCGCCGCATATTGCATGGAAAAGCGAGACGTGTGAATACGAAGGACTAGCGAGTAGATATGATAAAAAAATGCGGGATCGAATTCTCGACAAAATTATATGAGATCGATCCGACTAAGACTGAGATTGAACAAACTTATTTTTTGTAGCTCGGGCTCGGACTCATTCCCCGCCCTCCTGAAAACCCTACTAGGATCGGTAGGGACGAAGCCAAAAAAAATATCGAGTGATGACAAATATTAGAGTAAAGACAAATAGTTGAACTAAAAATAATTCAGTGGGGCAAATATATGATTCAAATGGACTAAATTGAAAATTATTACATTTTTAGGGTCAAAATTACACATAATTAAAAGTTGATGGAGACAATTACCCCTAGGCCTAAGGTAATTTCGTCCCTGAGGATCGGCTCAGACTGACTTTAATTAAAACTCTAGTGGTGTTTTGATAATTTGGTTACACAAACTCCTAAGTCAATGAGAGTATGATACTCTCGGCCATTTGCGTCACGAGCTCACGATTCTCTTCCTCTCTTGATACTTGTCGACTCTCTTCCGTCTCTGGTGATTCCTGTCTTCCGATCGCCACCTCCTTCTCTCTCTTGCCAAACCGACGTCGTTGGGAGGTTCATACTGGATTGGAGACCTCGACGAGTAGGCGTTCCAGTTCCTCAATTGGCTTCACGAGACTGGTTGCTCCGTATGGCAGGTACGCGCTTCTCACGTTTCTGCATCCTGTTTACCGTGAAATTGAGATAAGTTGAAACATTTTTTCCTAAAATGAAAAAAATGAGTGAAATCATATAATTGTTGCAATACCAAATATACATATCTATTCAGTAATTTGGACATTATCCATCACATTTTGATTTCGATTGTTGTCACGATCCTTCTTCATTCTTGATTCCGATTATCACGATTGTTCTTTAGGTCACGTTTGTTCTTAATTTTTTAATTTTCCAATTCTTGATCTTTGTTCTTGATTTTGATTCACAATTCCGATCCAAGACCGAGACCGGTCTGAGTCAAGCAAGACTGACTCATGTAGATTTTTTGGACCGATTTCGGTCTCAGTTTCTGTCCTTCACACGCGAGGACCAAAATTTCGAGCTCGATCTCGATCTTGCCAAAAAGGCCGTCCCGTCCCGCCCGACAGCCCGAGCTCACCCCTACTAGCTAGTAAGTAAATCATGTAGCAAAAACTACAATAATATTTTTGAAAAAAATAAGGGTAATCAAATTATTCGACTCGGAATCTATTTTCCCACTATCTATCTATAAAGTGGTGTTCAAGATTTTTTTAATAACAGTAGAATTCGAGGAAAAATCGAATTTATCTTCTTTAATATCACATTTAGTTTTTTTTTGGTCACTATCACATTTAGTTAAGTTGTATGCATTAATTAACTTTTTTTATAACTTAAAACTTACGAGTGAAAAAATTAATTACACTAAGGATCCAACAGAAAAAGGCCTATTTCAGTAAGGCAACGAGCTTACTTTATCATAGTATTTATTGAACAATCCCTCTATTCAGTATATATTTCAATGACGCAAACCTACTCTACTTAACATGTCAATAACCATCCCCATCTTAATCGGACTAGATTTATATAAAATCATTAAACACGTCATTGTAAAATGCATAAAGAAGTTAGAATTGATGAATATAAGGAATCGTGTTGTGGCGTCCCAAATATCAAGCAAAAAGGCAATAAATGAAAATTTTGGGGTTATGATGAAATGGACCACATTTTGTTTGGCGGCCAAAACTTCGGCCGCTCCAAAAGGATCACGTAGAAATAAAACTCCGGATAGAATTTTTATTTACAAATTAACGACTATGAAAATTTTATTGTAATTGATTTTAAAAAAAATATGAATTATATATTAATATACGAGATCTATAAAAATATATTAAAGAGTTAAATACCAAATCGTTACATGAACTTTGGATGTTTCACAAATAGCTACCCGAACTTTGAATTAAAAAAAAAACAGTTACCTCAACTTTGACACATGGAACAAATAACTATCTCCGTTAAATTTTTCGTTAAATAAGGACGGAAAATGAGATGGCAACACATAATTAGTCCATAGTTTTAAAAACTATATTATTTTTTTAAAATACTAAAAAAAATTAATAGAAAAAAGAAGAGTTTTTTATTTTCCCTATTAATTTTCCAGATTTTTTAGTTTAATATAGTTTTTAAAATTATGAACCAATCATGTGCTGCCATGTTATTTTCCGTTCATATTTAACGGAAAATTTAGCAGAGGTAGTGATTTGCCCCATGTCTCAAAGACTCAAAGTTGAAGTAGATATTTGCACCTTCGTCCAAAATTTAGGTAGTCGTTTTTTGAAAATTCAAAAATCGGGTAGCTATTTGTAAATCGTCAAAATTTCGGGTAGCTATTTGGTATTTAACCCTATATTAAAACAATGAACTCACAATAAGATTAAGGGCTATGTATTCATCTTTTAGATTTCACAACCCCTAAATTAGGGGCCCTAATATTGAATTAACAAACAGTAAAAACTATTAAATAAGATTTGTTCAAAGATGTGCTCAGGAATTAAATCCGAATTTCAAGCCTTCTTGGCTTAGGAATTCTGAGGTTTTCACCCGGAATACCTAAGTCCACCCCGCCTGGAATACATACGCAAGGAATCAACAATTCCATGAAAAGAACATGGGCTTACGGAATCCGTAAGCCCAAATCATTGGGAATTCCATGAGAAGAACATGCCATTAGTCTTATCATGCATATCGTGTCAGAATACTTAAATACGAACATGATACAAAAATGGTTGTAATGTTGAATCAATTGATGTTCTTTAAGTCAATTTTGGTGATTCTTTGTTCTTGATTGTTGTAATCTGTAAACAAACAAGCTAATCAATCTAGAACTTCATCACCTTCTTCTCCCGACTTCTCTTTTTGTCTCTCTTGTTCCACTGCAGCAAACACAAGTTTATATCAGTAGTCAGAGAAAGCTATAAACTAAGATTGGACATGCTTGGGATGAATTTTAATCAACTCACTCAGCTCTGCAGCTTAAAACATGTATTAGCTCTTATTTCTATTCTGTAACACCTTGAACACAATTGCTAGAACAATTGTTCCACCAAAATAATCATAAACAACCATCACTGCTACAGCGTTTTCAATAAGGGCATGCCCTATTTCAGTGCTTTGACATAAAAATTCATTGCTTGTTCTGTGGATTACAGATGAGTTCATGTGAGGTAAAGAAACAATACAGCATAGCATTTTCTGATGATCAATGAGTCACTTGTCTAGTTGTCTTTATTTTCAGGGCAAACACAAGGAATTGAACTTGCACATGCATGAAACACACAGAAGAGCCAGGAAGATGAACTCATTGATTACTAACCCATAAGCTTATGCATGGCCTTCTGGGTGCGTCTATCAAGCTTCTCAAGCCTCTTCTGGACATCCCTCTTGAGATCCCAATTGGGTTTCTTTGGGGCAATATTTAGGAGTGGATCCTACACAAAAATAAAAAGAGAGGAAGATCACGATGTGAAATTGAAGCGTTGGTTAGCACTTGTTATTGCCACTTTGAGAAGTTAAAACAGGACTAGAACGCAACTCACCTCCTTTTCTGATGGCGGAGCTGCAGCTGCAACAGGGTCTTCAAACTTCGCTAGCACAGGTGGAGCAACCTTCGCTTCTTGAAGTTGCTTGTCATGGGGAACATAGTTTCGAAATTTCATGCTGGGATTACTGCATGCACCAAAGAGTAGGAGCAAGTTTGAGTTTTGCCTTTGAGGTTATACCCGACAATGCCAGCAAAAAAATTGGATCCATTTTCCGTACTCCATCAATGAACGTATCTATTATGAAGAAACAGCAGCAGAAAGTCGAGGTATAATGATTTCTAAACCAACTCTGCAAGTCAATAATGCATGTGATAACTTTGAACAGAACCCGGCAATGGATCAAGTCTTGAAATCTCTAATGCTCTTCAACATCACTTGTAATTCTCACAATATCAAGATTGGACCTATCTTCATCAAATGTAACCATTGCTTGGAAAACCATAAAATTGGGAGTTCTAAGTTTAAGATCTATATAAACGCTCAATTCGAAGAGGCCAATCACAATGCAAAGGTGAAGCACCGCAGAATAATCCTCTACCAAGTTCTAAAAAATCCTTAATTGATAGAGCAAAGGTTCTTACTCTTGTTCGCCATTATCTTCGGCATCCTCGTGATGCGACTTCTCTTGACCATCTTCTGCCGCAGAGTCCTCGTCACGCTTGTTGAGGAGCTCCTGAGCGGCTCTCAGAGCCTTCAATCGCTCTCTCCGTTCGGCGACGGCCTGCTCGACGGAATCGTCTTCTTCACCCATCACTTCACCGAGAACTATCAGAGCAGCAGTGTTTTTTTTTGCCAGAAAGAATTGTTCAGCGCTTGAAGAAACCGGTATATATATATATATCGCGTAAAAGGGGAAAGTGGTGCGTTTCATGAAGCTACCGAACTGCATCGTTTTGTCTCTCACCGCCTCGCTAGTCGCTTCTCTTCATCCGTCTCCGCCGTTCTGTCTCCCTCTTCCTCTCCTTTTCGTCTGCACATCTCTCTCTCTCTCTCTCCAACGTAGGTCTTCTCTCCCAGGTAAAGCTTAGGCCCTCCTTGGAGCTGTTATTCTAGGTTTCATGAATCGCGGGTGCTCTAATACTTGGAACTCAATTGGTAGGAAGAGTGTCTGCTTGTCTATGAGCTCAACAGAATCTTCTGTTAGTTGATAACTGTATATGGTTGAACTTTGGAATTTAGCTTATGGTTGCCCTTTTCGAACTTCGTATATGCAGAATCCTCAACTAGGCCAAAATCCATGAATGAATCAACTTCATACAAAGGTGAAAGAATTCATACAGAGACAGAAAGTTACAGACTTACAGTAATGAGATTTAGAGAATTGAGAAAATTGTTAATTATCCCCATTTAGTTTTTTGTTGCATGAAAATGACTAAATTTCTGATTCTTGGTTCTCTGGCATTCCTTCAATCCCCATTGTGCTCATATGTTATGTGTTGCATAGTTGAAAATTGTGTTTTTGGTTTAAATATGGTTTAGCTGTAATTGACCTTTTAGCACCCTATTGTGCTCATATGTTATGTCGTTGGATGGTTGAAAGTTGTGTTCCTTGTTTTTATGCATCTGGTTTAGTAGTATTTGACTTAGGGTTAATTACCAAAAAGCAAACCCAACTTTGGACCAAAACCAAAAAACAAACCGAACTTTTTTTTTTTTTTTCCAAAAGCCAAACCGAAGATTATGAAATGAGCAATTAGGAAACCCGAACCAAACAGACGTTAATTTCGACGGAAATTGTAACAGTTTTGGAGTCGAAATTGGATATGACGGTTATGCCCTTAAAATTGAAGATTTGAAGTTGTTCTTCAAATTAGGGTTCCCTCTTCTCCCCCAAATTGACAATTCATACCGATTTCATTGTTTTCTCGAAAAATTGGAACCCCGAACTGCAGCAATTCACCCCGAATTGCAGCAATTCATACCGAATTGCAGCAATTCATACCGATTTCATGTAATTGGCCAACTTGGAAAGCTCGGAATCGCTTCGCTTCGAACCGCAGCAACGAGCAGACCTTCGAGGGAGACTTCGACCTTCGCAGGAGTCGGGCAAACATTCGCCGGAGTCGGGCACACCTTCGCTGGGAAGGTTCAATAGGTTGAAGAGGGAAAATTAACAAGTCAGTTGTAAGGGCAGAACTGTCTTTTTTAATTTCGAATCCAAACTGTTAACATTTCCGTCGACAATTAACGGTTGTTTGGGTCGGGTTTCCTAATTGCTCATTTCGTAATCTTCGGTTTGGCTTTTGGAAAAAAAAAGTTCGGTTTGTTTTTTGGTTTTGGTCCAAAGTTGGGTTTGCTTTTTGGTAATTAACCCTTTGACTTATTTAGGATATTCAAAGTCATGAGGATGCAATTCAATTTCCCATATACTGTGCTGTTCAGGGCTGGTTTATTTTCTCAAGTAAAGAAGTTTGGCTCTGAAAACTTTATATTTGGAATGGCTGGAAGGGAGGTTCGAGAATACACCAATCTAACCGATCCTAAAGGTAAATCAGTAAGCTACTGTGAGATGTGGTTTATTCATTATGATGATCTCTTTTCTTTTATAACATTCCATCCTTCTCTTACTCTGACCAGATAAAAAACTGGGGAAGGGCAAGGACAAGATAGATGATGAAGACATCACATTCCAACGCATGGTTGCTAAGGTTAGCTGCATCCTTCTCTTTCCTCCACATTAGCTTCACGTTTTTGCCATAGCCATAGTTTAGCTTTGCTAATAATTATTGTGGAAGGTCTTGCCTGGTTGGTTTCTTGTACTGCTTGAGCAGTTGTAGGTCTACTCTACAATACATGCAAGAAACATATTGAAATTAGAAAATCAGTTATTTTAATTAACAGCTTCAAAGCGGCCTGGGTTTATATTTTATGATTGAAGCATTATGGTTCATTCTAGTGTACTTAGTGTTTCTTTCTTCGGTTTGTTTCAAGTTTTGTACTTTCTTTTCGTATATTTTTATTTGGGTTAATTACCAAAAAACAAACTGAATTTTGAGGGAAAACCAAACAGCAAACCAAACATTTTTTGTTGACAAACAACAAACCAAACTTTTGGAATTGACCAAACAACAAACCTACCTCAAATTTTTATCATATTTGAACATATTTTTCAATGTTTGAGAGATTTATTAAGTCAACATTAGTTAAATTATTATAAGGAAAATGTATTACGACTTAATAACTCTCTCAAACATTGAAAAATACGTTCAAACATAATGAAAATTTGAGGTAGGATTGTTGTTTGCTCAATTCCAAAAGTTTGGTTTGTTGTTTGTCAACAAAAATGTTCGGTTTGCTGTTAGGTTTTCCCTCAAAATTCAGTTTTTTTTTTTGGTAATTAAGCCTTTTTATTTGGGTCAAGAAGATAGTGTTTCTGATAACATGCCCGGGCATGGATTTTGGTCTTAACCGGGTGGTTGATGCAAGCAGATGCAAGAGGTTGCTGGAGAGCGTGGTGGTTACCTTCATGGACGTGGCGGTAAGTATAACTAGTTTGTCCACCATACTGACTGTCTGCACCCTAGAAGACAATTACTAATCTCCAATAAATCATCAATTCTTTGTGACTGGATGGATAAAATCACAATGCTTAGATGCTGCCTTTTGGATTAGTGATTCAATATTAGTTTCTTGAAGTTTGTGGAGCTTGATATGCAGCATTGGACAGCGATGACCTACTTTACCTCAAAGAGCAAATGGAAGCTGAGGAGGATGCTGAGCGACTCCTTCGCTGCACCGAAAAACGAGCATTTGCTGCCTTTAAGATATCCTTTTCGGTTAATCTAATATTCCTGGTTTGCGTTACTTGTAGCCTTTGCTTTCCATCAGATGAAATAATGACAGTTAGCTTTAGATATACGTGTTTGTGCTATGAAGAATTGAATTAAATTGCTGTTCATTGGGAAGTGGTGAAACTGCCTATTAATGTTTCGTGAAAGTTAACTGTTAGCTGTAAATTAAGGGCTTTTACATGTTATGACAAATTGATTCCGAGATTGCTTCCTGCTGCCATGGACAAAAATCACTTTTTCTCAGATTTTATCAATGGTAGTTGCTTTTACTTGTATTTCTATTTATGTTAGAGCTACATCCCTTTAGATAAGTTTTCCTTAATATATGCATACAAAGCTGCATATTTAGCTGATTCCTCACCTGCAACCGTTCCCTTGCCACTCCGAGTTGAACCAAAGCCGAAGAGCGGGACTACATCTTCAAAAACTTCGGTTAATTATGATGCATTTTTGTTTATATATATAGAGAGAGATGTATGCTTGGGACTTGATAATTGAATATATATTTTGAAACTAGGGCTGACCGTGGGTGGGCCTGTCCGGTCTTGGTGGCAGGACCGAGACCGAAATTTCGGTCTTGACATCTGGAGGACCGAGATCGAGACCGACTTTGGCCAAAAATGTCCGCCCGAGTCGGTCTCGGTCTTGTACTGAAATGTTTGGTAAAAAAATATCAACAAGATTAGCAAAAATAAATCACCGAAGTTTTAGTTTTGAACCTGCTCGCTTCTCGTCTTCCGTCACACTTCCCTTATGGAACCAATCCAAGGGATGTTGAATGCTTAATTTTCATGAATTACTAGTGTTTAAAGGGTTATGCCATGAATTTCTACGGTTTTCTTCAAGGTCGGGCCGGATCTGTTCTAGTCAAGCTTTTGAGAAAAAAGTCCGAGACCGACCTTGAAGAAGAAAAAAAAAATCGCTCGGCCTCGGTCCTAGTCGGGTCAGCCTTGTCGGTAATTCGGTCCACCAGTCTTTTGATCACTCCTACTTGAAACAAGCAGGCAACAAAATTTTCTGAAGAAAGTGGTAGAAGTTAAACCGAAGAGGCCCAAAGTATCTTCAGCACCAAATGCAAACCAATCATCAGCTTCCCAAGATCTCGCTCCACCCGATTCCAACTCAAAGACTGCTGATCCAAGTAAAGCAAGTTCCTTGTCACCACCTGTAGAAGCCAAGAATGGGACACAAGATCAAAATCCCTTGAAAAGCCTGCTAGGACTAGCATATGTAAGTTCTGATGAAGAAGATTGAACTGTAAGTTCATAATCTTTTCTTTATTGAGCTAGGACTAGCTCATTATTCTTTATGTATCTTGTTGAGTTAGGATTATCAGTTATAAGACTTTATGTTGAGAAAAGAAATCAAAGTTCTTCCCTTGCCTGCAAACATCATTTTGTGCCAACTAATTTTGCTAGGGTTTGGGGGAAAGAATCCTTATAAATCATGTAATTATGTGCATTCAACAAACATAAAAGGGTTAAATACCAAGTAGCTACCTGAACTTTGAACGTTCTGCAACGAATTACCCGAACTTTGAAAATTCAAAACAGGCTACCTCAACTTTGAAGAAGGTGCAAATAACTAACTCCATCCAATTTTCCGTCAACTGTCGTCGGAAATTCGTCAGAAATTGGACGGTGGTAGCTATTTGCACCTTTTTCAAAGTTGAGGTAGTCCGTTTTGAATTTTCAAAGTTCGGGTAGCTCGTTACAAAACGTCAGGTAGCTACTTGATATTTAACCCAACATAAAATGCATATAGACTTATGCAATTATTCCTTCAACCACATTCTTTCATCAGTGTAGGTATTTTATACTCTCTTCTAACCACCCTAACGGCGGCAGACCACACCACGGCTACTGCTCATCTTGCTGGAATTTCCAACTCCGGCAACTGTTTTCTCCAGAACTTTGCCGGAATTTCCAAAAGTTCAGATCTCAATAGATTTACAGATATTAAACATTAGAAAAAACTCGATTTTAAATTAAATATCATATGAAAGATAATTTCAGAGTGTTACGAATACAACTTCCCCTCTTTGATATTATTCCATTGAATGTGACGATTTCCGAAGAAACAGAGACGTGGACCAACCCGCGCATATGCTATACTATTCCTCTCGTCATGATTGAGCTGTAGATTTGGAATCGTGGTAGGCACTCCTTCCCTTTGATACTACAGTTGTCCACTCCTTCACACCCACGTACCATCGTTGAAAAACACAGAACATGGAAGGAATGCAAAAGTCATAGCAATCATCAAACCGCTGTCAATTTGCCATTTTTTTATATCCAGATTGTATATGTTTGTAGCCTCCGCATTTTCTGCTGTCGATTCCTTGCATAATTTATCCTCTAACTGTACCAACAACAGACAAGGTATGGAATAGAATACAACTCTCTGAAACCAAAACTTCCAAGCTTCGATTTTTTCCACAGTTTTGGTCGAAGTAGGATAAACCCATGATTGTTTTCGACCTCCTCTTTGATGATGATTATGGTGGCTAGAGTATTTTTCCTAACTTTGGTTGCTGTTCTTCAACTGTCATGTAGAGTGGCCTGCCTTGACGGTATTCTTATCAATGAGTTGTATCCTGGTGAAAGAGCTGATTTGCTGGAGTTGAGAGATTCTCTGAATTCTTCTTCGCTGGATTTGCTCAAGAACTGGACTGGACCGCCTTGTATTGATGGTGAGAGCAAGTGGATTGGTGTTACTTGCTTCAACTGGCATGTTGTCCGCCTTGAGCTCGACGAAATTCCCCTGAGGGGCTTCCTCCCACCAAACTTTCTACAAAGGGTCACTTTCTTGACTAAGCTTAGCCTGAGGAATAACTCCATCACTGGTCCCTTACCAAACCTCACCAGCCTTGTCCACTTGAAAGATATCGTGCTATCTCAGAACCATTTCACAGGTCCAATCCCTCAGGAGTACATCAAATTCTCCATTTTGACAAACTTGGAGCTGCAAAGGAACCGCCTTGTGGGCGAAATCCCGCCATTTAATCAATCAACACTGGTCTCTTTCAATGTTTCACATAATCTGTTAGATGGCCCTATTCCTGGAACTGCTGCCCTACAAAGATTCCCCAAAAGCTCGTTTGATCACAATCCCGATCTCTGTGGAAGTCCGTTGGGACATCCTTGTCCTGTCCCGACTCCTCCGCCATCCATTTCTCCATTCCCATCTCCAGAAAGTCCACCACTTCCTACTCCGACTCACAAGAGTGGAACACAGCCACGGAATATTGCATTGATTGCTGCTTCCACTGCATTATTGCTTGTCCTCATTATGTCGAGTTTCTGGTGTTATTATCGCAAGACATTGCAAAGCGATGATGAACAAGGAGAGCATTCAGGTATAAGAAATTGCCACTAATTCATGTTCTTAGACGTATAAATTTACATTCAGCTTGCTATCACTTTAGATTCTGACTTGGGTTTTCTCCTTCATTAGGAGATCCAGAAGGACTCATAGAGACAAGGATACATCATTATTCACGGACCAGAAGTGGCTCAGAAAAGTCAGTAGAGTTAGAATTTTTCAACAAGGGCACTCCGCTATTTGACCTGGATGATTTACTTAGGGCATCAGCCGAAGTTTTAGGCAAGGGAAGCCTAGGCACCACATACAAAGCACTGCTGGAATCTGGTTCAGTTGTTGCCATAAAGAGATTGAAGAACACGAATGAACTCACAAAGAAGGTTTTTGTCAATCAGATGCAGTTATTGGGAAATCTGAAGCACGAGAACCTTGTGGAGATCATCTCTTATTACTACTCCAAGGAAGAGAAGCTAATCGTCTATGGCTTCGTACCTGATGGCAGTCTGTTCGATCTCTTACATGGTGAGCTTTGTAATTCTGTATCACAGTTCATTGTTGCTTCAAAGTTTCAGCTTTAGGTAGGTAACTTGGAGCCCAAGTTCACTATTTTTTGCTATGCCTCCTAAAGTTTCGATCTTGGAAAATCGTGAAATGACCACCCACATGCAATTTTATAGAGGGTAGAAGAGGGAGTGTGCTTTACAAAGTACTGAGTTACTCGAATCAATATCTAGTATTATAGTTGGTGATTACTGAGTTCATGGTAGGAAAACTGACAAAATGTGAAACTTCGGTGTGAAAAAACGGCAACTTATATGCAGCAATGTGATGATGAATTTCCTTTCCTTTCATGGTTGTTAGGGCATGGAGGAGTTGGAAAGGCCCCAGTGGATTGGGCAGCAAGACTATCCCTCATCAAAGACATAGCAAAAGGCCTAAATTTTCTGCACCAATCTCTGTCTTCTCAAAGAATCCCACATGGCAACCTCAAGTCCTCCAATATCCTCATTTACAGAAACGAAGAACAATACCACGCTAAGCTCATCGATTTTGGTTTCTTCCCTCTGCTTCCAACCCGAAAACTCTCCCAAGCATTGGTACTAGAAAAAACTCCAGAGTTCATGCAAAACAAGAAGCTCACCCGCAAGTGTGATGTGTACTGCTTTGGCATTGTAATTTTGGAGATCGTGACAGGCAAGATCCCAGGTGAGGTGTCCTCGGTGATGGAGGAGTCTTTTGGTGATCTGTCTGAGTGGGTAAGGACAGTGGTTGAAAAGGATTGGTCCACTGATATATTGGACGCAGATATCTTAGTTGCTCAGGATGGACACGATGAGATGCTGAAGCTGACTGAGATAGCTTTGGAGTGTACTGATGCTTTGGCTGAGAAAAGACCCAAGATGAGTGAAGTCCTTAGTAGAATAGAACAGATTGATGGGAAGAACAACCATGAATGAACCAAATAGGTAGGAAATTATTGCCTACATTTGGTATTTTCACCAAAAATCCCTGCAAATTTTTATGTAGATTGATTTGATCTGTGTATTTCGATACAAGGCAAGATGCCTATGTATTTGTGCATGTTTCTCCACACCCTCCATATCCACACAACTTTTCAAAACCAACAGATTTCAGAGCTCTGCGAATCACTTGATCTTGAGACAACGTAGCTCATACATAATATGGGTTCGGGGGAGCCGATGAACCTGCCCACCCAGAAGTCATTCGAGCCATCTTGGGCTGAGTTTGTTTCCACCTTCATCTTTGTCTTCACTGGGGAAAGCTCGATTCTCACTCTTAGTAGGTGTTACTTTTTCTTCTTCTTTGAGGTTAATTGGGTTATGAATTATGATGATCGGTGACTGTGCATGCAGATAAGATGTATCCCGACACAGGCAGTACTGCCACGACTCTAGTTGTGATCGCACTTGCGCATGCCTTGTCGCTGTTTGCCGCCGTTGCTTCAAGCATCAGGAGGCCATGTTAACCCTGCAGTCACCTTGGGTGCCGTGCCTAGTGGGTGGCCGGCCAGATATCGGTGATCTAACATTTGAAGAAAAGTTGTTACTGTCTCCTGAGATTTTAAGGTTTTAAACTGATGTTCCACGACAGTAGTTTAACTGGACAGAGTTCTCATCTTGTATATATATATATATATTTTCATGTCTGACCCTTTTTGTTTTATGTTCCTTACTGTAGAGGTCAGATTGGTGTTAGTATCGATTTTGCAACAGAAAACTGATGAAGAAGAACGAGAATTGAAAAAGATTTTGGGAAAGCTAGACAGAAAACGTGTGAGAGAGTTTTACCTGGTAACAACTTTTCGAGGTAATCTCAACATCGGTTTCAATATGTATTGATGATTGTTCAACTCTCTATCTCGAATACATGGATGGAGAAGTATATATAGTACAAAATTCCAAGTGCAACACGTTAGCTTGCATCGTCCAGCCACTCGTGTTGACCATCGTCCAGCCGCCCGTGTTGACCACCGTCCAGTCGAGTTGCCCATGTGCATCGTCTGGTCCATTGTCTTGAACCGCGGGACGCGTGAACATTAATATATAAAAAACTTTACATATTAATCAGGATTCACAACCAATCATAGGGTTCTTCATCTCCTCAGGAGAAGGTGAAGTTCGGGCCTTGCTCTTTGTAGCAATATTGACGTTTTGTTTGGTCTACGTTGTGTATGCAACTTCCATCGACCTCAAGCGAAGGAAGCTATCTCGATCATATCCCCACTTGTTGTCGAGCTCATGTTGAGAGCAAATATGCTAGTTGGTAGCCCGTTTGAGGGTGCATCAATGAACCCAGCACAGCTTTCGGGCTAGCTCTAGTGGGGTGGACGTTGAGGCACCACTACTGGATCTACTGGGTCAGACCGTTCATCGGAGGGTCGGTGCTGGGGCTGATTTAGGAGTACTTGGTGATCCCGACCGAGGGGGTGGTGATCCATCATCAACCCTTGACGCTTGAGGATTACTGAGGTTGTCGCCTGAGTTCAAGATGGACTTGAGAGCTTGTCATGTAAATAGGGTAAATAGTTCTAACACATTAAGAACTTTTTAACACACTAAGATGATGTTTGTCTGTTATTAATAAATTGCACCAACATGTTTAAAAGTGTTATTTTGTGTATTTAAACGTTTACTTATTGTTGTTAAATACATTGCAATAGTTACAAGTTGAAAACAGATTTGAGTATGAATTTGAACCATAAAATGTATTTTTGGGTTCGAAATCAACTCAGAACAACATTTGTAGGTTCAAAATCAACTCAAAAATGTTGTTCATGGCTAAAAAAATAACTTAGAACACCATTTTTTGGGTTAATTCCGAATTTTTGGGCTAAAAAAATTGTTTTAGGTTCGAAATTTAGTTGAATTAGAAATTTAATGTGTATTTTGGGTTTGACTTAGTGTGGAAAATAATATGAAGATGAATAGGAGGGTAAAATTGCTATTTTAATTGAATTTAACATAAAAAATTAACGAAATAGTAACGTGTAAATAATAACATGGCTAAACATTTTAGTCCATTAAGACTATTTATCCAAAGTATGGATTTTGAGTCTCTTATACTTTTAATTATTGTAGATTTCTATGGAAGTTATAATCATTTCTATGAAAATAACATATACATGCATTTCTATGAAGGAACGTATTATAGTCGTAACAATTGATAGAAAAAAACCCATGCATTTTAGTACACTGATATACATTTAAAAAAACTGTAAAATGCAATTATCGACTAATTTATAATAATAATTTTAAAAATGTTTATATGATTTAATATTATTAATTTTAATAATTTAATAGAGTTTTGCATATAGTCAAGGTCAATTTGCGTGTTCTAAGTTACCGACAAAGTCACCACCGACAATTATTAGATGGACTTAAATCGTCGACAATACGGTGGATTTAGCTAATCCGATTGAGATTGATTTGACCTTTTATCTTTTTGTAATGACCAAGTAAGTCGTGTATATTTAGAAGTCATACTAATAGAGTTTAGTGGAGCACCAAATTTCCATCCATGGCAAGATCAAGAAACCATAACCTATTTGGTTTTCCTAGAATTAAGGGTAAATCAATTCAACAGCTTACACTTACGTTAGTATTATGTAACTAAATTATCACTTATATTTTTTTGTGTAGCTAAACAATTATGTACGTTTAAAAAATATGACTTTTTGTTTAAACATTTTATATTCAGTCATATATGTTTGACAAATGTGATTAAATAGTCATAAAAATGACGAAATTACCATTCCTTTTTACATTGTGTTCTTTATTATTCTTCATGGTCTTCACGTCCGAAATCTAATTTCGAACTCATATTTGCGTAGATCTATATTTGAATCGAACCCAGAAATGAAGATTTGGATTCGGTTCGAACCCAAAACACAGATCTGTGTTCGAATCGAACCCAAAAATGCATATTCAGGTTCCATTCGACCCCAAATATGTGTTTTTGGGTTCGAACCGAAGCCAAGTCTGTATTTTTGAGGTAATTTACCATTTAACTACTTAAGTTAGATATGTCAGCTCGAGCGATAGAGATCGATGGATATCAGGCGTCAACTCGGAAATGATTATCTGTATTCGTTGTTAAGATGATTTAAGAGTGTGAGACTTAAGACGTATGCATTAACCAACTGTCTCAAAACTCCGAACTTGTAGGTGAAGACATTCAGTATACTCTTAAGTCATCCTAACAAAGAGTATACTGAATGCATTCATTCACAATTTTAAACTTGGGTTCCATTCGACCCCAAATATGCGTTTTTGGGTTCGAACTGAAGTCAGATCTGTATTTTTGAGGTAATTTACCCTTGAATTACTGAAGTTAGATATGTCAGCTTAGGCGATAGAGATCAATGGATATCAGGCGTCTACTCATAAATGATTATATGTATTCGTTGTTAAGATGATTTAAGAGTGTGAGACTTAAACGTATGCCTTAACCACCTGTCTCAAAAGTCCGAACTTGTGAGTGAAGACATTCAGTCTACTCTTAAGTCATCCTAACAAATAGTATACCGAATGTCTTTATTCACAACTTTAAAACTTATGAGACGGTTTAGTCTTTGTTAAAGCGTAAGTCAAGTCTCACATTCATGATTCGACTGAGACTTGTGGGAAACTCCAGCTGCTTCTCTTTGGCCTTATTGCAAAGATGATGTCTTTCTTCTAGAATCCATAACAACAACAGACAGCTAGCTTTCTTATCTGAACTTCGCAAAACCCGACTTCCAAGAAGAAGCCATCTGAGGTAGAATCTATAAAGATAATTAGTTATTGATCCATTGGATTACGAACGGTGTTTATGCAGATGGCGTGTTTATTTATGTCTATCGAGAGAGGAAGAACCAAGAATACATTCAATACCAACTCCATATAAAGACAATAGCAAAACATTGTACTGCTCACCAATTAATTAAGTTTCCAGATGAACTGCTCCCATCATCATCGTCATCATCTTCTTCTTCTTTCTCTATAAATGCAGTTCACTGGATTAAACCTGCATGGCTTCCTCAGTTGTTGTCTCACGCGCAGTGAGTCTGTTCTTGTTGATAGCAAATGCAGCTGCTGCTGGTCAGATTTTTAGAGGCCTGACAGTTAGTTCTGTAACAAACCAAGTTCGCAGAAATCTGCTTGATAATGGGATCGGTGCAACTCCTCCGATGGGGTACGTAACTCTTTCTAATTTCTTCATATCGCACATGGTGTCTCTCTTGTAGAATTATATTGATGCTGCAATGGTTTCTCTGAGAGTATAACAGATGGAACAGCTGGAACCACTTTCAATGCCAAATTGACGAAAACCTGATCAAGCAAACAGGTGAATAGACAGACAGTAGGTTTCTCTTGTCATGTTTGGAAACACAATTTTTGAAACTAAAGATTACCATTACCATGTTTGTGCGATAGCCGATGCATTGGTATCGACTGGACTCTCATCGTTAGGTTATCAATACGTGAACCTCGGTAACTTATTCTTCTTCCTTCTCTAATCAATTACTGAAATTACAAGCATGTAATTCTCTTGTCTAACCCCTTTTATGGTCATTACCAGATGACTGCTGGGGTGAGCTGAATAGAGATTCTAAGGTATTCCATCAGTAACTGTTCTACTCCTACCATATATCTATATACCGATTCAAAGGGATCGTCCTGTGGCAGTTAAGTTTGACCGATCTTTCTGGCAGGGAAACTTGGTCGCCAAGGCTTCAGCGTTTCCATCAGGAATCAAAGCATTGGCAGATTATGTTCATGGAAAAGGGCTCAAGCTTGGGATCTACTCAGATGCTGGGTAATTAAATATCTACACTACGACTTACTTGTCAAAATAAACTCAAAGGATTACATTATGTTAGTGGTATAATTATGTCTCCACTTTAGTAGTGGTTGAATTAGGCATCCATTATAGTAGTGGAAGGTTTCCACTATAGTAGTGGTAGAAATAGTGCAATTATAAGTCTTATATAAGGCAACTAAGTTTTAATGAAAGTTGAATCAAAGGATTACATTGTATTGATTCAACTTTCATTAAAACTTAGTTGCCTTATATAAGACTTATAATTGCACTATTTCTACCACTACTATAGTGGAAACCTTCCACTACTATAATGGATACCTAATTCAACCACTACTATAGTGGAGACATAATTATACCACTAACATTACTTTCGATCAATATAACTGCAAGACCTTAATAACTATGGAGTAAAAGACGGATTTTTAGGTGCAGACGGAAAGAGGTATACCTTGACACATGTTAGATATTTTAGCGTAATTGGATTGAATAGTTGACCAATATGATCATAGTATTTCATTAAACAAGTCAGGAGGGTGGGGAGTGCACGCTTATGTAAGTATATTATGATTCACTGTATCGAAAATTCATAAGTTGCTTAGGGACGAGCAATGGGGGTCCAAGGGGGCAACGACCCCTTTGCAGGAGTCCTGGGGCAACGCCCCTGGCGGGTTCCAAGGGGCAGAGCCCCTGGCTGGGGTCGAGCTCTTGACAGAAATTTTTAATTTTGAATAAAGTTACTATTATAAAAATTCATTTTAAATTTGAATTTTTGTAATTAATGACTTAACATTTTAACTCAAAATGCCCGGTTTTTGGACACTTGCTTTGAAGTCAAGTTTAGGCCGAAATGGTGCAATGACTTCGGCACCAAGTCATCTTTCTAAGGTGTTATATATTTTAGTGTAATTGGATTGACTAGTTGACCAATGGGATCATAGTATCTCATTAAACAAGTTAGGAGGGTGCGGAGTGCACGCTTGTTTAAGTATATTATGATTCATTGTATTGGAGATTCGTCGGTTGATTAAGAGATGAGGCAATGGGGGTCAAAGGGGGCAACGCCCCCTTTATCGGGTCCAGGGGCAGCGCCCCTGGCGGGGTCCAAGGGGCAGCGCCCCTGGCTGGGGTCGAGCTTAAAGTCACTATTCTAAAATTCATTGAAAAATTGAATTTTGGAACTAATGACTTAACTTTTTAAAAACCTCAAACTTCCCGGTTTTTGGACACTTGATATAGAACCAAGTATTGGACCGAACCATTGGCTAAGGGTTGAACCATGGCTAAGGGCCGAAATGGTTCTAGAGTCTTCCTAAGGTGTCCATTTGATTTTGGAGCCAAAATTTGAACCAAATGGTGTGTTATGGCCGAAATGGTGCATGGCTCTTCTAAGGGACATGGTGTCTTCTCCTAAGGGTGTGAATAACACTATAAATTGGTCATAGGGGGGGTCCTAAATCTTCATTCAAAAACATTCACAATCCTTCTCTCAAGTTCTAGTTCAGTATTCTGATTTTATCCGATTGAAAGTTTGGGTGCCTCCAAATAGTTTCAATCTGAAAGTGTCGTCACGACTTCAGAATAATCCAAGCATACAAATTCGAGTTCATCCACCACATCCATTCGAAATTTTTCCAACATAAGGCTCCTTTGCTTTGTAGCCAAAATTTCAAATGAATAGGTATAAGTTTAGGCCGAATGGTTCCTATGGGTTCCAAAGTATGTGGTGTCTTTTCCAAAGGGTGTGGTGTCTCTTCCAAAGGTTGTGGCAAACACTATAAATTGGTCATAGGGGAGGTCCAAAATTTTCATCTCAAACATTCACATTCCTTCTCAAGTTCTAGTTCAGACAAATTCTGATTTTATTCGATTGAAAGTTTGTGTGCCACCAAATTGTTTCAATCTAAAAGTGTCGTCACGACTTCAGATCAATCCAAGAAACCCCATCGAAAATTCAATAACACATATACTATAGTGTACCTATACAAATAATGATGTTACTTTTTCAATGTAGAACTCAAACATGTAGTAAAACCATGCCGGGTTCGCTAGGCCACGAAGATCAAGATGCAAAGACTTTTGCTTCATGGGTTTGCTGCTAAACTTCTTTTCTTGCTACAACAAATCCAAGATTTAATAATCTCACCTCCATACTTCGTTTATTATCCAGGGGATTGACTACTTGAAGTACGATAACTGCAACAACCCAGGTACAAGTCCTAAAGAAAGGTATGCCATCGTTCTCTTTTCATGAGTTTAAGGTATAATGTTATCTTCTGTAGGTGCAATTGCAAAATATGCTTTTTCCACTTCTGTCGTAATCAATGCCCAAAAAAACAACTTTAACTTAAGAGGGTCATGAAATCTAGCTACTTCAATACACCAGGTATCCAGTAATGAGTAAAGCTCTATTAAACTCGGGAAGGCAGATCTTCTTCTCCCTATGTGAATGGTAAGTTGAGCTTTTTAAGGCTTATCTTAACACTTCTCGTGCTGAAGAAGAACCGATCGATGAACTCTGACCTTTTATGCTTCTTTCATCAACTTCAGGGGAGATGAGGACCCTGCAACCTGGGCTTCTAGCGTCGGAAATAGCTGGAGGACAACCGGAGATATTGAAGATAACTGGAATAGGTACAATATCAGTGCTTATAACAATGACCATCATCCTAATTTCAAGAAATGGATAGGAAAAAAGAAGTTTTTTCGTTTGCAGCTACTATCCTGGGACATTTTTTAAAGGGTTAATTACCAAAAAACAAACTGAACTTTGAGGAAAAATCAAACAGCAAACATAACTTTTTTTGTTGACAAATAACAAACCAAACTTTTGGAATTGAACAAACAACAAAGCTACCTCAAATTTTCATCATGTTTGAACAGTTTTTTCAATGTTTGAGAGAGTTATTAAGTCAACATTAGTTAAAGTATTCTAAGGAAAGAGTATTATGACTTAATAAATCTCTCAAACATTGAAAAATTTGATCAAACATGATGAAAATTTGAGGTAGGTTTGTTGTTTGCTCAATTCCAAAAGTTTGGTTTGTTGTTTGTCAACAAAAAAAGTTCGCTTTGCTGTTTGGTTTTTCCTTAAAGTTCGGTTTATTTTTTGATAATTAACCCTTTTTTTAAATTAGAACAGCCCTCTTAGTTCGATATGAAAACATTGAACTATTCATTTGAATCAGTATGACATCTCGAGCAGATCAAAACGATCGGTGGGCCTCTAATGCCGGACCTGGTGGATGGAATGGTAAGGCACTTGTTCCTCATATTCATAAGATCTTCATTATGTGTGCTTTCACTGAAAGCTATTGTATAACAGATCCTGACATGCTAGAGGTCGGAAATGGCGGCATGACCACTGAAGAATACAGGGCACACTTCAGCATATGGGCATTAGCTAAGGTATTCACTCAAAACATCAGATTTCGTTTCAGAATCATGAGCATGCTCTAATAATATCACTGAGAGATTATTGTGCTGGAAAAGGCTCCTTTGTTGATTGGATGTGATGTTCGAGCAATAGACAATGTGACCATCGGATTGCTCAGCAATAAGGAAGTCATCGATGTAAACCAAGGTATATTTGATGAGTCATTTCATCAAGCTTCATCATAGAACTCAATGTGTTGCATTTATCGACAGATAAACTCGGAGTTCAGGGGAAAAAGGTTAAGATAGAAGGTGACCTAGAGGTTTGGGCTGGTCCGCTTAGTGGCAAAAGAGTGGCGGTGGTTCTATGGAACCGAGGTTCTTCAAAAGCTACGGTTACGGCTAAGTGGTCTGATATAGGTCTAAGGTCGAAAACAGTAGTTCATGCAAGAGATTTATGGGCGGTAAGTGCTAAGAACAGAACAGAACATATCATATTATCATTTTTAAGTGGGTTAATTATCAAAAAAACAAACCAAACTTTGAGGAAAAACCAAACAGCAAACCAAACTTTTTTTGTTGACAAACAACAAACCAAACTTTTGGAATTGAACAATTAACAAATCTACCTCAAATTTTCATTATGTTTGAACGGATTTTTCAATGTTTGAGGGAGTTATTAAGTCAACATTAGTTGAAGTATTCTAAGGAAATAGTATTACGACTTAATAACTCCCTCAAACATTGAAAAATCCGTTCAAACATAATAAAAATTTGAGGTAGGTTTGTTGATTGCTTAATTCCAAAAGTTTGGTTTGTTGTTTGTCAACAAAAAAAGTTTGGTTTGCTTTTTGGTTTTTCCTCGAAGTTCGGTTTTTTTTTTTTATTATTAACCCTTTTTAAGTTGTATACTCGACAGTATCAGTAACATTCAGTTTCTTTTACTTGCAGCATTCAACTCGATCATCTGCCAAGGATAAAATATCTGTAGAAGTTGATTCTCATGCTTGCAAGATGTATGTTCTTACCCCCAAAAAACATATACACAAACAGATAGAAGTACCATAGCAAAATGCTCTAGAAAAGATAGAGGGAAGTGATTAATATGTTATCTCTAAAGTTCCAATTCTACAGTGAGTTTTTGTTTTTTGTTTTGTTTTTAATGAGAATAATTTTGGTGAGTGAGTGGCAAATTTGGCACTGACTGAGATGCCATATGTAATATTTTAATATATATATATAAATAAACAAAAAGGGTGCATGGACAACGGTTCGACTCATTTCCACCTAGGTTGTCAATGGTTAGTGTATGGTATGGGTATGCTAAATACCATATTTTTAAACCACGTACCATAACCATAACTATTACAAGTACAAATTTCAATACCATAACCATTAAAATAACTGTGGTTATTAACCATGATTTTACCGTATACTCATATTTATTTCATGTATGTAATATAATAAAATACCGAAAATTTTATTTTAAAAAATACATAAATCTATATTACCAACAATAAAAATATATAAAACTAACATTATGGTTATTTATTACTTGTATGTACAGTAACTTCCATTATTTAGTATATATTAGTTTATTAATAATAAATCATTTTTATTTTTATATAATAACCACAGTATCATGGGTATTACTCATATACCATAACTATAACCATTATGAGTGGAAAATTCATCACCATAACCGCACCGCACCATAATGGTACATTTAACCATATTAAACAGTACCGGTTATATCCATGGTTATGGGTTTTTCACCGCAGCATTGTCGGCCCTAGCTGCAAACGAGGGAATCCTAAGGGTGGAACCGGAGTTCATTAGAAACTGTAAAGGAACCAAACTCTGGTAAGAGGATCAATGAATGAAACAACAAGATTGTCTTGATCTACCTTATGCTTTGTTTTGCAGGACAATTGGTAAAAGGAATTCCCACTTTATAGCATATTCTCTAATCTGCTACAACAATCTGGGTAATTAACACAATGTAATCCACATTGTATCTATCTGATCCATCCCAAAAGAATGTACATCGAATTCGAATCATCAGTGCCACAGATATATAGACAGACTAACAGTGTGATCTCGCTTCCTTCATGGGCCACGGATCTTGTCAACAATGTTCCTACCTTTCTCTTCCATGTTCCGCCTCTTCTCTTCGATCTTCTCCCCCATCCTCTTCTTCAGATCAAGCATCCTCGCTTTTCGCCCTAAGTTGCCCTTCAGCTTCGAGTCGTCTTCTCCACTTGAATTGGAATTTGCACTAACAGACCTTGGCACAGACCTTGGCAGAGAGATCGAATTTGAACTCTCCTGTACACATATAGACCTTGGCACTGTTTCACTGACCTGGTGGGTCTCTTCATTCTGCTCCAAATGCTCTTGAGCCTCATTTGTCATCAATAAAGGCACTGTCAGTTCTTGCATAGACTTGCTCTTCTCTTTAGGCTCTGCAAGATCAGAGGTAACAGATGCAGGTTTGTCTTTTGATGGCAGACAACCTTCTACAGATTCCTTCGGATGGTTAATGCTCGGTTTTGGTTCAGAAGGCTGAGAGCAAGGTGGTTTCTCTTTCTCAGCTGCAGAGGACGATGATTCTTGATTTAGCCATATGAAAGGAGCGGACTTTCTAGGAACCCAATCATTCTTTTCAGCCAACATAAATGGAATGCACAAGCTCTCGCAGTTGGGGAGCACCATGGTCTCCCGTATGGACGCCTAGATGTGCAAAAGCAATAAAATTTCAGCCTCATTTTTAAGCAGCAAAACAATATGATTTAGGGTTAAATGTCAAGTAACTGCCTGAACTTTGGGCGTTATGCAACGAGGAACCCAAACTTTGAAAATTCAAAACAGGCTACCTCAACTTTGAATAAGGTGCAAATAGCTACCTCTGTCCAAATTTCCGTCAACTGTCGTCAAAAAGTCGTTGGAAAGTCGTCAGAAATTGGACAGAGGTAGCTATTTGCACATTTTTCAAAGTTGAGGTAGCCCGTTTTGAATTTTCAAAGTTCGGGTAGCTCGTTGCAAAACGTCCAAAGTTCAGTTGGTATTTAACCTTATGATTTATTTCTCTACCCATATAGTTGTGATTTTAAATTAAAATGCATATTATAACAAGAAGCAAAATTCAGTACCTTAAAACGGTTGACTAAGAAAAGAGCAACACGCCCACTAGTGATTTTGCGCTCCCCAAGAGCAGAGTCAAGGTTGAAGTCTATATCGGGCATAGATGTGAAGCTATACCATAGTTGATCAGAAGGAGGTGGCTTTATATGCACTCTCAATGTCCCACGAAGAGATGCCACACTTATTCGCATAGATATAGGCACCTTAAAAACAGAAGTTAAAGAAGAATATCAAAAGGTCAGGCTTGAATATCACCTTACACAAAGAGAGCTTCTATTACAAGAAACTAAGGAATTATTGTTAAGTAGTTGGCCAAACTGCAGATCATGTTGATATTCATTAGCAGGTACTAGGGCTGGCAATGGTACGGTGAAAAACCCATAACCATGGTTATAACCATTACTGTTTAATATGGTTAACCGTACCATTATGGTGCGGTACGGTTATGGTGATGAATTTTCTACCCATAATGGTTATGTTATTTGAGTTATACCCATGGTTATAACCATAGTTATTATATAAATATAATAATTATTTATTATTAATAAACTAATATATATTAAATAATGAAAGTTACTATACATACATGTAATAAATAACTATGATGTTAGTTTTATATATTTTTATTATTGACAATATAGATTTATATATTTTTTTAAAATAAAATTTTCGGTTTTATATTATATTACATGTGGAATAAATATGGGTACACGGATAAAACCATGGTTAATAACCACAGTTATTTTAATGGTTATGATATTAAAAATTGTACCCGTAATGGTTATGGTTATGGTATGCGGTTTAAAAATATGGTATGGTTATGGTATTTGTCATACCCGTACCATACCCTAACCATTGACAGCCCTAGCAGGTACATAGTTTCTTAAATTAGTACAGACATGTAAGTATGTGTAATCTATAACTGCAGATCATAACTCAGTATATCATTAATAAAGTACAAAGTGGGTTACTGAAAAAGGTTGAAGAGAAATATCCACCTGTGAGACATGCCTAGCGATTGAATTTACAATAGACTTCCATCTCGACTTAGTATTCGGTGCTCCAGGTGGAGGCACCGCAGCAGTGTTGATCTTAGTGCCTTTCAGCCCCTCTTGAAAAAGAGAAAGGCAAAACCTTGTTAGTTAGCCCACAGATTCCAAAGTGCCATATTTATGATTAATGAAAATCAAGAAAGATTACCATCTCCAAGTTCCTCCTCCTTGTGCTCAAATTCATCATCTTTACCCTCTGGAAGGTCAAATTGCTTCCCGAATTGCTCAAGACCCTCAAGAAGATCAGTATTTGATTCTTGATTCGGGTCAAGGTCACTTACATCTAGTCTTGTCTCAATTTCCAACACTAGACCGCCACAATACTCAAAATCAAATTCAAAGGCCCAGACATCATTTGTGTCCAAGGGAAGAACCTTCATGCTGTGTATGTAAGGGGGCAGACTTCCAGGATAGATGTTTGTACATATAATTTCCCCAATATAGCTCGGAATCCTCATATTAGATAATGTCCTCTGTAAAATAAAGAGAGCAGAAGCATGCCAAAGAAAAAAGGGTAGCAAATAAAAAATAAGGATCTTAACAAAACCAGGAAGGCAAAGGGCCTCAATGGAAGGAATTGCTTATCCTGGGAAAAGCTAAATTCTGAATATATATAAACATTAATGTTCAAAAGAAAAATTGCATCTACATCACAATTAATACTAGCAGATCAAATAGATAAAATAGTTCAGAGCAGCTACACTAAATTTATACAAAAATTACATGCTCAAGTGTACTGGCTACTTCAAACCTGAAAAGAAAACCTCTAAAATTATTCTCACAGGCAGTAACAGACTAGTCAGTGCTAAACTATCCATCTGATAGTTTTTAGAGTAAGTATTTATTAAAAATGAGATTTGTGGAAAAGCTACAAAAAGGAAAAGGAAAGCTGACAGTGCGCAGGTTAAGTGGAATGCAATCACATTCAGATTTGAGATTACTAATGAATATGGTGCACTGGCTAAAGTTTGAAGACCTTGATTGATAATTAATGAAAGAATAACAAACCTGGATTCTCTCTTGAACAAACCTTATAGTCTCTTGACTGCTTTTAATGTCGAAGAAAAACCTTGAAATAAGCAAATTCCAGCAAAGTGTTCCCTCATCAATTAGTAGTCTGTCCTCAGAATCTGCATCTGAGGTAGTGGAGAATTGACTGTGACTTGCTGAACGTGGTAAGGACATACAAAAAGGAGACTGCACACTGCTGTTGTTATCCTCCGTTGAGGATTTGGGTGCTTTAACCATTGTAATTGCCCTCCATGAGCTACTGGCTGAATCAGAATCTTGGTATGCACGAGATTTCTCAATCGCATCAGCCTTGGAAACCTTTCGAGAAAATTTTTTCCACATCAAACGAACTTTTGAGGAGGCATCATCCATCTTCTTATCTTTGCTGATTGGCTCATAATGAAAAGCTGCTTGAGGTTTCATGAATGACAGATAACCATCACGTAAAGACATTACATAAGTCTTGAATTCCACATGCGATTTAGAAGCCAAGGAACGTGATTTCTTGTAATCACTGGAAGCATAACGGAGGGCCTTGCACCATGATTCCTTTTCCCAGGAAGTCTCTAAATAAATGTACAGTGTCTTACTTCCACGATAAATTGCAGAAATCTTGCTTTCTAGTTTGATGGGGAACTTTTTGGCCCTAAACATTGTAAAAGAATTCATTAAAAGCTAAATCTTAGCCAAAGAAAAATATGGCATGAAGGAAATGCACAATTATGCTCACGAGACACATATATGACCACCGTGTTGAAGTATTTCACTGTCAATAATCATTGAATTTGTTAATGCATTATGAAAATTATTTGCTTGAGGACCTTCAGCTTAGTTGTTTCTGGACCTTTATTAAGATATCCTACACACCCTCCTCCTCTTCATTGTCATTATCAACTTACTTTCATTTCCAACTTCATTTAAGGAATAAGAGCCCCAATTTCGTAACATATAAAGCAGAGGCAAACTTATGTATTAATTTCAGGAGTAAGGATAATGGTGCATTACCACTTTTTCGAGGACTGGTCTGTTGCAGACACAGACTCAATTAAGCATTCCTTCAATGGAATGACACTACGAGAACCATCTGATTCTGTCAGAATGAGCCGATTGTCTTTAATAGTCGCATGCTTTCGAACAGGATAAACCTCAAAAAAATTCTTCTTTTTCTCTTGCTCTCTCGATACTTTCTCCAGCCATGTCTTTGGAATTTTATCTTCTTCAAGAACCCAAACACCCCCCTGAGAAACGATGAACTTGAGCTGGTGAAGTGAATTCGGTCAAGAGACTAAAGAGTAAGAATCTAAAACATTTACATTTTGTTATCAGTAGAAGAGGGCCATGCAGATTATTTCGGTTCACTTCTATATTCATCTGGATCCTTCGTTGTTAACATTACGCCAACAAGAAAAAACAAATTGCACAAACCTCCTTGTGGGAAGCAAAATCGAGGGATTGCTGAAGATCAACATCCTTAGACGCGGCTTGGATTTCTTCTTCCGCTTTGCTGTTCTTCTGGGTCAGTATTGTAATCAATAACCAAAGTCCCAAAACTTCCAGACCAACAATAGCAACTGCCCCGAGAAAGAAACCCACCAGAAACACGGTAACCAGGATCGCCATATCAATCTCAATCTCAGAGCTTTCGCTTGGATTCAATCAATCAACGAACTAGAAACCTGAGCCACTCAATCGAATCGGGAAGCTAGTATATGGATGTAAGGGTCATATCCACATCGCAACAGCGTACCAAAAATACGGAATCTGATCGGTTAGCCTTGCTAATAATAACTGCTACTGAAGAGTAACACTGAAGAAAAGTAGCAATACCGTGTTTCTTTAATCGAGGAGAAGTGGAGACAAGAAGCAGAAACAGCGGTGGATTCCGTCAATGAGCTTTGACCGCCATTGTCATCGATACAGTAGTTGACAGATGGAATTAGGAGCGAATTAAGACGATAATCTGAATCCTGAACGCTGCTGCTTCTTGTTCATCAGTTCTTCTTGGCGAAGGAAGGATGCGATGTACGTTCACGTACCACTAATTTCATTGGTTGAGTTTCTGAGTGGGAACATTCCAACAGTTTAGGACAGAAGTTACAAAGCTGAGATGGAGACGCGGTGAAGAGTGGGTCAGCAACCCTCCAGAAGGTATCCGTTTCTTCCTTCGGTAGGAAACTTCGTTCATGGCATCATTCCCATCCATTAATAATTGTGTGAATTACTTAATTGGTGTTGGTTGCGCAAGTTTGACAGAAGGGTGCAATTCAAAATGTAATTAATTAATTTTTTAGAAATAACAGTTAATTCATTATTTAGATACATAAAATGATATGGTTGTCCAAATGAACTGGTCTGGTTTGGAACTGGTTTGGTTCGAACCGGTTCGGTCGAACTAGTTCTAAAACCAGACCAGTGTTTTTAGCATTTAAATAAAACAGTTCAAAATAGTATTAAAAATCCAGTTCGAATCGATTCGATTCGACTCGTTTTTTTATACTGTTTTACACTTAAATTTAAATCAAATCACTTTAAACCTATATAATTTTAGAACCAGTTTGAAGCAAAATCAACTAAACCGGTCTGAAATTAAACCAAACCTAGAGATGTCTTCAATAAACCAAACTTAGAGATATATTTGACTCTCGTATGTTGATGTTGGACAGAATTTTAGTCGGTTGTGGAACATATTTTCAATCGGTTCAGTGTATTTTTCAGTTGGTTCAGTGTATTTTCAGTCAGTTCAGTGTTTTATCAGTCGGTTCAGTGTTTTTCAGTTGATTCAGTATTTTTTCAGACGGTTCAGTGTGTTGGACAGGATTTTCAGCCGGTTTAGGTTCGGTTTGAACCAGATTATTTCCGAACCAAAATTGTTATTAAAAAAACATACCTGAACAGTTCGAACCGGTTCTGAATCGGTTCGAACCAGATCAGTTCTTTTTTCCTTAAATCAGACCAGTTTTTTTAAAAACAGAAAACTGTACTGGTTTTTTTCAAACCAGTTCAGTTCAGAACCGGTTTGACCCGAACCTGTTCATGAACAAGCCTATAAAATGAAGTAATTACCATTTTCATCCACAGAGCTGTTCTTAATCGCGATTTATGGGTTCGTGAAGAACCTATAACCGTGTTTCTGTGTTCTTCACGACCCCAGTTTTTGGGTTCTTCATTCTTGATCAGAATTTTCTCCTATAAGTAGATGAAGAACATGTTTGCGATTTTTGGGTTCTTCATCCTGTTCTTCTCATTAAGCCTTAGTATTATACGACTAAGGGCATAATAGTCATTTGACAATTCAAAAATATGTTAAAAATATTAATTAACGGTTTACTAACGGAATAATCAATTAATCACATTGTGAAAAACATGTGTAACCAATTAGTCACATAGCAAAATCAATTAATCACATTTTGAAACATGTGTAATCATTCTGCACAATGGTGAAACATGTGTAACCAATTAAGTAATTAACCCTTAATAATTCGGGTTGGTGTGGAAATATATTATATATTCGTAATATGAGACACGACTCGAATATAGACTTAATAAAGAAATTAAAAATTAGTATGAAAATTATGAACTTATCGATATCTCAATACACAAATTTCATACTTAACATTGTTGAGAAGATCCATAGCCCGTGAATCTGTGTATATATCTTTAAGCAACGACCCAGATAACACAATTGTTGCAGGAAGCTAAAAATAGCATTTTTTTTTATAATTGCAATGAAGTTTATCAGTTTTGTGTAAAAATCAGATCTTTTCAATTTCAAAAAACTGCTTAGTACCTTGACAGCATCACGATTTCAAGAATCAAAACTGTAAATGCAGAAAAATTTAAGACAGCAAGATATGGCAAAAGCCTCTTTCAATTCCATTCAAGCAAATATCAATATGCTTCATTTCAGTGCAGAGACAAAACAGAACAGACTGGAAAAAGCACCTTAGAAACAATACATAGGATGTCTACTTCACATTCAGACAAGACAGTTTCAGTGCATACTCTACAATTTCAGTGCTAAAACAAAGTTTCAAGCTTTAAAGTCATTGATCATCGATTTGAGAATGATCAAATGGCTCGAGAACTAGTGCTTATTCTAGCATTCCCGAAGAAAAACATATCGTCTCTACCCTACTAAGCCTCTCACTCTAACTTGTACCCCATCCTTAACAAAAATACACTTTTGTACTTCAAAATACACTCGGAATTGAAAACTTGATATCAGACATTTTTTTCCCAAGATAAGAAATCTCTAAGCAATCTGTTTTTGCAGCTGCTAAGAGATGCCTCCAATGGACGAAAGTGCCCGGTTACCATCGATCAATTGTTAGAAATCCTCAATCGATCACTCAAATGGGTTTTTTCAAGCAGCTAATCTGTTTTTCCTTGCATTAGATTGAATATATCATAATGTGTTCTTCTGCTTGAACTTCTGAACCATATTGTATACCTACAATTATGCAACCCAGAAAAATGAATTCTTGATATTATTGTAAAACCAAACAATGACAGCAATTTTTGTTTAGATCAATCAAAGTAAAACTATGGAGGATCCTTTCACCTTTCTCACTCCAGATGTCAATCCCATACTCGAGAGTTCATTGGCATCAACGAATTTCCACGCCACATCTTGCTTCTCGAAGAAGCGTGTTTCATCTTCATAGAATAAGGTAAACTTCATGAATATATGCATAAAATAAACTTAGAGGAAAACAAGGCTGTGTGAGTGAACTCACCTTTAATATGTAGAACCAACAGCTCTGCACAAATCTTTAGTCGAATATGAGTGAAAATATGGACAAAATTTCCAACATCTTCCCTTAGAACAATACTGCATTTCTTGATGTCAAGTTCAAAAGATTGTTTCAAAAATCGATCAACTGCTTTTTTTCTTGCAGTAGAATCAGCTTCGTTCTTCAATATTACTGTTGGGAACTCCCAGAGACCTGCAAGCAAGCCCCCTTCAGGCCTCTTTACCAGAAGAAACCCACTTTCAGATGCATCTTTGCTTCTCAATATCTCCACCACACAAACAGCAGAGAAATCGTGTCTTTGTTTGGTTTTTATAGTCTTGATGGGAAAATTCGTTACTGCTACTGATTCATCCTCCTTGGAAAGGTAAAGGGCACGGCATTGATCTGAGATTGGACATGACGAGCAATTGGGATTCAATGGGGTGCATAAAGTGGCACCAAGTTCCATCAGGGATTGATTGAAATCCCCAGGTCGGTCACTGTCGACTAATTGGCCTGCAAGTTTCCTGATGTGGAGCAAATTTTGATTATGTAACATAAATCAAGGAAAATATCAAAATTTGAATATCCTTAGGTCAAAATTACGATAGCATTACTCATAAGAAGATAAATATGCAAATACCAAATTCCAACTACCAGAATTTATCATATCTTACCAGAAGCTCTTGATGGTAGACGAATCTTTTGGATTAGCAGAAATGGCCTTTAATCTGGAAAGTACCCTCACTACATTTCCATCAACCACAGGCACCACCTGAATGTACCGTGAAAATTTCAAATTTGTTTCTTCCTATGATTAGAATAAGAAAGTCGGAAAAAAAAAATGTGGAAAACCTCTTTGAACGCTATAGAAGCGATTGCACCAGCTGTATAATCTCCAATCCCTGGAACCTTCCGCAGTGCAGCAACCGATCTAGGAAAACCTTCACCCCCTGCAGCGATCATCTTTGCTCCCTAATACAAACACATCACATCATTTTTGAACGAATGGACCGAGTACTTTTGAAGAATATCATCATTTTACCGAAGCTTACTTCTAATAAGAAACGAGCACGTCTGTAATAACCCAGACCAGCCCACATCTCATTCACCTCCTGCAATCATTAAGAAGAATAACAAAAGGGTTTTGCTAAAAAATTGAACCATAGTTTTTCTTTCTTGACAATATTTGATCTATTAGAAGGGTCTGTAATCTGCATCATATAAAAGAGAGACTGTGGAGTACATAACAGATATAATCTCATTACATGTTCGGAGGAACAACCAAAGGACTAACAGCATATAAAAGTAAGGCTTTCACTCGGATAAGTAATGCTAAAGCTGTTAACTTTTCATAGTTCCGGAAGATTGAGAATTTTGAGGAGCTTAGGTATCTACTCGAGAGGTATTTGTTGAAATATATATTAAACCAAAATTTCACCCTCAAGTTTGAGCTATGGTGGGTAAGTGGCATGTCTAATTTTCTTAGCCTCACTTCTCTTAGATTTCATTAAAAAATAATTGGCCAAAGGTTGTTAAAGTTCATAAATTCTCAAAAATGAAAAATAATGCTAAATTTTAGAGAACCTTCATCTTGAAAAACTGGAGAAGTTGCAACAAGTCTGCCTTCCATTGACATACCATTTCTTACAAATTAAATGTATGTAGATAATTTATAAATAAAACCAAAAAGACTGTTTTTTTCAAAGGAAATATCTGTCTTTTTCAGTAGAATTTGAATCAGTGCTACCTCAAGAGAAGCAGAAGCGAGGTGATGAAGAGAAGGCCATCGAAGCATCCAGCGGTTGTAATACTCTATCACAGTCTGAACCCTAGTTTGCTGCAGCATCACTTCAGAAACCCAAACCCCATAAGCATTTCTCTCTTCTTCTTCTCCTTCGCCAGAGCCCATCTTCCTCCATGGGAGGTCTCTCTTGTTGAGGTCGTACCATTTTAGCTGCGCCCCTCTGATTCTGTTCACTTCCTCTTTTGAGAACATCCCAATGTCTTCAATGTCGCTGACTTCTGTTGTTTCGTTTTGTCTTACTTCGGATGGGTCCCTTCTCCTCCGCTTTCTCTCGACGGAATTCTTGTTCCTATCAAGCGTCATCGAGGTGGCGGGTTTCTTTCTCTGTTGCCTCTTCTCTTGCTTCCTGGTCATGGTGCCGTTGAAATGAGGACGCGGCACAACTCTGTGTACAGTGAGCGGATGGCTTTTCATTCACCTTTTTGAAGAGAGAATTTTAGAGAGTGTCTGTTGGATTTGAATTCAGGGGATGTTTGGTAGACCGCAGTATAACCATACATAAGCTAATGTTATATTACAGTATATTGAGTTAATTACTTAATTATTTACACATGTTTTACCATCGTGCATAATAGTTACACATGTTTCAAAAATGTGATTAATTAATTTTGCTATGTGACTAATTGGTTTCAAATGTTTTTTCTAATGCGATTAATTGATTATTCCATTAGTTTAACCGTTAATTAATATTTTTAACATATTTTTGAATTATTAAATGATTATTATGCTCTTAACTGTTGACTATTATGCCTAAAATACAAAGTGAATGTAAGAAAGACTATTATGTAACCATGAAGGTTGTTATAGTTTCACCCAAATTGCGATTCTGGGTTCGTGATGAACCCAGAATCTTGTTCGGAAAAGGAGACGTACCTGGAAGAGCTTACTGCAGTAGATAATTGTTGTCAATGGTGGTCAGAATGAAGAATAATGAGATAGGTTGATGAAGAACAGCTCGATGGATGAAAAGAGTAATTAAATCATTTTATGTATCTAAATAGTATCTTAACAGTGATTTTTGACGATGAACATTAGAAAAACCAATTAGTCACAAAACCAATTAATCACATTTTGAAACATGTGTAACAATTCTGAACAATAGTCAAACATGTGTAACCAATTAAGTAATTAACCCTATGAGAAATGTAATGTAACCGTAAATTATGATTACATCTCTTGGATTACAGAGCCAACTTACAAGTGCCAGAAACTATAACAGAGAATTTCAACAACTCCAAACAACACTTAGTAAGGCTTATCTGCCCCATCTCGAAAGGATGAGTAATCCAACAACCGTCCCACACACAGAGGCAATCATGGCTGCAACAAGTGCAAAGGCGTAAACCGTATTTGAGAACTTGAAATATCTCTGAATCTTCTTCAATCCTTTGTCGATCACTGGTGCAAGTGCAGCCGCTCCAGCCACACGGAATGGCCTTGTCACATTGTTTCCAGTCCACATTAGGATAACAATCTGCAAGTGTAGTTCATCTGGAGATAAATTGTGATGGGTTTTGCTGACTAAATCATGATGAAGAAAGTGTAAAAGGGCACAACCGTGATTCGGGATGGATGAAATCGAACAATAATAAACAAAAGTTCCAATTTTTATGACCAATATACAAAATATGGCCATGGCTAAAGCACCTTCAGGCCTTGTGGACAAATCAACAATAAACAGCAAATGATGTGTCTCTTAACTCTTAATATGAAGAATACTAAGAAAAGCTAGCTTACTCCAAGAAGTGCCTGAAGATTAGCAGCAGGATTCTTCCCCGTACTCTTCTCGTACCCTAGAAATGCGAGGACAAAGAAGGAAGTGTATGTGACACCATCAAACAAGCCATATCCAAGTACTGCTGCTAGCCCAAGCTTTGCAAGTTTAGCACTCATTTCTGTTGAATTAGCCTGAGGAAAACAATGTGCCAAACATAATGGGAAAAGGAAGACAAGCAGACAAGAACTCATAGGACAAAGGAAGTGGTACGATGATCATGAAACTAAGCAAGGAAGCAGAAACTAATGTTTAAGCATGATGTGCCAATGTTTGATCTTTCAATCATTACACACTGTTTTTTGGTCTAACAGATCAAAATTTGCTTTCTTAATTTCAGAAGAAGTATATAATCCCATGCCAAAGTAAAAAAAACAGATCTTTTTTCTTTTGCCAATAAAAACTAAACAAAAGATTAGTTATTTAAAATCCAAAAATTATGAGCAAAGGAACAGCAATCGCTTAATGTTGGATCCAAGACTCCAAGAATGTCTAACGGAAGGCTATCTAAGATCACGACATACTTCTGCTGAGTAAGTTCCAACGCCATAGAATGTTATATTGGCAATGAGATGCCTAGAAAGACGGTATCAAACAACACTAACCTTCCATTTACTCCAAAAGTCCTGACCTTGCTGTCTCTACAATGATAAAAAAGACACAGCTAAGCTCAAATGTTGGCAACTGGAAAGAGGTTTAGTCCCAAACGTATACACAATACTCACTCACCTGCAATTGTTCATCTTCTTGAGGTACGTCTTCTGCTGCAGCTCCTCCACTGATGGAGCATTTCACAAGCAAATTCCATCTAAAGTTCAAGGAATCATAATTGTCATGCTGTTCCAGCAGCTTCGGCGACTGGTTCTTCTGATTCAGCAAAATCCTTCCATGAGAACGGCGACTGAAAAAAGAAGCTTTTTGTTTCTTTGGAATATAGACACAGTACGGCGTTTTGTTCTGGAGGCGAGTTTGGAATGTGCAAGGAAATAGATGGAGCTGCAGAGCAGCTGAACACATTTCTCCGTATTGCTGGAAGCCTGGAAGTGGTTGAATCCCCAGTCAGTCTGAGACATCAGAGAGATATATGAATTTATGGTATGAATTTGTAAAATGGATAATTACAAAACTGCATACTTCAGTCTTACCCATTTAAAAAAAAAATACTCTTTCCCAAATCCCAACTCTTTCGGCTGACAAGGCCTGCGTTGCCTTTGGCAGAGTTTTCGTCGTTCAAACCCCGAACGTAATTAGAGCACGATGTTGAGGATAGATTATTCTGGTTCTGGAATTTATGTTATAAAACATGTCATCGATTAGGACACAAACATAATACATAATTAAGTTAATTGTCTTAACGGAAGTGAATCTGCCTGAGGTTTGGATTCTGCCGGACGAGAGGACACGCCACGGTTTTGACGGGCAATGACCTATAATACCACAGCTACTGACCTATGTCTAAACTGCGGCTAACTATTTAGAATCGACATCAAGTAACTATTTAGAATCGACATCAAGTTTTCCTAACTCTGAGCACCTTTTATATACTTATAATAGAGTGATATATTTTAAAGTCAGACACACAACTGAGCTTATGTAAATGGGCTCCCAGTTATGAGCGACTCGTTATACTAAAACCAACATGTTCGGATTAGGGTTTTCAGCCTCAGCAGCTGGGGTCTCCCAATTGATTTGGGAGGGACCTCTGGATTGATCGCTATGCCCTAGCTTCTGAGGTACTTCTTATTTGCTGCTCCACGCCTGATCTTGCCTGAGTTTGGTTAATTTTGTATAGTTCAATTGGTTACAATTGCAGATGCATCATAAATTCGATGCCTTGGAAGGAAGGGATTCGAGTCTTGAATCTGTTCCACTTTCAGAATCCGAACCAGCTCAGGTAGGGTGCATGAACTCAAAATGATGCTTAACTTGACTCATCTTGGCAATAATTTGAGCTTTCTGAATGGTAGAAGAACAAACTGCATTGGCATTTTGTTTATCTTTTGTTTTGCTGAATTTCAATCTGAAAATAACATAAAATTTGATGATGATACTAACGTTCAAAGCTCATCATTTTCTGGGTTTACACACATTGTTGAAATTGCTGAACTCTTTTCACTAGTTGAACTTGGTAGCTCACCACTGTGAACTCCACTAGCAAATTGCACCAAAAATATATTAGTTTTTTATAGTGAAATGTTGCAGACACACACACAAAAAAAAAACAGCTAGCAATTTCGTATGTAACCCTTGTTAACACTGTAGAATACTTTCTTTGTTGATTTCAAGATTACTGGAGATGATCTGTTAATCATCAAAATTGCTCCTTTATTACCCAACTATGGTTCAATCTCAGGCTGAAGGATGAACTCTTTATCCCATAATCTACAGCTCGGTTGCTAGCCCGTGTCAATAAAATTAAAGCCTGATGATTCGATGTATACCCGTTCTTTCTTACACAAAGTGATTCAATGGTACTACTGTAAGTTACTCTGAATTTTCAATACAAATATTTTCTTGAGAAATTTTGATTGCCTGTCAAGAATTTGTACTTGCTTTGATACTTTTGTTAAGAATTTATGGAAGGGATCATGAGTTAGTTTAAGGAAAAACTAGTGTTATGATATAAACAATGCAAATTAAGTATTATGTAATTTACTCTAACAGGGTGTTCTACACTTCTACTGCAGATGCAGAATCATTAAGCAAACACCCAAAAAAAATAGAAGAATTAAAAGTGAAAAAATAAAAACTAGTCTTCCATTAAGATCTTTAATTCTAAAACCACTGAAGTAGCAACCAATAGAGCAAGAACCACTGCATAACCAGCTCTCCATCCAATTCCAGTCCCTTTTTCTCCCAAATGGATTCCTGCGTTGTGGTGGAACCAGTTCCAGTATTTCCAGAAGTGCTGTCAACTGCAGAATCCGGAGAAAAACACGAACAGAAAGACTTACTTGAAGTCAAGAAAGGAAGACAAACACACCACATTATGAGGTAATTACCTGAAGGGAAGCTAGCACGAGCATGAAGATACCAAGTCCCTTGTGGATGGAGATGTTGTAACCGAGATGGCCCTCTAGAACGAGCCCGCAGATGATCCCGACAGCGCCAAGGATTAAGACGGCGATCTGAATGATGGCATGGAAGTAGAACCACTGTGGGTCCCACTTGCGACAGTAGCGAGCCACCATCGCGCCCATTATCATGAGGAAGCCCCAGCTCAATATGCTCAGAAATCCATGGCCCTTCCTCAGCCTTGAGTATGGGTTTTGTGTAGCCCTGCTCTGCCCTGCAAGGTACATGAACTATTTTTAAAGTAAATTCAGGACCAAAAATTTGCCGTACGGTTAAAGGAACTGACCTGAGACTAGGGGCCCGAGACCAGTCCGACTAGGACCGAGCGGGCGAGTTTTTTTCTTCAAGTTTGGTCTCGGGCTCGGGCTTTTTTCCCGAAAACCCGTTTATGACCGACCCAGCCCAAAGTTACTATACAACCCCTAAAAATCAATGATGTATGTTTGGAACTATGAGAGAAAATGAATTTTGTTTAGAATTTTGTGCGTTTGTTACTTGGTTGATTTGTTACTTTGATTTGTACTTTATAATTTTGTTAATTTGATTCCAATGATATTTGTATTTGGACAAATTCAGTTTTTTGGGGGTCAGATTCAGTCCAGTACCGAGACCGGCCCGAATCAAGAAAACCGACTCGGTCTCGATCTTGCCTTCAGGACCGGACCGGCCCACCCATGATTAGCCCTACCTAAGACATAGTTGATGGAAGCGGAGGTCCGATCCAGGTGCTCACTTAGCATATTGGTTGGAGCCACCGACAAGGAACACGCATTCCCCAAAGCGTAGATGACCTGTGGCTTTGTCTGGGCCATGATGAGCTGGAAGGCCAAGAAGATGCGGCCACTCTGAGCCATGATCATCGAAGAGTTCACCACCAGGTCCCCCTGGTCAGGTTTCACCATGCTTGCAGATACACCATCAAGCTTGTACTGCTTGATGGTACCGCTGTTGCCCGAAACCCACCCGACCACTGCACTGGACCCCACCATCTTCCCATCGTCTGAGAACCCAATGGCTACGTAGGCATTGACGGTAGGTACCAACAGTAGGAAACTCCATGTCATGGGCCCGCTCTGTGCATACTGTGATACAAAACAAGAAACAATGTTATAGCAAGGTCCTACAATGGTTGGTCGATCAAGAATGGCGACTTACTCTGAGGATGTAGTTGCGAGAATCCCAAGCCGAGATGCAGTTGAGCGAAGAGGTGTCAAATCCAACCCCCTCCAGATTCAGGTTTGAGCTGCAAGAATCTGTTTGTATTTGTGAATTTACCAGAACTACTCCACCAATGATGGAGAGGATGATCGTCGTTATTGAAGAAAGCTTCATCTTTTCTGTTTAGCTTTGTGTAGAGACTGAGTTTAGGGTTATTATAAGATAGAATTGTATGATCATGGTAAGTATTAGAAAGCTAGGTTGGTTTGGTTTAGAAGAAGTTGACAAAGGAAGTCCATTAATTTAAGATTCCATGATTGCACCAACATTGTCACCTTTCTTTCTCATGATGGTTATTTACAGTATAGATTAGGTTAAATGTTAATGTTCTCTTTTGAGTAGTTTCAGACCCTCACGGATAAAAGTAATAAGGAGATATATTCACATCAATGATGATAACGTTATACCTTCCACTTTTACAACTAACATTTCGAAAGTTAATGAGCAAAAAGTAATCAATGATGGTACGTACATTAGAACAGATGAATTCATTGTGCAGTCCAAACTAAGATTCTGACACTGTCCTTCTGCCACAGTTGATGATTCAGCAACACCACCAGCTCAGTTGTGAACTGTAATGTGATTTGTATATCATCGCAAAGGAGTCCAATCGGGAATATAACCGACACTATCTTCTTCCTTGATCTCCAATCCACCTTCTTCGAGCAAAGAACATCCTTTTGAAATGGATCCATCCCTATTGTCATGCATATTTGAAGTTCAGTATCCGAAGGCTTGGGGAAAACACTGCAGACCTGCACTAACTGCATGCTTTGAAACTGCCAGTTACCAATAAGATTCAAGAACTCAAGCCTGACACGGCTGACAATCCCCATTATGCCCTCGGGGATCAAGCCTACACACCTCGGCTTCTAGTTGTGATATAGCAGGGCACCCTTTGAACCTGATTCTGATATGCCCCCATACAGTAGTATGATATATAGACAGGAATAGCTTAACTGTATGCAACCCAAGAGGCACAGAGACTGAAGATGCGGGAACCGGTACAGTAGACGGTAATTCCATGATGGAGGCTTGTTGATTATCATGATAATAATAAATAAACAATCTCCAGTTAACTAAACCTAGGTTCTTAGTTACTTTTTTCACACAGTACTCTCTTCAAGAATCTTCTGAAGGTTGGAGGGCTCGGATCTTTACCACGAATTTCCTATAAGCAGATGATCCACATGGATCTGGAGAGTCAAAACCGCAAAAGGCAGGGGAATGGGAATCTATATAACCATAGCCTATGTGGGAGCTACATTTACGACATAGGAGTTTGGTCTTCGCACTATTGTGAATATAAGGAATTGGGAAGCAGTGGAATTCATCCACCTGTGTGAATCGACTGAGGTCAACAGTGAGGAAGGAGATGAAACCTTTCTGTATCGATTTGCGGTACTTGGAGCCTATCCCAGAAGTGATTCTACTGGAAGATGTCAAGTTTAGAGGATACCCGCAAGAGCCACAACTGCATATGAAAATGCAAGAAAAGTCATAAACGATATAGAGTATGTGAATAGAAAAGCACAATATATAATGTTGCAATGCTTGATATAGTATTTTCATCAGCAAGATATAGGCTACATTCACAGCCCCAAGAAAGTACAAACATATAAAAAACTTCTGTACAAAAGTGTTATGAGTCGGGTTAGTTAGTTAACGTAGTTAGTTAAGTCGGGTCATTAGGCATGTTGTAATCCGAACCGAGTCAGTATAAGAACCGGTGTAGGGACAACGATTATGCATTCTGAAATAAACAAACAAATTCTGTCTCTCCCTCTGTTCTCTGTCTCTCCCTATTGTCGGATTCCCGACAGTTCTTACGCAGGTACGGATCCCTAAACCGATCTGTCCCTGACTCCTACACACCACCTTGGTCGGAGTGTAGCACTGGTATCAGAGCCGCCGCCACCGCCGACCGCCGCACACCATCATGTCCTCCAACAACCCTGCTTCAGAGACTCAGGCACAGCGCGACACCCGGGTTGATTCCGCCATCACCGAGCACCACCAGGTCCTCACGGAGCTTACGCGGCGCATGGCCACAGCTGAGGAGAGGAGTATCGCCTTCGAAGAGAAGACAACTGCCTTTGAAGACCACTCCCGAGCATCATTCGCGGAGATACGCCAAGCTCTTACCGACTTGAAGATGATGATCGTCACTCAGGCGGCCCAGCATCCCGACGCAACCCGAAGCGCAACAGGCATATTGGGTTCGGGCTCCAGCATCACGAGAGCGAACCCAGCACCCCACCAGGTACCCAGAACTCCTCAAGCACCCACCCACTTTGCTGCTGTAGACACACCCGCTAGAGAAGGGGAGCATGCGTTACATGAGGCTCGAGAAAACAGACACTTGTATCGGATCGGAAGGTTAGATTTCCCTCGGTTCTCTGGAACAGAAGTAGCCAGCTGGATCTTCCAGTGTGAGCACTACTTCGAGGTGGACGGCACGCCGGAGGACTCGAAGCTCAAGGTCGCGGTCATTCATTTAGACGGCGAAGCCTTACAATGGCACCAAGGTTATGTACGAATACAGGCTGCTGAAGGCAACATGGTGTCTTGGCCCGGGTACGTAGAGGCACTAAAGGCTCGGTTTGGGGATGAAATGTTCGGGGACCCGATGCTCGAGATGAGGAACCTCAGGCAGGAGGGGTCACTAGCGGATTATCAGAGGCTGTTCGATGGTCTCCTTCATCGTTGGCAACTAGTAGAGAAGGTGTCTGAAAAAACGGCTATTAGCCAGTTCATTGGCGGCTTGGAACCCCAGCTACAAGGGCAGGTCCGTCTGCAGCGGGTCCAGACTCTACACGAGGCATTCGCTGTCGCTAAACTTCATGACTCGGTGTTGACGCCACAAAGAACATATAGATCGGGTAATATCTTAACTAGCTCTAAGGTTTGGAGTAATGCTGTTAGTGCCAAGCAAGCTGCTACGCCATATAATGCTGCTAGAACATCTACTGCTTCCTCTGTTATTAGCCAACAAAAAGGGAACTTTAGCAGCAACAGCCGCCCAGGATCTGAAAACAGGACATCAAGAGTGACAACAAGCCGAGAGATGGAGGCTCGGAGGGCTAAAGGGTTGTGCTATTGGTGCCCGGAGAAGTTCGTTCCGGGGCACAAATGTCGGGGTAAACAGCTCTTCGTGATCGAAGTAGGTGAAGATGCAGGGGATGAGGTGGACGACATGGAAAAGGAGGGTGGAGAACCCGAACTTACGGCAACAAAGGAGGAGGTCCCCGAGCTGTCTCTTCATGCGATATCGGGTAGTGCCAACTGCTCCACTATGAGGATCGAGGGAAGGTCCAACAACAGAGCACTCCAGCTTCTCATCGATTCTGGAAGCTCGCACAACTTCCTCGACGAGTCGGTGGCAGCCAAGATCGGCTGTGTCACTGAAGAGGTCCCTCCCATACGTGTCTTGGTAGCCAATGGAAGTGAGATGAGCTGCCACAAAAGATGCAAGGCGTTCAGCTGGACCATGCAAGGACACCAATTCACGACTAGTGTCTATCTGGTCCCTCTCGAGAACTACCACGCCGTGCTTGGGGTCCAATGGTTGGCAACACTTGAAGACATACTCTGGAACTTCAGAACCCTTACTATGAAGTTCAGGCTCGGATCGAAACATTGCGAGCTCAAAGGGCAGGTAGCAGGATCGATTAGGATGAACAACTCGGACAGGATTGACAAGCTGCTGACGAAAACAACTGACATAGCTGCTATTCAGCTATGCAGCATATCGGTAGGGGGCGATTCTAAAGGCTACTCACCTCTAATAACAGACCAGCTCAAGGGGATAAACGAGATGCCAAGTGTGATCAAGCAAGTGTTGGAGCTCTATAAGGAAGTGTTCAGTGAGCCTCAAGGGCTGCCACCAAACCGAGAGGTAGATCATCGAATTCCCCTAAAGGATGGCACCTCTTCAATCAGCTTGAGGCCTTACAGGTATCCCGCTTTGCAAAAAGATGTGATGGAGAGACTCGTAAAGGAGATGCTGCAGAACGGGGTAATCAGGCCGAGCTCCAGCCCCTTCAGCTCACCAGTGGTCCTAGTTAGGAAAAAGGACAGCTCGTGGCGATTGTGTGTAGACTACCGGAGGTTGAACGAGGCCACGATCAAGGATAAATTCCCCATACCTCTCGTGGACGAGCTGCTAGATGAGCTCCATGGCGCGACAGTTTTCTCCAAAATAGACCTTCGCTCGGGTTACCACCAAATCCGAATGAATGCAGCTGACATCTACAAGACAGCGTTTCGTACTCACGAGGGCCATTACGAGTTCCTCGTGATGCCGTTCGGGCTCACCAATGCGCCAGCTACCTTCCAGGGTCTCATGAACAAGATCTTTCAGCAGCACCTAAGGAAATTTGTCCTAGTGTTCTTCGACGATATCCTCGTCTATAGTAAGGACGTAGCTCAGCACCGTGATCATCTGCAAGCCGTGTTGGAGGTCTTGAAAAAGCACACCCTCTTCGCAAAGTTTAACAAGTGCAGCTTTGGCGGATCTCAGGTCGAATATCTAGGCCATGTCGTGACAGGAACGGGGGTGTCTACAGACCCGAGCAAGCTGGAAGCAATCAATCAGTGGCCACACCCGCAGAACATTAAGCAGCTGCGTGGATTCTTGGGTCTAACGGGTTATTACCGTAAGTTCGTAAGGAACTACGGGTCCTTAAGCCGACCTCTCACTCAATTACTTAAGAAGGATGCATTCCATTGGGGTCCAGAAGCAGATCGAGCCTTCGAGGAATTGAAAACAGCCATGATGACAGCTCCCGTCTTGGCGTTACCTGACATGAACGAGACATTCGTCATTGAGACCGACGCTTCCAACACTGGTATAGGGGCTGTTTTGATGCAGCGTGGCCACCCCGTGGCATTTGTAAGCAAGGGGTTATCTACTAGGCAGCAGCTCTTGTCAGCATACGAAAAGGAGATCTTGGCCATCTTGGTCGCCATCCGTAAATGGCACTACTACCTGATCAACCAACGATTCGTGATTAAAACAGATCATCGAAGCCTAAAATTCCTATTGGAGCAGAAGTTATCCACGCCCCTACAGCATACGTGGCTAGCCAAGCTCCTAGGCTATGACTATGAGATCATTTACAAGAAGGGAGTGGAGAATGTTGCTGCCGATGCCCTCTCTAGAATCCCCGGAACAGAGCTGCTGGCTATGACATTGAGTTCCATCTCGTCCGAGCTGTTGGAGAAGATCAAGGGCAGCTGGCCGAAGGATCCCACCTGTGTGCACCTGATCGAGCAGCTGGAACAGGGGACAGAATTACCCCGATTCACTTGGAAGGAGGGCTTGTTGAGACGCAAGGGAAGGCTAGTGGTCGGGGCTGATGACACCTTGAGAAATGACATCCTAGTTCTATTCCATGCTTCGGCTTTAGGAGGACACTCGGGCATGGCAGCTACTCTGCAGAGGATCAGTTCTCTTCTCTACTGGAAGGGGTTGAAGAAGCATGTTAGGAACTTTGTACGTTGTTGCGAGCAATGCCAGAGACACAAATATGATCGTGCTGCTTCACCTGGCCTGCTGCAGCCGCTAGAGACACCGGACGGCATATTCACGGATGTCACGATGGACTTCATAACGGGGCTGCCAAACTCCAAAGGGAAAGAAGTTATTTTCGTCGTGGTAGACAGGCTTTCAAAATACAGCCACTTCGTTGCTCTTGGACATCCCTACACGGCTGCCACCGTAGCTCAAGCCTTCATTGACAATGTATATCGCCTACATGGTTTGCCCAGCTCGATAGTCAGCGATCGAGACCCAGTTTTCATTAGCACCTTCTGGCAGGAGCTGTTTAGACAGCTAGGAGTTTCAATACGAACATCGTCAGCCTACCACCCGCAGACCGATGGCCAGACCGAGGTGGTAAATCGCTGCCTCGAAACTTACTTAAGATGCATGGCGGGTGAACGTCCCTCCTCGTGGGCGAAGTGGCTTCCGTTGGCCGAGTGGTGGTATAACACCTCGTACCACTCGACGATCAAGATGACACCGTTCGAAGGCCTATACGGGTTTGCCCCTCCTATTCACATACCGTACCTCCCCAAGGACTCCAAGGTGGAAGAAGTGGACATGTTGCTAAGAGACCGAGAAGAGTCTGTTAAGATGCTTAAATTCCACTTGCAAAGGGCACAAAATAGGATGAAGCAAGTGGCTGATCGGAAGAGGAGTGATCGTAACTTTGAGGTCAATGATTGGGTATTTCTGAAGCTGCACCCATACGGGCAACACTCCTTGAGGAAGCAAGGGAAACAGAAGCTCCAACCTCGGTGGTTCGGTCCCTTCAAGGTATTGGAAAGGGTGGGTAAAGTGGCTTACAAGTTGGACTTACCGGGTACGGCGTTGATCCACCCTACGATCCACGTGTCTCAACTAAAGTTAGCACATGGAGATTTTCAGCACCCAGTTGCACTCCCAGTCGAGTTCATGAGGCATTCAGGTCGCACCCCGCAGTTCGTGTTGGCTCGCAAGATGGTCCGAAGAGGTAACAAGGCGGCTACAAAGGTATTGATACAATGGGTCGGGTTCAATGAAGACGAAGCCACTTGGGAGTTCCTTGATGATATCAATCGAAGGTACCCGGATGTCGACCTTGAGGACAAGGTCGTTCTTTAGGGGGAATGTGATGTTATGAGTCGGGTTAGTTAGTTAACGTAGTTAGTTAAGTCGGGTCATTAGGCATGTTGTAATCCGAACCGAGTCAGTATAAGAACCGGTGTAGGGACAACGATTATGCATTCTGAAATAAACAAACAAATTCTGTCTCTCCCTCAGTTCTCTGTCTCTCCCTATTGTCGGATTCCCGACAGTTCTTACGCAGGTACGGATCCCTAAACCGATCTGTCCCTGACTCCTACACACCACCTTGGTCGGAGTGTAGCAAAAAGGAGAGATCTTTGTGTATAGAAAATGTATTCTCAGGTATCACATGTTGCAGGAAGTGTGCATTTGCAATGCTTCATTCACAAAGTCATTTGTCTCTCCACTAATTTAATCGGAAAACCGTACTCCAAATTGTACAATACTGTCTTTCCATATGATGTATAAACAGACGAATTACACAAGCTTTCATCTATTTGTCTGTAAAAGATTTTGCTCAGTCAATCCTATGCTACGCGGACTGGACCGAATCAGTTATTTAAAGAACATAGAGCAGAAGAATGAAGCACTTGTTGCTCTGATTGAATCAAGGCAACGTCTGAAATTTGATATCACATTTTGGTAAATCGTAAACCGAAATCGACCTGATCAAGGATACCGAAATACAGGTGCTGCTCTATAGACCAATCCGCTATCCAATGCAACGCAAGAATAGATGCAATATTAGAAGTCCAGACGCTAATTAACAATTCCGAATCAACGCTGGATCAATTCTTAGGGAAATTCGAATGACAGAACAGAAAGTGAAACGAATCATCGGCTCAGAATCAACTCCGCCGTAGAGACTAACGTCGGAACGCTAATTGAATGAAGCAGAAGCACTCACACAGAGTGAACTGATACCTGTAAGAGACACCTGTGCGAGTAGTCTGGGACATATCCTCTCCTTCTTCCTTGGCTCTGACTGATAATCATATGAGAATTATGGATCCACCATTGGTGTTGAAACGGAATGATATATCTTCTCCAAGAAAGGACATGACTTGGATAAAACGGTTTTCAGTTTCCTTCCTCGATTGAAACGCCATTGTTTTGGCTATTACCTCTTACATATATACGTGTGTGGATTCAGTAAGCGGTCCATTTGAGGGTTCTGTTAGAGAAGACTTATTTTATTGTCTAATTAGTGATAACCTGTTATAAATCATCCGAAATGCACGTATTCCTAGTAAAATAACGTTGGCTTATGATTATGACTGCAGCAGTTCACTGAATGGACGGACACGATCAAGATCCCCACACGATAGTTCGGGAGCATAGAGATATTATGCTTTTATATTCATGTCAATGTATGAGACTTGTACCGCATTAGTTGTATGGACAGTTAATGGTATTTATAAGTTAAATGAGTTCTACCACCAAGAGACTGGTTTATTAGGTTGAACTCTTCCATTTAACTTGTAACAATTGATATCAAAGTCGGCCCACGGAGGGGTGGCCTGAAAAAAGTCAGTCATGACCAACGTGACCGTGACCAACAATAGATCAGAGTTGTGGCCTAGAAAAGCTAGTTGTGAATAACGTGACCGTGACCAACAAGTATGTCGGTCTCTTTAAGGGGAAACGAATGTTATGGTCTATATCCATTGCAAGGTATGAGACTTGTACCACATTAGTTATATGAACAATCATTGTGGTCTTTATAAGTTAAATTGGTTCTCTCACTTAATAGACTAGTTTATTAAGTTGAACTCCTCTATTTAACTTGTAACAATTGACATCAGAGTCGGCCCACTGAGTGGTGGCCTGAAAAAAAGTCGGTCATGACCAATATGACCGTGACCAACAAGGGCTCGGAGTGGTGGCTCACGAAGTGGTGACCTAGAAAAGCTAGTCGTGAATAACGTGACCGTGACCAACCAGGGCTCGGAGTGGTGGCTCACGAAGTGATGACCTAAAAAAGCTATTCGTGAATAACGTGACCGTGACCAACGAGTACGTCGATCTCCTTAAGGGGGATTTTATGATATGGTCTATATCCATTGCAAGGTATGAGACTTGTACCACATTAATTGTAAAGACCATCATTGTGGTGTTTATAAGCTAAATATGTTCTCTCACCTAATAGACTAGTTTATTAGGTTGGACTCTTCCATTTGACTTGTAACAAGAGATAAATGCAGTGTCTTCTTTTCATTAAGAAGAATATCATCCAGAATTGGAAGAACCAACCATATCAAGACTCCAGAGTGAAACTCATTAGATTTGTATCTACAATCAAGACAGACGTTATGTCCTGCAACGTCAGAAAGTACCTCTTAACATGACTTAAGTAATGAACTCAACCATATTAAGGGTTTTAGTCATCCTCTTCGGGATCGAAGTCCTTGACTTTCACATCTGCATCTTCTCCAAACTGAATGCAGTTGTCGATCTGTGATAATATGTACTGAATACTGCACAGAAATCAAAAAGAGAAAATGAGTTCATAAATTCTAATGACAAGCTTAAGGGGGTAAGCTAATCAAGCTGATCATCGAACTTAAGCAGGATTTAACCCCAGCTACATTTTCCTCAGCGACAAAGGGATGATTGTCTGATACAATCCCCATAAATAGTACCTGCAAGTGTCAGTTTGTGTGCACTTAAAAATGTAGAAAATAGTTTTTTGTGTGCGTGTATTTCTTGAAGTTTTTCAGATTTCCGTGCATAAAATTTACACGACCACTTGCCTAAGACAGGTGAGATTATGAAGAAGAAACAAGGGGAGAAGAGACCTTTTTTCCTTCCTCAAGTCCATAGGCACAAAGCTCACCATGCTATACTCTTCCACCTGAGACACCAGTGAATAAACTTATTCAATGATCATAAACCATGCTTGGATTCTCAAAAACGAACATTGTTTTCTAGGTTCAAATGACATTGTAAGCTATTCTATAACAATAAAATTATGTGCAGTTGAATTGTAATGCGCTGATAATTACACACCAGTTCTGCCAAAGCTTTGTTAAGTTTCCCAAACTGAGGAGCCATATGTTGGTTCAGCTCTGACAGAAGAAGTCTAGGCTCAGGGTTCAAATAACTGGAGGGAAATAAAGTGATACATGTTAAGCATATAAAATACCCATCCCTATAAATAAGGGGCAGACATGGTAAAGGAACAGCACAAAGAAACAAGAGTGAGAAGAAATACTTACTCTTCAATGTTTCTCTTGTTCTTCACAAGATCCATCTTAGACAAGATGTTCACATGAGGCAACTCCAGTTGGACCATTGCAGAGAGAGATGCCATGCATCCACTTATGAATTTAGTCACATCAGTTATGAACTGCCATATACAAATAGATTACTTTAATGGGGGTCGATGAATCCATAATAAGAAAGTTGTGACATATGAAGGAAAGAAAGAACCGGACGATGAGAAGGTCAGCAACTAGGTCAACCACAAACCTGGGAGTCAAGCAGGTACACTACACAGACTTTGAAGTTCTTACGCTCCAAATGTTCCACAAAATGTCGAAGCATTGGAACATGTGAAAAGAGCTCTATCTGGCCTGTAAAGAACTTAGCAGTCAGCATCTGTTTTTTAATGCAAGACCCGCAGAAATGACACCCATAAAAATTAGAGATACATATACATTTATAAATGGAAGTTTCAGAATTGATGCAAATGAATTGAAGTGCAAAATTTAAGACCCTTTCAGCCTCTCTCCTCCCTCCACCTATTTTTTTATTACTCTCCTACAGGATCTAATACATACCCTAGGCATCTAATAAGATAAAGACATTCCAATTTCCATCAATGATCCACTAAATACTAAAGGATTTTAGTCCAATGTGCTTATCTTTGCGTATAGCAGAATCTTAAAAACCATCTATCCTATAGCAGATTGCTCGAGTTAAAAAGGGATATTACCTGGACAGTCAAAAATCAAATAGTCATCATCCAGGTAATTATCAAGTTCTTCTGTCAGCCAATCATCTAGGCTACCCTCGAGGTGTCTAGGAAAGTAATTAAGGTAATTCATTCAACTGAAGAAATAGAGAAAAAAATCATTCTAAAGTAAAAAAATAAGCACAGGTTATCTGATAAATATGATATCCACAAAAAATGTTTTATCACGCTCCAATACTTCATAAACAGATTAGAATCAGGTGAAGCACGCAACAAAAGCAGATCAAGCCCTGCCATCAGAAATGCGAAAGAGAGAACACCAGTGACAGTAACAAAATGAGCAACTACACTTGCAACAGGCATATCCTATACCTTCTAAACTAAGTATTGAAGCCCCTAACCATGAGCAAGTTGACTGGTGAGGATATAAAGAAGTTCAAAGAAAATAAGCCAGAACAGAAAAAGGATACTCCATGCAGTAAATAAGGCCACCATTTGGGCCTAGACCTAGTTCCTCCATTACATCTTCCAATGAAATGAGCTCTCTTATATCTACAGGCAAGTTCGATGTCAGAAATACGAAGTGTAAAAGGAGAAATTGATTTCCAAAACCATCGAGACTCCATGTATAACCTACCCAATGCAACCGGATAGTCAAAATTTTCTGCAGCAGGGTCTAAATTCACCACATGAATCGTTCTTCCAATGCTTTGACAATGTTGGTGGAGACTAGTGCAGTAAGTCGACTAGAAGCGAGATGGATTCATTAGTACAGTCTTAAGAGTAAATAATATCATCAATTCTTAAACATCAGTAAAAATGGTAATCAAACAATGTAACAAGATGTGTCACATTTGTGGAGTAGACTCATTACTAATATGAAATAAAAATCATCTTAAACCGTTGAACAAGAAGAGAGTCCGTAAAATGAATCACCTTGCCGCTGCCTGCAGGGCCGATGACCAGCTGTGCGTAGCCCATAGTATGCTTCTATGCTATGATTTTAGGACGACCAATTCAAAGCTGACAGAGGGTATGGAAGATTCGAAAAGACTCGAGAACTGCAGCTGCAAGATACGCAGTACACCAAACGCCCACAGCAAAGAGGTAATTCAAGATATTACTGGCAGACATAGCAGAGACCAGCCACAGAATGCTTCATGGAAAAAACTGGTAGAACAAAAAAATACATTAACAATCGAGACTAAACCAAACAAACTCGATACTAACAGTTTGATAGATACAATAATCATCGACACGGTTACAGACGCAGCATATTGGAACAATAACACAACAATTCGCAGCACTATTAATAATAAAGTAAGGTGAAGCTCAATTTGTTCAAAAATTTCGATTTTCTTAGTTTTAAGTAACAATTTTTAAAACAGCGCAGCAGATGATGAAGAATCATCCAATCCATTAACAGGAGAATAACGGAGCTCAATCCTTCTGCAGGGGAGAGAAGAGAGACACCGATTAAACGAAAACGTACCAGAGATAGAAACGAGGAGTCAGTCTGTTTCTGGAAGAAGTAAAACCCTTAGGCCCTAGTACAATCACGAAGGGTTTGATTGATACTTCGCTCCGATGGAAAGCAACGATGGAAAGCAGGCTGCAGACTATATAATACACGGTATTTTACTTTTAGGGAAAATTAATATTTAAAATCACACTATTTTAGTATATATATATTAGTAAATAATTATTATAATTATATATAATAAACACAATTATGATCGGTCATGATATAAATCAAATATCATAATCAGTACGTAACAAAAATTATCATAATTGTATGGCACTAAAAAAGTATGGTTAACTACATAGTATGGTTAACTACATACAAAAATTATAGTTATAACCATAGTTTTCGAGTCAAAATCGAGTCTCTCCATTTGTTTTTTAAAATTTTATTTCTTCATATTTGATTATCAATTTAATTTACCTATTTCGTCAATTTTTCTATCAAAACTTAATAAAATATGTTTTGAAATTTGTAAAACTCATAAAATAGTTTTTAAAATGCCATAAATAAACTCTTTCAAACTTTACTATAGTAATCAATTGAGTCATAATTCGATTAATTCTCAATCGAAGGGGTTAATGTCCAAGTATTAACCCATACTAACTCTCACATGTTTGGAGGTTCATCTTGGTCATGATTCAATCATTAAACCCTTTAATTGGGGCTTAGTCATACTTAATAAAGCATCATCGAGTGGGGTATGGTCTGATCTTAACCCAAAGCAGGCTCTACCTATTAGGGTTGATCATGGGCGGGCTGGTCCGACCTTGGAGGCTGAATCGAGACCGATACTAAAATGTCAGTCTTGATATTTGAAGGACCGAGACCAAGACAGACTTTGGCCAAAAAAGTTCGTCTAAGTCAGACTTGCTTGACTCAGGACGATCTTGGTCTTGGACCGAACTTTTTGGTAAAAAAAATCAATTGAATTGGCCCAAAAAATCTCGCCGAAATTTTGGTCTTGTACTCGCTCGTTTCTCGTCTTCCATCGCACTTCCCTTATTGAACCGATCCCATGGTTGTTGAATGCTTTTAAGATAATTAATTATTAGTGTTTCAAGGGTTACACCATGAATTTCTAAGGTTTTCTTTGAGGTCGGGTCGGTCCTAGTCAGGCTTTTGAGAAAAAAAACTGAGACCGAGCTCGACCTTGAAGAAACAAATTGTCTGCTCGGTCTCGATCCGATCTTGTCGGAAATTTGGTTCAACCCGTTTTTTTTTATCACCCTTACTACCTATATATGGGCAAGAGGGTTTGGACAAATTTTTCTAAAATAAACGTGGAACTTAATTTTTGCCCAAATAGGAGGCAAAATCATATTTTAACCTATAATGTATATACACATAGGGTCATAATTTGCTTTAGTAAATGAAAATTAAATTTTGGGCTTTTTAGTCTTATAAAATTAACTTAATGGTTAAAACATGACTTCAATACAACCAATTAAATTTAATTCAAGTTATATATATTTATTTTTAAAAAAAATACCTGTTAAGCTTATCTCTTTATATATTATATGTATGTATTTATGAGTATAATTATGCTTATTTATTAATATCATATATAAAAATCATTATCATAATTGGACCTTAATAGTACAACTGACCATATATTTTTTCTTTTACTATTACCAGACCTATATATATATATATATAAGCCTAGAGATGCAAAAACTCTTAGAAAAAAAAAGTATATGTGTTAAACAATAAAATAAGTTGTCTCAGTCTTAAATAAAAGCTACTATCATTCACTTAAAATAAATCCACCTAGCTAGTTGGCATATCCTTTCATTTTATTAGAATAAATCGACTTTCTCCTTAAATATAAAATCAAATTGATGTATTATATACATAACAAATACAAGTATATATATATATTTCAACATTATTATTATTCAATAATTCTGCTTGGAATATGCATACCAATTTTGTTATTTTGGAAATGGATTTTGTTTTTGCAAAAGAAAAGGAGATTTAATTAATAATAAAATTGAAAAGAATTAAATGAAAAAAAAGCTTACCATTTTGAGAGAGGAACTACAGAATATTTTCTAAAAGGGGTAATTTTGTAAATTTATGGAAATCTCAGTACCACGAATCAGGAGGAACAACGAGAAAATGGACCCACGAGATAGTCAGCTGAAATCATCATCAGATTGAAATGGACTCTCTTACCATTTTACGGATTTTACCATCATCAGAAACCCTAGAATTCCTTCCCTCCATTGCAAATCCTCTGTCAGACATAAGTTCATCCCTGTTGATCCGCTGATTCTCCAGCTCCTCTCCCTGCAACCTCACCCATTGTCTAAATTCTTATTTGACTACGGGAATTCCCGTCGGTACGCAATTCTGTTGGAGCTCGCGTTTGCTGGATTGGTCTTACCATTTGCCATAGCCCCTGAATCGCGAGACTGGGTGGAGCTGTCAAGGATAGAGCTTACTTATTCTGACCGTGTTGCTCGGAGATCTTGGATGAGCCTGCCCTGTTGCTGATCCATGCAGCAGGTGCTGTCTTTGACTTGTCTAGTAGCTCTCCTGCTACTTGTCGAATTTCTCTTGGTGTCTGTTTTTTCTCTTCCCGTTTAGCTTCTTTTCTCTTCGATAACATTAGCTCGAAGCTTAACTCATACTTTCCGCTGGTACTAGAATGCTGCTCGAGCTTATCGCGCGTATATTTAGAAAGTAGTTATTAGGATACTTGCCATTTTATTCTTAATCCCAGCTGGCCGTCTTTCGACTTTATCAAGGAGATTTTCTATATAGGATTCAACCATAAGCAGTCGTAAAATTCGCCAAACTATTGAAGAGCTGCATACAACAAGATTCTTGTACGGTATTAGGCGTTAGGGTGCGTACCGCAGTGTTGTGCCTTAGGTTACTTACAACAGTGTCTGGTATCAGTTCATTTGATGCTTGATTATCCTATCTATGTAGTCTGTAGAGCACTGGCTCTGCCTTCATAAGTTTAGATTTGAAGTTCATAGATTTACCTCGATTTAGTTACAAGCTTTAAAGGTGGCTTAAAGGATTTTGTCATCTATTCTTTTATTTGTTATCTACAGCAATAGTCATGGCCATTCTTACACCCAGATCAAAACCCATTGACATGGCATATAAAATTATAAACCAAAGTGAAAATTGGAGGTCTTAATATTGTAAAATATATTTTGCTACCCGTGCTGACACTGTTCAAACCAAAGTGAAAACTGGAGGTCTTAATAGTTAATATTGTAAAATATATTTTTCTACTCGGGCTAACACTGTTTAAGTCTCAAGGAGCCGCTTAACCTATGTTTATGAAGTTGTCGTTACAGCTTAACCTGATCAAGACTCTACTGTATTTGAACTTTGCCTTTTTGAAGTTGTATTGAAAGCCTGTTACGGATATTTGGATTTATATGTAATGCTTTAATTTGGACTTATCACCTTTAGGATTTAAACTCTTAACATCTAGTTGTATTTGAGGACTAGTAGTTCTTTCTACTATAGGGATCCACCTTTTGGGTGTTATGTTTTAGAAGGAAAAATAATAGAATTCGCTAAATAATGATTAGGATTCAAACATATTTGTTTGCGTATTCATTGCCAGTATATCCCTTCAAAGATATTACTCTTCCTTTTCTTGTCCATTTCCTTTCTTGGTTTATAACGGGTTTATCACGAGGGATCTTTTAATTCAAAACAAGCATAACTGATGCGTTTTAGTGTATGTAGGAGATAGTGTTGCGTTCAACTAATGTTGATATAGAAATGTAGTAGATAGGGCTGAAAAAGGATGGGCAGTCTTAGTGATTTGAAGCACCATATGGCTGATGATGTCAAGATTCTTGTATATTTACCGAGAAGATCTGTTGATGTTAACTTTAGTATCATGGGAGAAAATATTTCTTGAGAGCGCTATGAAAGAAAATAAAGGGTCTCAAGTGTAATAGTAAATGAGTAGATCTTAACTATTTGATGATAAAAGAGTATGCCAAGTGTCACGGGGTTGGAGAAATTTTACTGGTCCGTGACACAAGGAAGTTTCATACTTTCATATATTTCCAAGATGTTGTCTGATTGTCACGTTTCAGCATAAAAAAAATGATTGCCCTTTGTTACATGTCCTAAAAGAGATGCTTGTTATCATTTACTGAAGAAACAGACCATTTTGGGATTTTAGCGGATCTTAGGCTGCCTCCAACCAAAAATTTCCAAAGATCCTTAGTATGAGCCCCTCTTATAACCTGTTCAACACATTTATGGCACCTCTGGACCGTTACAATGGGTTGCTATGAGAACCCATGTCAGATATAATTTGTACTTAGTGATAATAATGTTTGGAATGGCCCCTGAATGATAGTAAGGAGTAGCTGTCATGCTTGACAGGTCACTGGAGCATATTTCAAACTAAAACTTTGAAAGCTAGAAAGGCCATTCGTAGTATGATAAGCATACATTAGGAAGTTGAGTTGCTGCGACACGAATAAGATGTTGCCTAGTCATTCTTCTATATTGACCATGTCATGTATTGCCATTCATATATTCTCTATTTGAACTTAAAAGGATTACTGTTATGTATGGAGTTATGCAAAATATGATCACTAAAGTGCTAATGGAGAATAGCCACTAAAACCCCTAAATTTGAGCAGATATGAAAAAGCAAGTGGTTAAAGTTCTTCTACAAGTATGAGTTTAAAGTGCCTTATTTAGAATATTTTTGTAATTAATGACCAAATATGGAAAACCAACTATCAAAACGACCTTCCAGTTCGGATGTATGTGTAGCTAGATAAATTATGTGCATATTTAGTTTCTAGAATCATCATGTACTTGTTCACTTGGATGTCAAATTTTGATCCAAAACGTTCTGACGTAAAATTCGCTACAAGGCTCACATACATGGATATATTAGAATGAATGACTAGCATTAGATAAAAAACTTTAGATTTATCAGGATTGTCTAATTGCTCTTTGTTTGTTACAATTGCTAATTGTATAACAAGATGCCACACTGGAAATTAGAATAAAACTCTTCTTACCAAAGCAAACGTAATCATCAGACAAAGTATTTAAAGCATTCTCTATTGTCTATAGCCTATACCTTCCCCGCTTTCATAGTAGTCTTTTATTCTTCTGAAGAGATTGCTTTTCAAATCTTAACCGTTGCAGTAAATGGTTTCCTGATTCTTGGGAGGCTGATTCATGGATCCTGAAGGCAGGAATTTTGGAAGAGGTAATATTATCATACCATTTCCTTGAAAAGTTGTATTATTTTTAAGAGGGGTGGTGTCTGTGTTTGTTTTCTAGAGTAAACGTTGTAAATTTGAATTTCTTCATGAACTACTTGATTTTGCTATATCCCATTATGCTCTCATTACTTTGGAAAAGACCGACATGTGCGAGAAGGTATTTCGACCAGTATCTCTTGAAGTTATCAGTCCATTACCTAAGCCCCAGCCAAGTAATATCCTAGAGTTGATTAGTTTCTAACATCTCAGAATTATCAGATAAATATTAGATATTATCCTGTTCATTTGTCTTCAATGGAAGAGGTTACACCTTTTGCAAATTTGGGGACATTTTCACTTTTAGTAAAAACAGGGCTTTTAACTTTCTCAGTTTTGCACGTTAAGATTAATGTAACTTGGCTTTACAGCTGCTACCAAGATTTGGTAAGCACACTAAACACTGAATACGCACCAACTCCCAGTTATATCTCACCTTTCTTTTCTTATTTAAATACAAGAATGAAATCCTTTGTGCTCAGTGAACTGTAGGGTTTATGCTGGGACCTGTTTAATGCCTTTCTTCTGTCTCTCTTTATGTGCTGATTCGCAAATTGCAAGCTAGACATATCTTTGTTTCATATTGGTCTATCTCCTCGCATTAGCTCTATTACATGAGAGTTAGCAATCTCCTATCTTCCTTTTCAGTTTTTAGACTGGTGTCAACTGTCATCTTATGTTGCTTGAGGTATATGGATTGCATGAAAAAATCTGCTCCTAGTGATGGTTGCTGCTTGAGGTTTGATTCTGCAGTTCAAATAATTGTATTCTTCTATGCATTAACTGAGGTTAACTTTCCTTTCTAATGCACGTTCAATGACCTTGGCTAAACGTTTATGTTGAATCTTGTCAGATGTGTGTTTCTATTGTTTAGTGTTTCATATGCCACTCTTTCTCCTCTCATGTTTTATAATTTTGTATTGAATGATGGAATGTCTGTCATCCATTCCCTTTCAATGTGGTCTATTCATTTGTTATGCTGATCTGTTTGTGGCATCCTAACATTTCACATGTATCTATTTTGTCATGTATGGCTTAAATATAGACTTGCTTTTAATCTCTAGGACCAAAAGAACTAACTGGTGCTGGAGATCTCTTAAGCCACTTCAAATTGTTGCCGCATTATGAATATTTTTGCAAGAGGCCATTGCCCTTATCAATTTCCAATACCGGTTACCTTCTACGCGTGGTAGGGGATACTGAGATTAGAAAGGGGGAAGGAATGCAGCTAGATCAACTTATTCAGAACGCATCTACCAGGGACACGAACATCAATATACAACCTTTTGATCTTGATGTTCTTAGAAACGCTTTTCAATTTAAGGAAAGTGGTCCAGTTGATCTGCCTCAAGTAAGAATCATATAACATGCTGTTCTATATTGCTATTGATTTAGTTTTGGCCTCTACATTCCTTGAATTATGAGAAAAAACAATCTATTCCTCCACAAAATTTCCTTCTCTCGTTTTGTGGGCATTTTGGTGTGTTGCTGATGAAGCTATACCTTATTTAGGCAGAAAAGGGGGTACCCACCTTCCCATCAAAATCTAAGAGTGAAATAAAAGACAAGGAGAAGAAGCATAGAAAACATAAAGATAGAGATTCTGAGAAGGATAGAGAGCATAAGAAGCGCAAGCACCGCCATAAAGATCGAAGCAAGGACAGGGACAAAGAGAAGAAGGATAGAAGTGCACATCCTGATTCTGGAGTTGATCAATTAAAGAAGCATGAAAAGGTCTAAAATTGATATCTTGTGTCTTTTGGGGTGTCGCTCACAAATCCCAAGTTTTTCTATGAAGTTTGCATATGCTCCCTTTTCTTCTGAGGTATGGTGTATTTAGAAGAAGAGATCAGAAGAAGAGTGGAGGAAATGCTTGAAAAAAAGAGGATAATAGAATTCTTTCTTTGCATTGCTATGTTATGTAATGTTATGTTTTTTTTATATGGATGCAGAAAAGGAAGCATGATGGAGATGAGCATATCCGTGATGTTCATAGACACAAGAAGAGTAAGGTAAATAGAAATACATTCCAAAAGTACATTTGAAATGAAGGGTCACTCATGCTTGTAATTCTGAATCATTCACCTTTTCATTTCCTGATGAATCAATTTCTTAATTGTTGATATTTTGCAGCATAACAGTTCAAAACTTGATGACATGGGTGCAATAAGGGTAGCAGGCTAATTTAGTGGGCAGCACTATAGATTATGTATTATTTTCAGATGTGTATTGTAGCTTGGAGGATTAATCTCCTGTAAAATTGGTGAGTTCATCGTAACTATGAGCAATCTGCTGCTTTCTCTCATTTGACAATCCCTAGGAGCATTCTTATCCTCATCAGCTTGATTCATTTCCTGCACTTATCTAATTAAAAAGCTTAAAGTAAGCTTGAGAATGGGCTTTAGCCGCTATACTAACCTATGAAATGAGAATCTCTGTACGATTAATCAGCATGAATCTGATATTCCCGTTTCTGTGCAGATTTATTTGAGTAGAATATGAAGGTGGTGAAGTAGCTTTGTGAGAATATCTGGACTTGGAGGTAAATTTTTTTACCGACAATGAACATGTTTGTTGTATAAAGTTGGTATATCATAATTGCAGCTTATCTCTATATTACCCGACGTGTCTATAAGTCCAGAGCTTAGTGTGGTTCTATAGCTAGTTGTTTTTTCTTGTCAGGTATTTCAGCTTTGATAATTAGTAAACACAGGTTTAGGTTTTGATTAGAAGGGGGAATCTGTACATCAATCTCTTCCCCTTCTGGATTTGACTGACGGCTTAACCTATTCTATTCAATAGAAACACTGTAACAGAAAGTGTAGAGATCTCAAATCCCGTTTTAGTGACATTTGAGATCCTGCATGCAGTATTATGGTTTAAAGTTTCCAAATTGGGTAAGGTTGAAAATAAACTCGGAATATTCTTTTATAAGATAGTGTGGATGTAGTTTCAAGGTTAGGAATGTAAAGACAAGAAAGAAGAAGATTAAATAAAATAATAAAATTCAAGTTGCAAAAAAAGTTGTTTGGTATGTTTTGTGATCTTGATTTGTAGTCTAGTCTTGCCCAGTTGTTCCCATGTGAAGTAGAATATGTTTGGCCAAAATGAATTTTCCTTGTGGGAGCACTGATTTAATAGGGATATGCCTTAGCTTCCAAACAACCTTAAAAAAAATATCCTTAAGTTGATGTATTTGCTATTGTTCTACTCAAAGTCATTATGCCCTACTATGTTGTGTGTCTCTCTTGATAATCATGATAATAGGCATGCGGTTTGCTTCAACATTCAATCTCCTCTACAAAGGGGCCATTGGATAGTAAAGGTTTCTTTCTCCCTCTGGCTCCCACAAAAAAAGGTAAGATTATTATGTCTGTGCAAAATTGTAGCGCAACAAAAGGGTTCGTGATTTTATATCTTTACAGAAACTGTATACTCAATATATTCAAATCCTTATGGATTGGTAATAGATAAAGAAAAAAACATAGCAGATGATTCTTTTTTTGGTCCATTCATTTTCATTCATAGCGTATGCTTTTGTTGTTTCTCTGCCAAACTTTTCTTCTGTTGAATCTTATAAGAAAAAGTCTGGCCTTTCAAAATCAGTGTCAATCATGGTGATGGGTCCATTCTTAATTTCGCTAATTTAAGAACGCATCCTATGATATGATATAATTGTTTGCAATAGTAGTTTGTGGTTATCATTATATGTAATTATGTCTATCTATATGTATATCTATAGCTCAAAAAGAGAAGAAAAGAAAAAGTGAGTATCCTCTTTCTCGTCTTTCTTTATTGCATGTATTCATATATAAAAGAATGACTTCCCTTTTCATTTCCTACACATGTCTTGCTTTCTTTGTTAGGGGAAAGTGTGGAGATTTCTACGTCGTGGATTAGGATATAACAACTTCTCGTATCTACAAAAGAGGTCCTTGTTTTCCTTTCTTCTCTATTTGCACCCTAATCTATATATCTCTATCCGTTTTTTATATTAGAAAAGTAATTGAGAATGTGTTAGTCTTAAGGTTTGGGTAACTGATGAATATGCAGTTAATGGTCGTGGTGGGTCACGAAAACAATAATAATCATAATAATAAAGAAGTAAAAGGTGAGATGATTGGGATGGATTCGGGTGGTTGCCACTTGCCAGTGAATGGATCTTGTAAAAGCATGAGCACTGCATGTAAATATTTTAATATAAAAAAAGATGATCACTACACGTTACAAAAATCAATTCCACTTCTTTATATATATATAGAGCATGTTTTTTTTGAAAAATTTCTTTTAGGAAATTGAGGACTTCATCTCATTCTTTACACTGTAATTTATTATATATGTGAAAATTGTACATACATAATGTGCAATTATTAATAATAATGGAGTATATGTTGTTCCTCATCTGACCATGTAAGTCCGCCCTTGCACACCCCTGCTAACTATTGGTAGTCCTACAATTTGTAAGCAAATTTAAATTGTTTATAAAGTTGTTTTAGTCAAGTTTTATGATCGTGTTGAAACAATTTACTAACTTTGAGGGGTCATTTAATCCATGAAAAAAAGCTGGATGCGGATCCTCAAATTCATCTTGCTTGGAGTATTTGTCCAATACTTCAAAGTAGAATCCTAACCAAAAGAGGAGGAAACATGAAAATGGCCCAAACTTTTAGGAGGAAAGTGAAATTTCCACCTAATATTTGTGTAATTAATCGTATAAAATATAATATAATGTGTATTAATTGTTCTCACTTCTCAGTCAATCTTGAAACACTTACTCGAGTAGTACGTGTAAAGGGCCCCACAGTAAATTAGTGAATATATTATTTCTCTTTTCTAAGTTGTAATTTATTTATTTTATGGCGAAACCAATAACAATAATTAATAAAATTGTCGGCTCGGTAACGACTTCCAAAATACATAAAAGTTGCCCGCATTACACGGCCTTCACGCTTTGTACTTGGTATTTTGTTGGATAGCTAATAACGTTATTTTTCATATTTTGCGTAGAGATTTTCACTGTTATTTATCTATATTATTTAGTTATAGTAAGGTATATGTATGTATGATGAAAAATGAAAATAGTATATAATCAGCAATTTGGGTTCTAAAATTAATTTTAAAGTTTTTTTGTTTAAGTCTATACGTGACATAAACGGTAATTTTGTTACTTCAAAACACGTGGGAAAATACACATTAAATAAATATTATATTATTTTAATGTAAGAATTACTAAAAAAAATTCATATAATCATTCATTATTTTTTGCATATATATGTTTTTCATATTTTTCTTTAGAGTGTCGGTGGCATCTTTCTTGAAAATGTAGTGAAGTTGGTCAGAGCAATGCATGAAGTACAGTCTCTTCTACCGTAACAAATCCCATTTTCGATTACATTATGTTCCTAACTAACTATAGTCATTCTTAATGATCAATTTTTTTTTATTATAATCTCTCATATTAAGTAACCAAAGTTACTCAAAATTACAACATAACTAATGAATCCGTATAATAATATAATAAAATATTATATTATAAATATGCAGATCTATAGGTCCAACTTTAAAACTTTTCTATCATGTGAATTTACGTGTTACATGATTTGTCATGTGGACCTGTTGTGAAATGATTCTTAAAAAAATAATAATCAAAATTAACTTAAATATATTTTGACAGAAACGGTGCAAATTGAAATCACGTTTGAGCCGTAACACTGATAAGGTAATAATTATCCATCAAAATAATAAAAGAACAAGAAAAATAGAAGAAGCATAAAACAAATTCAAAGAGAGTCAGCCTAGCTGAACTGAAGTAGCAGCGTATGGAACCAGCAGAATCTTAGCTGTATATGCATTCTTCGTCTTCCTCCTCTACTTCGCCATCCCCATCTCCATCCATCTCTCTCTCTCTCTCTCTCTCTCTCCAGCCCCCACAGATCACAACCGCCATTACTGCACCCTCTCACTTCATGCTCAAATCCTGAAACAAGAGTTGCTACTCTTGGATCACAATGTCCACCTCCCCAACTTTCAGATTCACCATCTTCCTCTTGACTAGCGGCATCTGCCACTTACCCTCCACCACAGCCGTCACCAGCCGCCGCAGCCTCCATCAGCCCTTCTTCCCTGTGGACTCATCCCCTCCTTCTCAGGAGCCTTCACCTCCACAACCAAAATACCCGTTTTCTTCTTCCTCAAGCTCTACTTCCAGTAACTCCCCTTTCTTCCCCACTTACCCCTCGCCTCCTCCTCCGCCATCTCCGGCGTCATTCGCATCTTTTCCGGTCAACATATCCTCTCTCACCCTCCCCCATTCTCCCTCCAACTCCTCTACCAAGAAGCTCCTTCCCCTCGCCATCGTTGCCATTGTTATCTCCCTCCTTGTCTCTGCAGTTGCTGCGATCCTCTTCATCCGCCGCCGCCGCCGGAGTAGAGACGCATCGGAAGATGCTGATAGCAAGACAACCTATTCGTCGGCTATTGCTGGCAGACCTCCTTCTGCAGATGCTAACATTGGTGGAGCTCCAAATCGTCCAGGCACTGCTTCTGCAAACAGCACTGAGTTTCTCTACTTAGGAACTATCGCAAACTCACGTGGTATCGATGCGTCGCGCAATGCAAGTCGCGCCGTCGCTGAGAATATGCTAGATCCGAGGAAGCTGGATTCGCCGGATCTGCAGCCACTGCCGCCGCTGGCACGGCAAAGCTACCGCCATAATCCGGAGCTCAGTTCCGCCGCCGAGGAGACGGAGGAAGAGTTCTACTCTCCGAGAGGATCTCTAGGAAGAACGGAGAGCTCCATTGGTGCAGGATCAGGCTCCAGGAGAGTGTTCGCATGCTTGGACGCGAACCTCGACGATTCTTGTAGCGCAAAGAAAGTCGAATCGACCTCGTCGTCTTCATCCTCCTCTTCAGACTCTCCAGCACGGCGGTCCAAGTCCATCAGCCTCTCGCCGCCGGTGAGCTTGAGCCCCCGGAGATCTCTGGTCAAATCTCCGGAGCATATCACCGTCGAAGAGGAGGATGCTGAGCCTCACTACGCCACGCCGGAGCCTGACCAGAGTAAGACGCCGCTGTTGTTGTCATCGCAGTCGACGTCTCCGGATAGAGGTTCGCACAAGAGTGTATCCAGATCGTCGAGCGTTGTATCAGATAGGAAGCGCCAGTCACCGTCACTTTCGCCGCTTTCATGGTCAACTGGGAAGGGACTGGAGAGGAATCCAGATGTTTCGTTGAGGCTCTGGAACTTTTTGGACTCCAATCGGCAGTCTCATTCTTCGTCTCTCCATTCTTCACCGTCACCAGGAAGAAGATCAAGCGTCTCGAACAGAACCAGAGAATCTCGGCTCTCGTCGCCCCTAGGGCAGTCTCCAGATAGAGATGCAGAGGACGACCAAAGCGACCGATTCTCACTTTCTTCTCACTCGTCTTCTTCTCCGGCGCTGTCTCCGTCACCTGGAGCAAGTCCGGCCACTTCCAACAGAACAATGCAAGTGCCACCTCCGGTGACAGCGACCCCACCACCACCACCGCCGCCGCCTCCACCTCCACCAGTGCATAAGCTTCAGGAGAGCCAATCCCCGTTGACGCCGACTGATCAGCCAATTACGAGGCCCTTACCTCTGACCCCACCATCGAGGCCATTCGTGTTCCATAATTCTCTTTCTCCAGTTGAATTACTACCTCCATCTTCTGAATCAGCAGAGAAGCTCGATGATACTACTCCGAAGCCAAAGTTGAAACCTTTGCACTGGGACAAGGTTAGGGCGACCTCGGACAGAGAAATGGTGTGGGATCAGTTGAGATCGAGCTCCTTCAAGTAGGATTCTTCAACCAGTGCTTAGTCTTGATCTCTACTCAGAATCTATGTATTGAGTAGCAGTCGTGTTTGATTTGCAGGTTGAATGAGGAGATGATTGAGTCACTCTTTGTTGCAAATAACTCTAATTCAAAACCAAATGATCCGACACCAAGATTCATGCTTCCTCACCCGAACCAAGAGAATAGGGTTCTTGATCCCAAGAAATCACAGAACATTGCAATTTTGTTGAGGGCGGTGAATGTCACCATTGAGGAAATCTGCGAAGCCCTTCTAGAAGGTAACAAAATGCAATATAGAACTGTTTATTACCAAGATATTAATTTTGAAGCTTGTGTTTCTGACACCGCTTGCTTCGGTTGAAGCTCTAGTTAAGGATAATTTTTTCCTACTCTGTGTCCATTGCCATAACTACAGATACCAATTACAATTGAAGTATGATCAGAAAAAGTTCATCTTTCTCAGTTAGAATCCAAAACGGTGTTTTGCACAGTTCTTTGAATTCAGCATATTGTTCATAGTACTTGCTGAATGCAGTCTTGTTTATTGCAGCTTGCAGCAAATAATAGAAGAGCTTTGATTCCATTGATTGATTTATATGCCATAAATACTCTATTTTTCTGTGTTTCCTAGTCTTCTTTGCTTGATGTGATCTTCTTTCCCAGTAGTTCCATGATATAATCCGGGTTGATAGGTTCTTCGAGTTGCATCTAATCGTGCTGCTAAATTTTCTCCAGGCAACACAGACACACTGGGAGCTGAACTCCTGGAGAGTCTACTAAAAATGGCTCCAACCAAGGAAGAAGAACGTAAGCTCAAGGACTATAAAGACAATTCACCCATCAAACTTGGTCCTGCTGAAAAATTCTTGAAATCCATACTTGATGTACCCTACGCATTCAAAAGACTTGAGGCGTTGCTCTACATTGTCAATTTCGAGTCCGAGATCGATTATCTGAAGAAATCTTTTGAAACTCTGGAGGTAATAAGCTGTTCAGTTCATATTGCTTTTACTGTCTAGGTTCCTCTGCAATGAAGAAGAAGCTGTTAGGTTCGAAGTGGCCTAACTCTGAATTTCATGCCAACACACAGGTTGCTTGTGAGGAACTTAGGAACAGCAGAATGTTCATGAAGCTTCTAGAAGCAGTTCTCAAGACAGGAAACCGAATGAATGTCGGAACGAACCGCGGAGATGCACATGCTTTCAAGCTCGACACCCTCCTCAAGCTCGCCGATGTTAAGGGCGCCGATGGAAAAACAACTCTCTTGCATTTTGTCGTTCAAGAAATTGTAAGATCCGAAGGTGCCCGTCTCTCAACACCCACCGAAACTGCAAAATCCAACACTGGTGAAGATGCAAAGTGTAGGAAACTTGGCCTCCAAGTTGTCTCGGGCCTCACTTCCGATCTCACCAATGTGAAGAAAGCTGCTGCGATGGATTCCGATGTGCTCAACAGTGACGTCCATAAGCTCTTCAAGGGGATCCAGACAATTGCCGAAATTGTCAGATTGGTCGAATCAACATCAGGTCCCGACGATTCAAGCTCAAAATTCTCTCACACTATGAATTGGTTCACGAAAATGGCTGAGGAGGAGATTATAAGAATTCAAGCACAAGAAAGCGTGTCGATGTCCCTAGTGAAGGAGATCACAGAGTACTTCCATGGAGACTCTGCAAAGGAAGAAGCTCACCCATTCAGAATCTTCATGGTGGTGAGGGACTTCCTTACGGTTCTGGATCGGGTTTGCAAGGAAGTCGGCTCGATAAACGATAGAATCATGGTGAGCTCAGCACATAAGTTTCCAGTTCCTGTAAATCCACTGCTTCCAGTTCCTGTAAACCCGTTGATGCCTCAGGTGCTGCCTCCGTTCAATGCAACGCAACGGTACAGTTCCTCCTCCGATGATAGTTGTTCATCTCCATAGTGTTGTTTATTTGTTTAAAAATTATAAGTGTAATGGTTGATCTGTAGCCTACGCTTCGAACCTGTAAAAAGTCATTTGGACTCAGTTTTGGGGTAAAAATAGTAAGTGGTAGTAGGAGAAGTAAGTATATACTAAGGAGGGAGGGAGGGGGGGCGGGCTGTTCTTTGTAGGAAATAAAAAAAATGTAATGCTGAATTGAATTATTAGATAAGATCTGATTATTAAGTTAAATAGAAGAAATTTGAACTGTAAACCCAAAATTTTATATTTTTGTAAGATTTTTTTTTTTCACACAGCCTACTTATCTTGACCGCTATGTCAGATATACTATAGCAAAATCCTTCCATAATTCCCTGTATTTACTATATATGCTCTTGTTTTACGGTCGGTCAACTGTCAGAACTCTTTACTTTTATTATATGCCATGATCTGAGTTAGTAATGTAGACAGAGACAGACACAGAAGAAGAAGGTGAGGTCTGTCTCGGGTATTTATTAACACAAACTTATGTAACATGGCATAGTGGAAGGGACCCACACAGCTACAGTTGATTGATTAACATGGATGAGGTCAGGTCGGCATGCTGACATTTAAAATTTCATTATTTTTATTTGTATATTTGGTAATAAATAGGAGGGGAGATCTGTGGAGTTTATTCTGATTTAGAAATTAGAATGGTATGAAAATCACGTTATACATAAGTGTATATATATGTGCGTGAGACAGACAATATGATAAGATTCTTTGGGGTTGAGTAACTTACCAATGTCTAGAAAAACACGTTGGGGTCTGAAAAGAGAACAGACCAGACATCTCTAGACTACAGTATTGGGGGGGGGGGGGGGGGGGGGGGGGGGGATGAAATCAAGGTAGGGTAATTGTAAAAGAGGATGAAGTGCGACAAGTTTAGTAAATTATTATTATTTTTAGATGTAATATAATAATACAATATAAACATGTACCAAAAAATTGAGTTTGACAAAACGATATACAGTATAGTTTTAGTTATATGTTCACATGGTTAAGTGTTACAGCACGATATGTTTATAACATAATAATTATTTCACATGTGAGTATAAAGATAACACAATATAAATACACACAAAATTAAGTCATATTTATAAAGATGAAACGATAAGTTTAATATACATATTCATATTTGATAAATCTAACCTAATAAATTTATTAATACGTATAATAATACTTCACATCCCAACATTGATGCAACATACAATATTACTTTATTGATGGTACTATCATACGTGAGTGACAATTCTTAATTGCCCCTTCAAGCACCAAATATAAAAATAACCCCCGTCCTACCTTTTCCAACAACTCAGATCAAGCATGTTACTCAGTTTTCAAATAGTTCAGCCAGACATTATATTATTATTTATCGTTTATTATATTAATATTTACATCTAATCCAATAATTTTGCATGAGTCTGAGAATCCTCACCTTAATATAGCAGTTCGATACAGTGTATCAAATTAGCTAATGTCAAATCCACATTTAGTCCAATAGATTCATCAAAAGGCAGGCAGGCAGTTCAGCCAACAAATTTTGATCCAGAGCTTGCACATTACCTTATCAACCACATAATATTGTATGTTCTAAAGGTGAATATAACATCAATGTTTTGCCAGACTTTTTACCAGTCAATCGATGTATGAATTCATAATTCATAAGCCAGCTATTTTGTCCTCTATAGACCCACCATAACCAACGAGCTCAGCCATAATATACTATAAACCGAGTGTAACGAGATAGGAAGATAGGACCATCAAGCTTCTTTTAATGTCTGTGTCTAGACTCTAAAGATGAGCAGTGCAGTGTAGTCAGTAGTGTAGGGTAGAGATCCATGAAATTACTTTACTTGGCAGCCTGCAGGATTTTAGCATCCATGCGGTCTAAAATGTGTCGTGCTTCCTCCTCTGTTGCTGGAACCACGTTCCGGATGCTGAACCCATTTTTCATAGCTTTTGCCTCGGGTCGTACTGTGAATGTGAAGTAGAACGTATTTGATACCTGGAATGGAATAAGATCCACATCATTCATAAGACGGAGGTTGATGATAACTGATACAGAAAAGGTGAACTGATCATCAGTGAATTGATAATCTTTACTCTTTGTGCTGTCTCATAAGAATAATTGAAGCTAGGGTGAAGATGTTGCTTACGGAAGGGAATGTATAGGGCTCAGTAAAAAAAAAAAATTGAGGCTCAATTCAATATTTTCTGACTGCAGTAGTAAAAGGTAATGATGTAGTAATGCAGAGAGATTTACCTCGCTAGACCTGAGCTCGGGCCTGGTAACATGAGCAACAACTTCAACATTGATCAGGGGCTGATCTGGATTCTCAACCTCAGTGTACAGAACACACGATTTTAACCTCAGGAAATCTCCAACATCCACCTGCATGTATTTCAAACCTCTATTTATCTTGAAAATTAACGAGTCAGAAGGTGGAAGGTGTATAAGTACTTACAGGCTTCAAAAAATCTACATGATCAACCTCTAAGAAGCAAGGAACCAACCCAGCAAAAGCATAAGCTGTGGAAAATGCCAGCTCGAATGCTCTGTGCATTAAGAACCCCCCAAAAATCCGACCATGTAAGTTCCTTTGTTGTGGTTGACAAATCAATGAGTTCTCTAGGTGGGTATCTCTAAGAAGAATACTGTTTCTATCTGCTAAGGCTGGCATGTCACAGAAAATTCTCCCCTCTGCCAACAATGTATTGAATTTGCGCCTATTTACATCATCATTATGAATATGCGTTATATCCCTGACTTTCTTTTTCTTCCTTAGTTCATTTCTTGCTTCTGCCTCTTCAAAAAGCACCTTCTCTTTATCTGTTTCGGGGGTAAGTCGGTTCACAGGAGCAGCTTTCCCAGTCTTAGAATCACGAGCAACGAAAATAAAGTTGGCTGTTAAAGCAACTGAATCCGTATCAGTAGTCTCTGCAAGCCAAAACTTGGTTCTGTCAAATTTGTATATACCATCTCTAGATACAATATACGTTTTTCTGATGGATTCACCTTGCAGCTTAAAGATTCCACCACTAGACTAAACATCTTATACATTGAAAAGTGGAGATACAGCAAATTATTGAAGGAAATAGTTTGATGGCTCAAATTGGTTTAGAGTACCATGGCCATTGGAAAGGTAAAACTAATGATCTTATAGCAAGCTCACACTATCAGTTGTTCATAAAATGTCACTCTCGTCATTTGAAATACATCATGGGAAACACATCTGAGCTGGTAACCAGAAATTCTAAAACAAAATAAAAAGTGGATGCAATATTACCTTTCTTGAGCTGAATAACTTCAAGTTGGATCTCCATTGACGTGCGTCCAACCCATATGACAGAACCAACTATTTTCAGATCAATGTCTACAGTTATCGGCTTCTTGAGGACTATCTTGTCAACAGATGCCGTCACAAGTAGGAGTGGTCTAGTTGTGCTATCTAAATCAGTACAGTGCTGAAGCAAAAGGGTAAAGAACACAACGAAGTGGTAAGAAATCAGGTTTCTAATAACTTAAAAACTTAACAAAGAAAACATGACCAATTTCTTAAGCACGGCACATGAAATTCACTGTTCCAAGAGAATTGTTTCATATTCAGCAAGAGATGGTCTCTCATTCCTCTTCTAATAATAATTCTGCCTCATTCCTCTTCTAATAATAATACTTAGCAGAATGCCGACTTAAAAGAAGAGCATCAATATAATAGAAGTACTATATACATCACCCCACTGTTCAGTGGCTCTACATTTTGCGACCAAATGCAGTTCAATACGACAATACACCTAACTGAACCCCAAACACTAGGCAGCTTTTTATTAACTTGGGTACCAAACCAAATATCAGCATTTATTAAACAATTTTTTATTACCTACACTAACTAGCACAGCAACGGACCTAGGCAACTTCCATTTGTCAATTACTTGATCGACATATTGAAGATTAATCCAATAAAGCATTGATACTGCAAATAGTCGATAATTATTATAAAATTGTTTGATCGTAGCGGTAGAAAGACGTAGAGTATACGCTTTAGCAAAAGAAGATCATAACAGACAAGGTACCCGAACGGAGATCGCGCCAGCCAAGGCGTCAAGGTCTTCGAGCAGCTTCCCAATCCTAACTTCATTCCATGGATCCCTATACTGCTCCCTCAACGTGTAGTCCGAGGAGAAGCTGTAGAGAATACTGGTGCGACTCTGGGACGGCGTGCGTAGGAGCAACTCGCTCTGTGGAGGCGCGTCCTTGTTTGGACCGAGAAGGCGCTCGAAGATTTTGGACCTGGTCTCCCACAGAGCGCTAGTCACCGGAGAGTGGTACATCCCAGGCCATAGTCCGATCGGCTTCCGAGACGAATTGGCGGGAGAGTCGAGCGGTGAAGCAATGGTCGAAACCACTGGGATTGTGACAGGGACCTGAACTGAATCCGAATTGGAGTCCATGGAGCTGAGGATGAAGACAATTCCCAAATGATCGGAGAATTCGAAGCAAGGGAAAGAAAGACAAAGGAATGCTTTATAATTACAAACTACCTTCCACGGAATTGATACTGTCAATGTCAATTAGGAGACTCATAACCGAATTCTTCATGGCGTAAGATTCCTTTTAAATAGGCTTAAAACGAAAGAAAAAAGCCCGGGTAACTATTATATGGGCTTAAAACAAAAGTCTAGGCCCAATTAATTAAATGGGCCTAAAGCGAAAATTTAACCTAACTTAAAATTAATAGGACTTTGAACAAAAGAATATGCCCAAAGAACTATAAAATAGGCTTACAACGATATACCCGACTGACTATTAAATGGGCCTAAAACGAAAATAGATATATGATATCCATTAAATGGGCTTAAAACGAAATTATAGGCCCAGTTGATTATTAAATGGGCTTTAGACAAAGCATAAGCCCAACCTACTATAAACAGGGCTTAATACGAACGTATAGAACAACATACTATTAGATGGGCTTAAAGCGAAAGTTTAGGTTCAAAGGACTGTTGAAAGGGCTTAAAATGAAAGAGTAAGCCTGCTAATTATTAAATGGGCTTAAGAGGTAGGCCCAGAAGACTATTACATGGGTTTAAAACAGAAGTGTTGGCCCCTATTACATGGTCTTAAAATGGAAAATATAAGCCCAGTACTTTATTACATGAGCTTGAAATCAAAATATAGGCCCAGTAGAGTGAGTAATACACGGGCTTAAAATGATAGGGCCAATTGACTGTTAAATTGGCTTTAGCCAAAAGTATAAGTTCACCCTACTATTAAATGGGCTTAAAATAAAATGATAGGCCCAACTGACTATTAAATGGGCTTTAGCTGAAAATATTAGCTCAACCTACTATTAAATGGGCTTAATACAAATATATAGGAATGCCTGACAACTAGATGGGCTCAAAACGAAAGTTTAGGCCCAAAAACTGTTGAACGGGCTTAAAACGAAAGTGTACACCTGCTAATTATCAATTGGGCTGATATGTAGGCCCAGCAGACCATTAGATGGGCATAAAATGGAAGTGTTAGCCCAACAGACTATTTCATGGGCTTGAAATAGACAATATACAGGCACAGTATACTATTACATGTATTTGAAACGAAAATATAAGCCTAGTAAACTATTACATGGTCGGAAAACTAATTATAGGCCCATGCGTATATTAAATGACTTGTATAGGTGTATATGAAAGCATAGGCCCAAATTACTACTAACTGGGCGTAATACGAATGTATAGGCCCAATATACTATTAAATGGACCTAAAAAGAAAAGCACAAAGAACTGTTAAATAGGCTTAAAATGAAAATGTAGGCCTGCTAATTAGCAAATGGGCTTAATACCTAGTCCTATCAAACTATTTGATGGGCTTAACATGGAAGTGTTGGCCCAGTATACTATTTAATGTGTTTAAAATGGACAATATAGGCCCCGTAGATTATTACATGCGCTTAAAACGAAAGTTTACGGCCAAAGGACTGTTGAACGGGCTAAACACAAAAGCATAGGCCTGGTAATTATCAAATGGGCTTATTATGTAATCCCAACAGACTATTAGATGGGCTGTTTTAAAGTGTTGGCCCAACAAGTATTTAATGGGCTTAAAATGGACATTATAGGTCCAGTACACAATTAAATGGGCTTGAAACGAAATATAGGCCCTTTAAACTATTACATGGACGTAAAACATATTAAATAGACTATGAAAGCATAGTCCGAAATCACTATTACATAGGTTTAATGCGGATTTAAAGGCCCAATAGACTATTAAATTGACCTATAATGCAAATTAAGGGCAAAAGAGCTATTGAATGGGCTTAATACGAAAGCATATGCCTGGTAAATATGAAATGGGCTTAATTTGTCGGCCCAGAAGATTATTAGATTCGCTTGAAATGGAAGCGGTGGCCCAGCAGACTTTTAAATGGGCTTAAAGTAGACAATATTGTCTTATTACACTATTACATGGGCTTAAAACAAAATTATTGGCCCATAAAAATACTACATGGACTAAAAACGAAATTATAGGTCCAACAGAATATTAAATGGGTTTTATTTGAAAGTACGAGACAAATCATCAGGGCTTAATACAAATGTATAAGGCCAATAGACTGTTAAATGGTCCGAAGAACTGTTGAATGAGCATAAAATGAAAGTGTAAGCCTACTATTTATTAAATGGGCTTAATACGTAGGCCGAGCAGACTATTAAAATGGTCAATATAGGCACAGTACACTATTTCAAGGACCTGAAACGAAAATATATGTCCAATAAACGAAATTATAGGCCTAACCAATAATTAAATAGGTTGTATACGAAAGAATGGGCCCAAATCACTATAAACTGGGCTTAATACGAATGTATAAGCGCAATAAATATTAAATGGGCCTAATACGAAAATTAAGACCAAAATAACTGTTTAATGGGCATAAACGAAAGCGTAAGCCTGCTAAAATGCGTAGGCCAGGCCAACGATTAGATGTGGGTAAAATGGATGTGTAGGCCCAGTGGATTATTTAACGGGCTTAAAATGGACAAATAGGCCCAGTACACTATTACATGAGCTTGAAATGAAAATATAGGCCCATTCAACTATTTTATGGGCTTAAAACGAAATTATAGGGCCAGCAGAATATTGAATAGGTTGTATACGAAAGCACAGGCCGAATCACTATTAAATGGGCTTAATATGAATGATATAGTCCCAGTAGAGTATTGCATTGGCTTGAAACAAAAATATGGGCCCGATAGAGTATTACATCAGATTAAAACGAAAGTTGAGGCCCCAAAGACCATTGAATGGGTTAAGAACAAAAGCATATGACTGCTAATTATCAACTGGGCTTTAAACATGGGCCCACAGGCTATTACATGGGCTTAAATTGGAAGTGTTGGCCCAACAGAATATATAATGGGCTTAGAATGGACATTGTAGGCCCAGTACACTATTAAATGGATTTGAAATGAATATAGGCCCAGTAAACCATTACATGGTCTTAAATGAAATTATAAGCCCAAGATAATATTAAGTGGGCTGTATATGAAAGCATTGGCCGAAATCATTATTACCTGGGCTTAACACGAATGTATAGGCCCAGTAAACTGTTAAGAGGCCTAAAATGAAAGTTAAGGCCCAAAGAATTATTGAATGGGCTTAAACCGAAACGTAGGTCTGCTAATTATCAAATGGGGAGAATTTGTAAGCCTAACAGACTATTAGATGGGCTTAAAATGGAAGTTTTCGCCCAACATACTATTTCATGGGCTTAAAATAGACAATATAGGCCCAATAGAATATTACATGGGCTTAATATAAAATTATAGACCCAAGTGAGTATTAGTTGGCCTTTAGCCGAAAGCATAAGCTCAATCTTCTACTAACTGGGTTTAATACGAATGTATAGGCGGACTGCCGAATAGACTATTAAATGAACTTATAGCAAAAGTTTGTGTCCGAATGACTGTTGAATGGGGCCCGAACGGCCACTAGAGGCCCATCAAAGAAGAGGCGGCACCCAGGCCTCATTTTTAATTGCTGACGTCACAGTCGCGGTTTTTACATTTTCCCTCCAGAAATTAAGAACTTTTTGAGTTCAGAACGAGAGCTGCGAGAACTTACGATCTGCTCCATTTCGACGACGATGCGGATAGCTGAAATCTCCACGCAGGATCTCCGGCGATCTGATTACGGCGCTTCTTCGGTAGAATACGACCGATTCATCTCCCAAATTGAGTCCCTGATCAAGCAATTCGAGGAAGCAAGCTCCGAACTCAATCTAAGCCAACTAGTGTCCGATTTGCAGCAATCACTAGGTCAACTGAGACAGATCGCTCCGTTTTCCGGAACTGTTAGTAATCATATGAAGCTCCATATCTGGAAGCTCAGTTA